>CM026400.1:28455372-28518206 GCA_014843695.1 Archivesica marissinica | reverse complement strand
AATAACTCGATTATTGGGTCAATTTCCTTGCAATTGCCTCAATTTCATTGGTGGCTTATTTGAGCATCTTCGAGTGGAAATAAATAATAAAACAATTGGTTGACCAGTATACATGTAAGTTTGTACTATCATTAGATACGATTCTTTTTCAGAAACACAATTAACCTTTTCAACACCACATACCTCTAAATAGGCTTACAAAAAAGTGTAGATCCAGATGAGCCTGCTCGTGACGAGCCGTCTCATCAGGATCTGCACTTTTTGCAAGTAATATTACTATTTTTAGAAAAAAAATTACCCATTTTGATAAATAAACTGATCCAAATGTAATTTTCTTATTAATTTATTGGTCTAAAAATATCATGGACCAGTCCATGTCAGTTACTTGGTGTTGAATGGGTTAATCACAGAACATGCCATCTGATCAGGCTCTATGCTGTTTGCTATTCGGATAGTGGAGCTAAAACACTTGGCTGAATAGCAAACAGCATAGATCCTGATCAAGTCCCCCTCTGTGGTCGAGTGGTTACGGTCGCTGACAAATATAACACTGTAACCTATCATCACTGATGGTCACGGGTTTGAGCCCCACTCAGGCTGTGTCTCATTTATATGAAAAAGTTGGCAGTTTATTACGGAGGTTTGTGCACCCAAGTACTGGTAATCCGCTGGAGCCTGCCCAGGAAGGGTGTTGTTAGCTAAACTGAGTTAGCCCAAAATGGTGCTGATGCAGGCGTAAAACCCGAACAAACAAACAAAGATCCTGATCAGACACTGCATTACGCCGTGGCTGATCTGGATCTATGTTGTTTGCAAATGTAATTTTATTTATTTAGCAGGCAAAGCATTAACCACTTGTCTGATAATATGAATAAAACTGACTTATTTATTAATAGTGGCACCTTGTTGAAAATGCCCGCCGGGATAACGTTTTAAGAGACCTGGCGAGGCTCAATCGCATTGGAAAGGAAGTGCGGATGTACGCGTGCAAGCCTAATGATAATATGTGGTGGAGACGGGTACCAGCGAGAAAACCGGTAAGAGGATTGTCTAATAATTTTCTGAATTTCTTGGGAACCTCTATTCCTGAATTATGTACCAAGTTTCTCTGATATCCTAAAATATAAACTTTATTTATATTACAACGATTGTGAAAAAACTTTAACATCTCTTATCACATAACTTTGCATGTAGGGATGGCAACGAATAGCGATTATACTAGTCGAATATTCGGTCCGGAAGGTATTCGAATATTCGAATATTTGATAGAATTCTATCAAAAACTCAAAATCACTCAAACTCTTATCAAAATTGCCAAATTAATCTAATTTATGTTTTACGCGTCATCTTCTTCAAATGATTATTCAGATTGATATTGTACCCGAATTTGTTAAATCCAACTTACATAGACCACACATAGCAGTGTTCTTATTCTCAGAGCGATTCAAGCATTTCCAAACGTGTGACTGAGCGGGTGGCATTTTTGAAGACAATATAATATTTTTTTCCGAATACTGGACTAGTATTTGAATGTTCGGACGTTCGAGAGAATATTCGAATATTCATTGCCATCCCTAATTCGATGTAATACAGCCATCACATATTTTCTTATATGACCACACGTGTAATACCACTGGGAAGGATTCTGATTGGTTGCTGCATGACAGTGAGTGGTAATCTTAGAACCCGTGTTCTTGCAGTTGTATTTATTGTGAACCAAGGGTCTTGCCCGAGATAACAAGTTTCTCGGAATAAACCCTAGAGTTCTTGGGAAGTAAGCCTGCAGATTGTCTATTGTAATTCTCAGAACTATGGTGTCTGGTCTAATTGTTGTTTATGTCTAAGATAGAGATAACAAGTTTCTCGGAATAAACGCTAGAGTTCTTGGGAAGTAAGCCTGCAGATTGTCTATTGTAATTCTCAGAACTATGGTGTCTGGTCTAATTGTTGTTTATGTCTAAGATAGAGTTAACAAGTTTCTCGGAATAAACGCTAGAGTTCTTGGGAAGTAAGCCTGCGGATTGTCTATTGTAATTCTCAGAACTATGGTGTCTGGTCTAATTGTTGTTTATTTCTAAGATAGAGATAACAAGTTTCTCGGAATAAACGCTAGAGTTCTTGGGAAGTAAGCCTGCAGATTGTCTATTGTAATTCTCAGAACTATGGTGTCTGGTCTAATTGATGCTTATGTCCAAGATAGAGATAACAAGTTTCTCGGAATAAACTCTAGAGTTCTTAGGAAGTAAATCTGCGGATTGTCTATTGTAATTCTTAGAACTATGATGTTTATATCCAAGCTGAATTTGCTTTTGCTCAATGAATGATGGAGGAATTGTTGCTTTAGTTTATACAAATTTATTTTAGCTCGATTGCGAAACAAGTTATTTCAACTTATATAAATCACTCTCGAGACCTCGTTCCTGATGGAATCCATCGCCACGACGGAGAGAGAAGAGGCAACGTGGAATTTAAATGCCTTGCCTAAGGGCACAATCGTAACGGCTCCAGTGGGGCTCGAATTTCGGACCTTTCGCACCTGAAGCGAACGCGCATCCACTGCGCTATCATGACTTCCACTTGTTGCTTTAAATATATTGGTTGTGGCTAATCGACTACACGTACATTCATCAAATTAATCACTGAACTTTAGCGAACTGAAGTACTTTCTTGGCATTTATCATGATAAAAGAATTGTTCAAATTCGGCTCTAATCGTAAAAACATCGGGCCATTCGGAAGTGCATCTTAAGCCAACGTATGACATCCGGTGAAGTTTCTCAGACTCTGGAGGCAACTTGAGCAGTAACAGTTGAGTGTACTACGTATTCATGTGTATATGCAATGGTCGATTGTACTACGTTTCCATACACGTATATATGCAATGGTTGATTGTACTACGTTTCCATACACGTGTATATTCAGGTGTCGATTGTACTAAGTTTCCATACACTTGTATATTCAGGTGTCGATTGTACTACGTTTCCATACACGTGTATATTCAGGTGTCGATTGTACTAAGTTTCCATACACGTGTATATTCAGGTGTCGATTGTACTAAGTTTCCATACACTTGTATATTCATGTGTCGATTGTACTATGTTTCCATACACGTGTATATTCAGGTGTCGATTGTATTAAGTTTCCATACACGTGTATATTCATGTGTCGATTGTACTACGTTTCCATACACGTGTATATTCATGTGTCGATTGTACTATGTTTCCATACACGTGTATATTCATGTGTCGATTGTATTACGTTTCCATACACGTGTATATTCATGTGTTGATTGTACTACGTTTCCATACACGTGTATATTCAGGTGTCAGAATGTAAACGCTGTAAACAGAGATATGAGCCGATACCACGTGAGCAGGAGTGGGGTTGGGCACGGTTCAAATGTGAATGTACAAACGTGTTCAAGTAAGTGTTTGAGCAGAAGGTATATGTTTGGGTTTATATGAGGTTGCAGGCCTTTCCCAAGAAAAAAATTCAAGCACTTGAATTTATCTATATGAGTCGCAATTTCTATTGACTGACAATTTATGAATTTAAAAGTAACATGTCTACATAGTAAACCAATTCTTATGTCATCCAAACTTGAATGTTTACACGTTATACACTGGGCTCATTATAGCGGGCGACTATTTCGTCATAGCGACCCTGACTTCACCCCCTGGGGCCCACTTCTCCCTAAAAAAGCAAAAAAATAATATTACAATTTTCATATAGACTTTTGTGCAGTAGTATACACTGGTTGTTCTATTTAATTGTCATATTGTTTATTTTAATCCTATTTTGTTAAATAACACCATTTAAGGATGCAATAGTGTGCGTTCTCACTTCGCCCAAAATGTCTGACCTAGAATGAGCCCTGATCCCAATAGTCCTTAACTAACACGGACAGACAGTTTAAACATATTTATTTCTAGTTGTTAACTAACATGGACAGACAGTTTAAACATATTTATTTCTAGTTGTTAACTAACATGGACAGACAGTTTAAACATATTTATTTCTAGTTGTTAACTAACACGGACAGACAGTTTAAACATATTTCAAACAATACATGTTCACGAAATCAAAGAAGTAGGCATATAGGAAAGGCTGAAAACGGAATCCTTGATGATTTATAGGCATTAAATAAACGTCCCCTTTTTGGAAAATGTTTATTAGGAGCAATACTGTATTCCTAAAACTTGGTTGTTAACCCATTTCATTCTGGATACAGTATTTTCAAAGAACATAGAGCCAGATCAGCCGCCATGGAAATTACCTTCTGATCAGGCTCTATGCTGTTTGCTATTCAGATGATCTTTCCAAGTCACTTGGCTATGTAGCAAACAACATAGATCCTGATCAGCATGCAGTGTCACGCTGCTGCTGATCTGGATCTATGTTGTTTGCAAAAACCTTTAAATGTATCCAGAATGAAATGGGTTAAAGGAACCTCTTTGTTACCTTGCAGTGCCTTTGGGATGATGGATACCAGTCTTCTGGGTCCGGAGTACCCCGGCAAAAGCAAAAATTTGTGTTACCGCTGCACATCACACTTGTGCGAACCTATCCAGATCATTCCGCCGACGAGGAAGAGGACTTTGTTTGACAAAAGTGGACGTCGACCGCGTAAACACACACATAGATGCACAGCACCAAACTGCTTCAACCGATACGACATAGAACGGAGAAGTATGTAGCAATTATTAGATAAAGCGACATTGTGTGTTTTACGTTTATTTATCGTCGTTACCGGTTGCCCCTGTTTTACGTTTATTTATCGTCGTTACCGGTTGCCCCTGTTTTACGTTTATTTATCGTCGTTACCGGTTGCCCCTGTTTTACGTTTATTTATCGTCGTTACCGGTTGCCCCTGTTTTACGTTTATTTATCGTCGTTACGGGTTGCCCTGTTTGTTTATTTATCGTCGTTACCGGTTGCCCCTGTTTTAAGTTTATTTATCGTCGTTACCGGTTGCCCCTGTTTTAAGTTTATTTATCGTCGTTACCGGTTGTCCCTGTTTTACGTTTATTTATCGTCGTTACCGGTTGCCCCTGTTTTACGTTTATTTATCGTCGTTGCCGGTTGTCCCTGTTTTACGTTTATTTATCGTCGTTACCGGTTGCCCCTGTTTTACGTTTATTTATCGTCGTTACCGGTTGCCCATATGAGCGACTCCTCCTGAAGAGATTAGTCATTTTAGATTTTTGGAGGATAGTGCATTGATACAGACAGACACCCGTTCCAGAGTCTCCTCTGGTTCTTTTACGTGCATGGTGTAAAGCACCGACACAAGACCTCAGGTTTAAAGTCCCATCTGAAAGAAGTTAATTTTTATTAGGGTCAAACGGGGGATCGAACCGGCGATCCCTGGATTGCCAGTCCAACGTGTTAACCACTGGACCACAGATCCACCTGTAAAGCGACACAGTATCGTATTGAATAAAAATATTACAAAATTTAATTTAAACATTTTTATTTCCGTATTTGTACATGTAATCAAGAAATGAACATTTTACATATAATTTACCAGCAGTAGACTGAAAGGGATTAGAATGAAAGAAAACTTATATATGTAAATCACTTTATATTGGTGAGTTTATTTCGCGAATTCGACCACCAAACTTATTTTGGGATTTATGAATTCGCGGACAAGTGTAAATAGAATTTGTGTGTTGGAAAAAAACAATGAAAATACGTGAAATCTGTTATGAGTTTTTGTCTGGTAGAATTGTCACTTATGGGTGTATTAGTTGAGGTTCAATAGTTTTGGATGAGAATTTGGTTAATTATGTTTAGAGTGATATTTGATTGATATGGCAAGCTTGTTTTTTCACGTTATGTGATCACTTTGATTTAATAAGAATTAGATAAGTAAAGTTGTTTGAATACTTACTGTTGTTGTGTTAGGATTAACTTTAATTCATGTTTTATTGAGTCTTTTACTTCATGGAATGTAATGTAAAGTTTTGCATATTTTAGGAAAACATATTTTGAGGATTGATGTTTCGGGCTTATTCTTGGCAGTGAAATAGTCGCGTTATTTATGAATTCGCGGGTGTCCTTCGCGGATTGCGAAAATTCTCCTTGAATAATAGATTTAAGTGTTATTTTTATCAATTTATTGATTTACAATAGCAAATGACAACAGATTGTAACAACATTACATTAAGCTCTTAGTCCTGCTGTTGTACAAAGTGCAGCAGCCAACAACAAGCACCATTACAAACATATTCCACATATACAATGCCATTGGCTAAATCTATTTCAGGTAATGAACCACAAATATTAATATGCGTACACCCCAAGTCCCTAAAGGGTAATGTACACGGATTTGGCAGTGATCGTCACAATAGTACGGGATCCACAGTGAGAACCTTCCTTACTCAAGATGATCTCGACTCAACCTATGCGCCAAGCCTCTCTACTATTGGAGAGAGTGACAGCGATGATGACGACAATATGTAATGTAAAAATCGATCAAGACAATGAGTGATGGTAGGCACTATTGTCTCATGCCTTACACAATGTCATTTCAGTTTGTATAGCTATAGATACGAACGATGCCTCTCATGAATGTGTCACATGAGGATACCTCAGTCAAACCTGTATTAGTGGTCGCCTCCATTAGTTTATACAAATTTATTTTAGCTCGATTGCGAAACAAGTTCTTACAACGTATATTAATCACTCTCGAGACTCTCATTCCTGATGGAATCCATCGCCACGAGGGAGAGAGCGGAGGCAATGTGGAATTTAAATGCCTTGACTAAGAGCCTCCGTTAAGCAGCCAATCTGTATTAAGCAGCCATTTTCCAGATTCCTAATATGTTGTTTTATTATACATTTAATGTTTAATAAGCAGCAACCTGTGTTAAGCAGCTACTTTCTGTGATTCCATTGGCTGGTTGTTTTAAGACAGGTTTTTTTGTCATTTATTCTTCATCGTCATATATACAGTATAACTAGAGTAAAAATGTTTTTATTACTTTGATATGAATTTGAACATTTAATAATCAAAATCATGCTCTCCGTTATCCATTTATCAGGAATAAATCACAACTACTGAATTAGATACACGAAAACGTGTACAAAAAATGGTTGAGATGCTACGGGAAGTAGCGTCGAGTGCGCATTCATTATAACTATTCTCAGGAACTAGTTATGATACGGCTTTTTCTTGTTTGATACGGGCACGTGACCATATCAAACCAGCAAACGTAATATCAGACTGGAAAACACAGCGTATCAACCTGGGTGGTAGACAGTATTATAGTAGGCAAATTGTTGTTTTTAATAGGCTAACATTCATATCTAAGTAATAAGTGTTTATTACAATATAAAGATACAGGTATTATAATCATTAATATGTTTGTAAAATAGCTATATATATCAGATGTTGATGTTTTCTGTCAGATGTGGACGATTCATACATTTTCTGTCAGATGTTGCCGTTTCATATATTTTCTGTCAAATGTCGACATTTCATATATTTTCTGTCAGATTTTGCCGTTTCATATATTTTCTGTCAGATGTCGACGTTTCCTCCATTTTCTGTCAGATATCAACGTTTCATCCATTTTCTGTCAGATTATGACGATTCATATATTTTCTGTCAGATGTCGACGTTTCATACATTTTCTGTCAGATTTTGACGATTCCTACATTTTCTGTCAGATTTTGACGATTCATCCATTTTCTGTCAGATGTCGACGATTCATATATTTTCTGTCAGATTTTGACGTTTACTACATTTTCTGTCAGATGTCGACGTTTCATATATTTTCTGTCAGATGTCGACGTTTCATATATTTTCTGTCAGATGTCGACGTTTCATATATTTTCTGTCAGATGTCGACGTTTCATATATTTTCTGTCAGATGTCGACGTTTCATCCATTTTCTGTCAGATGTCGACGTTTCAAACATTTTTATCTCGGACCATGAGATCGCCGACATTTTGTTGTCATACTTTGACGTCTCTTACATTATGATGTCAGACTTTGAAGGGTCTTGCATTTAGCTGTGTAACATTGACATCTTCTATGCATTGCTGTCTGATGTTGATGTTTCCTATATGGAATGAGTTATATCATTTTGTTCGATATACATCATTTAAGGAATGAATCGCTGGTTAATAGTTTTCATCGGAGTATGAACCACATTGGGTGTGGTTAAATGTGTGTGACGGCTGAAGGCACCCATGCTAACTTTAAACACGTCCACTGTAGTTCATATCCCGGTGAAAACTATTAACCAGCGATTCATTACTTATATTTACATTTTTCCAATATGTGACATAAATTTAATTACAATGTAGTTGTATTTATTAGAATTTCTATAACTCTATGAAGAACGCTTACAGCGACACTACATCAGTGAAAACACAAATTTCTACAGAAGTATTTTCCTATTATATGGTATAATTTTTTCCCAAATATTTGCCTCAAATACTGAGTATTTCAACAAATAAACAAACGTCGTATACGCGGTTTGTTAACATAACAAAATTATATAAATAGGGTCGACATCCATGCGTAATACAACTAGTGTATCCTGAATAACACGATTTATTGTACAGATTTACCGTTATATCTCACATTTGTGCCTATTTATTTGTAGACTATTAATAATTAAATTATCTTTAAAACGACAAAATGTCACGTTGAGTATTGAGTCCGATGACAAACAAACGTCAATTTAGGAGCTTGGATGACCGTTATATGAAATCCTACTTTAAATTTTGAAAGTTTGTAGACCACAAAAACACTGTTTATTGGTTCAATGTTAGTGTTCGAATGTATACGAAAGAATGTGTAGTAGCAACGCATTTATACCTGAAAAATGTATTTTATTTGCTTTTTTCGATGCCACTTTAACACACACACTGTATTAACATGCGTATTGTCAATCACAATGTTTTAGTATCCCACATGTTTTCCAATTTATTTGTGAGTGTGTGTTTTTACGTCTGTGGCAATTGTTTGCAAAGTATACTTCTACGCAGCTTAAAGTTGTGTTTTATTTGAAGAACAATATAAAGACTCGGGATAGGCGTTATATTTGGACAGATGTGTACACAATTGTTTCAGATAGGGCCATTTTACTGATCGATGCGAAATCTGACATCCCACAGAGTAGAATCCCTGTACTTAAATATATATACTAGTACCCCCAAACGTGCCGAATCCCTGTGGATAAAGGGAGTGAAAACACATATTCGAAATAGAGTAATAATAAATATGATGAAATGATGAAATAACAGTAATCAAATTTGAATTACATTACATTTTATCACATACCGTTGCATGTATTCGGTTTCATACATTCAGCCAGCACGTATGTACAATGGAAGGATTTTGATTGGCCGCGGCAAGATAGCTTTACTTTTGACACATTCGACATATATTTTGCAAATTTGCCATCATGTGTTCTGTGCTTTGAACTAGCAACACACAGTACTTTGATGTAATAAGGCTTAAAGGTGTGTGTTTGTGTTTTACGTTTATTTATCGTCGCTACCGGTTACCCATATGAGCGACGCCTCCTGGAGATATTAGTCAGTTTAGATTTTGGAGGATAGTGCAATGATACAGACAGCGACCCATTACAGAGTCTCTGGTTCTTTTACGTGCACGGTGTAAAGCAACGACACGAGACCTCTGTTTAACGTCCCATCTGAAAGACTGTTAATTTTATTAAGGTCAGACGGGGGGGGATCGAACCTGCGATCCCTGGATTACCAGTCCAGCGTGTTACCACTGGACTACAGATCCGTCTGTTTTTGTTTGTGAATGGCCACATTGCTGTTTTATAGGAGGTGCTTGGTTTATATGGTACACGCTAGAACTGTCAAACACGAAAATGAGCAAAACAAACAGATAAATATTCATATTATAAATGTTACTTTTTTCATTAATCTCAATGATGTAAAACCTAAAAATATTTGTTTGTTTTTGTAACAGGCGAAGCCTTATGGTTTATTGTCCAAGGTCACGTGCCAGTCATGTGAAATTGTGAGAAAACATGTTTCTGTTAAATTAAATTTGATTGGTTGTCCACAAATAGATCATTTTTTGACATGTTGAAGTCACATGTCAGTGAAATTGTAGTATTATTTTAAAACTTGTTATGCAATCTGATTTTAATCAAGCACACTTAATGCAAGAATGAATGATGTACAGCGAGCCGTCTTTGTTGGAGGTGAATGGGTTGCTGGGGGGGAATGTTATTGAGGGATGCAGGGTTATACAGCTGGCTGTCCTTGTTGGATGTGAATGGGTTGCTGGGGGGAATGTTATTGAGGGATACAGGGCTGTACAGCGAGCCGTCTTTGTTGGAGGTGAATGGGTTGCTGGGGGAATGTTATTGAGGGATACAGGGCTGTACAGCGAGCCGTCTTTGTTGGAGGTGAATGGGTTGCTGGGGAAATGTTATTGAGGGCTACAGGGCTGTACAGCGAGCCGTCTTTGTTGGAGGTGAATGGGTTGCTGGGGGAAATGTTATTGAGGGATACAGGGCTGTACAGCGAGCCGTCTTTGTTGGAGGTGAATGGGTTGCTGGGGGATGTTATTGAGGGTACAGGGCTGTACAGCGAGCCGTCTTTGTTGGAGGTGAATGGGTTGCTGGGGGGGGGAATGTTATTGAGGGATACAGGGCTGTACAGCGAGCCGTCTTTGTTGGAGGTGAATGGGTTGCTGGGGAGAATGTTATTGAGGGATGCAGGGCTGTACAGCGAGCCGTCTTTGTTGGAGGTGAATGGGTTGCTGGGGGGAATGTTATTGAGGGATGCAGGGCTGTACAGCGAGCCGTCTTTGTTGGAGGTGAATAGGTTGCTGGGGGGGATGTTATTGAGGGATGCAGGGCTATACAGCGAGCCGTGTTTGTTGGAGGTGAATGGGTTGCTGGGGGGATGTTATTGAGGGATACAGGGCTGTACAGCGAGCCGTCTTTGTTGGAGGTGAATGGGTTGCTGGGGGAAATGTTATTGAGGGATACAGGGCTGTACAGCGAGCCGTCTTTGTTGGAGGTGAATGGGTTGCTGGGGGAATGTTATTGAGGGATGCAGGGCTGTACAGCGAGCCGTCTTTGTTGGAGGTGAATGGTATTGGTGGATACAGGGCTGTACAGCTGGCTGTCTTTGCTGGGTGGAATGGTATTGAGGGATACAGGGCTGGTGTAGCGGGCTGTCTGCTGGGTGGACTTGTATTGAGGGATACAGGGCTGGTTTAGCAGGCTGTCTGCTGTGGGGAATGGTATTGAGGGATACAGAGCTCATGTAGCAGGCTGTCTGCTGTGGGGAATGGTATTGAGGGATACAGGGCTGGTGTAGCGGGCTGTCTGCTGGGTGGACTTGTATTGAGGGATACAGGGCTGGTGTAGCAGGCTGTCTGCTGGGTGGACTTGTATTGAGGGATACAGGGCTGGTGTAGCGGGCTGTCTGCTGGGTGGACTTGTATTGAGGGATACAGGGCTGGTGTAGCAGGCTCTCTGCTGGGGGAATGGTATTGAGGGATACAGAGCTCGTGTAGCAGGCTGTCTGCTGTGGGGAATGGTATTGAGGGATACAGGGTTGGTGTAGCGGGCTCTCTGCTGTGGGGAATGGTATTGAGGGATACAGGGCTGTACTGCGAACCGTCTTTGTTGGAGGTGAATGGGTTGCTGGGGGGATGTTATTGAGGGATACAGGGCTGTACAGCGAGCCGTCTTTGTTGGAGGTGAATGGGTTGCTGGGGGAAATGTTATTGAGGGATACAGGGCTGTACAGCGAGCCGTCTTTGTTGGAGGTGAATGGGTTGCTGGGGGAATGTTATTGAGGGATGCAGGGCTGTACAGCGAGCCGTCTTTGTTGGAGGTGAATGGTATTGGTGGATACAGTGCTGTACAGCTGGCTGTCTTTGCTGGGTGGAATGGTATTGAGGGATACAGGGCTGGTGTAGCGGGCTGTCTGCTGGGTGGACTTGTATTGAGGGATACAGGGCTGGTTTAGCAGGCTGTCTGCTGTGGGGAATGGTATTGAGGGATACAGAGCTCATGTAGCAGGCTGTCTGCTGTGGGGAATGGTATTGAGGGATACAGGGCTGGTGTAGCGGGCTGTCTGCTGGGTGGACTTGTATTGAGGGATACAGGGCTGGTGTAGCAGGCTGTCTGCTGGGTGGACTTGTATTGAGGGATACAGGGCTGGTGTAGCGGGCTGTCTGCTGGGTGGACTTGTATTGAGGGATACAGGGCTGGTGTAGCAGGCTCTCTGCTGGGGGAATGGTATTGAGGGATACAGAGCTCGTGTAGCAGGCTGTCTGCTGTGGGGAATGGTATTGAGGGATACAGGGTTGGTGTAGTGGGCTCTCTGCTGTGGGGAATGGTATTGAGGGATACAGGGCTGGTGTAGTGGGCTGTCTCTGCTGTGGGGAATGGTATTGAGGGATACACGGCTGGTGTAGCGTGCTGTCTGCTGTGGGGAATAGTATCGAGGGATACAGGGCTGGTGTAGCGTGCTGTCTGCTGTGGGGAATGGTATTGAGGGATACAGGGCTGGTGTAGTGGGCTGTCTGCTGTGGGGAATGGTATTGAGGGATACAGGGCTGGTGTAGCAGGCTGTCTGCTGTGATACAGAGCTTGATAGAGGCTACTGCAAATCAATTATTGTTACTACAATCTAATTTTGTGTTGTATTTTGTCATTTGTTTTTATTGTATTGGGGACGTTTTGTGACTCACTGTCTGGGTGCTGTATATACAAGGACATGGCATTTGTTATGGGGTGCTGTATATATGGCATATATATATGGTATTTGTTATGGGGTGCTGTATATATGGCATATATACATGGCATTTGTTATGGGGTGCTGTATATATGGCATATATACATGGTATTTGTATTTATTTCTGTATAATGGATATTTATTAATTTTCCACATGTATCTATATTAATTAATTAATATTTTATGTTAATTTTTGTATATTACAATCATGACTGTACAATGTCTCTGCGCGTAAAGAACATAGTCCTTCCCCCGGACATAATCTCTACACACAGAGACGGACATAATCCCCCTGGACATAACCCCCCCAGACATAATCTCTACACACAGAGATGGACATAATCCCCCCAGACATAATCCCCCAGACATAACCCCCCAGACATAATCTCTACACACAGAGATGGACATAATCCATAATCTCTACACACAGAGACGGACATAATCCCCCTGGACATAATCTCTACACACAGAGATGGACATAATCCATAATCTCTACACACAGAGATGGACATAATCCATAATCTCTACACACAGAGATGGACATAATCCATAATCTCTACACACAGAGATGGACATAATCCATAATCTCTACACACAGAGATGGACATAATCCATAATCTCTACACACAGAGATGGACATAATCCATAATCTCTACACACAGAGATGGACATAATCCATAATCTCTACACAGAGATGGACATAATCCCCCTGGACATAATCCCCCTGGGCATAATCCCCCCTGACATAATATCCCTGGACATAATTCCCCTGGACATAATCCCCCTGGACATAATCTCCCTGGGCGTAATCCCCCTGGACATAATCTCTACACACAGAGATGGACATAATCCCCCTGGACATAATCTCCCTGGACATAATCTCCCTGGACATAATCCCCTGGACATAATCTCCCTGGACATAATCTCCCTGGACATAATCTCCCTGGACATAATCTCTGGACATAATCCCTGGACATAATCTCTACACACATAGATGGACATAATCCCCCTGGACATAATCTCCCTGGACATAATCTCTACACACAGAGATGGACATAATCCCCCTGGACATAATCTCTACACACAGAGATGGACATAATCCCCCTGGACATAATCTCTACACACAGAGATGGACATAATCCCCCTGGACATAATCTCTACACACAGAGATGGACAGAATCCCCCTGGACATAATCTCTACACACAGAGACGGACATAATCCCCCTGGACATAATCTCTACACACAAAGACGGACAGAATCCCCCTGGACATAATCTCCCACCCTGATTTTGACACAGACAGACATTATCCCCCCAACATAGTCCCTCCCCGACATAATCCTTCCCCATGTTTTTGACATAGATGGTGATATTCACCCCATAGAAAACCCAGATATGACATAAGCCACTCATTCAGGATCCTTTCCTGTATTCCTGTTCAGATTCAAGGTACCAGTCAGACCCTAACCAGAACTCTGTGTGTGAGTATTTGCGATTATTTATCGTCGCTACCGGTTGCCCATATGAGCCTCCTGAAGATATTTGTCATTTGAGATTTTAGAGGATAGTGCAATGATACAGACCCATTCCAGAGTCTCCTCTGGTTCTTTACAAAAGCACAGTCACGAGACCTCGGTTTAAAGTCCCAACGGAAATATATTAATAAATATTAATATTATAGGGTCAGACAGGGGATTGAATCTATGATCCCTTGATTCACAGTCCAATATGTTAGCAACTGGACTACAGATCAGTCTTGTGAAAACTCTAACCCGTAACCCTAACCATAGAAGGGGCGATTTTGTCCTCCTGTGTTTGACTCTTTTGGCGCCAAATATTTGACAAAACGCCAGCGCCAAATATATATAAATCTATATATATGTACATAAGCATCTGTAAAATTATTATTATTCAACAGGTTATAACATAGTTTTATTAGTCAAACCTGTGCTAAAGGCCACCTCCGAATAAAGGCCGCATATGAAAAACCTGTCACTAAAGACCACCATTTTTCTCTCCCATCGAGCCATTTTCAATGCATTTTAACCCTCTATTGAGAGGCCACCTGCCAACAAAGGCCACTTTTTGACTTTCCCGAGGGTGGCATTTTTTGAAAGGTTTGACTGTATGTTTAGTCATTAAACAGCCCACAGCCTGGCACAGGGCTTTGAAGTTATTTCTAGTCAGTTAGACCAATTTACCTGGCATTCAGTCCGCCTCCGTTGTCGAGTGGTTAAGGTCACTGACTTGTATACCACTGTAACCTATCATCACTGATGGTCACGGGTTCGAGCCCCGCTCAGGCCGTGTCTCATTTATATGAAAAAGTTGACAGTTTTTTACGGAGGTTGGTGCACCCAAGTACTGGTTAACCGCTGGAGCCTGCCCAGGAAAGGTGTTGTTAGGTAAACTGCCAGCCGGCGATATAGCCCAAAATGGTGCTGATGCAGGCGTAAAACCTGAAATATAACATAACCTGGCATTCAGGTGATACTGATTTTATATTTACTTTTTTTCACCTGTACTACAGGTAAATATCATGTAAATACCTTGTAAAGTTGTTTTTGGGTTGTTTTTTTTCGACTGTCCGATTAGCGCAGTGTTTAGCGTGCTCGCTTCTCACCAATGCAACCTGGGTTCGATCCTTGGATCGGGAAGTATGTGAGATGGTACTGTGGTCGCCAGTTAGGACAGGTGGGTTTTCTCCGGGTACTCCGGTTTCCTCCCACACGAATGACCACATATATGCTTTCATCCACGCCAACAAAAGTGATTAATATAAGTTGTTAAAACTTGCTTCGCAATCGTTGTAAAATAAATAAAGTTTAGAAATAGGTCGCCTACCTCATCCGACATTTTCAAACTGTGACGTCTAAATCATGCAATATCCGATCCAAGACCTCTGTAGCACTTAGAGATCGATCGTTTTGAACGATCCATTGCTGCATGCTCGTAAAAAGTTAAAAACGTCGCAAAAAGGTTTAAAGTCCAAGTTTCTTGCCATTGTTTCACATACTTCCGCGTTCAAGAATATATTTTACCACAAAGTAGTATCAGTAAAATTGGTGATGCTGTGTTGTAAAATTAGTTTTATTATGCGGATACCCCCTTATAGTAGCCATACGGTGACACCTTCAGTTTGTCTTATAGTCGCCATATGGCGGCGACACATAACTATGCTTGTATTCAGTTTCATACAGCCATCACGTAATTTCTTATATGTACACACGTGTAATAACACCTGGAAGGATTCTGATTGGTTGAGAGCATAGTTCTTACAATTTGTAAATTAAACTTTAAAAGTACATGTATACATATTTCTATTTGAATTGGTACATAGCGTTAATAGTAAGATACACTACTATTTAAAATAAGTCTCGACGCAATTATAGCGCTGCTTTGTGTAGTGACGTCATGACAATTTAGTGACGTCATGACAATTTAGTGACGTCATGACAATTTAGTGACGTCATGACAATTTGCGTTGATACTTGGAACCAAAATGAAAGTAGTATCGGTATTTATTAAAACGAGCTCCTTATGGTGATCAAAAGGATCTTACACTCGTGGTGAGTTCATACCATATTTCATGAAACAAGTTTTGGAATGTTGCCCATTTGATTCTGGATACCATTCAAACAGTATTTGGATACCATTCAAACAGTATTTGGATACCATTCAAACAGTATTTGGATACTATTCAAACAGTATTTGCAAAGAACATAGAGCCAGATCAGCCACCATGCTTTCTCACTTCTCCCAAAAATTCTGACCTAGAATGAACCCTGAGTGGTTAGCGCACTCGCTTCTCACCAATGCAACCTGGGTTCGATCCTTGGACCGGGAAGTATGTGAGATGGTACTGTGGTCGCCAGTTTGGACAGGTGGGTTTTCTCCGGGTACTCCGGTTTCCTCCCACACGAATGACCACATATATGAGTTCATACCATATTTCATGAAACAAGTTTTGGAATGTTGCTATTAAACCCATTTGATTCTGGATACCGTTCAAACAGTATTTGCAAAGAACATAGAGCCAGATCAGCCACCACGGAATGTGCCGTCTGCTCGGGCTCTATGCTGTTTGCTATTCAGATGATCTTGCTAAGACACTAGGCTATGTAGCAAACAACATAGATCCTGATCAGCATGCAGCGTTACGCTGCAGCTGATCTGGATCTATGTTGTTTGCAAAAGCCTTTAAATGTATCCAGAATGAAATGGGTTAAGCTAGCCTTTTACCACTCATGAAAGATCCTATGTAATATAGTCTGTATATATATAGTGTATATGATTGCGTGGTTAGATATTTGATAGGTTGTCTAGATTCTTTACCATACAGACATTCCAGTACACATTCCACTTTTTATTGCATTTTTGTCGTATTTAAATGTATTTCTTCTTCCACTTTTTATTGCATTTTTGTTGTATTTTTTCTGTGACAATCTGCAGGCCCAGGCCTTATATATTATACTGGTAGTACATTATATACAGTAGTGAATATGTAGAATGTTTAATTTTGTGATTTCATAACTCTGCAAAGTATATACCGGTAAGGCATTTCTAATGAAGATTTCCTGTTAATGTGATATTTTCAGCTTAACTATTCGAAGAATAAAGAGATTAGTCCGGCAGTTGGATGGCGTATTTCCATATAAGCTTGCAAAGTTGTCTGTACAAAATGTTTTTGCAGTTTCTTGTAGCTAAGACATTAACAATTAAGAAACTGGATGATGACATCATGTCATCCTTGAGCAACTCTCAGAATCCAAGATGGCGTCCAAGATGGCCGCCAAATGTAAATATAATGTATATAACGGGGTTTTTGTCTTAATATGTTAACCAAATATATCATAAATCGACTAAAATACATCCAGGTATAACAAATGGTAATAATAGTAACTGAATTGTAACATACATTACCATAAATGATGAAATCAACGTATATTTATTAACATATTAGCTGTGTCAAGTAACGTAATTAATTTGAAGGAAGCCACAGACAATTCTGAAATAATACAGTGTAAATAATACATACACATTGAACATAGTTGAAAGAAGTAGCAATGAATGATGGTGAGATCCTCGAGGAGAAGAATTATATAAGACTCTGTCTTCCATTCTAATCCTGTTTCTGTATTCTGATTATGCGTTGTGTAGGCATTGTTCAATATGTATTATATTGGGAAATAAAATATGTTTAAACTAGATCCTTACAGTAGCAATGTGTAGATGACTATTTTCAGCTTGACTATTCGAAGAATAAGGAGAGCTATTGTACTCACTAGTGATAAACCGATTATCGCTAAGTCGCCGACAATCGTCGCCGGCATGGACATCGGCAGTAATCGATTGTGAAAATGTGTAATCGATTATAATCGACGAGTCTTTATTTTTGTCTCTTACTTTTATGTTTGTTTATACCACGATTTACTATTGGCTGTATTTTATTAGCATTGCACGTTTGCAACAACAATTCTAACTGTATCTAGTACTAGACTTTTCACTAGTATGCCACTAAGCGTTCTGTCCTCTATTAACTTAAAAACTACATTTTATATCAGGTGGCAGTCTACTAACTTAAAATCTAGTACTCAGTACTAATCATGTAACCGAGTAACTAATTTGTGGAAACTAGTAACTTGTAAGTAATTTATTAGTACTAAATAGATGGTTAAACTCACAAATTAGATGGAATGATTTTGATTTATAACTATATCAATTGCCCGATTAATAATCAATTATCTAATCGGTTTACCCGTCCGATTATTCCGATTAATCGATTATGGATTTTGAAACCGATGCACATCACTAGTACTCACCATGACTTTGGCTTTGCCTGGCATTGCCATTTGGTTAAAGTTTTATAGCAAGGTTGCTATCTCTTTAGAACCATCTACTACATACTTTTGAAACTTCACACAATTGTTCCCTATCAAAATGTGACATGTTTCAGTCAAGTTCCCTAACTCTGTTTCATAATTTAACAGAATTATATATATATATATATATCCCTTTTTACACTGGTTAAAGATTTTTAGCATGTTGGCTTTTCCTCTCACCTGGTCTGAGGTGGGATCAACCCGTGACCATCAGTGATGATAGGTTACAGTGGTATACAAGTCAGCGACCGTAACCACTCGGCCACGGAGGCGGTTCCTTTCTTTAAACAATTACTTGCTTTTTGTAATATTTCACCATTGTATGGCCATGGAAATATAATTATGTCTACGTCTTCTAGTGGACTGAAAACAGAACTTCATCAGCACATTTATATATATGTAGTTTAGCTGAAGAGAAAACTTGTAACAATAATTTCAGTATTGATACGACTTTTACTTGAATTCCTGACATTAGATTATACAAATTTATTTTAGCTCAATTGCGAAACAAGTTCTTTCAACTTATATTAATCACTCTCGAGACCTCATTCCTGATGAAATCCATCGCCACGATGGAGAGAGAAGAGGCACCATGGAATTTAAATGCCTTGCCCAAGGGCACACTCGTAACGGCTCCAGGGGGCTGAAACTACGGACCTTTTGCACCTGAAGTGAACGAGCATCCACTGCGCTATCACGACTTCCAGACAATGGTTTCCACATGTGAAAATGTGTTTACCCTGTAAGCAGATCTTAACCCTTTCCTTCATAGAGATTTAGGTTAATATACTATTATATCTCCATACAAACGACAGCCATTTAGCTATCATGCAGTGGATTAGTAGTCGCCATATCTATCCCACCTCCATAGATATTACTGGGATTACATGAGATTCTGGCCTTTATTATGAACATTGGTTTGGCTACTACATTGTCAATGTATTTCGTATTGGTAATGGCGTCAAGAGGTGCTTCTATGAGGGAAAAGGTTTATGAACATTGCTTTGGCTACTACATTGTCAATGTATGTCGTATTGGTAATGGCATCAAGAGGTGCTTCTATGAGGGAAAGGGTTTATGAACATTGGTTTGGCTACTACATTGTCAATGTATGTCGTATTGGTAATGGCGTCAAGAGGTGCTTCTATCAGGGAAAGGGTTAAGCAGACAAAGATTTTCTATTCAAACTTCAGCATATGAAACACTAACAGAACCTTATTTTCGCAATCGAGCTCAAATAAATTTGTATAATCTTCTAACAGAGACTCGTCTTCAGAATCAATCCACTTACACTGTATGCTTTGGTAAGCATTTTGTGACTTTAACAATAGAACATTGTTTTAAACAACGCTGATCTCACCAACATACATTATAAACTTGCATGACAACATTAAGTAAAATGTTCGAATAGTCGAGCGCGCTGTTCTTTCGACAGCTCTTGTTTATATTGTAATCTGCTTCTAATCTTTGATTGCTTAAATAAACAGATATATCTCTATTATGTTAGAGTCCAGTGTTTGTGTTTCTGGAATATATATCATTGTTAACTATAATAAAGTAAAACTGTCTATGTTTTTGTGTGTGTAAATATGAATAAATTAATAAACGGGTTGCTCTACAAAATGATATCTAGAACAAACTAGAGATAAATACCATATTTATAAAACATTAATTAATTGTCATAGAAATAAGCCAGGAATCGAAACCTGCACGAACCGAAATCGGCAACTTCACCGTAGCAACATCAAATCTGACAGGTTTACCACTGGCCTAGTTGGCCACCATGGCCGAGTGGTTACGGGCGTTGACTTCAAATCCAATAAAGTTATATAATAGTTACTTCCCTTTTGATAAAAAACGCCATTTGTAAATGGGCTAAAAATAGCAACGAGCTAAATAGTTTGATTAACATTTTCATTTCTTCCTTTCAATGAATGGTAGAGTTTTCTCATTGAAAGCAAACGCTATCTTCAATTTTTTTCAAACAGTGAAAGATGGCATTTTCTTGGTGTAAGTCCTATTGTTCCCACTTATATAAAATTAGGTAAAAACGGGTGTGGGAATAAGAGGATTTGTGTTGCAGTGTGTTTAAGAGTGTTTAAGATCAAATACAATCAAACGGACGGACAGACAGCAACTATATATATACATACCATGAACCTGTAACCACCAACAACAAGACTTTGTCCACCGCGTTTGTTGCGGACAAACTCAATTTGAACTTGTGCATTCGCCAAAAATTTGGAATGGTCATTTACCTATGAAGTGGGAATAAGAGTACTACTGGACAACAGCAAGTGGGAATAAAAGGATTAAACCCTTCAAATAACTTGCCCCTCACTGTAGATACGAATCCCACTGGGGATGGATGTCGTGTGAAGAATCTATCCAGCTGACTTATGGAAGGATGGTGGTTCTACCTGGTGCCTGAAATATTGATCGGGGGACCTGGGGTCGTCTTCCACCAGTAGTAGATGTAGAGTCCCTACACGACATAAACTGTTGGTGTAACGGACGGACTGTGTGTGTTTAATGTTTATTTATCGTCGCTACCGGTTGCCCATGTGAGCAACGCCTCCTGAAGAGATTAGTCATTTTAGATTTTTGGAGGATAGTGCAATGATACAGAGAGAGGCCCATTCCAGAGTATACTCCTCTGGTTCTTGTACGTGCACGGTGTACAGCACCGACAGGAGACCTCGGTTTAAAGTCCCATCTGAAAGACTGTCATTTGTTTATTAGGGTCAGACGGGGGGTCGAACCTTGGATTCCCAGCCCACCTTGTTAACCACTGGACTACAGATCCGTCTGCTACGGTCGTTAGTGACTGAGTTGTTAAATGTAGCGACAGGTGTAAACCAATAACTCCAAAGAATGAATAATTAACCCAAAGCAGCATATACATATCATAAGTGGACCCTCATAACCATCTAACACCAGTAAGGAACCTAAACTACTAGAACTTAATACCACAGTCCCGAACCCAGTACCATATAAACTCGCCGTACTATACGTCTCAGGAATGACCTCCCCTACTGACTGACCACTATACCACTCTTATGATTTTAATTCGTGTTAACGTTCTCCCTGAATTCGTGTTAACGTTCTCCCTGACTACGGTAAGCGTCTCCCAGTTGTACTTGGCATTGAGTGTTGGGAGGTATAACGTAGATGAAAGTGGACGTCGTTGGGGGATTGTCTTTGTTTTGGGAATTCGTTATGGCGCCAACAGCTTAGGTCATGTGGCTATACTAATATGCCACCTGTTCATATCGAACTAATTTAAATAAAGGGCCTAAATGTCCGGTCTCGGTGTGTGCTTGTAATGGTATATGTCCAGTCTCGGTGTGTGCTTGTAACGGTATATGTCCGGTCTCGATGTGTGCTTGTAATAGTAGTATAGAGCGAGGAGTTGGGCAGAGTGCCTGGTACGCCTGGTACTGTCACGTGACCTTAAAGAACAATGGGGTCAGTATCGTATGACCGAGCACGAACAATGGGGCGGTATCCTATGACCGCGCACGAACAATGGGGCGGTCGCCGGAACAATGGGGCGGTATCCTATGACCGCGCACGAACAATGGGGCGGTATCCTATGACCGAGCACGAACAATGGGGTCAGTATCGTATGACCGCGCACGAACAATGGGATCCTGACGAGTTTGGGCACGTTCGGTGACGTCAACCACCGCACCCCGGAATGTAGGCGAGTCATCGGGGAATTTTCGTGACGTCAACGACCCAACCCAGATAGTAGAACAATGGGTAGGTATCGATATGACCGAACCCGAACGATGGAAATGGTTACGCCTATAGTTGGGAGAATTTGCCTGCGAGGGTGCGAGGCTGCCAGGGTATCGTATGACCGCGCACGAACAATGGGGTCAGTATCGTACGACCGCTCGAGTCATCGGGGAAAACCCGTGACGTGGGGATTGACCGATCTATTACAGTATAGCGCTCGGCAACCGGCCGCTCCTCAATATTCGCTACCACCCGACTTCTATATTTTTAATCAATATTCCATTGTTCTAACGTAATATAATTTTAACCGAATAGCCATAAACTACACCCAGTTCCACCGTATATTACGGCGATATTAAACGCGATTAAACGTATCGTGTATTTTGTCTTTGAAAGAACAATACAGACACTCCCATATATAATATATTTCGTTCGGACAACGGTTTTATATTAACTCGATATCAAATTAATATCTGTAGTATCTTGTATTGTATTACATGGATTTGTATTATAGTATCTTGTATTGTATTACATGGATTTGTATTGTAGTATCTTGTATTGTATTACATGGATTTGTATTGTAGTATCTTGTATTGTATTACATGGATTTGTATTGTAGTATCTTGTATTGTATTACATGGATTTGTATTGTAGTATCTTGTATTGTATTACATGAATTTGTATTATACTATCTTGTATTGAATTACATGAATTTTTATTGTAGTATCTTGTATTGTATAATAGTATATTGTATTGTATTGTGTATCTTGTATTGTGTTCTTGTATTACATGGATTTGTATTATAGTATCTTGTATTGTATTATATGAATTTGTATTGTAGTATCGTGTATTGTATTACATGGATTTGTATTATAGTATCTTGTATATTGTATTACATGGATTTGTATTATAGTATCTTGTATTGAATTATATGAAATAGTATTACAGTATCTTGTATTGTATTACATGGATTTGTATTGTAGTATCTTGTATTGTATTACATGGATTTGTATTGTATCTTGTATTGTATTACATGGATTTGTATTGTAGTATCTTGTATTGTATTACATGAATTAGTATTGTAGTATCTTGTATTGTATTACATGGATTTGTATTATAGTATCTTGTATTGTATACATGGATTTGTATTATAGTATATTGTATTGTATTACATGGATTTGTATTATAGTATCTTTTATTGTATTACATGGATTTGTATTATAGTATCTTGTATTGTATTACATGGATTTGTATTATAGTATCTTCTATTGTATTACATGCATTTGTATTGTAGTATCTTGTATTGTATTACATGGATTTGTATTGTAGTATCTTGTATTGTATTACATGAATTTGTATTGTAGTATCTTGTATTGTACTACATGGATTTGTATTGTAGTATCTTGTATTGTATTACATGGATTTGTATTGTATTATCTTGTATTATATTACATGAATTTGTATCATAGTATCTTGTATTGTATTACATGGATTTGCATTGTAGTGTCTTGTATTATATTACATGGATTTACATTGTAGTATCTTGTATTGTATTACATGAATTTGTATTGTATTATAGTATCTTGTATTGTATTACATGAATTTGTATTGTATTATCTTGTATTGTATTACATGGATTTGTATTGTATTATTTTGTATTGTATTACATGAAATTGTATTGTATTATAGTATCTTGTATTACATGAATTTGTATTGTATTATAGTATATTGTATTGTATTACATGAATTTGTATTGTATTATAGTATATTGTATTGTATTACATGGATTTGTATTGTAGTATTTTGTATTGTATTACATGAATTTGTATTGTAGTATCTTGTATTGTATTACATGGATTTGTATTGTATTGTAGTATCTTGTATTGTATTACATGAATTTGTATTGTATTATAGTATATTGTATTACATGGATTTGTATTGTAGTATCTTGTATTGTATTACATGGATTTGTATTGTATTGTAGTATCTTGTATTGTATTACATGAATTTGTATTGTATTATAGTATATTGTATTACATGGATTTGTATTGTAGTATCTTGTATTGTATTACATGGATTTGTATTGTATTGTATTATATTGTATTACATGAATTTGTATTGTAGTATATTGTATTTACATGGATTTGTATTGTAGTATCTTGTATTGTATTACATGGATTTGTATGGTAGTATCTTGTATTGTATTACATGAATTTGTATTGTATTATCTTGTATTGTATTACATGTATTTGTATTGTATTATCTTGTATTGTATTACATGAATTTGTATTATAGTATCTTGTATTACATTACATGGATTTGTATTATAGTATCTTGTATTGTATTACATGAATTTGTATTATAGTATCTTGTATTACATTACATGGATTTGTATTGTAGTATCTTGTATTGTATTACATGGATTTGTATTGTATTATAGTATCTTGTATTACATGAATTTGTATTGTATTATAGTATATTGTATTGTATTACATGAATTTGTATTGTATTATAGTATCTTGTATTGTATTACATGGATTTGTATTGTAGTATCTTGTATTGTATTACATGAATTTTATTATACTATCTTGTATTGAATTACATGAATTTTTATTGTAGTATCTTGTATTGTATAATAGTATATTGTCTTGTATTGTAGTATCTTGTATTGTATTATAGTATCTTGTATTACATGGATTTGTATTATAGTATCTTGTATTGTATTATATGAATTTGTATTGTAGTATCGTGTATTGTATTACATGGATTTGTATTATAGTATCTTGTATTGTATTACATGGATTTGTATATAGTATCTTGTATTGAATTATATGAAATGTATTACAGTATCTTGTATTGTATTACATGGATTTGTATTGTATTGTAGTATCTTGTATTGTATTACATGGATTTGTATTGTATCTTGTATTGTATTACATGGATTTGTATTGTAGTATCTTGTATTGCATTACATGAATTAGTATTGTAGTATCTTGTATTGTATTACATGGATTTGTATTATAGTATCTTGTATTGTATACATGGATTTGTATTATAGTATCTTGTATTGTATTACATGGATTTGTATTATAGTATCTTTTATTGTATTACATGGATTTGTATTATAGTATCTTGTATTGTATTACATGGATTTGTATTATAGTATCTTGTATTGTATTACATGCATTTGTATTGTAGTATCTTGTATTGTATTACATGGATTTGTATTGTAGTATCTTGTATTGTATTACATGAATTTGTGTTGTAGTATCTTGTATTGTACTACATGGATTTGTATTGTAGTATCTTGTATTGTATTACCTGAATTTGTATTGTAATATCTTGTATTGTATTACCTGGATTTGTATTGTAATATCTTGTATTGTATTACCTGGATTTGTATTGTAGTGTCTTGTATTATATTACATGGATTTACATTGTAGTATCTTGTATTGTATTACATGAATTTGTATTGTATTATAGTATCTTGTATTGTATTACATGAATTTGTATTGTATTATCTTGTATTGTATTACATGGATTTGTATTGTATTATTTTGTATTGTATTACATGAAATTGCATTGTATTATAATATCTTGTATTACATGAATTTGTATTGTATTATAGTATATTGTATTACATGAATTTGTATTGTATTATAGTATATTGTATTGTATTACATGGATTTGTGTTGTAGTATCTTGTATTGTATTACATGAATTTGTATTGTAGTATCTTGTATTGTATTACATGGATTTGTATTGTAGTATATTGTATTACATGAATTTGTATTGTAGTATCTTGTATTGTATTACATGGATTTGTATTGTATTGTAGTATCTTGTATTGTATTACATGGATTTGTATTGTAGTATATTGTATTGTATTACATGAATTTGTATTGTATTATCTTGTATTGTATTACATGTATTTGTATTGTATTATCTTGTATTGTATTACATGAATTTGTATTATAGTATCTTGTATTACATTACATGGATTTGTATTATAGTATCTTGTATTGTATTACATGAATTTGTATTATAGTATCTTGTATTACATTACATGGATTTGTATTGTAGTATCTTGTATTGTATTACATGGATTTGTATTGTATTATAGTATCTTGTATTACATGAATTTGTATTGTATTATAGTATATTGTATTGTATTACATGAGTTTGTATTGTATTATAGTATATTGTATTGTATTACATGGATTTGTATTGTAGTATCTTGTATTGTATTACATGAATTTGTATTGTAGTATCTTGTATTGTATTACATGGATTTGTATTGTATTGTAGTATCTTGTATTGTATTACATGAATTTGTATTGTATTATGGTATATTGTATTACATGGATTTGTATTGTAGTATCTTGTATTGTATTACATGGATTTGTATTGTATTATAGTATATTGTATTACATGAATTTGTATTGTAGTATCTTGTATTGTATTACATGGATTTGTATTATCTTGTATTGTATTACATGGATTTGTATTATAGTATATTGTATTGTATTACATGGATTTGTATTATAGTATCTTGTATTGTATTACTTGAATTTGTATTGTATTATAGTATCTTGTATTGTATTACATGAATTTGCATTGTATGATAGTATCTTGTATTACATGGATTTGTATTGCATTATAGTATCTTGTATTGTATTAGATGGATTTGTATTATAGTATATTGTATTGTATTACATGAATTTTATATTATATAAATTATAGTATCTTGTATTACATGGATTTGTATTGTATTATAGTTTCTTGTATTGTATTACATGGATTTGTATTGTATTATAGTATCTTGTATTGTATTACATGAATTTGTATTGTATTATAGTATTTTGTATTGTATTACATAATTTTGTATTGTATTATAGTATCTTGTATTGTATTACATGGATTTGTATTGTATTATAGTATCTTGTATTGTATTACATGGATTTGTATTGTATTATAGTATCTTGTATTGTATTACATGGATTTGTATTGTATTATAGTATCTTGTATTGTATTACATGGATTTGTATTGTAGTATCTTGTATTGTATTACATGAATTTGTATTATAGTATCTTGTATTGTAGTACATGGATTTGTATTGTAATATAGTGTCTTGTATTGTATTACATGGATTTGTATTATATTATCTTGTATTGTATTACATGGATTTGTATTATATTATCTTGTATTGTATTACATGCATTTGTATTGTATTATCTTGTATTGTATTACATGAATTTGTATTATATTATCTTGTATTGTATTACATGGAATTGTATTATAGTATCTTGTATTGTATTACTTGAATTTGTATTGTATTATAGTATCTTGTATTGTATTACATGGATTTGTATTGTATTATAGTATCTTGTATTGTATTGCATGGATTTGTATTGTATTATAGTATCTTGTATTGTATTACATGGATTTGTATTGTATTATAGTATCTTGTATTGTATTGCATGGATTTGTATTGTATTGTAGTATCTTGTATTGTATTACATGGAATTGCATTTTATTATAGTATCTTGTATTGTAGTACATGGATTTGTATTGTATTATAGTATATTGTATTGTATTACATGATTTTGTATTGTATTATAGTATCTTGCATTGTAGTACATAAATTTGTATTGTATTATAGTATATTGTATTGTAGTACATGGATTTATATTGTATATTAGTATCTTGTATTATCTAGAAAATCGGCAGAGTCCAGATTTAGGGTATTCCCTTGACAAACTTGTGTATTTAGAATTTGTTATTTCTACGAATTTGTATATATATATATATATGGAAGCCCTGGAGGGACATTTAAAATTAAAACTTAATAATTCTATCTTAATATTTAAAATTTATATTTTCAAATTTAATGCTTAATATTTAAAAATTAAAACTTAAAATTCAAAAGCATTGAAGAGACTCGTTGACATTGAAGCCACGAGGTAGTGGCAGTTCAAGGCGGCAAAGTAAGTAACATTAATATATTGTGTGTGTCTCTTTTTTAATCCTTAAGACGGTAACTTGAATGAAAACTAATAAGTATTGCCTCATTAATCAGTTGATATTGATAATAGATCTTCAAACGACATTTTCCCGAATGTAAAGTTGGTAGTGGTTGATGTAACAGCCATAGCATGTGTTTTATAAAGCTGTATTTTATTTCATTTTATTTCTTTTTCATTAAAGGACGTGAACATGGAAAGCACGATGTTATTTGCCTTCCTGGTTTTATTGAACGTTGCTCCCGTGTCAACAGTTGTGCCATCACCATTGCCACCAGAACACGGAAGCACCAGATTAGACCTGATTGCCCAGTACTTTTATGCTGGTTTTAAGTACGCAGAGATTGTTTTACTCATCTTATGTCGACATAATATATGCCTTGGCCTTCGTCAGTTAAAGCGGATACTTCGTTCTAACAATTTACGACGTCGCTTTGTTAAATATACTCCATTAGAAATCATACAAGAAACTATAGAAAAAGAAATACAGTTTAGCGGAGACTGCTTAGGGTACCGAAGTATGTGGAGGCGTCTGGAAACTGATTATCATTTAAAAGTGAAAAGAGATGATGTTATGATGTTGCTTAAATTAATTGATCCAGACGGTGTTCGTTTAAAGAAAGCGCATAAGCTTAAACGAAGGAAGTACCTCATCCCAGGACCCAACTATGTGTGGCACATCGATGGTTACGATAAATTAAAACCATTTGGTTTGTGCATCCATGGGGCGATGGATGGATATAGTAGAAGAGTCACGTGGTTAGAAGTTGGTCCTACAAATAATAATCCAAATATGATAGCGAATTATTATCTTGATACGGTAGCAAGTTGTGGATTCGTTCCAAGAATTGTGTGCGCAGATCGTGGAACAGAAAATTCAAGCATTAGTTTTCTCCAGCCCTTTTTCAGAAATGATCATAGTGATTCCATGGCTGGAGTGAAGAGTTTCATGTACGGTAAAAGCACCGCAAATCAGCATATTGAACGTTGGTGGGGATATTTAAAGCAACAAGGAATAAGTTGGTGGATGAATACGTTGAAGGATTTGAGAGCTCGAGGACGATTTGATACGTCAAACATTCTTCATGTAGAATGCTTGCGGTTTTCTGTGACAGATGTTCTTCAAGCGGATCTTGATCGCATTGCTATCCATTGGAATTTACACAATGTGCGAACACAAAAACATATAGACACTTGTACTGGAAGACCGGAAATGCTGTTTCATATACCAGAACTAACAGGTTCTGTTGATTATGGTGTTGAAGTTGATTTGGATGATGTTGAAATTTGCCATGAACAATACACAATACCTAAGAAAATATGTAGTAATGCTTTCAAGGAGTTGGCTTACATTCTGAAGCCAGACATACAATTCTATCTTAATATTTAAAATTTATATTTTCAAACTTAATGCTTAATATTTAAAAATTAAAACTTGACATTCAAAAGCATTGATCTAAATGCATATCTACATTACATTAAGCGTAACATATTCCTACACGTGTAGTTCTCTACATTACATTAAGCGTAACATATTCCTACACTTGTAGTTATCTACATTACATTAAGCGTAACATATTCCTACACTTGTAGTTATCTACGTTACATTAAGCGTACTATATTCCTACACTTGTAGTTATCTACGTTACATTAAGCGTAACATATTCCTACACTTGTAGTTATCTACGTTACATTAAGCGTAACATATTCCTACACTTGTAGTTATCTACATTACATTAAGCGTAACATATTCCTACACTTGTAGTTCTCTACATTACATTAAGCGTAACATATTCCTACACTTGTAGTTATCTACGTTACATTAAGCGTAACATATTCCTACACTTGTAGTTCTCTACATTACATTAAGCGTAACATATTCCTACACTTGTAGTTATCTACATTACATTAAGCGTAATATATTCCTACACTTGTAGTTATCTACATTATATTAAGCGTAACATATTCCTACACTTGTAGTTATCTACGTTACATTAAGCGTAACATATTCCTACACTTGTAGTTATCTACATTACATTAAGCGTACCATATTCCTACACTTGTAGTTATCTACGTTACATTAAGCGTACCATATTCCTACACTTGTAGTTATCTTAATGTAGATATGGTGAGACAGTGTGTATATCTTGTAGTAATGTACGTAGATATGGTGAGATAGTTTGTAGATATTGTAGTAATGTAAGTAGATATGGTGCGATAGTGTATATATCTTGTAGTAATGTATGTCGATATGTTGAGATAGTGCGTATATCTTGTAGTAATGTACGTAGATATGGTGCGATAGTGTGTATATTTTGTAGCAATGTACGTATATTCGGTGATATAGTGTGTATATCTTGTAGTAATGAACGTATATATGGTGCGATAGTGCGTAGATCTTGTAGTAATGAATGTATATATGGTGAGATAGTGAATAATTTCTTGTAGTAATGTACGTAGATATGGTGAGATACTGCGTATATCTTGTAGTAATGTACGTAAATATTGTGAGATAGTGGATATATCTTGTAGTAATGTATGTAGATTTGGTGAGATAGTGTGTATATCTTGTAGTAATGTACGTATATATGGTGAGATAGTTTGTAGATATTGTAGTAATGTAAGTATATATGGTGCGATAGTGTATATATCTTGTAGTAATGTATGTCGATATGTTGAGATAGTGCGTATATCTTGTAGTAATGTACGTAGATATGGTGCGATAGTGTGTATATTTTGTAGCAATGTACGTATATTCGGTGATATAGTGTGTATATCTTGTAGTAATGAACGTATATATGGTGCGATAGTGCGTAGATCTTGTAGTAATGAATGTATATATGGTGAGATAGTGAATACTTTCTTGTAGTAATGTACGTAGATATGGTGAGATACTGCGTATATCTTGTAGTAATGTACGTAAATATTGTGAGATAGTGGATATATCTTGTAGTAATGTATGTAGATTTGGTGAGATAGTGTGTATATCTTATAGTAATGTATGCAGATATGGTGCGATAGTGTGTATATCTTGTAGTAATGTACGTAGATATGGTGAGATAGTTTGTAGATATTGTAATAATGTAAGTAGATATGGTGCGATAGTGTATATATCTTGTAGTAATGTATGTCGATATGTTGAGATAGTGCGTATATCTTGTAGTAATGTACGTAGATATGGTGATATAGTACGTATATTTTGTAGCAATGTACGTAGATATGGTGATATAGTGTGTATATCTTGTAGTAATGAATGTATATATGGTGCGATAGTGCGTAGATCTTGTAGCAATGAATGTATATATGGTGAGATAGTGAGTAATTTCTTGTAGTAATGTACGTAGATATGGTGAGATACTGTGTATATCTTGTAGTAATGTACGTAAATATTGTGAGATAGTGGATATATCTTGTAGTAATGTATGTAGATTTGGTGAGATAGTGTGTATATCTTGTAGAAATGGACGTAGATATGATGAGATAGTGGATATATATTGTTGTAATATACGTATATATGGTGATATAATGCGTATATATTGTAGTAATGTACGTAGATATGGTGAGACAGTGTGTATATCTTGTAGTAATGAACGTATATATGGTGAAATAGTGTGTAGATCTTGTAGAAATGAACGTAGATATTGTGAGATAGTGCGTATATCTTGTAGTAATGTACGTAGATATGGTGATATAGTGCGTATATATTGTAGTAATGTACGTAAATATAGTGAGATAGTGGATATAAAAATTGTTTTAAAGGGACGCATCAATTTTTTTTATCGGATTAACGACACAAACATGCGATTGTAGCGTCGCATATCGAAACGCCGGAGACAAAAACTGAAATAACAATGACAAACACTGAAACGCTAGTGTCAGAAACTGAAACGCTAGTGTCAGAAACTGAAACGCTTGTGTCAGAAACTGAAACGCTAGTGTCAAAAACTGAAACGGCCTCTACGGAGAATTACGTGTTAACGGGTAAAAACTGAAACTCTAGTGTCAAAAACTGAAACGCTCGTGTCAGAAACTGAAACGCTAGTGTCAGTAACTGAAACGCTACTGTCAAAAAATTGAAACGTTAGATACAAAAACTGAAACGCTACGGCGTAATACATGTTCTGAAGACCTAATGCTATGGTAAGGTCTATGTTTTGTGTTGGAAGATGCGGGATGTACGTAAATATGGTGCGTTAGTGCGTATATCTTGTTGTAATATACGTAGATATGGTGATATAGTGCGTATATATTGTAGTAATGTACATAGATATGGTGAGACAGTGCGTATATCTTGTAGTAATGTACGTATATATAGTGAGATAGTGTGTATATCTTGTAGTAATGTACGTAGATATGGTGAGATAGTGCGTATATCTTGTAGTAATGTATGTAGATATGGTGAGATAGTGCGTATATCTTGTAGTAATGTACGTAGATATGGTGAGACAGTGCGTAGTTATTGTAGTAATGTACGTAGATATGGTGAGATAGTGCGTATATCTTGTAGTAATGTACGTATATATGGTGAGATAGTGCGTATATCTTGTAATAATGTACGTAGATATGGTGAGATACTGCGTATATCTTGTAGTAATGTACGTAAATATGGTGAGATAGTGGATATAAAAATTGTTTTAAAGGGACACATCAATTTTTTTTATCGGATTAACAACACAAAAATGCGATTGTAGCGTCGCATATCGAAACGACGGAGACAAAAACTGAAATAACAATGACAAAAACTGAAACGCTTGTGTCAGAAACTGAAACGCTAGTGTCAAAAACTGAAACGGACTCTACGGAGAATTACGTGTTAACGGGTAAAAACTGAAACGCTAATGACAGAAACTGAAACGCTCGTGTCAGAAACTGAAACGCTAGTGTCAAAAACTGAAACGCTCGTGTCAGAAACTGAAACGTTACTGTCAAAAAATTTAAACGTTAGATACAAAAACTTAAACGCTACGGCGTAATACATGTTCTGACGACCTAATGCTATGGTAAGGTTCATGTTTTGTGTTGGAAGATGTGGGATGTATGTAGATATGGTGCGATAGTGGATATATCTTGTAGTAATATACGTAGCTATGGTGATATCTTGTAGTAATGAACGTATATATGGTGCGATAGTGCGTAGATCTTGCAGTACTGAACGTATATATGGTGAGATAGTGAATAATTTCTTGTAGTAATGTACGTAGATATAGTGAGATACTGTGTATATCTTGTAGTAATGTACGTATATATGGGGAGATAGTGTGTATATCTTGTAGAAATGTACGTAGATATGGTGAGATAGTGGATATATATTGTTGTAATATACGTAAATATGGTGAGAGAGTGCGTATATCTTGTAGTAATGTACGTAGATATGGTGAGACAGTGCGTATATCTTGTAGTAATGTACGTATATATGGTGAGATACTGCGTATATCTTGTAGTAATGTACGTAAATATTGTGAGATAGTGGATATATATTGCAGTAATGTACGTAGATTTGGTGAGATAGTGCGTATATTTAGTAGCAATGTACGTATATATGGGGAGATAGTGTGTATATCTTGTAGAAATGAATGTAGATATGGTGAGATAGTGGATATATATTGTTGCAATGTACGTAGATATGGTGAGATACTGTGTATATCTTGTAGTAATGTATGTACATATGGTGAGATAGTGGATATATCTTGTAGTAATGTATGTGTATATAGTGAGATAATGTGTATATCTTGTAGTAATGTACGTAGATATGGTGAGATAGTGCGTATATCTTGTAGTAATGTACGTAGATATGGTGAGATAGTGTGTATATCTTGTAGTAATGTACGTAGATATGGTGAGACAGTGTGTAGTTATTGTAGCAATGTACATAGATATGGTGAGATAGTGTGTATATCTTGTAGTAATGTACGTAGATATGGTGATATACTGTGTATATCTTGTAGTAATGTACGAACATATGGTGAGATAGTGGATATATCTTGTAGGAATGTACGTAGATATGGTGATATATTGTGTAGATCTGGTAGTAATGAACGTATATACGGTGAAATAGTGTGTAGATCTTGTAGTAATGAATGTAGATATAGTGAGATAGTGTATATATATATATTAGTAATGTATGTAGATATGGTGAGATAGGGGATTTATATTGGTGTAATATACGTAGATATGGTGAGATAGTGCGTATATATTGTAGTAATGTACGTAGATATGGTGATATAGTGCGTATATCTTGTAGTAATGCATGTAGATATGGTGAGACAGTGTGTAGTTATTGTAGAAATGTACGTAGATATGGTGAGATAGTGGATATATATTGTTGTAATATATGTAGATATGGTGATATAGTGCGTATATATTGTAGTAATGTATGTAGATATGGTGATATAGTGCGTATATCTTGTAGTAATGTATGTAGATATGGAGAGATAATGGATATATATTTTGTTGTAATATACGTAGATATGGTGATCTAGTGCGTATATCTTGTAGTAATGTATGTAGATATGGTGAGATAGTGTGTATATCTTGTAGAAATGTATGTAGATATGGTGAGACTGTGTGTAGTTATTGTAGTAATGTACGTAAATATGGTGATATAGTGGATATATCTTGTAGGAATGTATGTAGATATAGTGATATAGTGTGTAGATCTTGTAGTAATGAACGTAAATATGGTGAGATAGTGTGTATATTTAGTAGCAATGTATGTATATATGGTGAGCTCGTGTGTATATCTTGTAGAAATGTACGTAGATATGGTGAGATAGTGAATATATATTGTTGTAATATACGTAGATATGGTGATATAGTGCGTATATATTGTAGTAATGTACGTAGTTATGGTGAGACAGCGTGTATATCTTGTAGTAATGTACGTAGATATGGTGAGATAGTGGATATATATTGTTGTAATATACGTTGATATGGTGAGATAGTGCGTATATCTTGTAGTAATGTACGTAGATATGGTGAGATAGTTTGTAGATATTGTAGTAATGTAAGTAGATATGGTGAGATAGTGCGTATATCTTGTAGTAATATACGTAGATATGGTGAGACAGTGTGTAGTTATTGTAGTAATGTACGTAGATATGGTGAGATAGTGTGTATATCTTGTAGTAATGTACGTATATTTGGTGAGATAGTGTGTGTAGTTATTGTAGTAATGTATGTAGATATGGTGCTATAGTGCGTATATATTGTAGTAATGAACGTAGTTATGGTGAGATAGTGAATAATTTCTTGTAGAAATGTATGTAGATATGGTGAGATAATGGATATATATTGTTGTAATATATGTAGATATGGTGATATAGTGTGTATATATTGTAGTAATGTACGTAGATATGGTGAGACAGTGCGTATATCTTGTAGTAATGTATGTATATATATATAGTGAGATAGTGTGTATATCTTGTAGTAATGTACGCAGATATGGTGTTATAGTGTGTATATCGTGTAGTAATGAACGTATATATGGTGAAATAGTGTGTAGATCTCGTAGTAATGAATGTAGATATAGTGAGATAGTGTATATATCTATTAGTAATGTACGTAGATATGGTGAGATAGTGTGAATATATCTTGTAGTAATGTATGTAGATACGGTGAGATAGTGGATATATATTGTTGTAATATATGTAGATATGGTGAGATAGTTTGTAGATATTGTAGTAATGTAAGTAGATATGGTGAGATAGTGCGTATATCTTGTAGTAATATACGTAGATATGGTGAGACAGTGTGTAGTTATTGTAGTAATGTACGTAGATATGGTGAGATAGTGTGTATATCTTGTAGTAATGTACGTATATATGGTGAGACAGTGTGTAGTTATTGTAGTAATGTACGTAGATATGGTGCTATAGTGCGTATATCTTGTAGTAATGAATGTAGTTATGGTGAGATAATGAATAATTTCTTGTAGTAATGTATGTAGATATGGTGAGATACTGTGTATATCTTGTAGTAATGTACGTAAATATGGTGAGATAGTGGATATATCTTGTAGTAATGTACGTAGATATGGTGATATAGTGTGTAGATCTTGTAGTAATGAATGTATATATGGTGAAATAGTGTGTAGATCTCGTAGTAATAAATGTAGATATAGTGAGATAGTGTATATATCTATTAGTAATGTACGTAGATATGGTGAGATAGTGGATTTATATTGTTGTAATATACGTAGATATCATGAGAAAGTGTGATTATATCTTGTAGTAATGTATGTAGATATGGTGAACATACATAAATTTGAGACCTTCGTAAATTTATATATAGGATTTAGAAAGCAGACTATTAAAAGCAGTGCAATATTGTAATATAGTACTGTGGATGAGGATATGCATACATCGTGTGCTGGAATACACTATCTAATGTTGTGTTCTTTACGTTTATTTATCGTCGCCAGCGGTTGCCCGTACGAGCGACGCCTCCTGAAGAGATTAGTAATTTTGGAGGATAGTGCGATGATACAGACTGAGACCCAATCCAGAGGCTGATATGGTTCTTTTACGTGCATTGTGTAAAACACCGATACGAGACCTCGGTTTAACGTCCCATCTGAAATACTGTTAATTTTATTAGGGTCAGACGGGGGATCGAACCCGCGATCCATGGATTACCGATCCAGCGTGTTGACCGCTGTACTACATAACGCGTAAATGACGTGAGGTTTTCGGTGGTTGCCAATTCACCCAGAAATAGTCCCAATGGCGCATTATCAAAAATTATGTTTCTTTTTTTACAAGTATGTATGTAAATTACGCTAGGATTGTCTCATGACTGGCTCTAACCCCCTGGGGTCAGCGCTTATAATGAAGATTAAATACAGATATGCCTGCTTAATATGATGGCGATGTTGATAACTTAGATGTACTGGCGATTGTATTCAGATTGAGGATGTTTGAGGTGACACACGGGGCATTCTGCAAACAGCGGCAACTTTACAACCACGCACGCGCACACATACGCACGTGCTCACGTACATAGACATAAAAATGAGTTATTTATAGTAACGTAGGTAATTGTTATTTATAGCAATACGCTCTCCTCGGATAAATAAAAATAGCAATACCGGTTCTAACTAGTTTTCTATTTATAGTAACGTATGTCATTGTTATTTATAGCAATACGTTCTGATTGGATGAATATAAACAGCCTGTTCCAACTAGTTTTCTATTTATAGTAACGTAGGTCATTTATAGGATAGGTCTATACGTGTCTGGGCATGATTTCGTGACGCCAACGACTGACACGCTCAGTCCTTTGCGACTTAAGTATCGGATGCCATAGTGTAAAGATATTTAGGTACCTATGCGAATTATGTAATAGAGCATCGCGGCCATCAACATCTTACGATCGAAATGACGATAATAAATATAATCATTTTATCGGTATAATGAGAATGTGTAGAGGGAGGTAATTGTGTACGGACATTAGCTACGTAATTAGAATTAAGGGTAGATACGGACATAAATGGAGCGACACTCACCGAGTCGAATGGACCATTAATAAGCGAGATAGTATTTTCCCGCCATTTTTATCCTCCATTTTGAAAATCGTAGACGCGGAACGTATAATCGTTTAGTACGTTTATCGAAACCCCCGGATAGATAGGACCTATAATAAAGCTTATATAACGAATTTATATCGGTACTTACGGTTTTTAGGATTACTACTTCCGGTATGAGGTCGGACCATTAATTGAGTCGCGGATTCGTCATTGTCTCTTCGAGATCTTTCCGACGATACCAAACAAGGCCAGTTTCCTCGAAAGTTCATTTTTCTTCAAACTTAGTTACGATTAAAAGGAGATAATCAGTATTATAGATATATCGACTAATGATAGATCAAAATGTAGGGTAGCGTCGGACTCGTGACGTCGATACGCGTATATTAGAACTAACGTATAGTTACGTTACTTAGGTTTAAATATTTTTAAGGATATATAAAATCTTTAAACAGCGATATCTCGAAAACTACTGGCCGTATAAATAAAGGAAAGATATCGTCGTATCGGTATACAGATTTCTACGCTCTAACGCCGAGTAGAAAAATTGATGACGTCAGATTCGTAGGCCAAGTCTTTTAGCTCCACTATAAACAGCATAGAGCGTACGCGGCGCTACCCCTGTATCTAATAATCGAATTATGGATATCCGTATCAATACTAAAGAAATAGCGAAACGTCGCCCCATAATTGTTGCTGTTTTTAGATTGATTTGAGTACCGCTGTAGGCCTACATACAGCATTTACATACATGTACATCTTATAATTCGAACATAATGCGACATATGCACGCTAAATGACCATTACATATCCATCATGAAAACATCAAAGCCGTTGTTTTGGAGGACAGTGCACAAGTCAGAAGATGCTCCACCGACAGACAGACCGCCAGACGGACGGACGGACAGACAGACAGACAGACAGACGGACGGACAGACAGACGGACAGACAGACGGACGGACAGGCAGGTAGGCAGTGATTACAAGAATTCCCCACGGCAAGTACGCATACATTTAGCGAACGAAAGCGATTTTAATTATTTGCCGATACGTCTTAAAGACAATCTTGTTTGGGTGTTAATAAAATATTGTCCATTAATGAATCATCACGGACGGTTCTTGTCTTATGAGATAGCGTAGTTGTGATAACCCAGAAGCAAGCCCTGTCTTCAACATCATTGGGATATCTCCGCATCAATTAGGACCAATTAGCTGCGGATGACATCCCGATTAAGTTATGTACGCACTCCGGGCTTATCAGTTAATCCGCTATGTTGCAGTTTAGAGAAATGTTATTGGTCTTACCTTTAGCTTTTAAAGGCTGGCATTGACAACCTCGGTATGTAAACGTATTAATTACTTCGATTTGCTTAGAATCATGAAACAATTTGCCACGCGATATTTATAATTACCTGCGTCAGTGTTTGGTTCCATGCTGTTTTCTCGATGCTTAAGCATTTCTATGGCATTCCATGACACTAATGACGGATTTTGTAGTAAATACTGTTGCAAACGGCTTTCGCCTTCATTTTCTGTACTGATGGTGTTGGGTGAGGTACCTAAACTGAGATGTATCGTGCGGTTGTATCTGTGCTCCGTGTCTTAAAGACGGGCATGGAACATCGAGTATTAGACATTTATATTAATCGTTCCATCCCGCGTCTCATATTGGATGGATAATATTATTTTATTACAAATTTATATTTGCTCGATCGCGAAACAAGTTCTTACGACTTATCGCTCTGGATATCTCATTCCTGATGGAATCCATCGCCCTCTAAAACGTACATTACGGATTATTAATAATTTATCGCGTTTTTATAGAATTATACGTAACGAGATAAGATATATATTATTCATTTTCGCTAAAGTACATAGGTTAAGTTTATATTTAGCGTATAATTAGGATTTCTTACTCGATAAAAACGTACGCCGAGTTTGAATAATATAATGAACTTACCCGTTGACAGCATGGTTGTGAAGCTTATGAAACGATTGAGGACTAAGTCCGTTCTAATCGGTCTATATTTATAGAAGCATTCGTAATCGTTATTTATGGATCGGTTCGTAGTCGTTATTTATAGAAACGTACGCGCTCGCTATTTATAGAGCGGTTCGTTCCCATTGGTGTCTCTCATTGGTCGTTGCAATCGGGTATGTAGTAATAACGTACGCTTCGTTTTCTTATACACCACTTTCACTCTGTTACTGTACCGATCGGTATATCGATGTCGTAAAAGAACGTCAGTTCGTTTCGCTTCGCTTAACTTCATCCGGTTTTTATACAAATTTATTTTAGCTCGATCGCGAAACGAGTTATTCCGACTCTCGAGACCTCGTTCCTGATGGAGAGGGAATTCAAATGCCAAGGGCACGCTCGTAACGGCTCCAGCAGGGCTCGAACTCCGGACCTGAAGCGAACGCTGCTCTATCGCGACTTCCTGTCGTACGGGTGTGGCGACCCATGATTGCGAGCTGGATTTGGTCACCATCAGGTAACCGGACATCCGTGACAGCCAGTCGTTGTCCCGCGACAACCACCCACTCGCTACACGACCTCGGTACACGGTCGACAGGCCTCACATAGCGTACATGAGGGCCTATGCAGTGATAACTCTACCCCGGCCAGCGGTAAGCCCGGATCTGAATCCGTGTGTGGGCGGAGAATGTAGGTACGGAACCCTCCAGTACGGACCAGTTGGAAGCGGCTCTGCGCGGATGTTATTGACCCGAGAACGGATCCGACTGGAAGCACGAGACGTAGGGTGTCATCAGGGTACGTGTCGGGGCCACCGGGTACTGAAGACGTACTCTAGTGTCTTCGAGGAACATTTTTATGCGACAACGCTCCGGATATATAATAGCGTACATATGTCGCATTATTAAGATGTACATTATCCGATAAGCCCGGACATAACTTAATCGTGAGGTCATCCAAAATGGACGCCGCTTAGAGACGCTGTTACTAGATCGTCCGATACGCCTTCGTACACGTAACTGGGTAGTTGCGCATGTATCGTCTCTAGCTCCAACCGTACAACCGAGTTCCCATGTATCGTCGCTAGTTCCAACCGCACAACCGAGGTCCCATGTATCGTCGCTAGCTCCAACCGCACAACCGAGTTCCCATGTATCGTCGCTAGCTCCAACCGTACAATCGAGGTCCCATGTATCGTCGCTAGCTCCAATGCACAACCGGGGTCCCATGTATCGTCGCTAGCTCCAACCGCACAACCGGGGTCCCATGTATCGTCGCTAGTTCCAACCGCACAACCGAGGTCCCATGTATCGTCGCTAGCTCCAACCGCACAACCGAGGTCCCGTGTATCGTCGCTAGCTCCAACCGCACAACCGGGGTACCATGTATCGTCGCTAGCTCCAACCGTACAATCGAGGTCCCATGTATCGTCGCTAGCTCCAATGCACAACCGGGGTCCCATGTATCGTCGCTAGCTCCAACCCAATAGCACAACCGAGGTCCCATGTATCGTCGCTAGCTCCAACCGCACAACCGAGGTCCCATGTATCGTCGCTAGCTCCAACCGCACAACCGAGGTCCCATGTATCGTCGCTATCTCCCAACCCCAACCGCCCAACCGAGGTCCCATGTATCGTTGCTAGCTCCAACCCCAACCGCACAACCGAGGTCCCATGTATCGTCGCTAGCTCCAATCCCAACCGCACAACCGAGGTCCCATGTATCGTCGCTAGCTCCAACCCCAACCGCACAACCGAGGTCCCATGTATCGTCGCTACCTCCAACCCCAACCGCACAACCGAGGTCCCATGTATCGTCGCTAGCTCCAACCCAAACCGCACAACCGATGTACAATGTATCGACACTAGCTCCAGCCCCAACCGCACAACCGAGGGTCCATGTATCGACTCTAGCTCCAACCCAAACCGCACAACCGAGGTCCAATGTATCGTCGCTAGCTTCAACCCAAACCGCACAACCTAGGTCCAATGTATCGTCGCTAGCTCCAACCCAAACCGCACAACCGAGGTCCCATGTATCGTCGCTAGCTCCAACCCAAACCGCACAACCGAGGTCCCATGTATCGTCGCTAGCTCCAACCCAAACCGCACAACCGAGGTCCCATGTATCAGCGCTAGCTCCAATCCAAACCGCACAACCTAGGTCCAATGTATCGTCGCTAGCTCCAACCCAAACCGCACAACCTAGGTCCAATGTATCGACGCTAGCTCCAGCCCAAACCGCACAACCAAGGTCCCATGTATCGTCGCTAGCTCCAACCGCAAACCGCACAACCTAGGTCCAATGTATCGACGCTAGCTCCAGCCCAAACCGCACAACCGAGGTCCCATGTATCGACGCTAGCTCCAACCCAAACCGCACAACCGAGGTCCCATGTATCAGCGCTAGCTCCAACCCAAACCGCACAACCTAGGTCCCATGTATCATCGCTAGCTCCAACCGCAAACCGCACAACCTAGATCCCATGTATCGTCGCTAGCTCCAACCCAAACCGCACAACCGAGGTACAATGTATCGTCGCTACCTCCAACCCCAACCGCACAACCGAGGTCCCATGTATCAGCGCTAGCTCCAACCCCAACCGCACAACCGAGGTCCCATGTATCGTCGCTAGCTCCAACCGCAAACCGAGGTCTCATGTATCGTCGCTACTTCCAATCTCAACCGCACAACCGAGGTCCCATGTATCAGCGCTAGCTCCAACCCAAACCACACAGCCGAGGTCCCATGTATCAGCGCTAGCTCCAACCCAAACCGCACAGCCGAGGTCCCATGTATCAGCGCTAGCTCCAACCCCAACCGCACAACCGAAGTCCCATGTATCAGCGCTAGCCCCAACCACACAACCTAGGTCCAATGTATCATCGCTAGCTCCAACCCAAACCGCACAACCGAGGTCCCATGTATCGTCGCTAGCGCCAACCCAAACCGCACAACCGAGGTACAATGTATCGACGCTATGCACCGAGCATATTCGCCCCGAATAATCAGGGGTCGACGATATATAAACACAAGACACTTAATAATAAGTAACAATATGTAATATCTATAAATTAATAAAGAATGTGTTACATGTACTTCCAGCTTGAATGCAAACCTAACTGTGGAGGATGTCACAATATCATACACGACCGCTGGTTGTTGCTGGTAGGGGGTGACCAGACCTTCCATATGTCCTGTCTACGCTGCTGTATGTGTCTCCGGACACTGGACAATCAAGCCTCGTGCTTCATGCGAGACGATCAAGTTTATTGCAGATTTCATTATCATAGGTATGTAGTAATAGATAACCCATCTGAAACGTAGTCTGGGATATTAGAAATGATCAACCCCGTGACAAACTAGTATAATTCTGATAAAAACTCTCCAGAACTATTAATAACAATACGGGTATGTGGTCCATTGGTTAACATGTGCACATCCAGCGATCCACCCCAAACCCTAACCCTGACACTAATAGTCTTTGAAATGAGACTTTAAACCGAGGTATCGTGTCGGTGCTTTACATCGTGACCGTACAAGAACCAGAGGAGACTCTGGAATGGATCTCTGTCTGTATCATTGCACTGTCCTCAAAACTACAAAATGTAATATCATTCGGGAACCGGTAGCGACGATAAATGAACCTACCTCGTACACCCAACACTATTAAAGATAAAAACACCCAAAACACAAAACTACAACCTGGGTTGGGTTAGACATTGGACATCAGTTGGAGACATAAGGATACAGGGAAGTCCGTGGCCGAGTGGCTGACTTCAAATCACGTGCCCCCACCACTGTAGGTTCGAATTCCACTGGGGATCTCGAATTCCTTCAAGTGAGGAAGCTATCCAGCTGGCTTGTGAGGTCGGTGGTTCTACCCGGTACACGTCCATGCTTGAAATACTGCTCGGATGGGGCACCCGGGGTCTTCCTCCATCAATAATGTCTGGAGAGTAATTAAATAATTATAAAATGAGAAAGTGAATGCAATTGATTGCATGTTGTGCAAAGAAAACAACGATAAACACCGAGGAGGCTACTTACGATGACCTATATACTATTAGGGAGTATTCAGGGGCAGTAACTGACAGATGTCCCCCATTATGTCTCTGTAATTCTCTGTATATAGCATAGTTTTCACTTAAAATGTTTAGCCCAGATTTGCAACTTACCGTGTGTCGGAACAGTCAAATAGATCATCATTGGAACAGCGTAAGCTGTAAGACACGCCTTTCCTCACGACAAACGCACCATAACACTGCGAATGCGCATGCCCGTAGCTTCGAGTGCGCATGTCAGCTGCATATAATTACAATGTAGTTGGGATCCCTCATACGAAAATGTACACAATCGGGGCACATAAGTTCATTGAGGGAAATGCAATAGCGATGTAAATATATTTTAATGAATGGCTAAGTAGCCTACTGATGTATATTGCTCGTGTGTTGTATTATTCGTTGTATATGTACATAGATGAGACAATAATAACGATTAAAACTAGTTACGGTTAAATGTCACAACATTTTGAATCATTTTCTTAAATATATAATAGCCTGTTTTCCAAGAAATATTAATTTTTGTTTTCCCTCAAGTTCGTGTTCAATGCCAATTAATGTCAATAGAACGGCCACCAGTGTGCGTTGTGTACAGACATGAAATGGCCACCGTCGTGTAAACAAATCGGCCACCGCTGTGCGATTGTCCACCGATGTTGGATAATCCATCGATATATAATTTCAACAACACCTAATTATATAGAATCAGAAAATATAATATAATTAGAAGCTGAAGTTATCATTGTCCAGGTCCATCCTTCCTCTTCTGCGTGTCACACCAACCCATTTCATCCAATTTACTAATTGTCCATATCTTCCAATTCAGTTCACCACCAATGAGAGACATCGGTGAATTACTGCCCCTAAATACTCCCTAGAGGTAGATAGGTCCTATTAAGTGTTTTCCTCTGTTTTTATCGTTTATTCCTTTGCACAAGATGCTAGCAATTTTATTCCACTATAGCTTCTTATGAGTATTAAATTACTATGTCTCAATATATCTCATAAGTATATGCAATGGGTACTTATTTGTGGAAGAATGTTATCAGTTAATTAACACGACTTTGATAAAATCACATATATCATACCGCAACATCTGGTTAGGGAACAACCGTAACAACAAAGGATTCTAACTAAAAGGACCTATTCACATTTTGGAATAAATCAGACTTTATCTGCCAAGGGAGGTAATAGAAATTTGAGATGTCTCTCATTAGTGCACACATGTCACAAAGTGCCCCACTAATCACAAGTACGCATGCAAAAGCACCCAGGACCACGCGGGGCTATATAACTTAAGACAATGCCCGTCATGTCTCACTAACCGCTCTCAATGCTAACAACTTTATATTGTAACATCCTCAATGAAAATAATTTACATAAGCTCTCAGCTTGTTTTCCAATCCATTTCAGAATTTGATTTGAGAATATAAACTGAAACTCAGATATCCTATGTATTGTATGCTGTATATATATATTGAATGAACTGAATAAAATATGTTTAAGCCAAGTTATCATTGAGCATTTGAACTTTTAGCTGTTATGCTCCAAGGTGTGGCGGTTGTAGCGAACCATTGCAGCCATCGGATTGGATAAGAACAGCACGTGATATTGTGTACCATTTGGATTGCTTTTGTTGTCATGTATGCAATCGGAAGTTATCTACTGGTGACACATGCGCAGTGAAATCGGATGGTTTTGTATGCTCTGACCACAGTGACATACAAGTGAACATTGATGATGACAACATATCAGGTAAATAGCACGCACTAAGCAAGAACTTGACTCAATATGTATGCGCTTTCTTATTCAGATGGAGAACAAACTATTGGGGTGACAGAACACGCTAGACCGCTATCGCAAACTGTATTGCACTGGTCTTGAACTACAGATATATTAATCACATACGCTTGGGGTCTGGACAAATGGCTTCGGGTTCTGTTTGTTGTTTTAATAACACTATGATACACCATAGGCTTGTATACACATTTTAGGCTATATCCAACAAGTTTAAAAATGACAACCCGTCACTATCAAAGACAAGTGTAGTGATAGTGCAGTGGATGCGCGTTCGCTTCAGATGTGAAAGGTCCGGAGTTTGAGCCCCACTGGAGCCGTTACGATTGTGCCCTTAGGCAAGGCAATTAAATTTCACGTTGCCCCTTCTCTCTCCCTCGTGGCGATGGCTTCCATCAGGAATGAGGTCTCGAGAGTGATTAATATAAGTTGAAAGAACTTGTTTATTATCGAGCTAAAATAAATTTGTATAAATTAACAACAACAACAACAACAACAACTAATGTTTAATTTGTATTGATTTCCGTAATTGTAAGCAAAATCCGAACTTCTTGAGAACGCCTGTTTAAAACCTATTTGCCGTTTTCTGTAGTATCTTCCGTCGACTCAGACACGATGGGGTCGGAATCATCCGAGGAAAGGGCACCAAATGGTAAGCGGCCGAGAACCTGCTTCACTCAAGCTCAGACCAAAATACTACAAGAGTCGTTCAGAAGAAATCCGAATCCGTCACCGGAAGACATGGAGAGAATAGCAGACGTCACGGGACACCCAAGAAGGACTGTGATGGTACGAGAGTTGAGATGACAGCTTTGTTGTAAGGTTACCATTGTCCATAAATAAAAATATATAATAAAAAAGGAGGTTAGGGCTAGACATACAAACCCTATTTTCCTGGTACGAGTGTTGGGATGACAGCTTTGTTGTAAGGTTACCATTGTCCATAAATAAAAATATATAATAAAAAAGGAGGTTAGGGCTAAACCCCATTTTCCTGGTACGAGTGTTGAGATGAAAGCTTTGTTGTAAGGTTATCATTGTCCACAAATAAAAATATATAATAAAAAAGGAGGTTAGGGCTAAACCCCATTTTCCTGGTACGAGTGTTGAGATGAAAGCTTTGTTGTAAGGTTATCATTGTCCACAAATAAAAATATATAATAAAACAGGAGGTTAGGGCTAGACAAACCCTATTTTCCAGTGTTATTAGGGTTAGGATCTTGTTTTTCTTCAAAGCTTTATTTTGATTATTTTATTGACATTTCCGAAACTCGTTAATATTATTTATGAACGGTAATAACATTTTTGCTATTGTAATGTCGTAAATATTAGACAAAAATACCCCAAAATGCTACCTACAACAATAACAACAATATTTTATTGCATAAAACATCTACAAGGTACTTAGAGCAAATACAATACTAGTAATTACAAACGCAATACCAGCAATTACAAATACAATACCAACAATTACAAACGCAATACCAGCAATTACAAATACAATACCCGCACTTACAAATACAATACCAGCAATTAAAATACAATACCAGTAATTACAAATACAATACCAGCAATTACAAATACAATACCAGCAAATGCAAATGCAATACCAGTAACCACAAATACAATACCAGCAATTACAAATACAATACCAGTAATTACAAATGCAATACCAGTAACCACAAATACAATACCAGCAATTACAAATACAATACCAGCAATTACAAATACAATTCCAGTAACCACAAATACAACACTAGCACTTACCAATACAAGACACACAGTGTAGTGGATACGCAAACAAATTAGCGAGAAGTCTCTGTATTAATTTCTTGCTAACAATAATCAGAAGATCTGAATTGTATGAATAAAACATAGACAAAACACCTTATAATTAATTATCAATAGAATCACCGACATTCCGTGAGCCAGCTGCACACCTTCTCCACAGTTGTCAGGGGAGGTGACTGCACACCTTCTCCACAGTTGTCAGGGGAGGTGACTGCACACCTTCTCCACAGTTGTCAGGGGAGGTGACTGCACACCTTCTCCACAGTTGTCAGGGGAGGTGACTGCACACATTCTCCACAGTTGTCAGGGGAGGTGACTGCACACATTCTCCACAGTTGTCAGGGGAGGTGACTGCACACCTTCTCCACAGTTGTCAGGGGAGGTGACTGCACACCTTCTCCACAGTTGTCAGGGGAGGTGACTGCACACATATTCCACAGTTGTCAGGGGAGGTGACTGCACACATTCTCCACAGTTGTCAGGGGAGGTGACTGCACACCTTCTCCACAGTTGTCAGGGGAGGTGACTGCACACCTTCTCCACAGTTGTCAGGGGAGGTGACTGCACACCTTCTCCACAGTTGTCAGGGGAGGTGACTGCACACCTTCTCCACAGTTGTCAGGGGAGGTGACTGCACACCTTCTCCACAGTTGTCAGGGGAGGTGACTGCACACCTTCTCCACAGTTGTCAGGGAGGTGACTGCACACCTTCTCCACAGTTGTCAGGGGAGGTGACTGCACACATTTCCACAGTTGTCAGGGGAGGTGACTGCACACCTTCTCCACAGTTGTCAGGGGAGGTGACTGCACACTTGTTGTGGGGTGACTGCACACCTTCTCCACAGTTGTCAGGGGAGGTGACTGCACACCTTCTCCACAGTTGTCAGGGGAGGTGACTGCACACCTTCTCCACAGTTGTCAGGGGAGGTGACTGCACACCTTCTCCACAGTTGTCAGGGGAGGTGACTGCACACCTTCTCCACAGTTGTCAGGGGAGGTGACTGCACACATTCTCCACAGTTGTCTGGGGAGGTGACTGCACACCTTCTCCACAGTTGTCAGGGGAGGTGACTGCACACCTTCTCCACAGTTGTCAGGGGAGGTGACTGCACACCTTCTCCACAGTTGTCAGGGGAGGTGACTGCACACCTTCTCCACAGTTGTCAGGGGAGGTGACTGCACACATTCTCCACAGTTGTCAGGGGAGGTGACTGCACACCTTCTCCACAGTTGTCAGGGGAGGTGACTGCACACCTTCTCCACAGTTGTCAGGGGAGGTGACTGCACACCTTCTCCACAGTTGTCAGGGGAGGTGACTGCACACCTTCTCCACAGTTGTCAGGGGAGGTGACTGCACACATTCTCCACAGTTGTCAGGGGAGGTGACTGCACACATTTCCACAGTTGTCAGGGGAGGTGACTGCACACCTTCTCCACAGTTGTCAGGGGAGGTGACTGCACACCTTCTCCACAGTTGTCAGGGGAGGTGACTGCACACCTTATCCACAGTTGTCAGGGGAGTTGACTGCACACATTCTCCACAGTTGTCAGGGGAGGTGACTGCACACATTCTCCACAGTTGTCAGGGGAGGTGACTGCACATATTCTCCACAGTTGGCAGGGGTAGTGACTGCATACATTCTCCACAGTTGTCAGGGGAGGTGACTGCACACATTCTCCACAGTTGTCAGGGGTAGTGACTGCACATCTTCTCCACAGTTGTCAGGGGAGGTGACTGCACACATTATCCACAGTTGGCAGGGGAGGTGACTGCACACATTATCCACAGTTGTCAGGGGTAGCGAATGCACACATTCTCCACAGTTGTCAGGGGTAGTGAATGCACACATTCTCCACAGTTGGCAGGGGAGGTGACTGCACACAATCTCCACAGTTGTCAGGGGAGGTGAATGCACACATTCTCCACAGTTGTCAGGGGAAGTGACTGCACACATTCTCCACAGTTGTCAGGGGAGGTGACTGCACACAATCTCCACAATTGTCAGGGGAGGTGACTGCACACATTCTCCACAGTTGTCAGGGGAAGTGACTGCACACATTATCCACAGTTGTCAGGGGAAGTGACTGCACACATTCTCCACAGTTGCCATGGGAAGTGACGGCACACCTTCTCCACAGTTGTCAGGGGAGATGACTGCACAACTTCTCCACAGTTGTCAGGGGAGGTGACTGCACACCTTCTCCACAGTTGTCAGGGGAGGTGACTGCACACATTATCCACAGTTGTCAGGGGAGGTGACTGCACACCTTCTCCACAGTTGTCAGGGGAGGTGACTGCACACCTTCTCCACAGTTGTCAGGGGAGGTGACTGCACACATATTCCACAGTTGTCAGGGGAGGTGACTGCACACATTCTCCACAGTTGTCAGGGGAGGTGACTGCACACCTTCTCCACAGTTGTCAGGGGAGGTGACTGCACACCTTCTCCACAGTTGTCAGGGGAGGTGACTGCACACATATTCCACAGTTGTCAGGGGAAATGACTGCACACCTTCTCCACAGTTGTCAGGGGAGGTGACTGCACACCGTCTCCACAGTTGTCAGGGGAGGTGACTGCACACCTTCTCCACAGTTGGCAGGGGAGCTGACTGCACACCTTCTCCACAGTTGTCAGGGGAGGTGACTGCACACCTTCTCCACAGTTGTCAGGGGAGGTGACTGCACACATTCTCCACAGTTGTCTGGGGAGGTGACTGCACACTTTCTCCACAGTTGGCAGGGGAGGTGACTGCACACCTTCTCCACAGTTGTCAGGGGAGGTGACTGCACACCTTCTCCACAGTTGTCAGGGGAGGTGACTGCACACCTTCTCCACAGTTGTCAGGGGAGGTGACTGCACACATTCTCCACAGTTGTCAGGGGAGGTGACTGCACACCTTCTCCACAGTTGCCAGGGGAGGTGACTGCACACCTTCTCCATAGTTGTCAGTGGAGGTGACTGCACACCTTCTCCACAGTTGTCAGGGGAGGTGACTGCACACCTTCTCCACAGTTGTCAGGGGAGGTGACTGCACACATTATCCACAGTTGTCAGGGGAGTTGACTGCACACATTCTCCACAGTTGTCAGGGGAGGTGACTGCACACATTCTCCACAGTTGTCAGGGGAGGTGACTGCACATATTCTCCACAGTTGGCAGGGGTAGTGACTGCATACATTCTCCACAGTTGTCAGGGGAGGTGACTGCACACATTCTCCACAGTTGTCAGGGGTAGTGACTGCACATCTTCTCCACAGTTGTCAGGGGAGGTGACTGCACACATTATCCACAGTTGGCAGGGGAGGTGACTGCACACATTATCCACAGTTGTCAGGGGTAGCGAATGCACACATTCTCCACAGTTGTCAGGGGTAGTGAATGCACACATTCTCCACAGTTGTCAGGGGAGGTGACTGCACACAATCTCCACAATTGTCAGGGGAGGTGACTGCACACATTCTCCACAGTTGTCAGGGGAAGTGACTGCACACATTATCCACAGTTGTCAGGGGAAGTGACTGCACACATTCTCCACAGTTGCCATGGGAAGTGACGGCACACATTCTCCACAGTTGTCAGGGGAGATGACTGCACACATTCTCCACAGTTGTCAGGGGAGGTGACTGCACACATTCTCCACAGTTGTCAGGGGAAGTGACGGCGCACCTTCTCCACAGTTGTCAGGGGAAGAAGTGACTGCACATCTTCTCCACAGTTGTCAGGGGAAGTAACTGCACATCTTCTCCACAGTTGTCAGGGGAGGTGACTGCACACATTATCCACAGTTGTCAGGGGAAGTGACTGCACACATTCTCCACAGTTGTCAGGAGAAGTGACTGCACACATTCTCCACAGTTGTCAGGGGAAGTAACTGCGCATATTATCCACAGTTGTTAGGGGAAGTAACTGCGAGTCCTACATCAGTAACTATCCGATAATTGAGACCAATATTTGGTTTTTTAGCTTACTACAAGAGCTGATAGATTATATCATTATATCTGTGGAGTTGATCAATCACAATCTCACCATCCTTCATATCCAAATTATAGGACTCGATGAGCATGGTGTGTGAGAGATAGCACAGGATCCCCCCTCTATTAAAAAAAGATAGAGGGGGTGTCCTAGGATAGAGGTACGAGACCGTTGGTGGCTTATGAATAAAATTTCCAGTTCCTGTGGAGATAGTAATGGTATGGGGGGACGCGCCTCCATTAAATATACTGCATACCCGTCGTCGTCGTCGTCGTCGTCGTCGTCGTCGTCGTCGTCAACAACATCATCATCGTTCTTCAACACAATTATAATCATTATTTGAACAATAATTTGCAGATATGGGTCCAAAATGCTCGTGCTAGAAACAAGAAATTCTTGCTGAGTGCGAGTTTGAAAACTAGCAACAAGTCGAAGAAATCAGGTAAAACAGAGCACACATGAGCGGCACCATGACAAAACCAACACAGTGCCCATAAAAACACATACTATTAATGCTAGAAAGATAAAATTCATACCAAACTGCAGCCTATATTATCGCATACCATCACGTTTCAAATACCAGAACCGTCCTATTAAGTTAATGTGCATAAATTACATGTGCAAAAATGAACTGCTGTGCGTTAGAGAAAGTTCATGTCGTATGCACATGAACGCGAATTCTCCCCGCTTCACGAAAATGTCCCACTTTACAAAATCGGTAGTTAGGTACTGCAGTTATAACCATATTAATATTACCTAATTAGCATAATGTATGCATACTTAATATGCTAATTAGATAAGCTATAGGTGCTCGTAACTTCTCGGCACTATATCGATTTTGTAAAGGTTGATATTTTTAGAAAGCTGAGAGAAAATCCTTTCATTTAGATATACAATACAATTCTCTTCACTTGAAGTTAAAACAAATAATATCAAAATTGTGCACTTTTAATGTATGCAAATTATCGTGAGTGTGTGGTGATGTCATTTGAATATTAGCAACAATTTGGTACCCAGTTTATCTTTCTATTAGCACTATGTTGGTTTTGTCGTGTGGCGGCTCATACACACTCATTTAAAATGTTTGCTATATTAAGAAATGTCGATGGTTGGTTTAAACATATTTTATTTATAAAGATAAACACGACATATAACATCTGTACATAAAATTATAACATCCATACAATACAACTATCAATACAAGTGGACTGAATTGAAAGCTACAGGAGCTTATTGTAATTCTCTCCACGTCGATGGTTTTGAATAATGTGTCCGAAACGAGGCCGGAAGATACACTTGTGGTATTTTCCCTAGGTATACCTGGAAACTGGCAGTCATGATAGCGCAGTGGTAGAGCGTTCGCTTCAGGTTCGAAAGGCCCGGAGTTTGCGCCCATCTGTAGTCGTTACTGTTGTGCCCTTAGGCAATGCATTTAAATTCCACGTTGCCCCTTCTCACTCCCTCGTGGCGTTGGGTTCCATCAGGAATGAGGTCTCGAGAGTGATTAATATACGTTGTAAGAACTTATTTTGCAATCAAGCTAAAATAAAGTTGTATAAACTGACAGTAGGAATAAAATTCCAATGGAACCACAAGGTCAGCTGATTTCACGTAAGCAGTTTCACCAAAATACTCCTCGGAAATACGTCTGCCATTTGTCATTTTAGATTTTAGAGGATAGTGCAATGATACAGACCCATTCCAGAGTCTCCTCTGGTTCTTTACAAAAGCACAGTCACGAGACCTCGGTTTAAAGTCCCATCGGAAATATATTAATAAATATTGCAACAGTGCAATGATACAGACAGAGACACATTCCAGAGTCGTTCAGAGTGTACGAAAGCTTCCACCCCTCTGAAATGGATGTGGCCAATCTTTGATCGTTCAAAGTTGGAAGTTTATTTATACTGTATAGGTAAGGCAATATACGATGGCTTACAGGTATTGTACGTACGCATTTACTTGAGACATTATCATAAATTACACGCTTCAATTACAGCGGTAAAGTAATTAAATAACTTCATGAATGTATTTAATCTATGCAATGAATGCAAGCGCCGGTAACCGAACGGTCTAAAGGGTTGATACTAAACTCAAATGAAATGAGCTAGTTCGCGTGGGTTCGATTCCTCACTGCTTAAAAATTGCCAAGTTACAAAAATAGAAAGAAAGATTTTTTATTACGATGATATAGATATTTATTTATAAATTATTTCAGTTATATTCTTTATATTTTAAATCAATGTTTCCCGATTCCCATTTTGATGCTAGTATGTGTTTTATTTCTTATTTTTTATTTTTTATTTTTATATTTTATTTCATTTTTCTACAACACAACTTATACAATTTTACGAGCATCATGCAATTTCAAAATTACGATCCATCTTCGCTCGCTATGTGTAGCATTTTTATAAAATCAAGAAATAATAAAAATATAATTTTACCTTTTCGGGGATCGAACCCGGGACATCTACCGTCATAATTAGTGGCATTACCGCTGCGCCATCAATCGGATTTGATTAAAACATCAAGTTAGAACGGCCTTATACTGATTGTATCTTCATATATGACCTAAGGTCAGCCGAATATGCAGATGTCTCAAGTAAATGCGTACGTACAATACTGTGATTTATTGTTTATTAGGTTATACCTGACTTACCTATAATGCAATAGTGTATCGAATGTTTGTTTACAACCGTTATTACTTTACTTTGAAAGCACAGTAAAGTAATAATACCGTTGGAATATTACACTACTGTATAGGTAAGGCAATATACGATAGCTTACAGGTACTGTGATTTATTGTTTAATAGGTTATACCTGACTTACCTATAATGTAATAATGTATTGAATGTTTGTTTACAACCGTTATGGGCTTTACTTTGAAAGCACAATACATGTAAGACTCAGATTTTAAGACACAAAAAACCAAAACTTAAACTTATCTTTTGGTATAGCAGTGGGAACTGACCGACCGCATATTCTGAACATAAACATTAACCTATAACCTGCTGAATAAATTAAACGGAATGTGCAAACAACATAGATCCAGATCAACCACGGCGTAACGCTGCTTCTGATCAGGATATATGTTGTTTGCTATTCTGATAAGTGTTTTAGCTCTTCTATCCGAATAGCAAATAGCACAGAGCCTGATCAGACTGTGCTGTCCAATCTGGCTATATGCTGTTTGTAAAAGCGACTTTAGTCGTGATTAGCAGGTTTAGGGTTAACACTGTTGACTTTACAAAACACGCTATAGCAATAAACGGTAAAACCGGTGTCACATGAGATTTTCACCCGCGCGATATTTTCACCCGCGGGTGAAAAAAATGCCATGAGATTTTCACCCCCTCAATACAGTCAAAATTGCTCAAGCGACCACGTGTATTAAGCGACCTTTGTCTTATGCGACCATTTTGAAATCCCCCCGAGCGATTTCACACAATAAATCTATTGCATTAAGTGACTTTTGTCTTACGCGACCAACGACCACCTATTTTCGGCCGTAATTACCTAATGTTTTTCATTAAGCGACCATAAGTAGTGTTGAAATTAGAAATTCAAAACATAAATCAAGAGACTATTAAATGTGTCGTCTGCTGGTTATGTATATTGAAGAGGCAATAAATTTGACAAGTAATCATGATACGTGCCAATCAGTCAATTTTCGCACATTTATGCCCCAATTTCCGTTTGAGTCATTGTTGTAGGGGATTATCGGCGCACAATGATGATGATGATGATGATGTTCGTTTTATTTAAAGTCGCCACCGCATAAATGCATTTGGGCGACTGTATTTTCTAAGTTGTTTATATCCTAAGGTGAGTTCGTTCTTCTGTGTTGGTTATTCTATGATGATTATGTTCTACGATGATTATGTCCTTCTATGATGATTATTCTTATTCTACGGTGATTATTCCTTTTCTTCTACGTTGATTAGCTCGGTATTCTCTGAAGATTCTTTCTTCTGTGACGCTTATGTAGACATCCTCAGGTGGTTGCTTCTTTCCGTGCCAGTGTGACAAGGCCTGGTCTGTACGTGGTCCTTTGTAGGGCCACCCTCCTCACTGTTGGTCACCCCGCAGCAGCATTTATACGGATCTGACAGTTAGACATCTGGTCGTCGATTGTCGCAAGCAAGTCCAGATACAGTATAGATCGGGGGAGCGTGGATCCACGACCGTTGCCGCTCCCTCAGGTCCGCCATCTCTTCTAAACGAAAGATCGAAAATCCAGTGTTCAGCTATAACACCACCTGGAAGAGATGGCAGATCTGTCCTGATGTGCCATAGCCGTGGATCCACATACTTGGAGAGATTCCCCCTTCGCAAGATCGACAACCAGAAGATCCCAGAATCCTACGCTGCTGCTGCGGGATGTGCACCGGTCACGACGTGTCGTGAGGAGATCGACCGGCCGGCGTACAATGTCCAGTTACGAGTTCTTTATAGTGAAGTCACAGACATATTGTCCCATGTGTGCAAATCTCATAAGTGGGCGCTAATTGATTCAAATAGTCGGCAATTTGTTCTTATAGTGTCGCATTTTTAGTTTTATTGGGTCACAGCATATGGATTGTTCCATTGCACCTGTCGGAAATTATGCCAACGGATGTCAATTTATATGTATGATTTGATTTAAATGAATGTAAATGCATTATTGTTGTAATTTTCTGGATTAAATTTTTGTTTAGATAATTGATAATCTCGGATATCACACCATTGTCACGCCTTATAATATATTTTGAATATAAATACGCAATAGGTTACAAAATTGATTCGTCCTCAAAATGTTTCGTACTCGAAAATTGATTCGTCCTCAAAATGTTTCATACTCGTAATAACATAAATAAGACCATGTCAATTTTGCCCTTTTGAGTACAGGCAACATAAAAATGCCCTTTTTTGTACCAGCTCCCTGCCCTTTTTTCAGTCTGGGGGAAACACTAATAAGTGATCTATAAAGAAGCCGCGTACTGACAAATTACCCATGTATTTTAACCCTAACCCTAACCAAGTCTCATAGGGGTGGGTGAATATCTCATGGCATTTATTTCACTCGCGGGTGAAAATGTCGCGCGATAATTTCACCTGCGGGTGAAAAAATAGGTGGGTGAAAATATCATGACACCGGCATATGCCTAAAACATGGCAGACTTGGATCAACTAGCAATTATAAGGGCAGCCACGTCTGAAACTCCCTGGGAGTTATAGCGTTACGATATGTATTTAGCCGTATAACATATGACCACAGGAACTTGAAATTTTATCCATAAGCCACCAAAGGTCTCGTACCTCTATCCTAGGACACCCCCCTCTATTAAAAAAATGATATAGGATAGAGGTACGAGACCTTTGGTGGCTTATGGGTAAAATTTCAAGTTCCTGTGGTATGAGGAATACTTAAAAAACATTATCCTAGATACTAGTATACTAGCAAAAAACCCACATATATTAGTCGTTCCCAAAGCAGAATAGGGAAACCTCCAAAAACAAAGGGAAATCAATTTTTGACGAAAATTACATATACAGTCAAATCTCTGTTAGTGGTCACCTCCATTAAGCAGCCAACCTGTATTAAGCAGTCAGTTTCCAGATTTCCAATCAGTTATTTTATTATATATTTGATCTCTCTATTAACCCTTTCAACACCACAGACCTCTAAATAGGCTTACAAAAAGTGTAGATCCAGATGAGCCGGCTCGTGATGAGCCGTCTCATCAGGATCTGCACTTTTTGCCAGTAATATTACTATTTTTAGACAAAAATTACCCATTTTCATAAATGAACTGGTCCAAATGTGATTTTCTGATTCATTTATTGGTTTAAGAATATCATGGACCAGTCCATGTCAGTTACTTGGTGTTGAATGGGTTAAGCAGCCACCAGTGCTAAGTAGCCATTTTCTCTGACTCCCTTTGCTGGCTGCTTAAGACAGGTTTGACTGTATTTCAAGGCATGGCCAATAGTGAAATAATGAGTTTGCAGTTATTTAGTTAGAATGAAGATTTTACCGGCTTGGTTTTATTTAAGGTCCGGCATCTACAGGAATTGTACCATGGACGGTTCACCGGCAGGGAATCTACGACTCTGCTTAAACATCACAATTGGGATTTGCTGGCAGCAAACACATTCATATTAGATGGTAAGCTTCAAGATGTGTGTGTTTTACGTTTATTTATCGTCGCTACCGGTTGCCCATATGAGCGACGCCTCCTGAAGAGATTAGTCTCCTCTGGTTCTTTTACGTGCACGGTGTAAAGCACCGACATGAGACCTCGGTTTAACGTCCCATCTGAAAGACTGTTAATTTTATTAGGGTCAGACGGGGGAACGAACCTGCGATCCCTGGATTACCAGTCCAGCATGTTACCACTGGACTACAGATCCGTCTGTAGCTTCAAGATAGTGAAGTGTTTGTTTATTATAGTGTCAATTTCGTTGAATACAGATGGTGTATGGATAAAAGTTGTCAATACAAATTTACTTTGTTCCTGCACAGAAATTAACATCTGAATCTACTCTTTTTGTAAGCCTATTTAGAGGTCTGCGGTGTTGAAAGGGTTAATATAACAATTACATAAGATACTTATTTACAGAATAAATGACCATAGAAAGGCTGATAAACAATCTTTCATAAATTATTGTTATCAGTACCGTAGCTAGAGGAAAATTTCAAACGAGGCAATCTAGGGGGTCAGGGAGCATGTTCCCCTTTAACATTGTTGGGGTATAGAAGCGATTTCCTGCGTTTTCTGATTTAATGAGTTAGACATATAATTATGTGTTGACCTTTCAGCTCTCTAGCAGTCAACATTTTATACAGCAAAGTGATATGTTTTGCATTTTATTTATTTAATATTTTATTTATATTTTTTGCTTTGGAAATTTTAATATGTGGTCATGGGGCATGTTCCCCCTTAACATTGTTGGGGTATAGAAACAATTTGCTTTGGGAATTTTAACCGAGGCAACTGCCTCAGTGTGCCTCAGTGTGGCTACGGGCCTGGTTGTGCATCAGCGTATTTGTTTATGATTTGTAATGGAATAAAGTTAACCAGATATCTCAAAAAAACATTGTCATAACTAATGTCATAAGTCCCCAAAGTACCCTCTACTTATGGAAAGATCCAGCTTAAAATCAGCAACATTTGACCCTCGACATATGGTCGAGATCGACTTATGTCCAGGGAATATACGGTATGTATAACGTCTGGTTTCCTGATTGCCTCGGGGATATACAAAGAGCAAGGTTATATCACGCCCTGTCATACCGGTTGTATGAGGCAAGGTTATATCATGCCCTGTCATACCGGTTGTATGAGGCAAGGTTATATCATGCCCTGTCATACCGGTTGTATGAGGCAAGGTTATATCACGCCCTGTCATACCGGTTGTATGAGGCAAGGTTATATCATGCCCTGTCATACCGGTTGTATGAGGCAAGGTTATATCATGCCCTGTCATACCGGTTGGATGAGGCAAGGTTATATCATGCCCTGTCATACCGGTTGTATGAGGCAAGGTTATATCATGCCCTGTCATACCGGTTGGATGAGGCAAGGTTATATCACGCCCTGACATAACAATTGGACGAGGCAAGGTTATATCACGCCCTGACATAACGGTTGGACGAGGCAAGGTTATATCACGCCCTGACATAACGGTTGGACGAGGCAAGGTTATATCATGCCCTGACATAACGGTTGGATGAGGAAATGTTATATCATGCCCTGACATAACGGTTGGACGAGGCAAGGTTATATCATGCCCTGACATAACAGTTGGGTGAGGCAAGATTATATCATGCCCTGACATAACAGTTGGATGAGGCAAGGTTATATCATGCCCTGACATAATGGTTGGACGAGGAAAGATTATATCACGCCCTGACATAACAGTTGGATGAGGAAAGATTATATCACGCCTTGACATAATAGTTGGATGAGGCAACATTATATCACACCCTGACATAACAGTTGGATGAGGCAAGGTTATATCACGCCCTGCCATAACAGTTGGATGAGGCAAGGTTATATCACGCCCTGACATAACGGTTGGATGAGGAAAGGTTATATCATGCCCTGACATAAAGGTTGGATGAGGCAAGGTTATATCACACCCTGACATAACGGTTGGATGAGGCAAGGTTATATCATGCCCTGACATAACAGTTGGATGAGGCAAGGTTATATCACGCCCTGACATAACGGTTGGATGAGGCAAGGTTATATCATGCCCTGACATAACAGTTGGATGAGGCAAGATTATATCACGCCTTGACATAACAGTTGGATGAGGCAAGGTTATATCATGCCCTGACATAAAGGTTGGATGAGGAAAGGTTATATCACGCCCTGACATAACGGTTGGATGAGGCAAGGTTATATCATGCCCTGACATAACAGTTGGATGAGGAGGCAAGATTATATCACGCCTTGACATAACAGTTGGATGAGGCAAGATTATATCACGCCTTGACATAACAGTTGGACGAGGCAAGATTATATCATGCCCTGACATAACAGTTGGATGAGGCAAGGTTATATCATGCCCTGACATAACAGTTGGATGAGGCAAGATTATATCATGCCCTGACATAACAGTTGGATGAGGCAAGATTATATCATGCCCTGACATAACAGTTGGATGAGGCAAGGTTATATCATGCCCTGACATAAGAGTTGGATGAGGCAAGGTTATATCATGCCCTGACATAACGGTTGGATGAGGCAAGGTTATATCATGCCCTGACATAACAGTTGGATGAGGCAAGATTATATCATGCCCTGTCATACCGGTTGGATGTGGCAAGATTATATCATGCCCTGACATAACAGTTAGATGAGGCAAGATTATATCATGCCCTGTCATACCGGTTGTATGAGGCAAGGTTATATCACGCCCTGACATAACAGTTGGATGAGGCAAGATTATATCATGCCCTGTCATACCGGTTGTATGAGGCAAGGTTATATCACGCCCTGACATAACAATTGGACGAGGGCAATTATTGGGGGGCTACTTTGGATAAGCAACTAAAACTCCCAGCCTATGATCAGCTGTTTTGTTCTCAGTTATCTGTCAATAATCTGTGAGGCTATATATAAGATACGTTGAATTAGACAGTGATAACTAAGGTCTAAATACGCTAGAATGTTGTTTTACGAACCTGGCAAATACATTTAATTGATTAAAAATGTAGTTTTGAACTACGCTGAGTCTTCTATCCACATCGGCGACTACTGTCCACATGGGTGTAGGAGAAACGTATCGATGACCGGACGGGTGTATTGAAATAAACTGTGAAATGTATTCGACTGAATTATATATATTACTGAGTTATATGTAGTAGGCACAATTTAATTGCTTTGGAAACAATTTCCTATATTCACCAAAGAGCGTTCAGGCATTGAGGTTACAAAACTTTTCTCAAATCTCAAACTCTAGCTCAATTGATCTGATTGGTTGATTCTGAGATTTCGTCTCAGCTGAACCAATCGGAGAAATGTTTTATAACCTCAAAGTCGGCCATTATTTTCTCTTTCAGCTCTGCCTGGTGAGCTGAGAGACGTACTTGGAGAGAACGATGTAAGTAGATTGTATTCTTCGTGTGTATGTTTTTTCCTTCATTCATTTGTGCATTCGTTTTAGCCTGGGTTCCAGTCTGTCGAATTTTCACTTTTTAACTTCTGGCAAAATGACATTGATATGATCAGAAACTCAACGCAGCTCAATTAATGGTTTTGGTGTTAAATGAATATATAACTGACCAGGCAAAATATATCAATGCCTGTCACAAGGCTACATTCGTTTGTATGGTTGTTCGGTTGTGATTTCGTGTTTCTTTCTACGTTTGATTTGTACAGGGCCCACTCTGGAGCAAATAAGTCTATTGTGGTTGAGAAATATAGTTTTCTGAGTTTGAGTTCACGAATTAAAAGAAAACTATTTTCTCTTGTGTGTAAGATAGTCACAGGTAAATGATTTTCGCGCTATTGTTATAGTGCAGGAATTACCGTGGTATTGTCATTCAGCTTTGCGAGACCCAACCAAGCGGACTGTTAAATTTTTATTTTTCTTAATATTACGATATGGTCACATAAGAGAAGACTATTTCCTGGGTAGAATTGCGTACTCAATTCTCCAACCTCCACAAGCGACTGACAACTTTCTCACATATCATTTTTATCGCTTGTCCGTGGTAAGGATTGAACCTGCAGCCCTGATGATAGCAGTGAAAAGCGAGTTCCAACAACGGTGTGCAAGACCACTCCACCACTAGGCTCTTAATGCATTTAATCATTTCATTAGTTGATTGGTTGTTTATCTGATTGATTGATTGATTCAGTCATTAATCCAGGGATCGCAGGTTCGATCCCCGGTCTGACCCTAATAAAATTAACAGTCTTTCAGATGGGACTTTAAGCCGAGGTCTCGTATCGATGCTTTACACTGTGCACGTAAAATAACCAGAGGAGATTCTGGAATGGGTCTGTATCATTGCACTATCCTCCAAAATCTAAAATGACTAATCCCTTCAGGAGGCGTCGCTCATATGGGCAACCGGTAGCGACGATAAATAAACGTAAAACACACTCAGTCATTAATTCATACAAATTTATTATAGCTCGATTGTGAAACAAGTTTTTACAATATTAGTTTAATCGCTCTCGAGACCTCATTCCTCGTGGAATCCATCGCCAAGAGGGAGAGAGAAGAGGCAATGTGGGATTTTAAATGCCTTGCCTAAGGGCACAATCTAGAGATTGGCGCGAACTCTGGGCCTTCAGGTGCGAAAGGCCTGGAAGTCAAGCCCCACTGGAGCCATTATGACTGTGTCCTAGAGATTTAAATCCACATGCCTCTTCTCTCTCCCTCATAGCGATGGATTCTATCAGGAATGAGGTCTTGAGAGTGATTAATATAAGTTGTAAGAACTTGTTTCGCAATCAAGCTAAATAAATCTCTATAAACTACTAAAGTACTTTTGGGCGGGAATTACTTTAATTAATAGTATTATGTTAACCCTTTCAACAACACAGACCACTAAATAGGCTTACAAAAAGTGTAGATCCAGAAGAGCCGGCTCGTGACGAGCCGTCTCATCAGGATCTGCACTTTTTGCCAGTAATATTACTATTTTTAGACAAAATTACCTATATTGATAAATGAACTGGTCCAAATGTAATTCTCTTATTAATTTATTGGTCTAAAAATATCATGGACCAGTCCATGTCAGTTAATTGATGTTGAAATGGTTAATGACAGCTTGGCTCTACATTTTGTTGATAAACCTGCGATTTT
>CM026400.1:28420075-28454372 GCA_014843695.1 Archivesica marissinica | reverse complement strand
CACAACCGAGGTTCCATATATCGTCGCTTGCTCCAACCGCACAACCGAGGTCCCATGTATCGTCGCTAGCTCCAACCGCACAACCGAGGTCCCATGTATCGACCCTAGCTCCAACCCAAACCGCACAACCGATGTCCAATGTATCGTTGCTAGCTCCAACCCCAACCGCAAAACCGAGGTCCCATGTATCGTCGCTAGCTCCAATCCCCAACCGCACAACCGAGGTCCCATGTATCGTCGCTAGCTCCAACCCCAACCGCACAACCGAGGTCCCATGTATCGTCGCTACCTCCAACCCCAACCGCACAACCGAGGTCCCATGTATCGTCGCTAGCTCCAACCCAAACCGCACAACCGATGTACAATGTATCGTCGCTAGCTCCAGCCCCAACTGCACAACCGAGGTTCCATGTATCGTCTCTAGCTCTAAACCAACCGCACAACCGAGGTCCAATGTATCGTCGCTAGCTTCCAACCGCACAACCTAGGTCCAATGTATCGTCGCTAGCTCCAACCGCACAACCGAGGTCCCATGTATCGTCGCTAGATCCAACCGCACAACCGAGGTCCCATGTATCGTCGCTAGCTCCAACCGCACAACCGAGGTCCCATGTATCGTCGCTAGCTCCAATGTGGTTGTTGTGTGTGTGGTTGTTGGTGTGGGGTTGTTGTGTGTGGTGGTTGTTGGTGTGGGGGTTGTTGGTGTGGGGTTGTTGGTGTGTGGTTGTTTGTGTACCGCAACCGCACAAACTAGGTCCCATGTATCGTCGCTAGCTCCAACCCAAACCGCACAACCGAGGTACAATGTATCGTCGCTAGCTCCAACCCCAACCGCACAACCGAGGTCCCATGTATCAGCGCTAGCTCCAACCCCAACCGCACAACCGAGGTCCCATGTATCGTCGCTAGCTCCAACCGCAAACCGAGGTCTCATGTATCGTCGCTACTTCCAATCTCAACCGCACAACCGAGGTCCCATGTATCAGCGCTAGCTCCAACCCAAACCACACAGCCGAGGTCCCATGTATCAGCGCTAGCTCCAACCCAAACCGCACAGCCGAGGTCCCATGTATCAGCGCTAGCTCCAACCCCAACCGCACAACCGAAGTCCCATGTATCAGCGCTAGCCCCAACCACACAACCTAGGTCCAATGTATCATCGCTAGCTCCAACCCAAACCGCACAACCGAGGTCCCATGTATCGTCGCTAGCGCCAACCCAAACCGCACAACCGAGGTACAATGTATCGACGCTATGCACCTAGCATGTTCGCCCGGAATAATCAGGGGTCGACGATATATAAACACAAGACACTTAATAATAAGTAACAATATGTAATATCTATGAATTAATAAAGAATGTGTTACATGTACTTCCAGCTTGAATGCAAACCTAACTGTGGAGGATGTCACAATATCATACACGACCGCTGGTTGTTGCTGGTAGGGGGTGACCAGACCTTCCATATGTCCTGTCTACGCTGCTGTATGTGTCTCCGGACACTGGACAATCAAGCCTCGTGCTTCATGCGAGACGATCAAGTTTATTGCAGATTTCATTATCATAGGTATGTAGTAATAGTTAACCCATCTGAAACGTAGTCTGGGATATTAGAAATGATCAAACGTGACAATGTAGTATAATTCTGATAAAAACTCTCCAGAACTATTAATGACAATACTGGTATGTGGTCCAGTGGTTAACATGTGCACATCCAGCGATCCACCCCAAACCCTAACCCTGACACTAATAGTCTTTGAGATGATACTTTAAACCGAGGTCTCGTGTCGGTGCTTTACATCGTGACCGTACAAGAACCAGAGAAGACTCTGGAATGGATCTCTGTCTGTATCATTGCACTGTCCTCAAAACTACAAAATGTAATATCATTCGGGAACCGGTAGCGATGATAAATGAACCTACCTCGTCCACCCAACACCCAACACTATTAAAGATAAAACACCCAAAACACAAAACGACAACCTGGGTTGGGTTAGACATTGGACATCAGTTGGAGACATTAGGATACAGGGAACTCCGTAGCCGAGTGGCTGACTGAGTGTGAGGTCGGTGGTTCTACCCGGTACCCGTCCATGCTTGAAATACCGCTCGGACGGGGCACCCGGGGTCTTCCTCCATCACTAATGTCTGGAGAGTAATTAAATAATTATAAAATGAGAAAGTGAATGAAATTGATTGCATGTTGTGCAAAGAAAACAACGATAAACACCGAGGAGACTACTTACGATGACCTATATACTGTTAGGGAGTATTCAGGGGCAGTAACTGACAGCTGTTCCCCATTATGTCTCTTTGTAATTCTCTATATATAGCATACATTTCACTTAAACAGTTTTAGCCCAGATTTGCAACTTACCGTGTGTCGGAACAGTCTAATAGATCATCATTGGAACAGCGTAAGCTGTAAGACATGCCTTTTCTCACGACAAACGCACATTAACACTGCGAATGCGCATGCCCATAGCTTCGAGTGCGCATGTCAGCTGCATATAATTACAATGTAGTTGGGATCCCTCATACGAAAATGTTTACAATCGGGGCACATAAGTTCATTGAGGGAAATGCAATAGCCATGTAAATATATTTTAATGAATGGCTAAGTAGCCTACTGATGTATATTGCTCGTGTGTTGTATTATTCGTTGTATATGTAGGCTACACAGATGAGACAATAATAAAGATTAAAACTAGTTACGGTTAAATGTCACAACATTTTAAATCATGTTCTTAAATAGATAATAGCCTGTTTTCCAAGCAATATTAATTTTTGTTTTCCCTCACGTTCGTGTTCAATGTCAAGTAATGTCAACAGAACGGCCACCATTGTGCGTTGTGTACAGACATGAAATGGCCACCGTGGTGTAAACAAATCGGCCACCGCTGTGCGATTGTCCACCGATGTTGGATAATCCATCGATATATAATTTCAACAACACCTAATTATATAGAATCAGAAAATATAATATAATTAGAAGCTGAAGTTATCATTGTCCAGGTCCATCCTTCCTCTTCTGCGTGTCACACCAACCCATTTCATCCAATTTACTAATTGTCCATATCTTCCAATTCAGTTCACCACCAATGAGAGACATCGGTGAATTACTGCCCCTAAATACTCCCTAGAGGTAGATAGGTCCTATTAAGTGTTTTCCTCTGTTTTTATCGCTTATTCCTTTGCACAAGATGCTAGCAATTTTATTTCACTATCGCTTCTTATGAGTATTAAATTACTATGTCTCAATAGATCTCATAAGTACATGTATATGCAATGGGTACTTATTTGTAAAAGAATGTTATCAGTTAATTAACACGACTTTGATAAAATCACATATATCATACCGCAACATCTGGTTAGGGAACAACCGTAAAAACAAAGGATTCTAACTAAAAGGACCTATTCACATTTTGGAATAAATCAGACTTTATCTGCCAAGGGAGGTAATAGAAAATTAGAGATGTCTCTCATTAGTGCACACATGTCAGAAAGTGACCCACTAATCACAAGTACGCATGCAAGCACCCATGACCACTCGGGGCTATATAACTTAAGACAATGCCCGTCATGTCTCACTACCGCTCTCAATGCTAACAACTTTATATTGTAACATCCTCATGGAAAATAATTTAGGCCTACATAAGCTCTCAGCTTGTTTTCCAATCCATTTCAGAATTTTATTTGAGAATATAAACTGAAACTCAGATATCCTATGTATTGTATACTGTATATATATATATTGAATGAACTGAATACAATATGTTTAAGCCAAGTTATCATTGAGCATTTGAACTTTTAGCTGTTATGCTCCAAGGTGTGGCGGTTGTAGCGAACCATTGCAGCCATCGGATTGGATAAGAACAGCACGTGATATTGTGTACCATTTGGATTGCTTTTGTTGTCATGTATGCAATCGGAAGTTATCTACTGGTGACACATGCGCAGTGAAATCGGATGGTGTTGTATGCTCTGACCACAGTGACATACAAGTGAACATTGATGATGACAACATATCAGGTAAATAACACGCACTAAGCGAGAACTTGATTCAATATTTATGCACTTTCTTATTCAGATGGAGAACAAACTGCAGAACACACTAGACCGCTATCGCAAACTGTATTGCACTGGTCTTGAACTACATATATATTAATCACATACGCTTGGGGTCTGGACAAATGGCTTCGGGTTCTGTTTGTTGTTTTAATAACACTATGATACACCATAGGCTTGTATACACGTTTTAGGCTATATCCAAGCAAGTTTAAAAATGACAACCCGTCACTATCAAAGACAAGTGTAGTGATAGTGTAGTGGATGCGCGTTCGCTTCAGATGTGAAAGGTCCGGAGTTCGAGCCCCACTGGAGCCGTTACGATTGTGCCGCCCTTAGGCAAGGCATTTAAAAGTCCACGTTGCCTCTTCTCTCTCACTCGTGGCGATGGATTCCATCAGGAATGAGGTCTCGAGAGTGATTAATATAAGTTGAAAGAACTTGCTTCGCAAACGAGCTAAAATAAATTTGTATAAACTAACAACAACAACAACAACAACAACAACAACAACACAACAACAACAACTAATGTTTAATTTGTATGGATTTCCGTAATTGTAAGCAACATCCGAACTTCTTGAGAACGCCTGTTTAAAACCTAGTTGCCGTTTTCTGTAGTATCATCCGTCGACTCAGACACGAGGGGGTCGGAATCATCCGAGGAAAGGGCACCAAATGGTAAGCGGCCGAGAACCTGCTTCACTCAAGCTCAGACCAAAATACTACAAGAGTCGTTCAGAAGAAATCCGAATCCGTCACCGGAAGACATGGAGAGAATAGCAGACGTCACGGGACACCCAAGAAGGACTGTGATGGTACGAGTGTTGAGATGACAGCTTTGTTGTAAGGTTACCATTGTCCATAAATAAAAATATATAATAAAAAAGGAGGTTAGGGCTAGACATACAAACCCTATTTTCCTGGTACGAGTGTTGAGATGAAAGCTTTGTTGTAAGGTTATCATTGTCCATAAATAAAAATATATAATAAAAAAGGAGGTTAGGGCTAGACAAACCCCATTTTCCAGTGTTATTAGGGTTAGGATCTTGTTTTTCTTCAAAGCTTTAATTTGATTATTTTATTGACATTTCCGAAACTCGTTAATATTATTTATGAACGGTAATAACATTTTTGCTATTGTAATGTCGTAAATATTAGACTAAAATACCCCAAATTGCTACCTACAACAATAACAACACTATTTTATTGCATAGAACATCTACAAGGTACTTAGAGCAAATACAATACCAGCAATTACAAATACAATACCAGCAATTACACATACAATACCAACAATTACACATACAATACCAGCAATTACACATACAATATCAGCAATTACAGATACAATACCAGCAATTACACATACAATACCAGCAATTACACATACAATACCAGCAATTACAGATACAATACCAGCAATTACACATACAATACCAGCAATTACACATACAATACCAACAATTACACATACAATACCAGCAATTACAGATACAATACCAGCAATTATAAATACAATACCAACACTTACAAATATAATACCAGCAATTACAAATACTATACTAGCAATTACAAATACAATACCAGCAATTACAAATACGATACCAGCAATTACAAATACAATACCAGCAATTACAGATACTTCTTCTTATCGTTCGCGAATCACATGGACAAGCCGACAGCAAACACGAAATGGGCCGTCCTCATCAGATCCTCCCGGCAGCCATGTAACTTCGTCTGGAGAGAAGTATCTGTTGGCCAGGTTGTTTTCCTCAGCCCATGAAGATTGGGACACCCCTGGAGGATGTGTTCTGCAGTCTGGTCCCCTACGTTGCAGCTGCAGGCAGTTGATGGAGCTAGTCCAAGCTTCCGACACATATGGAAGTTCAGGCGGTTATGCCCTGTTCTAAGCCGGAACATCGTGACTTGCTCCTGTCTGGTGAGAAGGTGGTAGTCATCCTTCTCGACTGTTGGCTTTGATGCAGATTTGATTATGGTGCATTTCTCCTTGTAAGTCAAATCTTTGTCTGGTTGCCTCTCGGTAGAACCTTGCTTGGCAAGCTGGTCAGTGGCTTCATTGCCAGGGATGCCTATGTGTGCAGGTACCCACTTTAGGACAGTTCTTTTAATTACGCTGACTGTTCGAAGGGCTTCCATCAGGTGGGGTTCTTTGTTGTTAGACAGGGCATCCAGAACTGAGAGCGCTGTCAGGAAGACAACATGGGTACACTCCACAGTGTTGTGTACTAGAGATGCTGCTGTTTCAAGGGCCTGTACTTCTGCCCCATAGTTGCTGCAGTGTACTTCAGTAGGTAGAGCAACTGACTGTGTGTGTCCATCTGGGTGTCGGACATACACGCCTGCTCCTCCGTTTGCTACTGCTCTTGTGGCTGAACCATCTGTGTAGACTTGTGGCCATGCTTCTCCAGGGTAACTCTTGTCGATGTGTGCTAGTGTGAGGGCACGTTTTACGTCATCATGTTGTCTATCTCTGGATGTCGTGTATGGGATTGTACTGCAGATGGTAACCTTGGATTCATCGCTAGTCAACCATGGCTAGGATAGAAATGGCGCTGGAGGCAATGTCTTGGCTGGGAGATGGCTGGTGTGCTTTCGAGCAAGCTTCTTAGACTGGTGGATGAAACTGCTTCGCTTTAGACGATTCTTCGTTAGTGCCTCAACTCTCTGCTTCATCGGTTGTTCTTCCTGATATCGACACTTCTCTGTCTGTAGAAGAATTCTTGTGTCGCGACGTTCTTGCAGTGGCTGGATGGAAGTAATTTTCTCCATGGCCTTGATTGGAGTGCTCTTCATTGCACCTGTGATCAGCCTGAGAGCCTTGTTCTGAACCTTGTCGAGTGTCTGTTGGTTGATCTTGGCTGATGTTGTCCAGGCGGTGGATCCATATTCCAGGTGAGGCCTGACCACACCTTGGTATATAGTCTTCAAGATGTGATCATTGGCACCCCATGTGGTGCCAGCAAGCTTCCGAAGGATTGCAAGCTTGCGCTTGGCTTTGGCCTCTGCTTTCTGGATATGTTGCGTCCATGTCTGCCGTCTGTCAAATGTCACCCCCAAGTATGTTGGCTCGTTGTCCGTCTTCAAGGCAGTACCACCGACTTTGATGGTTCCAGCTTTCTGTTTGGTGGAAAGTGTGAAGAGTGTGGTTGACGACTTCTCCTTATTAAAAGAGATGCACCAGTCTTCTGCCCATGCTGTGAGCTTGTCTGCGGCCATCTGCATTCTGTATGTGGCAGTCGTTGCATGTTCTTCAACACACCACATGACCAAGTCGTCAGCATAGAGTGCTGCTTTGATACCTTTTGGGAGCTCTGCAAGCAAGTCATCGATGAAGATGAGGAACAGCGTAGGCGAGATCACTCCTCCTTGAGGAACACCGTGTCGGATGAGGAATTTCTTGCTCTTCTGGTTGTCAACAAGTACTCTGGCTCTGCGATTGTGTAGGAAGGATTTGGTCCATCGGAGCATCTTGTCGGCAATTCCACATCGTTGCATCTTGACCAGCAGCCCATCAGTCCAGACTTTGTCAAAGGCCTTCTGGAGGTCTACCCAGGTTGCAAAAACTATCTTCTGGTCTTGGAATGCATCCTCAACTTCCTGAGCGAGGTATGTTGCCTGGTCCTCTGTGCATCTGAACTGTCGGAATCCTGCTTGTTCCTTGGATAGGAGGTTTTCTGTCTCGATGTATCACATGAGTCTCTTGTTAACTATCCTCTACATTGTCTTGACCACACAGCTAGTGAGACTAATAGGGCGATAGCTGGAAGCTTTCTTTCTATCCTTGCCGTTCTTGTAGATTGGAATAACGTTGGCTTCCTTCCAGATCTGCGGAACTATGCCTTCTTCCCAGCTAAGATTGAAGATGTCAAGAAGTTTCAGCATGGCTGAGCATCCAAGATGAGTTAGCATCTCATTGGAGATTCCATCTGGTCCAGGTGACTTCCTCTTCTTCAGTTGTCTGAGCGCTGTGTACAGTTCCTGGTATGTAAGTGGAAGTTTCATGGAGTCTTGTTCCGTATACCTTTTACTTCTATCTTTCTGTTCTTTCCGTGCCTCTCTTTGCTGTTGACGTGTGACTTTGATGTTGCCCTCTTTCTGGTAGGCTTTGGCGAGATATTTCCCATCCTCATCCAACGTGATTTTCTTTATGCTATTTTCTTCATCATTTAGCTGTTTCGTGAGCCTCCACAACTTCCTCCCGTCCTTCTCAAGGTTCAGGGCAGCAGTTTTCTCCCTCCAACTTCGTCGTGTAGCTTCCAGTTTAGATTTTTGAAACTGTGCCTTTGCTTTCTGAAGTTGTTCATGGTTTTCTTGTGATGGCTGTTCTTCTGCCCTGTTCATTGCTTCAGTGAGTTCATCTTGGAGGGTCTGCAACTGATTGGTCCAGTAGGGCTTGTAGTCTCTTCTCGCACCTCTAGGGATGGTTTCATGGGCAGCTATGAGTATGCAGCTGTTGAACTCTTTCACCACGTTGTTAGCATCTCTTCCTTGTACCTGTATGCCTCGAGTAAGAGAATTGGACCGAATAGCAAAGAGATTCCACTTGGCTTTCTTGTAGTTCCATCTCGGGTAGGGATGGTCTGTCTGTATCACTTCACTGCTGAGTGTGAGGAACACTGGTTTGTGGTCACTTCCACCAAGTTGATCGCCAACTTCTCTAACCGTACCTTTCTGGATGTCCTCTGTGCAGAATGCTAGATCTGGAGAGGTAGTAGTGTGCCATCGCCTAGAGTAGAAGGTTGGTACATCATAGGGCTGGTTGACAAGAATCAAGTTGTGCTCATCCTGCCAGTCCTCCACTTTATCCCCACGCCTATCAGACTGTGCATATCCCCAACTCTGGGAATGACTATTTATTGAAGTCACCAACAACCATGTATCGACTGTTTGAAACTTCAATAGTGTCAAGGACAAGGGCTTTGTCATTTGGGCAGTAGTAGTTGACGAGGTTCATCTTAGTTGATTTGGTATTGATCTTGAACTCCTGGTATTCCGCTCCTTCAATGTAGGTTTTCACTTCGCTCGCATTGATGTTGTTCCGGACTAGAGTGAGCACACCACCCTTGTGTCTGTCTTGTTGGTCTGCTCGGAGACACTGGTAGCCTCGTACTTTGAACGTCTTGTCTTTGTTCAGGTGTGTTTCCTGTATGCAGCAAACACTTACCTCTTTGTCCTGTAGTACTTGTTCCAGTTCAGTCTTTTTGTTAAAGACTCCTTCAGCATTCCACTGCATGAGCACAAGAGGTTTCTGCTTCACGTTTCGGTCAGTAGCTGTCCTTCGCCGTCCCCTGGCTCCACAGGGCGGCTTAGGGTGACCTCCAGTAGCTAAGGATGGGTTCCTTCGAGGTATGGAACCCGGCACTGTACCTGCCTGGCGGGTCTTCACAGGTCCAGCACCATCTCGGTTTACTCTTTCTGTCATTGTGATTCAGTTTGCGTTTATGCGTAGTACCGTGGTTTATTAGAATGCGCCGTGCGGCCCAGTACTTCCGGCTTCAGCATTCGAGGTCTCTGTTGGGGTTACCTCGCCCTTAGGCTAGGACTTTTAAGGCGGTCCATATATTCGCCTGATGCACCCGTTGTGGGACACGTGGAGTATTTAATAGGAGTAGTTTTGCCATGTGCTATCCTGCCCCGTCCTGGTAGGTACACCGCCATATGGTCCGGGACTGCTTATTTAATTCACAGCTAACCCCCATATCTGAGGGCCGTTCCCCTATCCGCCACCTGAGGATCCGCTGTGTAGGGGATGGTCGCCCCACTACTGAATTGGAAGCAGCATGGTCCCAGATTACAAATACAATACCAGCAATTACAAATATAATACCAACAATTACAAATATAATACCAGTAGCCACATATACAATACCAACAATTACAAATACAATACCAGCAATTACAAATACAATACCAGCAATTACAAATACAATACCAGCAATTACAAATACAATTCCAGTAACCACAAATACAACACTAGCACTTACCAATACAAGACACACAGTGTAGTGGATACGCAAACAAATTAGCGAGAAGTCTCTGTATTAATTTCTTGTTAGCAATAATCAGAAGATCTGAATTGTATGAATAAAACATACAGACAAAACACCTTATAATTAATTATCAATAGAACCACCAACCTTCCGTGAGCCAGCTGCACACCTTCTCCACAGTTGTCAGGGGAGGTGACTGCACACATTATCCACAGTTGTCAGGGGAGGTGACTGTACACATTATCCACAGTTGTCAGGGGAGGTGACTGCACACATTCTCCACAGTTGTCAGTGGAGGTGACTGCACATCTTCTCCACAGTAACTGTTGTCGTCAGGGGAAGTGACTGCGCATATTCTCCACAGTTGTCAGGGGAGGTGACTGCACATCTTCTCCACAGTTGTCAGGGGAGGTGAATGCACATCTTCTCCACAGTTGTCAGGGGAAGTGACTGCACACCTTATCCACAGTTGTCAGGGGAAGTGACTGCACACCTTATCCACAGTTGTCAGGGGAGGTGACTGCACACATTCTCCACAGCTGTCGTCAGGGGAAGTGACTGCGTACATTTTCCACATTTGTCAGGGGAAGTGACTGCACACCTTCTCCACAGTTGTCAGGGGAAGTGACTGCACACCTTCTCCACAGTTGTCAGGGGAAGTGACTGCGCACATTCTCCACAGTTGTTAGGGGAAGTAACTGCGAGTCCCACATTAGTAACTATCCGATAATTGAGACCAATATTTGTTTTGTTAGCTTATTACAAGAGCTGATAGATTATATCATTATATATGTGGAGTTGATCAATCACAATCTCACCATCCTTCATATCCAAAATATAGGACTCGATGAGCATGGTGTGTGAGAGATAACACAGGAACTTGACACTTTATCCATAAGCCACCAAAGGTCTCGTACCTCTATCCACGGAACCTGCCTCTATTAAAAAAAGATAGAGGGGGTGTCCTAGGATAGAGGTACGAGACCGTTGGTGGCTTATGGATAACATTTCAAGTTCCTGTGGAGATAGTAACGGTATGGGGGACGCGCCTCCATTAAATATACTGCATACCCGTCGTTGTTGTCGTCGTCGTCGTCGTCGTCGTCGTCGTCGTCGTCGTCGTCGTCGTCGTCGTCGTCGTCGTCGTCGTCGTCGTCGTCGTCGTCGTCGTCGTCGTCGTCGTCGTCGTCGTCGTCAACAACATCATCATCGTTCTTCAACACAATTATAATCATTATTTGAACAATAATTTGCAGATATGGTTCCAAAATGCTCGGGCTAGAAATAAGAAATTCTTGCTGAGTGGGAGTTTGAAAACTAGCAACAAGTCGAAGAAATCAGGTAAAACAGAGCACACATGAGCGGCACCATGACAAAACCAACACAGTGCCCATAAAAACACATACGTCAAGAACTATTAACCCATTCAACACCAAGTAACTGACATGGACTGGTCCATGATATTTTTAGACCAATAAATTAATAACAGAATTACATTTGGATCAGTTCATTTATTAAAATGGGTATATATTTTTTCTAAAAATAGTTATATTACTTGAAAAAAGTGCAGATCCTGATGAGACGGCTCGTCACGAGCCGGCTCATCTGGATCTACACTTTTTTGTAAGCCAATTTAGAGGTCTGTGGTGTTGAAAGGGTTAATGCTAGAAAGATAAAATTCATACCAAACTGCAGCCTATATTAACGCATACCATCACGTTTCAAATACCAGAACCGTCCTATTAAGTTAATTTGCATAAATTACACGTGCAAAAATGAACTGCTGTGCGTTAGAACAAGTTCATGTCGTATGCACATGAACGTGAATTCTCCCCGCTTCACGAAAATGTCCCACTTTACAAAATCGGTAGTTAGGTATTGCAGTTAAAACCATATTAATATTACCTAATTAGCATAATGTATGCATACTTAATATGCTAATTAGATAAGCTATAGGTGCTCGTAACTTCTCGGCACTATATCGATTTTGTAAAGGTTGATATTTTTAGAAAGCTGAGAGAAAATCCTTTCATTTAGATATACAATAAAATTCTCTTCACTTGAAGTTAAAACAAATAATATCAAAATTATGCACTTTTAATGTATGCAAATTATCGTGAGTGTCATTTGAATATTAGCAACAATTTGGTACCCAGTTTATCTTTCTATTAGCACTATGTTGGTTTTGTCGTGTGGCGGCTCATACACACTCATTTAAAATGTTTGCTATATTAAGAAATGTCGATGGTTGGTTTAAACATATTTTTATTTATCAAGATAAACATGACATATAACATCTGTACATATAACATCCATACAATACAACTATCAAGACAAGTGGATTGAATTGAAAGCTACAGGAGCTTATGGTAATTCTCTCCACGTCGATGGTTTTGAATAATGTGTCCGAAATGAGGCGGGAAGATACACTTGTGGTATTTTCCCTAGGTATACCTGGAAACTGGCAGTCATGATAGCGCAGTGGTAGAGCGTTCGCTTCAGGTTCGAAAGGCCCGGAGTTTGCGCCCATCTGTAGTCGTTACTGCTGTGCCCTTAGGCAAGGCATTTAAATTCCACGTTTCCCCTTCTCACTCCGTCATGGCGATGGGTTCCATCAGGAATGAGGTCTCGAGAGTGATTAATATACGTTGTAAGAACTTCTTTCGCAATCGAGCTAAAATAAATGTGTATAAACTGACAGTAGGAATAAAATTCCAATGGAACAGGTTAGCTGATTTCACGTAAGCAGTTCCACCAAAATACTCCTCGGAAATACGCCTGCCTCCTCATTTCAAGTATAGCCAAAAGTTAGCTTAAGTTTCATACAATGAACAGTATATTCAATATATATTTAAATTTTGGAAAATAAACGAAATATATTTATTTCTATTTTTCCTTTTCTATTTTCAGGGCCGTGCCACTGGATAGCGAACCCCTGTAGTCCTGGCACCATTCCATTCTCAGAATAGACTCAGACTGTATATGTCGTTCAATACATGACTGTACCCAGTGATCTATATAGTGTTTTTTTAGTTTAAACAAATTTATTTTAGCTCGATTGCGAAACAAGTTATTACAACTTATATTAATCACTCTCGAGACCTCATTCCTGATGGAATCCATCTCCACGAGGGAGAGAGAAGAGGCAACGTGGAATTTAAATGCCTTGCCTAAGGGCACACTCGTAACGGCTCCAGCGGTGCTCGAACTCCCGACCTTTCGCACCTGAAGCGAACGCTCTACCACTGCGCTATCACTACGTCCACATCTGTTTATATGTCCATAATTCAATTAAGAATGTTTGCACATACGTACTTGTATAAAATTTAAATTTAGCACTTTGAAGTTGATTGTTCATAATTATGTTTGTATTTATAATAAAAAAAAAGATTTTAAATAATTATAATAATAGAACACTTGAACTTATTATTGCTATGGTTCCTGGGACTATGCGAGAGGTCGATATCCGTCCGTCCCTTCCGCCCACCTTGTCGTGTCCAGACTAAATATTTGGCAGAGGCTTATAGGACATAGGATAAAAGACGGATATGTAGTCCAGTGGTAACACGCTGGACTGTAGTCCAGGGATCGCAGGTTCGATCCCCTGGCTGACCCTAATAAAATTAACAGTCTTTCAGATGGGAGCTTATTTCATGATATCTAAATTAATGTTGTGATATATAGGAGAACAGAGCTTCAAAAGTTGTGGGGAAAACACAATTAACAGAAAGAAAACCAACAAATGGAAGATGATAAAAAAGACAAAAAAGGATATAGAGAAAGAGAAAAGAATTGTGTGTTAGTTATAAAGCGTTTCTATGGTATTATATGAATTGAGTATGGCATGGTGCTTAGCCATGTATGCATACCGGCACCCAAATATATCCTACTCCATTAAAGCGACACTACATCGGTAAAAACGCAAATGTCTGCAGGATGTACTTACCTATTCTATGGTATAATTGTTTTTCCAACATTTGCCTCAAAAACTGAGTATTTCAACAAATAAACAAGCGTCGTATACGCGGTTTGTTGACATAACAAGATAATGTAAATAGGGTCAACATTCATGCGTACTACAATGCGTGTATCCTGAATAACACAATTTATAGTACATATTTACCGTTATATCTCACATGTGTGCCTATGTATATTTATTTGTAGACTAATCTTAGTTAAATTATCTCTAAACGAAAGTATCGCGCGCTGATATATTGATTCCAATGACAAACAGACGTCATTTCAGGAGCATTATATGAAATCCTACTTTCACTTTTGAAAGTTTGTAGACCACAAAACACTGTTTATTGATTCAACGCTAGTGTTCGAATGTATTCAGAAGAATGTGTAGTACCAATGCAAATAACATACGTGAACACATGCATTGTATTTGTTTTTGCGATGTAATGTCGCTTTAACGTGTTTACCATTTAGCTTTTTAGGAATGCTTAAATGTTGTAAATTCTTCAACTGCCATCTTCAAGTATTCAAGCATGCAAACATTAAAACAGTACCACTACTATCCAGGCCATCCAATTATTGTAGTAGGTTAAGTATGCATATAAGATGCTGTACTGTGTTTACACATTGAATGAGGATACAGACAGTAAATAAAATGTTTCTTACCAATGCAACCCGGGTTCGATCCTCGGACAGGGAAGTATGTGAGATGGTATGATGGTCGCCAGATCGGACAGGTGAGTTTTCTCCGGGTACTCCGGTTTCCTCCCGCATGAATGACCACATATACGCTTTCATCCGAGCCAACGAGAGTGATTAATATAAGTTGTTAAAACTTGCTTCGTTGTAAAATAAATAATAAAGTATATAAAAAAAAAATGTTACAAATTTGAAACGTTCCAAAATACTAAATGGCAAATATGTTAATGGACCATTCACCAAGCGTCGTTGACTCTGCACACAATTTGTTAATAGTTTAATGTTCTAAAACAACGTCCATTGAACTATATTATGCTGAGATATATCGTCAAGTTGGCTGGGGTACGATTTTACCGCGTGTACATGTACATATGATATATATAATTATATATATAACATTATATAACATAATATATACATTGTATATATATATAATTATGCCAGAGCATTCGACCCTGGACACCCCCCCCTACCTGGGTTACTGAATCTCAGGACCATGTTTCAACCCAAAAATTATTGTAGCATCAATCGAATATCATTTCTAGCTTTTACTTTGCATGGAGGCGTGGCTTTATTTGTGTGTATGTTCCTTTAATGTCAAACCCCTCGCGGGGACTCAGATATGTTTTCCTGGGCAGGCTTAGCCGACCTAAGCGATTAACCAGTACTAAGCAATGTGTCAGGTGCCTTGCTCAATGACACTACATACGTGGCCTGACCGAGTATCAAACCCGGGACCGTTCGATTCCAAATCCGACGCTCTACCACTGGACCACGGACGCCATACTTTAAAAAGCACCTCACGCTGTCAATCTCTATACTTAATTACTACCGGTCAGAGTTAAATAGGACCTAGTACCGGTCAGAGTTAAATAGGACCTAGAACTATGCAATCGGCTGCCTATGGTTTTTATTGATGGAGGAAGATCCCTGATTCCCTTCCGAGCATTAATCGGCACCCGGGTAGAACCACCGACCTACTGCAAACCATCTGCACAGCTTCCTCACTTACAAAATAGGCAAAACTACAGCACTTACTTCCCTTTCGTGTTTTCCGAAAATGAGATTTGGTTACCCGGAAATCAAACCGAAAGTACAACAATTTTGTAAACACAAATCTTTTGTTCATTGAGAAATGGCTGCTGCGGATAATATCGGCGACGGCGGCGGTGCCAATTTGAACGCGAATGACTGGGAGAAGATTCTAAAGGTATTTTATTAGTTTAGATATATAGATCTACATATATCTTTTACATTAGGTCGATTGCGAAACAAGTTGTTATTTTAGTCTTCAATACCTCATATCTGACCTGCATCTTGATCAACTTACAAGTCGATCAATATCGAGAGTATGGGGCACAGTCGCATACGCTGGTCACTTCCGGGTTACTACCAGGACCATGGTGGTGGTTTTATGTTTATTTATCGTCGGTACCGGTTGCCCATATGAGCGACGCCTCCTGAAGAGATTAGTCATTTTAGATTTTGGAGGATAGTGTGCAATGATACAGACACACATTCCAGAGTCTCCTCTGGTTCTTTTACGTGCACGGTGTAATGTACCGACACAAGACCTCGGTTTAACGTCCCATCTGAAAGACTGTTAATTTTATTAGGGTCAGACGGATATCGAACCTGCGATCCCTGGATTACCAGTCCAGCTTGTTACCACTGGACTACAGATCCGTCTGTTATAACCTAGTCCTATAAATATGACCTCTACATAAAAAATGTTTCTGTTATTTCGAAATAACACAAATGTTTTTATGTAGAAGTCTTATTTATAGGACTTGTTACAACCCAAACTACAATTACAATGTAGCATGAATTAAATTTGTTTTGTGTGTTTTGGGCTAGAAATGATATTTGATTGATGCTACAATTTAGTTTGTGTTGTAACATGATCCTGGGGTGTAGTAACCTGGGGGAGGGGTGGGGGTTCCAGGGTATGTGCCGAATGCCTGTGGTACGGAGTAGTAAGTGCATGCTACACTAGTTATGAGTTAGAACAAGCTATTGTTCTGCTGAATGTTCTATATTTTAGATTCAGGTAAAGGGGTCGGCACGGTGACGTTGTATGATGACTGGATGGTGATAAAATGTCTTACTTTAGTGTCCTGGACCCTCGATTAACAAAACCCCTTTAGTATCCTGGACCCTCGACTAACAAAACCCCTTTAGTATCCTGGACCCTCGACTAACAAAACCCCTTTAGTATCCTGGACCCTTGACTAACAAAATCCCTTTAGTATCCTGGACCCTCGACTAATAAAACCCCTTTAGTATCCTGGACCCTCGACTAACAAAATCCCTTTAGTATCCTGGACCCTCGACTAACAAAATCCCTTTAGTATCCTGGACCCTCGATTAACAAAACCCCAATACCCCAATACCCATATTATGAATGCATCATAAAGTATGACATTTTACCACCATCCTACAACTTGCTGACTAACTTTGGATCCAGGTGCGTCAGAATGGAGGTGATATTGGTGCCAAGCGAGCATCGTAAAAATGGTGGGTATGGGTGCGGTGTCTTTCCCCAAGAAAATTTGGAAAAACACATCTCGGACAAGATTTTCTGGTCATTATTTCAACTACCGCACATCGCTTAAGTAAAGCATTTTTAGGAGGAGAGGACAACCATAAGCTGTATAGCTTCCTGTCCAATTCCTTATTCCAATTGTTGTAAATAATCATGTACATGATAGAAAATAAATATGTTTAAACCAAAGCATTTTTTGCCGCAACATTTCCTGATTTCAAGAACAATGTTTGAAGGCTATACTTCTGAAATAACAAAACTAGACGTTAGTTTATACAAATTTATTTTAGCTCGATTGCGAAACAAGTTATTTCAACTTATATTAATCACTCTCGAGACCTCATTCCTGATGGAATCCAGCGCCACGAGGGAGAGAGAAGAGGCAACGTGGAATTTAAATGCCTTGCCTAAGGGCACACTCGTAACGGCTCCAGCGGGGCTCGAACTCCGGACCTTTCGCACCTGAAGCGAACGTGCATCCACTGCGCTAGCACGACTTCCACTAGACGTTGGGAGTGAGGGTGTCACCAAACGCACCAGCTAATTGTGTGTATGAGCCATTTATCCTACTTTCATGCGTAATAATGGTCCAAAACAAAAACTTCCTGCCTAATAAACATTGCTTTATTAGTCATTGTCTAATAAACCTTTCGTGACATCATAACGTTGCGTGTATGGCGTCATAGATGTTCACAGATGGTATGATAAACTTCAGGTCATTCAGTGTTAACTGAGTTATTGGTGATTTTGTTGAATAATACTCATAAAGGGAGGTAATTTACATATGTTTAATTTCACAAAAGCAGGTTTGGAATTTTATTTTTTTTGCCGTAATAATTTATTATCGGAAAATGAAAAATGTTTACTCCTTCACACCTTACAATATCTCGGTGTGCAGCACATTCTAAGTAAACGCACAATGGGGCTTTAAATCTAACATGAATTGGCATTTTCAATATCTGATTACGGTATTGTTTTACGGTACCAATACATATGTTTCCCTTGCTACCTACTAAACTTTCAAAGTAAAGTAATAATACGTGATTAGCAGGTTTAGGGTTAACACTGTTGACTTTACAAAACACGCTATAGCAATAAACTGTAAAACCGGCATACGCCTAAAACATGGCAGACTTGGATCACGCTAGCAATTATAAAGGCAGCCACGTCTGAAACTCCCTGGGAGTTATAGCGTTACGATATGTATTTAGCCGTATAACATATGACCACAGGAACTTGAAATTTTATCCTTAAGCCACCAAAGGTCTCGTACCTCTATCCTAGGACACCCCCCTCTATAAAAAATGTTTAAATAGAGGGGGGTGTCCTAGGATAGAGGTACGAGTGCCTTTGGTGCCTTATGGATAAAATTTCAAGTTCCTGTGGTATGACGAATACATAAAAACACATTATCCTAGATACTAGTATACTAGCAAAAACATTAGTCATTCCCACAGTAGAATAGGGAAACCTCCAAAAACAAAGGAAAATCAATTTTTGACGAAAATTACAAATACAGTCAAATCTCTGTTAGTGGTCACCTCCATTAAGCAGCCAACCTGTATTAAGCAGTCAGTTTCCAGATTTCCAATCAGTTGTTTTATTATATATTTGATCTCTATATTAAGCAACCACCAGTGCTAAGCAGCCATTTTCTCTGACTCCCTTTGCTGGCTGCTTAAGACAGGTTTGACTGTATTTCAAGGCATGGCCAATAGTGAAATAATGAGTTTGCAGTTATTTAGTTAGAATGAAGATTTTACCGGCTTGGTTTTATTTAAGGTCCGGCATCTACGGGAATTGTACCATGGACGGTTCACCGGCAGGGAATCTACGACTCTGCTTAAACATCACAATTGGGATTTGCTGGCAGCAAACACATTCATATTAGATGGTAAGCTTCAAGATGTGTGTGTTTTACATTTATTTATCGTCGCTACCGGTTGCCCATATGAGCGACGCCTCCTGAAGAGATTAGTCTCCTCTGGTTCTTTTACGTGCACGGTGTAAAGCACCGACATGAGACCTCGGTTTAACGTCCCATCTGAAAGACTGTTAATTTTATTAGGGTCAGACGGGGGATCGAACCTGCGATCCCTGGATTACCAGTCCAGCATGTTACCACTGGACTACAGATCCGTCTGTAGCTTCAAGATAGTGAAGTGTTTGTTTATTATAGTGTCAATTTCGTTGAATACAGATTGTGTATGGATAAAAGTTGTCAATACAAATTTACTTTGTTCCTGCACGGAAACGCTTCGAACGAACTCATTTATTGTTATGCGGGTTATTGCCCTGGTATACAACAATATTTTGACAGTTTGTATTCATGCTAACAGTCATCGAAGCGTTGTTTGTTTGTTCGAGATATACGGCTGCATCAGCACCATTTTGGCTATAGTGTTTATTTATTATAGTGTCACCCCTATTTAAAGGGCCAGCCATTTCTGACTTATGAGATACATCTTATGGACATCAGTACTTTCCGAATCCTATCCTTGAAGGCCAGGTGCCTGGCTGATAGGCAATCGGTAACCATTATTTAAATAGCTGCCGGCTGACCATCCGGCCATATCAGAACGAACCCCTGATGAGGTTTGAACCTTCGACATCCCGCTCCATAGGCCGACGCCTTAACCACTAGGCAACAGAGACGGTATATGTCTGAAAACTTAATTTTGTCTGTATATGCCTGGCCATAAGTCGACCTTTTTTTCAATCAGAAATGTGGTGAAAGTACTAGGTCGAGAAAACAAGCAAAAACTTTAAAATGTGTTTTTATTTTTTCAAACTTAATTGTCTGTTAATTTGTTTTATTTGATTTAATATAACAATTACATAAGATACTTATTTACAGAATAAATGACCATAGAAAGGCTGATAAACAAACTTTCATAAATTATTGTTATCAGTACCGTAGCTATAGACACATTTCAACGAGGCAATCTAGGGGGTCAGGGGGCATGTTCCCCCTTAAAATTGTTGGGGTATAGAAGCGATTTCCTGCGGTTTCTAATTTAATGAGTTTAGACGTATAATTATGTACTGACCTTTCAGCTCTCTAGCAGTCAACATTTTATACAGTAGGGATATTTTTTGCATTTTATTTATTTAATTTTTTATTTTTGGCTTTGGAAATTTTAACTGAGGCAACTGCCTCGGTGTGCCTCAGTGTGCCTCAGTGTGGCTACGGGCCTGGTTGTGCATCAGTGTATCTGTTTATGATTTGTAATGGAATAAAGTTAACCAGATATCTCAAAAAAACATTGTCATAACCAATGTCATAAGTCCCCAAAGTACCCTCTACTTATGGCAGGATACAGCTTAAAATCAGCAAAGGTTGACCCTCGACATATGGTCGAGATCGACTTATGGCCGGGGAATATATGGTACGCATAACGTCTGGTTTCCTAATTACCTCGGGGATATATACAAAGAGCAAGGTTATATCACACCCTGTCATACCGGTTGTATGAGGCAAGGTTATATCATGCCCTGTCATAATGGTTAGATGAGGCAAGGTTATATCATGCCTTGACATACCGGTTAGATGAGGCAAGGTTATATCATGCCCTGTCATACCGGTTGTATGAGGCAAGGTTATATCATGCCCTGTCATACCGGTTGTATGAGGCAAGGTTATATCATGCCCTGACATAAAGGTTGGATGAGGCAAGGTTATATCATGCCCTGTCATACCGGTTGTATGATGCAAGGTTATATCATGCCCTGTCATACCGGTTGTATGAGGCAAGGTTATATCATGCCCTGACATAAAGGTTGGATGAGGCAAGATTATATCACGCCCTGACATAACGGTTGGATGAGGAAAGGTTATATCATGCCCTGTCATACCGGTTGTATGAGGCAAGTTTATATCATGCCCTGACATAAAGGTTGGATGAGGCAAGATTATATCACGCCCTGACATAACGGTTGGATGAGGCAAGGTTATATCATGCCCTGACATAACAGTTGGATGAGGCAAGATTATATCACTCCCTGACATAACAGTTGGACGAGGCAAGGTTATATCACGCCCTGACATAACCGTTGGATGAGGCAAGGTTATATCACACCCTGACATAACAGTTGGACGAGGCAAGGTTATATCACGCCCTGACATAACAGTTGGATGAGGCAAGGTTATATCACACCCTGACATAACGGTTGGATGAGGCAAGATTATATCATGCCCTGACATAACAGTTGGATGAAGCAAGGTTATATCACTCCCTGACATAACAGTTGGATGAAGCAAGGTTATATCATGCCTTGACATAACAGTTGGATGAGGCAAGGTTATATCATGCCCTGACATAACAGTTGGACGAGGCAAGATTATATCACGCCCTGACATAACAGTTGGATGAGGCAAGGTTATATCACACCCTGACATAATGGTTGGATGAGGCAAGGTTATATCATGCCCTGACATAACAGTTGGATGAGGCAAGGTTATATCACACCCTGACATAACGGTTGGACGAGGCAAGGTTATATCACACCCTGACATAACGGTTGGACGAGGCAAGGTTATATCACACCCTGACATAACAGTTGGATGAGGCAAGGTTATATCACGCCCTGACATAACAGTTGGATGAGACAAGGTTATATCACGCCCTGACATAACAATTGGACGAGGGCGATTATTGGGAGGCTACTTGGGATAAGCAACTAAAACTCCCAGCCTATTATCAGCTGTTTTGTTCTCGGTTATCTGTCAATAATCTGTGAGGCTATATATAAGATACGTTGAATTAGACAGTGATAACTAAGATCTGAATACGCTAGAATGTTGTTTTACGAACCTGGCAAATACATTTAATTGATTAAAAATGTAGTTTTGAACTACGCAGAGTCTTCTATCCACATCGGCGACTACTGTTTACATGGGTGTAGGAGAAACGTATCGATGACCAGACGGGTGTATTGAAATAAACTGTGAAATGTATTCGACTGAATTATATATATTACTGAGTTATATGTAGTAGGCAAAATTTAATTGCTTTGGAAACAATTTCCTATATTCACCGAAGAGCGTTCAGGCATTGAGGTTACAAAACTTTTCTCAAATCTCAAACTATAGCTCAATTGATTTGATTGGTTGATTCTGAGATTTCGTCTCAGCTGAACCAATCGGAGAAAAGTTCTATAACCTCAAAGTCGGTCATTATTTTCTCTTTCAGCTCTGCCTGGTGAGCTGAGAGACGTACTTGGAGAGAACGATGTAAGTAGATTGTATTCTTCGTGTGTATGTTTTTTCCTTCATTCATTTGTGCATTCGTTTTAGCCTGGGTTCCAGTCTGTCGAATTTTCACTTTTTAACCCTTTCAACACCGCAGGCTTCTAAATAGGCTTACAAAAAAATGTAGATCCAGATGAGCCGGCTCGTGACAAGCCGTCTCATCAGGATCTGCACTTTTTGCAAGTAATATTACTATTTTTAGAATTTTTTTTAACCCATTTTGATAAATGAACTGATCCAAATGTAATTTTCTTATTAATGTATTGGTCTAAAAATATCATGGACTAGTCAATGTCATCAGTTACTTGGTGTTGAATGGGTTAACTTCTGGCAAAATGACATGATATGATCAGAAACTCAACATGGCTCAATTAATGGTTTTGGTGTTAAATGAATATATAACTGACCAGGCAAAATATATCAATGCCTGTCACAAGGCTATATTCGTTTGTATGGTTATTCGATTGTGATTTCATGTTTCTTTCTACCATTGATTTGTACAGGGCCCACTCTGGAGCAAATAAGTCTATTGTGGTTGAGAAGACAATTTCCTGGGTAGAAACGAGTACTCAATTCTCCAACCTCCACAAGCGACTCACAACTTTCTCACATATCATTTTTATCGCTTGTCCGTGGTAAGGATTGAACCTGCGGCCCTGATGATAGCAGTGAAAGGCAAGTTCCAACAATGGTGTGCAAGACCACTCCACCACTAGGCTCTTAATGCATTTAATCATTTCATTAGTTGATTGGTTGTTTATCTGATTGATTGATTGATTGATTGATTCAGTCATTAATCCAGGGATCGCAGGTTCGATCCCCGGTCTGACCCTAATAAAATTAACAGTCTTTCAGATGGGACTTTAAACCGAGATCTCGTGTCGATGCTTTACACTGTGCACGTAAAATAACCAGAGGAGATTCTGGAATGGGTCTGTATCATTGCACTATCCTCCAAAATCTAAAATGACTAATCCCTTCAGGAGGCGTCGCTCATATGGGCAACCGGTAGCGACGATAAATAAACGTAAAACACACTCAGTCATTAATTCATACAAATTTATTATAACTCGATTGTGAAACAAGTTTTTACAATATTAGTTTAATCGCTCTCGAGACCTCATTCCTCATGGAATCCATTGCCAAGAGGGAGAGAGAAGAGGCAATGTGGGATTTTAAATGCCTTGCCTAAGGGCACAATCTAGAGCTTGGTGCGAACTCTGGGCCTTCAGGTGCGAAAGGCCTGGAAGTCAAGCCCCACTGGAGCCATTACGATTGTGTCTTTTGGCTAGAGATTTAAATCCACATGCCTCTTCTCTCTCCCTCGTGGCGATGGATTCTATCAGGAATGAGGTCTTGAGAGCTAATCAAGCTAAATAAATATCTATAAACTACTAAAGTACTTTTGGGCGGGAATTACTTTAATTAATAGTTTTATGTTAACCCTTTCAACAACACAGACCACTAAATAGGCTTACAAAAAGTGTAGATCCAGAAGAGCCGGCTCATGATGAGCCGTCTCATCAGGATCTGCACTTTTTGCCAGTAATATTACTATTTTTAGACAAAATTACCTATATTGATAAATGAACTGGTCCAAATGTAATTCTCTTATTAATTTATTGGTCTAAAAATATCCTGGACCAGTCCATGTCAGTTAATTGATGTTGAAATGGTTAATGACAGCTTGGCTCTACATGTTGTTGATAAACCTGCTATTTTTGTAAAATAACTCGATTATTGGGTCAATCTCCTTGCAATTGCCTCAATTTCATTGGTGGCTTATTTGAGCATCTTCGATTGGAAATAAATAATAAAACAATTGGTCGACCAGTATACATGTAAGTTTGTACTATCATTAGATACGATTCTTTTTCAGAAACACAAATAACCCTTTCAACACCACAGACCTCTAAATAGGCTTACAAAAATGTGTAGATCCAGATGAGCCGGCTCGTGACGAGCCGTCTCATCAGGATCTGCACTTTTTGCAAGTAATATTACTATTTTTAGAAAAACAATTACCCATTTTGATAAATAAACTGATCCAAATGTAATTTTCTTATTAATTTATTGGTCTAAACATATCATGGACCAGTCCATGTCAGTTACTTGGTGTTGAATGGGTTAATCACAGAACATGCCATCTGATCAGGCTCTATGCTGTTTGCTATTCGGATAGTGGAGCTAAAACACTTGGCTGAATAGCAAACAGCATAGATCCTGATCAAGTCCCCCTCTGTGGTCGAGTGGTTACGGTCGCTGACAAATATAACACTGTAACCTATCATCATTGATGGTCACGGGTTTGAGCCCCACTCAGGCTGTGTCTCATTTATATGAAAAAGTTGGCAGTTTCTTACGGAGGTTTGTGCACCCAAGTACTGGTAAACCGCTGGAGCCTGCCCAGGAAAGGTGTTGTTAGCTAAACTGCCCGCTGGCGAGTTAGCCCAAAATGGTGCTGATGCAGGCGTAAAACCCGAACAAACAAACAAAGATCCTGATCAGACACTGCATTACGCCGTGGCTGATCTGGATCTATGTTGTTTACAAATGTAATTTTATTTATTTAGCAGGCAAAGCATTAACCACTTGTCCGATAATATGAATAAAACTGACTTATTTATTGATAGTGGCACCTTGTTGAAAATGTACGGCGGAATAACGTTATAAGAGACCTGGCGAGGCTAAATCGCATTGGAAAGGAAGTGCGGATGTACGCATGCAAGCTTAATGATAATATGTGGTGGAGACGGGTACCATCAAGAAAACCGGTAAGAGGATTGTCTAATTATTCTCTGAATTTCTTGGGAATCTCTGAATTATGTACCAAGTTTCTCTGATATCCTAAAATATAAACTTTATTTATATTATACTTTAACATCTCTTATCACTAAACTTTGCATGTAGGGATGGCAACGAATAGCCAATTTACATAGACCACACATAGCAGTGTTCTTATTCTCAGAGCGATTCAAGCATTTCCAAACGTGTGACTGAGCGAGTGGCATTTTTGAAGACAATATAATATATTTTTTCCGAATACTGGAATAGTATTTGAATATTCGGACGTTCTAGCGAATATTCGAATATTCATTGCCATCCCTAATTCGATGTAATACAGCCATCACATATTTTCTTATATGACCACACGTGTAATACCACCGGGAAGGATTCTGATTGGTTGCTGCATGACAGTGAGTGGTAATCTTAGAACCCGTGTTCTTGCAGTTGTATTTATTGTGAACCCAGGTTCTTGCCCGAGATAACAAGTTTCTCTGAATAAACCCTAGAGTTCTTAGGAAGTAAATCTGCGGATTGTCTATTGTCTATTGTAATTCTCAGAACTATGATGTTTATGTCCAAGCTGAATTTGCTTTTGCTCAATGAATGATGGAGGAATTGTTGCTTTAGTTTATACAAATTTATTTTAGCTCGATTGCGAAACAAGTTATTTCAACTTATATAAATCACTCTCGAGACCTCGTTCCTGATGGAATCCATCGCCACGAGGGAGAGAGAAGAGGCAACTTTTGTTGAATTTAAATGCCTTGCCTAAGGGCACAATCGTAACGGCTCCAGTGGGGCTCGAATTCCGGACCTTTCGCACCTGAAGCGAACGCGCATCCACTGCGCTATCACGACTTCCACTTGTTGCTTTAAATATATTGGTTGTAGCTAATCGACGTCACGTACATTCATCAAATTAATCACTGAACTTTAGCGAACTGAAGTACTTTCTAGGCATTTATCATGATAAAAGAATTGTTCAAATTCGGCTCTAATCGTAAAAACATCGGGCCATTCGGAAGTGCATCTTAAGCCAACGTATGACCGCCGGTGAAGTTTCTCAGACTCTGGAGGCAACTTGAGCAGTAACAGTTGAGTGTACTATGTATTCATGTGTATATGCAATGGTCGATTGTACTACGTTTCCATACACGTATATATTCAGGTGTCAGAATGTAAATGCTGTAAACAGAGATATGAGCCGATACCACGTGAGCAGGAGTGGGGTTGGGCACGGTTCAAATGTGAATGTACAAATGTGTTCAAGTAAGTGTTTGAGCAGAAGGTATATGTTTGGGTTTATATGAGGTTGCAGGCCTTTCCCAAGAAAAAAATTCAAGCACTTGAATTTATCTATATGAGTCGCAATTTCTATTGACTGACAATTTATCAATTTAAAAGTAACATGTCTACATAGTAAACCAATTCTTATGTCATCCAAACTTGAATGTTTACACGTTATACACGTGGCTCATTCTAGCGGGCGACTATGGCGAAATAGTCGCCCTAGCGACCCTGACTTCACCCCCTGAGGGCCCCACTTCTCCCTAAAAAACAAAAAATAATATTACAATTTTCATATTTCAACTTTTGTGCAGTACTGGTCCATTATAAAGCACTGCTTCTATTCATATGTTCTATTTAATTGTCATACTGTGTATTTTAACCCTATTTTGTTAAATAACACCATTTAAGGATGCACTCGTGTACTTTCTCACTTCGTCTAAAATGTCTGACCTAGAATGAGCCCTGATTTTTAGCACAATAACCCTGATCCCAATAGTTGTTAACTAACACGGACAGACAGTTTAAACATATTTATATCTAATTGTTAACTAACACGGAGAGACAGTTTAAACATATTTATTTCTAGTTGTTAACTAACACGGACAGACAGTTTAAACAAATTTATTTCTAGTTGTTAACTAACATGGACAGACAGTTTAAACACATTTATTTCTAGTTGTTAACTAACACGGACAGACAGTTTAAACATATTTATTTCTAGTTGTTAACTAACACGGACAGACAGTTTAAACATATTTATTTCTAGTTGTTGACTAACACGGACAGACAGTTTAAACATATTTATTTCTAGTTGTTGACTAACACGGACAGTTTAAACATATTTATTTCTAGTTGTTAACTAACACGGACAGACAGTTTAAACATATTTATTTCTAGTTGTTAACTAACACGGACAGACAGTTTAAACACATTTATTTCTAGTTGTTAACTAACATGGACAGACAGTTTAGACATATTTATTTCTAGTTGTTAACTAACACGGACAGACAGTTTAAACATATTTATTTCTAGTTGTTAACTAACATGGACAGACAGTTTAAACATATTTATTTCTAGTTGTTAACTAACACGGACAGACAGTTTAAACACATTTATTTCTAGTTGTTAACTAACACGGACAGACAGTTTAAACATATTTATTTCTAGTTGTTAACTAACACGGACAGACAGTTTAAACATATTTATTTCTAGTTGTTAACTAACACGGACAGACATGTTTAAACATATTTATTTCTAGTTGTTAACTAACACGGACAGACAGTTTAAACATATTTATTGCACTATTACATATTTCAAACAATACATGTTCACGAAATCAAAGAAGTAAGCATATAGGAAAGGATGAAAACGGAATCCTTGATGATTTATAGGCATTAAATAAACGTCCCCTTTTTGGAAAATATTTATTAGGAGCAATACTGTATTCCTAAAACTTGGTTGTTAACCCATTTCATTCTGGATACCGTTCAAACAGTATTTGCAAAGAACATAGAGCCAGATCAGCCGCCATGGAAATTACCTTCTGATCAGGCTCTATGCTGTTTGCTATTCAGATGATCTTTCCAAGACACTTGGCTATGTAGCAAACAACATAGATCCTGATCAGCATGCAGTGTCACGCTGCTGCTGATCTGGATCTATGTTGTTTGTAAAAACCTTTAAATGTATCCAGAATGAAATGGGTTAAAGGAACCTCTTTGTTACCTTGCAGTGCCTTTGGGATGATGGATACCAGTCTTCTGGGTCCGGAGTACCCCGGCAAAAGCCAAAATTTGTGTTACCGCTGCACATCACACTTGTGCGAACCTATCCAGATCATTCCGCCGACGAGGAAGAGGACTTTGTTTGACAAAAGTGGACGTCGACCGCGTAAACACACACATAGATGCACAGCACCAAACTGCTTCAACCTATACGACATAGAACGGAGAAGTATGTAGCAATTATTAGATAAAGCGACATTGTGTGTTTTACGTTTATTTATCGTCGTTACCGGTTGCCCCTGTTTTACGTTTATTAATCGTCGTTACTGGTTGCCCCTGTTTTACGTTTATTTATCGTCTTTACCGGTTGCCCCTGTTTTATGTTTATTTATCGTCGTTACTGGTTGCCCCTGTTTTAAGTTTATTTATCGTCGTTACCGGTTGCCCCTGTTTTACGTTTATTTATTGTCGTTGCCGGTTGTCCCTGTTTTACGTTTATTTATCGTCGTTACCGGTTGCCCCTGTTTTACGTTTATTTATCGTCGTTACCGGTTGCCCATATGAGCGACTCCTCCTGAAGAGATTAGTCATTTTAGATTTTTGGAGGATAGTGCATTGATACAGACAGACACCCGTTCCAGAGTCTCCTCTGGTTCTTTTACGTGCACAGTGTAAAGCACCGACACAAGACCTCAGGTTTAAAGTCCCATCTGAAAGACTGTTAATTTTTATTAGGGTCAAACGGGGGATCGAACCGGCGATCCCTGGATTACCAGTCCAACGTGTTAACCACTGGACCACAGATCCACCTGTAAAGCGACACAGTATCGTATTGAATATAAATATTACAAAATTTAATTTAAACATTTATTTCCGTATTTGTACATGTAATCAAGAAATGAACATTTTACATATAATTTACCAGCAGTAGACTGAAAGGGATTAAAACGAAAGAAAACTTATATAGTTCTTCTCCCTATCAATTGATTGATATACAATAGGCAGGAAAATAATATATAATATAACAATGAAAATACGTGAAATCTATTCTATGTTTTTGCTAAAGAATTTCAGAACTTAATGTATTAGTGAGTCAATAGTTTTGGATGTAAAAAAGAAAATGGTTAATATTTAAAGGAATATATGAAGAAAGTTCAAGAACATGAACTGTCGAATCGGAGCACTTGAAGAAAAAGATATTAGTATAGAGAAAAGTGGTTGAATCGGTTGTTGTGTCAATAACGACAGCATTCATATGTTTTCTTAGTCTTTTACTTCTAATGGAACTGTAATATAACAAAGATTTCATATATTAGGCAAACATAAATAAAGGAGAGGCTAAAATCAGGGCTCATTCTAGAGGGCGATGTGGGCGAAATAGTCGCCTTAGGGACCCTGACTTCACCCCTCCCGGAGCCCCACTTCTCCTTGAAAATAATCTAACTGTTATTTTTACAATTTTCATACAGATTTACAATAGCAAATGACAACAGATTGTAACAACATTACATTAAGCTCTTAGTCCTGCTGTTGTACAAAGTGCAGCAGCCAACAACAAGCACCATTACAAACATATTCCACATATACAATGCCATTGGCTAAATCTATTTCAGGTAATGAACCACAAATATTAATATGCGTACACCCCAAGTCCCTAAAGGGTAATGTACACGGATTTGGCAGTGATCGTCACAATAGTACGGGATCCACAGTGAGAACCTTCCTTACTCAAGATGATCTCGACTCAACCTATGCGCCAAGCCTCTCTACTATTGGAGAGAGTGACAGCGATGATGACGACAATATGTAATGTAAAAATCGATCAAGACAATGAGTGATGGTAGGCACTATTGTCTCATGCCTTACACAATGTCATTTCAGTTTGTATAGCTATAGATACGAACGATGCCTCTCATGAATGTGTCACATGAGGATACCTCAGTCAAACCTGTATTAGTGGTCGCCTCCATTAGTTTATACAAATTTATTTTAGCTCGATTGCGAAACAAGTTCTTACAACGTATATTAATCACTCTCGAGACTCTCATTCCTGATGGAATCCATCTCCACGAGGGAGAGAGCGGAGGCAATGTGGAATTTAAATGCCTTGACTAAGAGCCTCCATTAAGCAGCCAATCTGTATTAAGCAGCCATTTTCCAGATTCCTAATATGTTGTTTTATTATACATTTAATGTTTAATAAGCAGCAACCTGTGTTAACCCATTCAACACCAAGTAACTCACATGGACTGGTCCATGATATTCATAAACCAATAAATGAATCAGAAAATCACATTTGGACAAGTTCATTTATCAAAATGGGTAATTATGTCTAAAAATAGTCATATCACTGGCAAAAAGTGCAGATCCTGATGAGACGGCTCGTCACGAGCCGGCTCATCTGGATCTACACTTTTTGTAAGCCTATTTAGAGGTCTGTGGTGTTGAAAGGGTTAAGCAGCTACTTTCTGTGATTCCATTGGCTGGTTGTTTTAAGACAGGTTTTTTTGTCATTTATTCTTCATCGTCATATATACAGTATAACTAGAGTAAAAATGTTTTTATTACTTTGATATGAATTTGAACATTTAATAATCAAAATCATGCTCTCCGTTATCCATTTATCAGGAATAAATCACAACTACTGAATTAGATACACGAAAACGTGTACAAAAAATGGTTGAGATGCTACGGGAAGTAGCGTCGAGTGCGCATTCATTATAACTATTCTCAGGAACTAGTTATGATACGGCTTTTTCTTGTTTGATACGGGCACGTGACCATATCAAACCAGCAAACGTAATATCAGACTGGAAAACACAGCGTATCAACCTGGGTGGTAGACAGTATTATAGTAGGCAAAAATAGGCTAACATTCATATCTAAGTAATAAGTGTTTATTACAATATAAAGATACAGGTATTATAATCATTAATATGTTTGTAAAATAGCTATATATATCAGATGTTGATGTTTTCTGTCAGATGTGGACGATTCATACATTTTCTGTCAGATGTTGCCGTTTCATATATTTTCTGTCAAATGTCGACATTTCATATATTTTCTGTCAGATTTTGCCGTTTCATATATTTTCTGTCAGATGTCGACGTTTCCTCCATTTTCTGTCAGATATCAACGTTTCATCCATTTTCTGTCAGATTATGACGATTCATATATTTTCTGTCAGATGTCGACGTTTCATACATTTTCTGTCAGATTTTGACGATTCCTACATTTTCTGTCAGATTTTGACGATTCATCCATTTTCTGTCAGATGTCGACGATTCATATATTTTCTGTCAGATTTTGACGTTTACTACATTTTCTGTCAGATGTCGACGTTTCATATATTTTCTGTCAGATGTCGACGTTTCATATATTTTCTGTCAGATGTCGACGTTTCATATATTTTCTGTCAGATGTCGACGTTTCATATATTTTCTGTCAGATGTCGACGTTTCATCCATTTTCTGTCAGATGTCGACGTTTCAAACATTTTTATCTCGGACCATGAGATCGCCGACATTTTGTTGTCATACTTTGACGTCTCTTACATTATGATGTCAGACTTTGAAGGGTCTTGCATTTAGCTGTGTAACATTGACATCTTCTATGCATTGCTGTCTGATGTTGATGTTTCCTATATGGAATGAGTTATATCATTTTGTTCGATATACATCATTTAAGGAATGAATCGCTGGTTAATAGTTTTCATCGGAGTATGAACCACATTGGGTGTGGTTAAATGTGTGTGACGGCTGAAGGCACCCATGCTAACTTTAAACACGTCCACTGTAGTTCATATCCCGGTGAAAACTATTAACCAGCGATTCATTACTTATATTTACATTTTTCCAATATGTGACATAAATTTAATTACAATGTAGTTGTATTTATTAGAATTTCTATAACTCTATGAAGAACGCTTACAGCGACACTACATCAGTGAAAACACAAATTTCTACAGAAGTATTTTCCTATTATATGGTATAATTTTTTCCCAAATATTTGCCTCAAATACTGAGTATTTCAACAAATAAACAAACGTCGTATACGCGGTTTGTTAACATAACAAAATTATATAAATAGGGTCGACATCCATGCGTAATACAACTAGTGTATCCTGAATAACACGATTTATTGTACAGATTTACCGTTATATCTCACATTTGTGCCTATTTATTTGTAGACTATTAATAATTAAATTATCTTTAAAACGACAAAATGTCACGTTGAGTATTGAGTCCGATGACAAACAAACGTCAATTTAGGAGCTTGGATGACCGTTATATGAAATCCTACTTTAAATTTTGAAAGTTTGTAGACCACAAAAACACTGTTTATTGGTTCAATGTTAGTGTTCGAATGTATACGAAAGAATGTGTAGTAGCAACGCATTTATACCTGAAAAATGTATTTTATTTGCTTTTTTCGATGCCACTTTAACACACACACTGTATTAACATGCGTATTGTCAATCACAATGTTTTAGTATCCCACATGTTTTCCAATTTATTTGTGAGTGTGTGTTTTTACGTCTGTGGCAATTGTTTGCAAAGTATACTTCTACGCAGCTTAAAGTTGTGTTTTATTTGAAGAACAATATAAAGACTCGGGATAGGCGTTATATTTGGACAGATGTGTACACAATTGTTTCAGATAGGGCCATTTTACTGATCGATGCGAAATCTGACATCCCACAGAGTAGAATCCCTGTACTTAAATATATATACTAGTACCCCCAAACGTGCCGAATCCCTGTGGATAAAGGGAGTGAAAACACATATTCGAAATAGAGTAATAATAAATATGATGAAATGATGAAATAACAGTAATCAAATTTGAATTACATTACATTTTATCACATACCGTTGCATGTATTCGGTTTCATACATTCAGCCAGCACGTATGTACAATGGAAGGATTTTGATTGGCCGCGGCAAGATAGCTTTACTTTTGACACATTCGACATATATTTTGCAAATTTGCCATCATGTGTTCTGTGCTTTGAACTAGCAACACACAGTACTTTGATGTAATAAGGCTTAAAGGTGTGTGTTTGTGTTTTACGTTTATTTATCGTCGCTACCGGTTACCCATATGAGCGACGCCTCCTGGAGATATTAGTCAGTTTAGATTTTGGAGGATAGTGCAATGATACAGACAGCGACCCATTACAGAGTCTCTGGTTCTTTTACGTGCACGGTGTAAAGCAACGACACGAGACCTCTGTTTAACGTCCCATCTGAAAGACTGTTAATTTTATTAAGGTCAGACGGGGGGGGATCGAACCTGCGATCCCTGGATTACCAGTCCAGCGTGTTACCACTGGACTACAGATCCGTCTGTTTTTGTTTGTGAATGGCCACATTGCTGTTTTATAGGAGGTGCTTGGTTTATATGGTACACGCTAGAACTGTCAAACACGAAAATGAGCAAAACAAACAGATAAATATTCATATTATAAATGTTACTTTTTTCATTAATCTCAATGATGTAAAACCTAAAAATATTTGTTTGTTTTTGTAACAGGCGAAGCCTTATGGTTTATTGTCCAAGGTCACGTGCCAGTCATGTGAAATTGTGAGAAAACATGTTTCTGTTAAATTAAATTTGATTGGTTGTCCACAAATAGATCATTTTTTGACATGTTGAAGTCACATGTCAGTGAAATTGTAGTATTATTTTAAAACTTGTTATGCAATCTGATTTTAATCAAGCACACTTAATGCAAGAATGAATGATGTACAGCGAGCCGTCTTTGTTGGAGGTGAATGGGTTGCTGGGGGGGAATGTTATTGAGGGATGCAGGGTTATACAGCTGGCTGTCCTTGTTGGATGTGAATGGGTTGCTGGGGGGAATGTTATTGAGGGATACAGGGCTGTACAGCGAGCCGTCTTTGTTGGAGGTGAATGGGTTGCTGGGGGAATGTTATTGAGGGATACAGGGCTGTACAGCGAG
>CM026400.1:28411260-28419075 GCA_014843695.1 Archivesica marissinica | reverse complement strand
ATGGAGGTGACACTAACACAGGTTTGACTGTATAATACAGGTTGGTTGCTTAATGGAGGTGACCACTAACACAGGTTTGACTGTATAATACAGGTTGGTTGCTTAATGGAGGTGACACTAACACAGGTTTGACTGTATAATACAGGTTGGTTGCTTAATGGAGGTGACACTAACACAGGTTTGACTGTATAATACAGGTTGGTTGCTTAATGGAGGTGACACTAACACAGGTTTGACTGTATAATACAGGTTGGTTGCTTAATGGAGGTGACACTAACACAGGTTTGACTGTATAATACAGGTGGTTGCTTAATGGAGGTGACACTAACACAGGTTTGACTGTATAATACAGGTTGGTTGCTTAATGGAGGTGACCACTAACACAGGTTTGACTGTATAATACAGGTTGGTTGCTTAATGGAGGTGACACTAACACAGGTTTGACTGTATAATACAGGTGGGTTGCTTAATGGAGGTGACACTAACACAGGTTTGACTGTATAATACAGGTGGGTTGCTTAATGGAGGTGACACTAACACAGGTTTGACTGTATAATACAGGTTGGTTGCTTAATGGAGGTGACACTAACACAGGTTTGACTGTATAATACAGGTTGGTTGCTTAATGGAGGTGACCACTAACACAGGTTTGACTGTATAATACAGGTGGGTTGCTTAATGGAGGTGACCACTAACACAGGTTTGACTGTATAATACAGGTGGGTTGCTTAATGGAGGTGACCACTAACACAGGTTTGACTGTATAATACAGGTTGGTTGCTTAATGGAGGTGACCACTAACACAGGTTTGACTGTATAATACAGGTTGGTTGCTTAATGGAGGTGACACTAACACAGGTTTGACTGTATAATACAGGTGGTTGCTTAATGGAGGTGACACTAACACAGGTTTGACTGTATAATACAGGTGGGTTGCTTAATGGAGGTGACACTAACACAGGTTTGACTGTATAATACAGGTTGGTTGCTTAATGGAGGTGACACTAACACAGGTTTGACTGTATAATACAGGTTGGTTGCTTAATGGAGGTGACACTAACACAGGTTTGACTGTATAATACAGGTGGGTGCTTAATGGAGGTGACACTAACACAGGTTTGACTGTATAATACAGGTGGGTTGCTTAATGGAGGTGACACTAACACAGGTTTGACTGTATAATACAGGTTGGTTGCTTAATGGAGGTGACACTAACACAGGTTTGACTGTATAATACAGGTGGGTTGCTTAATGGAGGTGACACTAACACAGGTTTGACTGTATAATACAGGTGGGTTGCTTAATGGAGGTGACCACTAACACAGGTTTGACTGTATAATACAGGTGGGTTGCTTAATGGAGGTGACCACTAACACAGGTTTGACTGTATAATACAGGTGGGTTGCTTAATGGAGGTGACCACTAACACAGGTTTGACTGTATAATACAGGTGGGTTGCTTAATGGAGGTGACACTAACACAGGTTTGACTGTATAATACAGGTTGGTTGCTTAATGGAGGTGACACTAACACAGGTTTGACTGTATAATACAGGTTGGTTGCTTAATGGAGGTGACACTAACACAGGTTTGACTGTATAATACAGGTTGGTTGCTTAATGGAGGTGACACTAACACAGGTTTGACTGTATAATACAGGTTGGTTGCTTAATGGAGGTGACACTAACACAGGTTTGACTGTATAATACAGGTTGGTTGCTTAATGGAGGTGACCACTAACACAGGTTTGACTGTATAATACAGGTTGGTTGCTTAATGGAGGTGACCACTAACACAGGTTTGACTGTATAATACAGGTTGGTTGCTTAATGGAGGTGACACTAACACAGGTTTGACTGTATAATACAGGTTGGTTGCTTAATGGAGGTGACACTAACACAGGTTTGACTGTATAATACAGGTTGGTTGCTTAATGGAGGTGACACTAACACAGGTTTGACTGTATAATACAGGTTGGTTGCTTAATGGAGGTGACCACTAACACAGGTTTGACTGTATAATACAGGTTGGTTGCTTAATGGAGGTGACACTAACACAGGTTTGACTGTATAATACAGGTTGGTTGCTTAATGGAGGTGACACTAACACAGGTTTGACTGTATAATACAGGTTGGTTGCTTAATGGAGGTGACACTAACACAGGTTTGACTGTATAATACAGGTTGGTTGCTTAATGGAGGTGACCACTAACACAGGTTTGACTGTATAATACAGGTGGTTGCTTAATGGAGGTGACACTAACACAGGTTTGACTGTATAATACAGGTTGGTTGCTTAATGGAGGTGACACTAACACAGGTTTGACTGTATAATACAGGTTGGTTGCTTAATGGAGGTGACACTAACACAGGTTTGACTGTATAATACAGGTTGGTTGCTTAATGGAGGTGACCACTAACACAGGTTTGACTGTATAATACAGGTGGGTTGCTTAATGGAGGTGACACTAACACAGGTTTGACTGTATAATACAGGTGGGTTGCTTAATGGAGGTGACACTAACACAGGTTTGACTGTATAATACAGGTTGGTTGCTTAATGGAGGTGACACTAACACAGGTTTGACTGTATAATACAGGTGGGTTGCTTAATGGAGGTGACACTAACACAGGTTTGACTGTATAATACAGGTTGGTTGCTTAATGGAGGTGACCACTAACACAGGTTTGACTGTATAATACAGGTGGGTTGCTTAATGGAGGTGACCACTAACACAGGTTTGACTGTATAATACAGGTGGGTTGCTTAATGGAGGTGACACTAACACAGGTTTGACTGTACTCATTTCTCTATTATTCAATTGTTTAATGCTAATATGCAACAGTGTTTAGTGGAACACAAATTCCAATCAAGACCAATCAACGTTGTACACAAATTTATTATTCACAAACATTAGATCAAATGGATAAAATCATACACACATCTGCTACCCATTAGTTATATGCCGTCTCCGTGGCCTAGTGGTCAGGGGTCAGTTCTCATATGGCCGGTTGGTGAGCTGCCAGCTAGTTAAATAATGGTTACCGATTGCCTACCAGTTTGGCGCACGGCGTACAAGCATAGGATTCGGGAAGTACTGTTGTTCATACAAAAAGGTGTCTCATAAGTCAGAAATGGCTGGCCATTTAAATAGGGGTGACACTATAATAAACAAACACTGATATGCAGTACAAAATGTGATTTTCATAACTTATGAAAAACACAGGCGAGAACAATTGGTAAACAATGGAATATTGTCACTATTATGACATTACACAAGGATCATCCCTTCACTGGCTTCCTTTCATAATTGGCACATTTTGTGTTGAGACGGATCTGTAGTCCAATGGTTAACACGCTGGACTGGTAATCCAGGGATCGCAGGTTCGATCCCCCGTCTGACCCTAATAAAATTAACAGCCTATAAGATGGGACGTTAAACCGAGGTCTCGTGTCGGTGCTTTACACCGTGCACGTAAACGAACCAGAGGAGACTGGAATGGGTCCCTGTCTGTATCATTGCACTATCCTCCACACATCTAAAATGACTAATCTCTTCAGGAGGAGTCACTCATATGGGCAACCGGTAGCGATGATAAATAAACGTAAAACCGGTAGCGGCGATAAATAAGCATAAAACCGGTAGCGACGATAAATAAAAGCACACACACAAACACAATGAAAATAAAAGGGAAATATTTGGGACCTGAGAGTCTTATTTAGGGGCGATTCCGGATTAGTTTATGCAAAATTAAACAAAATCGTAACGGCTCCAGCAGGACTCCAACTCCGGGCCTTTCGCAACTGAATGAACGCGACACCACGACTTCCTCTTATAGGAATTCCGGATTAGAGAGTTTGCACTGTACATGTCTATTCATGTATAACGTACAACAATGTTTGACAGTATTTTGTATTACATGGCACTAAAGAACAAACAAATTCAATGAATTCATATCCCAGCTCAACTACAGCTGGACGGACAAAGTTGAGGATTTTTAGTCAATTAATGGGCAATAACTCTGGTGTTACTTGGTTGGTACCCACGACAGTGCACGTGCATCACTACACTTCGGTGATACACAATTTATTTTATGTTCCACTTTTTGGTTACTGAAAACTGGCTCCGGACGGTAAATACAATATCCTTCACGGAAATGCCGAGGATTAAACAAAGATCAATAGTCGATATGTCAATAAATTCACATTCAATGCTGATACATAAAAGCTTAGTTTAGCCCATTGATTATATAAATTTATCACAATTATATATTTGCATAAAATAGTACCGGTATATTCATAAAATGCAGGCAGCAAGTAACCCAAGAAAGTGTAGCCATTTCAACACTTTATGTTCCATGCGTGACATCGGCCTTGAATGACATAGCTGAAATCTTCTCTCTGTACAGCAGCTCGCTAGGGTAACATATACGCCAAGTTAGATAACAAATTCCACAAGTTGTGGTAGAGTTATGGATTGTCATGTTTAGACGATGTCACAAAATTACTGACGGATTGAGTCACGTTGACGATACTTCAAACTGCAGTGACGGGTAGAAATAGGCGTAAAGTAGCAAGATAGATAGATGTATACGTTTGTTTACCCTTGCCACATCAGAGCAGGGCGAGATTGAAATGTGCTATAACACTGCTTTCAACCAGCGAAATAATGCATTTTATTTCACTGCTAAATTACCTATACCTATAGTTCATTGGAAAACATTTCGCTTTCTCTGTAGCTCAGCAGATATTCCATAAAAAATCATACTTGCATTAAGAAAATATTACTTTTAGCATGATCTATTCAGGGATCATTCCAGAGGGCGATGTGGGCGCGCCCTAGGGACTCTGACTTCGCCCTTTGGGAGACCCATTTCTCCCTAAAAAAATTGTTGTTTTTCTTTTTTTACACTTTCATACAAATGTTTGTCAAGGAAGATAAACTGGCACATTATAAAGCACTCCTTCTATTCAAATGTCGTATTTAATGATACTGTGCATTTTAACCATATTTTTTTGAAAATTTATTAAGTAACATTTAAGAACGTGATTGCGCGCTTTCTCACTTCTCCCAAAAATTCTGACCTAGAATGAACCCCGAGTCATGATGTATTAAAATTACTGGAATAAAAAAAAAGGGACACTCGAATACAGTGCAATTTCATATTTATGACATTAAATTATTGAGCCACTCATGATTTCACTTGCAGTACTTATCTCGTCCATGTTGAACATTAGGTACAATTCTGTTCGACACAGGCAATACATACCTGGTATTACGATTGTCTATCCCATAGCACCCTCAATGCCCCACCCACTAAATGTAAACTACCAGTGATAAGTACCTGCACATGCCTGTCCCCTTTGGGAACCCCTAAATCCCCATTTCCTATATGTACCCCAACTGTCTCATTTGTCGTACAACCTATTCTATTCCCGGTATTCTCCGAGCCATTTTGCTCCACATAACCGTTGGTTTTAACGTCGTGTCCATGCATATCTTCAGTGATACTATCTCCCGAACAACGGTTATCTTTCCCACTTTCCCGATGTTTGCACGCCCAATTAATGCAATGTGAGATCGATGGCATAATTTGCGACTCTAATGGCGGCAACGCTAGATCGCAATGAAATCCGTTTTCGATCGACTTTGTTGGTTCAACGTCTGAAAGCCCGTTGGTAGAACTCTGATTTTTTCCATTGCACGACACGTTATTTTCAGTTGGATCCAGTTTGTCGCTGCACAAACGTTCCCACATTTCCCGATTGGATATACAGCGTTTCAGCTGGCTTTCTTTCGTAACTGTATTGTTGGTTTGATCTGTATGTAAGAAGAAACTTTGGTCAAACATTAAAGTCTATACGTTCATTTATTTTTACAACGATTGCGAAACAAGCTTTAACAACTTATATTAATCACTCTCGTTGGCACAGATGAAAGCGTATATGTGGTCATTCGTGTGGGAGGAAACCAGAGAAAACCCATCTGTCCGATCTGGCGACAACCGTACCATCTCACATACTTCCCGGTCTGAGGATCGAACCCGGGTTACATTGGTGAGAAGCGAGCGTGCTAACCACTGCGCTAATCAGACAGGTCAAATATTGGATACAACCATGCAACCTCCATACAGGAACCATCCCCGGGAAGTAGCCGTCAAAAGGTGGCTGTTATGGTGAGGCTATATATATATATATATAAGCCCAGTTCAGGAGATATGTAGCTTACAGGTTGCTGTTGCTAAGAGGTTGTTGCTGTTGCTAGGAGGTTGTTGCTGTTGCTAGGAGGTGGTTGCTGTTGATAGGAAGTGGTTGCTGTTCCTAGGAGGTGGTTGCTGTTGCTAAGAGGTGGTTGCTGTTGTTAAGAGGTGGTTGCTGTTGCTCAGAGGTGGTTGCTGTTGCTAGGAGGTGGTTGCTGTTGTTAAGAGGTGGTTGCTGTTGCTAAGAGGTGGTTGCTGTTGCTAGGAGGTGGTTGCTGTTGCTAGGAGGTGGTTGCTGTTGCTAAGAGGTGGTTGCTGTTGTTAAGAGGTTGTTGCTAAGAGGTGGTTGCTGATGCTAAGAGGTGGTTGCTGTTGTTAAGAAGTGGTTGCTGTTGTTAAGAGGTGGTTGCTGTTGCTAAGAGGTGGTTGCTGTTGTTAAGAGGTGGTTGCTGTTGTTAAGAGGTGGTTGCTGTTGATAGGAGGTGGTTGCTGTTCCTAGGAGGTGGCTGCTGTTGCTAGGAGGTGGTTGCTGTTGCTAGGAGGTGGTTGCTGTTCCTAGGTGATTGCTGTTGATAGGAGGTGGTTTCTGTTGCTAGGAGGTGTTAGTGTTGCTAGGGGGTGGTTGCTGATGCTAAGGGGTGGTTGCCATTGCTATAAGGTGGTTGTTGTTGCTAGGAGGTGGTTGCTGTTGCTAGGAGGCAGTTGCTGTTGCTAGGAGGTGGTTGCTGTTGCTAGGAGGTGGTTGCTGTTGCTAGGTTTGGTAAAAAATCTAACAATGGGTTTTGGAGATGAAGCACGGACAAGTTTTGCATCATAAAAATGTCTGAAGGGCCATAATTCCACCAAAACTCATCCAACCTGAACAGGATTACAATATGCACAACTAGACATAATACTGATTCTTCCTGCCAAGTTTGGTGAAAATCCAAAACCCAAACAAGTGTATTGGAGATGAAGCGCGGACAAGGTAAACAGGACGGCTGGACAGACGGACGGTCTCACAAGAGGGTGTTTATGTCGCTACCCCATGGAGACGGACGGTCTCACGAGAGGGTGTTTATGTCGCTACCCCATGGAGACGGACGGTCATACGAGAGGGTGTTTATGTCGCTACCCCATGGAGACGAACGGTCTCACGAGAGGGTGTTTATGTCGCTACCCCATGGAGACAGACGGTCTCACGAGAGGGTGTTTATGTCGCTACCCCATGGAGACGGACGGTCTCACGAGAGGGTTTTATGTCGCTACCCCATGGAGACGGACGGTCTCACGAGAGGGTGTTTATGTCGCTACCCCATGGAGACGGACGGTCTCACGAGAGGGTGTTTATGTCGCTACCCCATGGAGATGGACGGTATCACGAGAGGGTGTTTATGTCGCTACCCCATGGAGACGGACGGTCTCACGAGAGGGTGTTTATGTCGCTACCCCATGGAGACGGACGGTCTCACGAGAGGGTGTTTATGTCGCTACCCCATGGAGACGGACGGTCTCATGAGAGGGTGTTTATGTCGCTACCCCATGGAGACGGACGGTCTCACGAGAGGGTGTTTATGTCGCTACCCCATGGAGACGGACGGTCTCACGAGAGGGTGTTTATGTCGCTACCCCATGGA
>CM026400.1:28371260-28408760 GCA_014843695.1 Archivesica marissinica | reverse complement strand
CACCACACACAAATACAAAGTTATCTATATTATTATTAACCACTGCAGCCTTTTTGTTTATATTGTAATAATATAATATGATATGTTTTGCTCCTATTACTGTAAGGGGGCATTCTTGCATTTTACATTTATATATATACATTTTCAAAAAGATAATTATCAAATTCTTTGCTATCTCGTTATTATTGAGATTAATGTATCCAAAGATCATTGTATTTTCATTTAAAGGTGCAAATAAGTCTATTGATGGCGTTAATAAAGCAGTGATTAGTTTCCTAGTTGCATTGCATCCCCAGAATAAGTGTTCTATTGTTTCATTCTCAGTCTTACAGAAGGTGCAAAGTGGGCTGTCCTTGTACTTTATTTTATATAGTAAATCGTTTGTTCCTAAAATTCTATGTAATATTCTTATTTGGAACCACTGTAGTTTAGAATCTTTTGTTACATTGAAAGGCAAAGAATAAATTTGTTTCCACTCCTCTTTATTAAATGTTACACTAGGCTTTTCTAACCATTTTGCTTGACTAGTTGGCATAGAAGTATTGTTATTTAAGATATTATACATTGCTTTTGACCCTTTCTTATTTATAGTTATGTCTTTTAGAGTGGGTGGTAATGTTGGTCTGGGTGGTATGACAATGTCGTTTGTAGTTATATTGTACGTTATTAATAGTTGTTTTACAGCATTTAAAACACCCTGATAAACTAAATAGTTTGTTGTGACATTGTATGTTTTCTTAAATTCATCTAATGTTAAAAAAGTGCCATCAGCATTTAAAAGGTCAGCTATGTAATGGACACCTGCATCAAACCAGGATTTTAAGAAGACACTCTTCTCACCAATTAATAGTTTATGATTATAAAACAAGGGTATGTTACCTATACACTCTTTTTTCACTACACTGTGCTCTATCAAATTAGCAAAGGCACCTAAGGTGTCCTTCCAAAACATGTTATTACTTTCTCTAGATAGTTTTTCAACATAGTGTTTTCCGCAATGGAATAATTTCTGCATTTCAAGTTTTTCATTAACAATACTTATCCAACTTCCATTACCTAATATTCTTCTTAACCATGTAAGTTTTAAAGCCTTTATGGAAGCAGTTATATTGATCATTTTTAAACCTCCCCATGTGTACTCATTTACTAGAATATTGCTTTTTATTTTGGCAGTACCTTGCCAAATAAAATCATAAATTAATGTATTTAGGTAATTAATAAGTTCCTCTTGTGGGTTTGGCAATGCAATAAATAAGTGGTTAAGAGTGGAAATTAATAGAGTTTTAATAACTGTTATTTTTCCAATAGGTGTTAATATTCTTCTTTTCCATTGTTTAATAACGTTTTGGATCTTTTCAATTTTATCTTTATAATTTATTTCTATTATCTTGTTCAAATCTACATGGAAATGTATGCCTAACATTTTGAAACTATGTTGATTCCAAGATAGTTTCCATCTTGTTTTTATACTATCACTAGAAAATTTCTTTCTACCTATCCATACAACCTTAGTCTTATCAAAGTTTACATTTAATCCAGATATAATAGCATAATCCGATAAAGTATTTAATGTCTGATTCAGAGATTCTGTTGATCCATCTAAGATCATGGTTGTGTCATCTGCAAATTGTGATAATTTATGTTCTACGTTATTTATGTCAATTCCTTTAATCTGTTTATTGCTTTTTATTTTCAAAGACAAAACTTCTGCACACAAGATGAATATGTAACAGGATAAAGGGTCTCCTTGCCTACATCCACGGCCAATTTTTATAAAATCTGATAAAATTCCACATTGATTTACCGCGGACTGTGCATCTTTATATAAAATATCAAACCACTTTTTAATGGATGACCCAAAATTAAAGAAAGATAAAGTCTTTTGAACAAATGACCACGACAGGGAGTCAAAAGCTTTTTCAAAATCAATCAAAAGAAGGAGTCCTGGGATGTCATTTTCTTCTGTATATTGCATTATATCGTATATTAATCTTGTATTTTCGCCAATATATCTGCCTTTAATAAATCCTGTTTGATCTTTGCTTATCAATTTATCCATAGTAGTTTTTATTCTATTTGCTATACAACCTGAACCAATTTTGTAAACAGTATTAAGTAGTGTTATGGGTCTCCAGTTTTTCAAGAATTGTTTGGGTTTATTTTCTTTTGGGATACATGTAATTATACCTTGTGTTTGAGAGATAGAAAGATTTCCTGATGAATAAGCCTGATTTATTGCTCTTACTACAAAGCATCCTAATTTGTTCCAAAATACTTTATAGAAATCTGCACCGAAACCAGAAGTTCCTGGACTTTTATTATTTGCCATATCTTTTAACACTTTAGTTGACTCGTGGTAAGATATATGTCCTTCAAGATTACTGGATTCTGAATGTGTTAATTTAGGTGTTTCAACATTATTTACAAAATTAATAAAAGTTTCTTCAGCAAGATTAATTGATTTTGATTTAAATAACTTTCCATAAAAACATTTTGTTCTTTGAGTATGTCGTTTTGGTCCTTTATGATCAAACCATCATCAGTTTCAATCTTGTATATTGTTTTTGAAATAAAACTATTTTTTTCTAAACTGCAGAAATATTTGCTAGGTTTTTCACCGGCTATGGACCAATTTACTCTAGACCGTATTAAATAGCCTTCAAGTTGTTGTTCCTTTATGGTGTTTAATTCATTTCTCAGTAGCTGAAGCTTATCTAAATTTGAGTCAGACAGATTAGATTCAATCTCATTTATTTCATTTAATAATTTTTTTTCCTTTGATAGATTCAATTTCTTTTTATAAGAACCATAGGATATTGATTTTCCCCTTAAGTCCATCAAAAGCGTTTCTAAGAATAACTGATCGTTTATTGTAAACTGTATCTCATTATTTGGGATTTCCTTGATATTATCTGAATTATACACTAGTAACATGTATTGTTGTTTTATTTCATCAATTTTCCTGTTGATCGCGTTTAAATAGAGGGTATTTATGTCGCTACCCCATGGAGACAGACGGTCTCACGAGAGGGTATTTATGTCGCTACCCCATGGAGACGGACGGTCTCACGAGAGGGTGTTTATGTCGCTACCCCATGGAGACGGACGGTCTCACGAGAGGGTGTTTATGTCGCTACCCCATGGAGACGGACGGTCTCACGAGAGGGTGTTTATGTAGCTACCCCATGGAGACGGACGGTCCACGAGAGGGTGTTTATGTCGCTACCCCATGGAGACGGACGGTCTCACGAGAGGGTGTTTATGTCGCTACCCCATGGAGACGGACGGTCTCACGAGAGGGTGTTTATGTCGCTACCCCATGGAGACGGACGGTCTCACGAGAGGGTTTTATGTTGCTACCCCATGGAGACGGACGGTCTAACGAGAGGGTGTTTATGTCGCTACCCCATGGAGAGGGACGGTCTCACGAGAGGGTGTTTATGTCGCTACCCCATGGAGACGACGGTCTCACGAGAGGGTGTTTATGTCGCTACCCATGGAGACGGACGGTCTCACGAGAGGGTGTTTATGTCGCTACCCCATGGAGATGGACGGTCTCACGAGAGGGTGTTTATGTCGCTACCCCATGAGACGGACGGTCTCACGAGGGGTGTTTATGTCGCTACCCCATGGAGACGGACGGTCTCACGAGAGGGTGTTTATGTCGCTACCCCATGGAGACGGACGGTCTCACGAGAGGGTGTTTATGTCGCTACCACACGGTTCTCTGCTTTGTTCTATTAACCACGTAAAATAATTTATAGCCAAATAACAGCTAACCATAGACCACTAGACAATACATCCTTGCATTTAATACGTTTGACTAAACTCAGAATGCATACCATCATGATCCTTTAAAATAACACAACCATTACATTCACATATGAATTCAACATGGCGTCACAAAAATGACCAGTTTTCGAACAAACAAATTTCATGCAACAGAAATGTGTGTTTTCCGGCATGTTCACGTGATTGGCACGTGACCGTGCAAAGTCCGATACAAAAACAATCACATGTCTTTCTATATATTTTGTGGCATCCGTGGTTCAGTTGTATCGAAGGGTTTCAGGTTCGATACTCGATCACGGCACGTATGTGGTGTCATTGAGCAAGCAAGGCACCTCTGCCAGCTCACACACATTGCTTAGTACTGGTTAACCACTTACATCAGCCAAGCCTGCACGGAAATCAGGTCCAGGTCCCCCAAGGGGTTTGACATTAATGGAACATCTCTGATTAAGGAAATTTTATGATACACATGAAAGGAAGGCATTAATGAAAAAATCAACATTTAGATATTTTCGAAAGATAATGTGAATACTTATACGTTTCTTACTAATTTCTAGCATGCGACATATAAACCAAGCACCCGTTACTGACAGCGATGATGTCATTCGCAAACTGGTGGGGTACGAAAACGGGGTCACTGACTTTATGTGGTTGTACAGAGTTACACTACTAATCACCGGTGGCCGAGATGCTAGTCGTTGACTTCGAATCACTTGCCCGTGATATCACCACCGCAAGTTTGAATCCCACTGGGGCGTTAAATTCTTAAAGTGAGGAAGCTATCCAGTTGGCTTGCAGTAGGTTGGTGGTTCTAGCAATGTGCCTGTCTGTGCCTAAAATACTGCGCGGTGATTTTTACTCGCCAAAAACTATTCATTTTCGAATAATGAAAGAGCGATTCACACCATTAACCCATTTAATTCTGCGTGACGCTGTGTGCTGATCAGAATCTATGTTGTTTGCTACATAGCCAAGTGTCTTAGCAAGATAATCTGAATAGCAAACAGCATAGAGCCTGATCAGATGGCACGTTCCGTGGCGGCTGATCTGGCTCTATGTTCTTTGCAAATACTGTTTGAACGGTATCCAGAATGAAATGGGTTAATGAAGTTTGGTTCTCCGCTTGTTGTTGCGCAAACCAGATGCCCCCCAGTTACACAAATACTATCTGGCTGTGAGCCGGGCATCTCCCATACTATCTGGCTGTGAGCCGGGCATCTCCCTCACACAATACTAACCTGCACTCATGGCCTGTTGGTAGGCAATGTTTGGACAGAAGAGTACATTATCAAACTCACAACCGTGCAATGGCTTCAGCAAACTAGCCGTCTCTCTATCACCTGTTGTGTTGAATACAAGCACTCTATGCACACCATTTCTGAAATTAAATGTACAACGCATTATTTTGGTTTAAACATATTTATTTTCTATCATGTACACGATTATTTACAATTGAAATACGGAATTGGACAGAAAGCTTATGGTTGTCCTCTCCTTAATAACGCATTATTTTGAATGATGGGATGGGAATTCTGGGACCTTTCGACAAATGGTGATTTTGAGGCTTGTTTATAAAAATTCAAATGGCGATTTTCAACACTTTACAGAGTTTGGTGTGTGTGTTTTACGTGTATTTATCGTCTTACCGGTTGTGCATATGAGCGACGCCTCCTGAAGAGATTAGTCATTTTAGATTTTTTGGAGGATAGTATAATGATACAGACAGAGACCCATTCCAGAGTCTCCTCTGGTTCTATTACGTGCACGGTGTAAAGCACCGACACGAGACCTCGGTTTAAAGTCCCAACTGACAAGACTGTTAAATTTTATTAGGGTCAGATGGGGGATCGAACCTGCGATCCCTGGATTACCAGTCCAATGTGTTAACCACTGAAATACAAGGTTCCAATATTGATTTACAAACCTTTTATCAGTAGTTTTAAAGATGCCACCAATGTTGGTTTTCAAGACGTTACAGGGCTCTAAGGAGGAGGATTCATTTTATACAAATTTATTTTAGCTTGATTGCGAAACAAGTTACAACTTATATTAATCACTCTCGAGACCTCATTCCTGATGGAATCCATCGCCACGAGGGAGAGAGAATTTAAATGCTTTGCCTAAGGGCATAATCGTAAACTGCTCCAGTGGGACGCGAACTCCAGAACGTTCGCACCTGAAGTGAACACACTACCACTGTGATATCACAACTACCACAATTATTTAGGTTTCAATGGAGGTATTTAGATACCATCTATACATTTTTGACTTTTGAATGATTTTCCACACGATGTAAATATTTAGACTCAACGAAATCCGGAACAAGTATGGCACGTAACGGACTTAGATTAAAATATCATGAAACATTTATTTCCCTTTGCTAAAATACGCCATTTGCTGTTTTTCAGTACTTGGTTTTGAAATTTAGTTCTAAACTGGAGTATAAGACGCAGCAGATTTTTGGATACTATTTTGGATGAAAATACCTGCGTGTTATATATAGACGATTACGGTACTAAGGGAGATTTTCAAATTCTAATAGTGGTTTTCAAATGTTTAAATGTGGCCTAAATTTTGTGTACTATGGACGTCATATTGTACGATAAAATCTAGATTATTAATCTATAGTCGATTTCATAGTTGTATTTATATTAGCTGGTAAATCGTATTTATACAACGTACAGGTATGCACAATGTATTTTGATTCATACCTTAAGTAGACACCACACACTTTTCTCGTGAAATTAATATTATATATCATAATATACGTACTATGTAGAATGTTCCACCTTTTCTATATTTTTATATCGAGTTATAATTCTAACGCAGTAATTTATTGTTTTTGTCAATAATTATGTTATGTTATATTTCGGGTTTTACGCCTGCATCAGCACCATTTCGGGCTATATCGCCGGCGGGCAGTTTACTTAACAACACGTTTCATGGGCTGGCTCCAGCGGTTAACCAGTACTTGGGTGCACCAACCTCCGTAAGAAACTGCCAACTTTTTCATATAAATGAGACACGGCCTGAGCAGGGCTCGAACCCGTGACCATCAGTGATGATAGGTTACAGTGGTATACAAGTCAGCGACCTTAACCACTCGACCACGGAGGCGGTCTTTTGTCAATAAATCGATGAATATTAATAGTGGTTTTGAAACCTCTACGTGCGGTTATTGAGGCTATAAACGAGGCTTTGAAGACGATTAACCCTTTGCATGCTAAGTAAATAAAATCACAATTGCAAACAACATAGATCCAGATCTGATCAGGATCTCTGTTGTTTGCTGTTCAGTGTTTTAGCTCCACTATCTGAATAGCAAACAGCATACAGACGGAACATTCTGTGCTAGCTCTGTACTGTTTGTAAAAGTGGCTTTAGTCGTGATTATTGGGTTAACCCATTCCTTCATAGAGATTTAGGTTAATATACTATTATATCTCCATACAAACGACAGCCATTTAGCTATCATGCAGTGGATAAGTAGTCGCCATATCTATCCCACCTCCATAGATATTACTGGGACTACATAGAGATTTAGGTTAATATACTATTATATCTCCGTACAAACGACAGCCATTTAGCTATCATGCAGTGGATAAGTAGTCGCCATATCTATCCCACCTCCATAGATATTACTGGGAATTCATAGAGATTTATGTTAATATACTATTATATCTCCGTACAAACGACAGCCATTTAGCTATCATGCAGTGGATAAGTAGTCGCCATATCTATCCCACCTCCATAGATATTACTGGGAATTCAAAGAGATTTAGGTTAATATACTATTATATCTCCATACAAACGACAGCCATTTAGCTATCATGCAGTGGATAAGTAGTCACCATATCTATCCCACCTCCATAGATATTACTGGGACTACATAGAGATTTAGGTTAATATACTATTATATCTCCATACAAACGACAGCCATTTAGCTATCATGCAGTGGATAAGTAGTCGCCATATCTATCCCACCTCCATAGATATTACTGGGATTACATGAGAGTCTGGCCTTTTTTATGAACATTGGTTTGGCTACTACATAGTCAATGTGTGTCGTATTTGTAATGACGTCAAGAGGTGCTTCTATGAGGGAAAGGGTTACGGGTTAATGTAAATTGGATTGCAAAAGTGATTTTATCTGCCATCTGAATTTATGGGTGGTATGACGACATTAAGGATGGTTGTTATGACCCTACGGATGGTTGCTATGACCCTACGGATGGTTGCTATGACCCTACGGATGGTTGCTATGACCCTACGGATGGTTTTCAAGACCGTATGGATGTTATCAAGGATTTCACGGTGGTTTTAATGATATTACGAGTGGTTTCCGAGGTTCTAAGTGTGGATTTAAAGTCATTAAGTGTGGATTTCTAGACTAAATTTGGTTTTTATGGCTCCAAATGTGGCTTGCATGTCTACAACTGGTTTTTGGTGTTTTAAGGGTGATCTTTGAGGCTTTAATATGGTTTTCAATGCTTCAAGAGTGTCCTTCTGTACTTACAGTGACTCCGATTTTTCTGATTTGGATTCTGTAGAAAACCAGTCAACACATTGCTGAAACAAACAGGGAAACACATTGCTGAAACAAACAGTTAAACACATTACTGAAACAAACAGGGAAACACATTGCTGAAACAAACAGGGAAACACATTGCTGAAACAAACAGTTAAACACATTGCTGAAACAAACAGTTAAACACATTGCTGAAACAAACAGGGAAACACCTTGCTGAAACAAACAGTTAAACACATTGCTGAAACAAACAGGGAAACACATTGCTGAAACAAACAGGGAAACACATTGCTGAAACAAACAGTGAAACACCTTGCTGAAACAAACAGTGAAACACCTTGCTGAAACAAACAGTGAAACACCCAGTGTACTGGGAAAAGTAACACTTAAATAAAAATGAAATCACTAACATTTATTAAAACTTTATTTATTTTACAAGGAATTGCGAAGCAAGTTTTAACAACTTATATTAATCACTCTCGTTGGCGTAGATGAAAGTGTATATGTGGTCATTCGTGCGAGAGGAAACCGGACTACCCGGAGAAAACCCACATGTCCGATCTGGCGACCACCATACCGTCTCACATACTTCCTGGTCCGGGGATCGAACCCGGTTTGCACTGGTGAGAAGCAAGCGCGCTAACCATTTATTGTGAAAGTGGCCAATGTTAACAAGTTTTTTCCTCCAGATATGAAGACCCCCTATAGAAAATGTGCCTGTATGCTTCGGTCCAAAGTGCATACGATACGAACGGGGTTGTAGCTAACTGTATTTCTTCCAAATACGAACACAATCGGTGGAGGGCTATGTGAAATTAATGAACTGTTGGTTTTGTTTAAAATCCCAAAAAAGTAACCTTTATCTTACAGCTACAAATATATTACATACATGACATATCTTCAGATTATACTTATTGGGTGGGGGAGAGGGGACACATCATTAATAACAATAAATATTTATCTGCATATGGCCTGCATCAAATGCCCGGCCCAAATAGTTTTCTGGGTGGATATGCCCCAGATCCCATCAGGTCAACGCGCGTCAGTTTACGACTCCCACACCCCACAACAGCAAATCCTATTACCGCCCCTGCTTATCATTCGGCCAACTTCTCCATTATGGGTTGATTGGCTACACCGGAGTGTGTTGCAGTGACATCTAATTACAAAAACTATTTTATTTTGTATATATAAATATCCGAGATATAAAATGTTCCGTAACACACGTGTACCATACGTTTCGGTGGGATATACCAACCATATTCTCGAGGTTTAATAAAGTTTTTTTTTATTAGCAGTATGAATAACGGTAGTCATTGTCTTCAAGAATCAAAACACTATACAACGTGATGTCCTGTAGAACTTGCAGTTTCCTGCTCTAACGTTGAATGTCAGTCGTAAGGTGACGACACGTCACGTCGGCGTCATATATTGTTTCGATACTTGGAGACTGCTCATCACAACCTCCCGGTTACAAGGCAGACATCGTTGCCATGCCACCACGGAGGCAACAATTAATTTTATGGACCTATATCCCAAATCCCCAGTTTACTTAGTCTAAACATTATTTAATTCAGTATTTGTACATGTAATCAAGAAATGAACTACATTAATTAGCAGCAGCAAGGGAATCGAGAAAGCTTATATAGTTCTTCTTTATCAATGGTTGTATACAACATATTGGGTTGTTACTGGTGCTTAATGCAGGTTGGCTGCTTAATAGAAGTGATTTGACCAGGTTTTGTTGTACATTTGATTTCGCAGCAGTTGCTGGATTGAATTAGAACGAAATAAAACTTATATAGTTGTTCTCCCTATCAGTTTGTTGATAGACAATCATTTAATTGTCGTTGTTACCTCGATGCTCTGCATGGTATGTAGTCATTCTATTTAGTACGTAATGCCATTCCTTTATGGATAGATGTGGTAATCCATATAATTGCTTTAAACCTGCACAAACATATATAGTAGTAAAACTATTAACCTAACACCTTTAGGAAAGAGGTAACATATAATTGCTTTAAACCTGCACAAACATATATAGTAGTAAAACTATTAACCTAACACCTTTAGGAAAGAGGTAACCATATCATTGTTTTAAACCTGCACAAACATATATAGTAGTAAAACTATTAACCTAACACCTTTAGGAAAGAGGTAACCATATCATTGTTTTAAAGCAGCATTACATCGTAATAAAGGATGTTTTGGGTAAAATATAAATACTAATGTTTACAAAAATCGAAATAGTCGCTCAGAAACGATAAAATTCCAATAAATTTAAACCGTCGTATACGCGAATTTGTTTATCAACACACGAAATGTAAACACGCACAGCGCACATGCGTGAAACAACAGAGGATGTAGAAAACAACGTATATATTTTGAACATGAAAGACTATCTATCTATCTTCCTCTAATGTCGAACACCTCGCGGGGATGTAGAAATGTCCCTAAAGACGTAGCTAACAGAGGTATGAATCAACATATTAAGTAATTTAATTAAAAAAGACAACGTGGGACAAATGGGGACGATGCATCACGAATGCAAACAATTGAGGACGATGCGTTCCGGTTGTAAACAAGTGCGTGACCGATCGACTCGGGAAGTCCTACTTTCGGTTTCAAGTTTGTTTTATCACAAAAAAACACTGTTTACCAAATGAACATAAGCATATATAATGTTAGAATGTGTAGCAGCATTGCTACCCATATGTAAAAATTGAATTTTTCAAATATCTTTTATTTCATATGATGTAATGCTGCTTTAAACCTGCACAAACATATATAGTAGTAAAACTATTAGCCTAACACCTATAGGAAAGAGGTAACCATAGCATTGCTTTAAACCTGCACAAACATATATAGTAGTAAAACTATTAACCTAACACCTTTAGAAAAGAGGTAACCATATCATTGCTTTAAACCTGTACAAACATATATAGTAGTAAAACTATTAACCTAACACCTTTAGAAAAGAGGTAACCATATCATTGTTTTAAACCTGCACAAACATATATAGTAGTAAAACTATTAACCTAACACCTTTAGGAAAGAGGTAACCATATCTTCTTTATCTTAGTTAAAAATACGCATAACATGTACAATTTGTCTTTATTTCAAAAACATTTGATTCTGTATCTATTTAAATGCCATGTATCACATCGATGTATGTACTGTATTAACCTGGGTTCCAGTCTATCGATTTAAATGCCATGTATCACATCGATGTATGTACTGTATATATATTTGCTGTTATGAATAACTCATGTTGTTGAAAATCTGCTTCCTGAGAATATGAAAATAAACTGAAACTGAGTTCCTTTAAATATGACGCAAAGAGTATTATCTTAGCTGAACATGCAGACAACTAGACTTGGTACAGATCATTGTGTGCAAGAATTGTTCAATTACAAACCGGGATTTAGCAGAAGAAGCAAATTAATTTTCTTTGAATGACATAACCCCGAGTCAATTGAGTACGGAAAGTATTTTGGTTTTATACAAAATTAGTTAACATCGATTGCGAAACAAGTTCTTACAACATTTGCTTAATTGCTCTCGAGACCTCATTCCTGATGGATTCCATCGCCATGTGGGAGAGAGAAGAGGCAATGTGGAATTTAAATGCCACTTGCAAAGGCTACAGCTGGCCACAAACTCCAGGCCTTACATACCTGGATAGGGCTTATTCTAGAGTGGAAAAAGGGTAGGATGGGTAAAAAAAAAAGAGGAGCAGGTTGGATCAGAAATGAAGCAGGATGCATTATGAGCCGTGATGATGTGCGGTAGGGGGTATTTTAGGGTTAGCCCCTAGAAAATGTTGCTAAATTACGGTGACGGATCAAAGAGGAAGTAAGGCAGTACATATTGGTGAAAATGGCAGATGAGTTCTAAGTTATATATGTCTGCCTGCCCGAAGACATCTGTTGAGGCATATATAAAAAAATAAACATTTTAAAAAACGAAAAAGGGCGTGTGTGTTTTACGTTTATTTATCGTCGCTACCGGTTACCCATATGAGCGACGCCTCCTTAAGAGATTAGTCATTTTAGATTTTGTAGGATAGTGCAATGATACAGAAAGAGACCCATTCTCCTCTGGTTCTTTTACATGCACGATGTAAAGCACCGACACGAGACCTCGGTTTAACGTCCCATCTGAAAGACAGTTAATTTTATTAGGGTCAGACGGGGGATCGAACCTGCGATCCCTGAATTACCAGTCCAGCGTGTTAACCACTGGACTACAGATCCGTCTGAAAAAAGGGCGGGCTAAAGGGCAGGCTTATATATAAAAAAATATTTTTTAAAAAACGAAAAAGGGCAGGCTAAAGGGCAAACGGGTGTGGCTAAAAGGACAGAGTGGCGCGTTCTAGAAGAAAAACCTACTGAATCAAACACATGGAAAACTGACACGAGATGCACATCTCGGCACGAAATTCTATTAATAGATTGTTTCACTATGTCTTACCTACAAAATGCGGTTGTGAGAGATCAAATGGCTTTGCAACCTTTATATCACAGATGTCTGTGGATGATATGCTATGCTCAGCAATATTACTACCAGTTGAATGGTTCCCGGACAACTTGTCATGGTTCCCTGAGGTAAGGTTCCTTGAGGACATGTCTGAAAGCAAAACATTTATAATAAACAAACATCTTATTTACATTTAGTTACATTTATTACTTTACAGCCCGTAGACTCTTTTATGGCTAAATTGAACCTTCTCCAGAAGGGGTTTAAAGACAGCTTAGGTCATGTGGCAACTCTCCATTTGTCATTGGTGGAAGAAGGCCCCTCCGAGCAGAATTCCGGGCATGGATGGGTAACCAGGTAGAACCACTGACCTTCCACAAGTCAGCTGGATAGCTTCTCTCACATGAGAGAATACGGCACCCCCAGTGGGATTCATACCTAGTGGTGAAGGGCAAGTGATTTGAATTCAGCTAACATAATAACTGTCCAGGCACTTGAAATCTGTTGACCGAATAAAGCGTTCAGGGTCTGTACCGAACCATTAATCCCTACCGTCTCTGTATCCAGGTGTTACAGAGCTGCAGACCGAGTGAAGTGATTAATCCCTACCTTTGTGTCTTTGTATCCAGGTGTTACAGAGCTGCAGACCGAGTGAAGCATTCAGGGCCTGCACTGTACCATTAATCCCTACCTTTGTGTCTCTGTATCCAGGTGTTACAGAGCTGCAGACCGAGTGAAGCGTTCAGGGCCTGTACTCTACCATTAATCCCTACCTTTGTGTCTCTGTATCCAGGTGTTACAGAGCTGCAGACCGAGTGAAGCGTTCAGGGCCTGTACTGTACCATTAATGCCTACTTTGTGCTCTGTATCCAGTTGGTGTTACAGAGTGCAGACCGAGTGAAGCGTTCAGGGCCTGCACTGTACCATAACCTACCTTGTGTCTCGTATCCAGGTGTTACAGAGCTGCAGACCGAGTGAAGTGTTCAGGGCCTGTACTCTACGATTAATCCCTACATTTGTGTCTCTGTATCCAGGTGTTACAGAGCTGCAGACCGAGTGAAGCGTCAGGCCTGCACTGTACCATTAATCCTACCTTTGGTTCTGTATCCAGGTGTTACAGAGCTGCAGACCGAGTGAAGCGTTCAGGCCTGCACTGTACCATAATCCCTACCTTTGTGTCTCTGTATCCAGGTGTTACAGAGCGCATACGAGTGAAGCGTTCAGGGCCTGTACTGTCCATTAATGCCTACCTTTGTGTCTCTGTATCAGGTGTTACAGAGCTGCAGACCGAGTGAAGCGCAGGGGGGGGACTGCACTGTACCATTAATCCCTACCTTTGTGTCTCTGTATCCAGGTGTTACAGAGCTGCAGACCGAGTGAAGCGTTCAGGGCCTGCACTCTACCATTATCCCTACCTTTGTGTCTCTGTATCCAGGTGTTACAGAGCTGCTGACCGAGTGAAGCATTCAGGGCCTGCACTGTACCATTAATCCCTACCTTTGTGTCTCTGTATCCAGGTGTTACAGAGCTTCAGACCGAGTGAAGCGTTCAGGGCCTGCACTGTACCATTAATCCCTACCTTTGTGTCTCTGTATCCAGGTGTTACAGAGCTGCATACCGAGTGAAGCGTTCAGGGCCTGTACTCTACCATTAATCCCTACCTTTGTGTCTCTGTATCCAGGTGTTACAGAGCTGCAGACCGAGTGAAGCGTTCAGGGCCTGTACTCTACCATTAATGCCTACCTTTGTGTCTCTGTATCCAGGTGTTACAGAGCTGCAGACCGAGTGAAGCGTTCAGGGCCTGTACTGTACCATTAATCCCTACCTTTGTGTCTCTGTATCCAGGTGTTACAGAGCTGCAGACCGAGTGAAGCGTTCAGGGCCTGTACTCTACCATTAATTCCTACATTTGTGTCTCTGTATCCATGTGTTACAGAGCTGCAGACCGAGTGAAGCGTTCAGGGCCTGTACTGTACCATTAATCCCTACCTTTGTGTCTCTGTATCCAGGTTTCAGAGCTGCAGACCGAGTGAAGCGTTCAGGGCCTGCACTGTACCATTAATCCTTACCTTTGTGTCTCTGTATCCAGGTGTTACAGAGCTGCATACCGAGTGAAGTGTTCAGGGCCTGTACTCTACCATTAATCCCTACCTTTGTGTCTCTGTATCCAGGTGTTACAGAGCTGCAGACCGAGTGAAGCGTTCAGGGCCTGCACTGTACCATTAATCCCTACCTTTGTGTCTCTGTATCCAGGTGTTACAGAGCTGCAGACCGAGTGAAGCGTTCAGGGCCTGCACTGTACCATTAATCCCTACCTTTGTGTCTCTGTATCCAGGTGTTACAGAGCTGCAGACCGAGTGAAGCGTTCAGGGCCTGCACTGTACCATTAATCCTTACCTTTGTGTCTCTGTATCCAGGTGTTACAGAGCTTCAGACCGAGTGAAGCGTTCAGGGCCTGCACTGTACCATTAATCCCTACCTTTGTGTCTCTGTATCCAGGTGTTACAGAGCTGCATACCGAGTGAAGCGTTCAGGGCCTGCACTGTACCATTAATCCCTACCTTTGTGTCTCTGTATCCAGGTGTTACAGAGCTGCAGACCGAGTGAAGCGTTCAGGGCCTGTACTCTACCATTAATGCCTACCTTTGTGTCTCTGTATCCAGGTGTTACAGAGCTGCAGACCGAGTGAAGCGTTCAGGGCCTGCACTGTACCATTAATCCCTACCTTTGTGTCTCTGTATCCAGGTGTTACAGAGTTGCAGACCGAGTGAAGCGTTCAGGACCTGCACTCTACCATTAATCCCTACCTTTGTGTCTCTGTATCCAGGTGTTACAGAGCTGCAGACCGAGTGAAGCATTCAGGGCCTGCACTGTACCATTAATCCCTACCTTTGTGTCTCTGTATCCAGGTGTTACAGAGCTTCAGACCGAGTGAAGCGTTCAGGGCCTGCACTGTACCATTAATCCCTACCTTTGTGTCTCTGTATCCAGGTGTTACAGAGCTGCATACCGAGTGAAGCGTTCAGGGCCTGTACTCTACCATTAATCCCTACCTTTGTGTCTCTGTATCCAGGTGTTACAGAGCTGCAGACCGAGTGAAGCGTTCAGGGCCTGCACTGTACCATTAATCCCTACCTTTGTGTCTCTGTATCCAGGTGTTACAGAGCTGCAGACCGAGTGAAGCGTTCAGGGCCTGTACTCTACCATTAATTCCTAGCTGAATATTGGCACCATATGCATTGATTTCCGGACAAACGGACAGTGAGCTCTGAAAACACAAATAATAACAATATATAAGTTTGAAATGCCAAATATATACTCAAACGCATATGTGTGCATATAGGTTTTTCTTAATATTCCTTATATCCATAATAGAAATTGTATGATGTTTGGTACCACTGTTTAGCTTATTCAATTGCCTACAAACCCAAATAATATTTTTTTAAAATAGCAGTTACTATAGATGCACATAATTCGGTTACATGTGTTTAGGGTCAAAATGAAAAATACACAAACTGTGATATTGGTGTTATTGTGAGTATAATCACGTTTTGCAGCTCTCGTAATGGTTTTGTTGTGATTATTTGATTAATACCGGGTATGGCCGCCAGTTTGTCGGATAACCTGTACAATACGGCGTCTCATGGAATTGACGTAACGTTGTACGACGTGTGCCGGTATGTTGTTCCATTCCATCTGCAGAGCATTCTGTAGGTCCTCCAAATTGTTGACGACATGTCTTGACCTAACTCTACGACAAAGAAAATCCCAGATATGCTCGATTGGGTTGAGGTCAGGAGAAACGGCAGGCCAAGGCAAGGAGTTAACGCCATTTGCATTTAGGTATTGCTGCGTTAGCTGTGCCGTGTGCGGACGTGCATTGTCGTGCATCAATGTGGCGGGTGCATGCTGATTAACAAATGGAACAGCTACTGGTCTTAACACCTGGTTAATGTACTCGGCTGCATTAAGATTGCCATTAACAATAACCAGATCAGTTTTCCTGTTTCCCATGATCCCGCCCCAAACCATAACACTGCCCCCGCCAAACCTGTTTCTCTCTACAACACAGGCGTCAGCAAATCGCTCCCCTCTCCTCCTAAATACCCTCATCCTCCCATCATGATGACTCAGGTTAAACCTAGATTCATCGGAAAAGACAATTCTATCCCACTGACGTCTTTGCCAACGGAGATGAAGCCGTTCCCAGTTCAAACGAGCAACACGATGACGTCGTTCGAGTACATTACCAACGTAAGCCCGTCTAGGTCTGATAGGCCGAACACAAAGACGCCTCAGAACTGTTTCCCTGCTAATACCGTACTGCCTCGCTGTAGCACTAGCACTTTGGAAACGACGTCTGGTGTGCGTCAGTTCAAAATGACGGTCTAATCTGACGTCAGTTACACGAGGCCTGTCGGTTCGAGGACGATCGGCAACTGTTCCTGGTTGCTGGAACCTGGCACGAAGTTTACTTACTGTGTTTCTGTGACAATTAAATGCCCGTGAAACAGTATCATTGGAGTCACCTCTGCTAAGCATCATCAAAGCTTCAATCCGTTGACGCTGAGAGAGTCTGGGCATGGCGAGTTTTGAAAATATTCAAATTGCTGTGTGTTTTTCTTACTCATAGATGTTGTAAGAAAGTAATGAGATATTATTTGACCGATTTCACATTTGTCCAGACATTGCACGGGCAAATCGTGCAAAACGCTTGTATAGGGACGTTACGTAACAATACTGACACAATACTGACAGGTATAGCCATTGTTCAACACAGTGACAGGCGTGCTACACAGGTGAAAGATTTATAACCGATATAACTATAGCTATCATAAAAAGAAACGTGCACACTTTCTTTTGCGTTTGAGTATACTATTGTGTCTAATGATTTACCGAGCAACTAAACCGGCAATGGCACGATTGGTATGCATCGGCCGACAACGGCAATGGCGGTTTGAAATTCGGTTTCTCCAATTGTTGGGGAAAAAACATCTACTAATAAGCTAAGAAAAAACTCGCCCTTGCGTGGAATTTTACAATCTGATATGCTTAAGGTGCACGACAATAAAAGACAAGCTTCGTTTCTGGCAATATTACGGGGAAATATGACATATAACATAAATTAATTATATATCATGTACTTTCACTTCTCATTGTTTATGCAATATTCGAAAATTATTTTAGATGAAAAAATATTTCCATTTTTACTGATAGTAGTACAAAAATACAAGGTTAACTTGTTAACATACATTCACCCAGAGCCATTTGCCAATGATTTGATATTATTTTACTGTGGATAATATTTTGTTATAAATAATAATGTTGCAAGAAGAAATTCGCCCTCAAGTGGAATTTTACAATCTGATATGATAAATATAATCTCTCGATAAGGTGTATAAATGTTCACACCTGTTTCCGGTCTGATTGATCCATATTAATTGCCCATATTGTCAGATAATCCCAAAGCCATACATTACCCATTCGAGACATGTTTTGCCCGATGCACTAAATTGTCATTAAGATAAGGGAAGTAACTGCTACGGAGCTTCTTCAAATTACAACAGGTCCGTGTGTAAATATGTCTAAAAATAGATATGGAATTTCCATGTTTTGTTTCTAGAAAATTGATTTTGCTACACAGTACATCGATTTGGTTTAGAAAAATTTAGAAGCCTTACCCCCCTTAGAAGCGCCTCTCGACGCCAATGCCTATTGACATTGATTGACACATTAGTAGTCAAACAAGCTATAATAAAGATCGGAACAACGTAGTGTATACAACACTTAATAATTCCTAGTAACCTCCATGAAGGTGGAGTAGGCAAGTTCACAGCTTATCCATTGCGTACGATTGGTAAATTACAGCCAAATGTATGAAATAAAACTACATCTCTATGGAGGAAAGGGTTAAGATGCAAAAATATTAGGAGCAACAACAATCAGAATGTCTATCTAAATAGTTGTGCAATCGGTTCACGGGCCTCATTGATTATCAGTTATTCCCCAATTGTGTCCGATAAAATGGAGTCAAATGCAGTAAATATATATTGACATGTAATGTTCATTAAAAAACAGGATTAAATAAACAAGATGATTACAGAAGTTACAGCCCAAACTGGAAATATTGACTCGGACAGATGGACAGACAGTGCGAAAACTATATGCCTCCCTTCGGGTGCATAAAAAGTATGTCTAATATGGAGCTTCGAATATAGCATTCACATTTTTCTGATGCCAAAATCACTGTTGTGATATTCCAAACTTAAGATTTGAATCACAAGTTTCAATTTTGCGACTTTTGTTCCCTATTAAACCTAATACAGATAAATGCTTGAATGTTCAGTGTATTCTCGATAGCCGACATTTAGAAACCATCGGTCATGCTCACATACGTGTTAACATGTACAGAATCACGGACAACTGGAGGGCACTCAGTAGTGCGCATACCTCTGCCACGCCAAGACTTGGATCAACCCCAAAAGTTAACGGATCGGACCATGACGGACCGTCCCAAAATAATTCATGAACATCAATCCGTTAGGTTTTGCGTAATACTGCCAACAGACAGACACACAAACCGGATGAAAATGTACAGTACTAGCGGAGGAAATTATTGTAATTTTTAACTTCTATTATTCTTATGGCAACTTAAAAGTCAATAGAATATATTTCTTTCAATCAGAACTACAAATAAATTCCAATTAAGATTCATTTGACAAATTCCCGTAATTTAGACACTCTGGTGGCAAAGTCGGTTTGAACCAGATTCCTAATGCATGATGGGATGCTTGACGGCTCTATAACCGGTTATGATTGGCTCCACTGATAGGCTTGTGTTTACTTTTACGTGTCAGTTATTTTCAATTCCAGTTTGGAAAATTGTGGAATATTTTTTCTAATTTAGAAATTCTAACCTATTATTTACAAATGATGTACACAGTTTGGTCTCGTTCAGATTCAGAAAATAACAAATATTCTCGGAGTCAATAGAAATAAGGCTTTGTTGATTAACTCACTAACATTTGCTCCTTAGTGAGCATGTTAACTTCTCAGCACAGCAACCCAAGTTTGATCCTCAGACAGTATGCGAGAGGGTTCAGCGGTTGCCAAATCAGACAGGTTTTTCTCTCTCTCTGCATACTCAATTTTGTCCCCAAAAAAATGTCCAAAAGAGAGGGATTAATTTCAATTGTTGAAGCTTTGTTTCGCAATCGTTGTAAAAATAAATACAGTTTATATCTTCAATATAAATAAGTACAAACCCCAATTTCGCTGGCCCTTTCCTCTAGGACACGCATTGCTGTGGGATACTGAGGTACTGTAAATGAAGGCACACCCGGCTGAAAGAAGGCAATGAAATAATACATGACTGTATGTGTATATACTTACCGTATTTTAGCAGAGTTCTAATTTTAACGCTGTTAACGGGTGTCAACATCATGCTAATTAATTATTTTAAACAGAGCAGGGTTCATTCTAGAGGGCGACATGGGCGAAATAGTCCCCCCTCGGGACCCTGACTTTGCCCCTGAGGGCCCAACTTCACCCAAAGGGTTTTTTTAAATTACAATTTTCATGCAAAATTTTATCCAGTAAGATACACTGGCCCTTTTTTTAATTTAAGTTTCTTTAACGTCGCTACCGGTTTCCCATTTAAGCGACGGGCAGTTTACCTAACAACACCTTTCCTGGGCAGGCTCCAGCGGTTAACCAGTACTTGGTGCACCAACCTCCGTAAGAAACTGCCAACTTTGTCATATAAATGAGACACGGTCTGAGCGGGGCTCGAACCCGTGACTATCAGAGATGATAGGTTACAGTGGTATACAAGTCAGCGACTGGCCCATTATTTAGCACTTCTACTATTTACATGTATTTAATGGTCATACTGTGCATTTTCACACTATTTTGTTGACAGTTATTAAATGACACCATTTAAGCACACAATCGCGCACTTTCTCACTTCTACCAACAATTCTGACCTAGACTGAGCCCTGCAGAGGTTCCATTTAACATAAAATGCCCGATGCACTTCAAGAAGAGTCGCCTTGAAGTTGCCGGACGACGATAAATCATCACTTAATAACAATAAAAGCGTTGTATTTGTACGATGTTACTTACCTTAAATATACCTGCCTTATGCCAGGCTATCTTATCAATACTTATTCCAAGAATTGATGTATGATCTAGACCAAGGGAAGTCACTCCACATACAACTGGGTTCCTGAAAATCAAGAATTGATGTATGATCTAGACCAAGGGAAGTCACTCCACATACAACTGGGTTCCTGAAAATCAAGATATGATCTAGACCAAGGGAAGTCACTCCACATACCACTGGGTTCCTGAAAATCAAGAAATGATCTAGACCAAGGGAAGTCACTCCACACACAACTGGGTTCCTGAAAATCAAGATTTGATGTATGATCTAGACCAAGGGAAGATCTAGACCAAGGGAAGTCACTCCACATACAACTGGGTTCCTGAAAATCAAGAATTGATGTATGATCTAGACCAAGGGAAGTCACTCCACATACAACTGGGTTCCTGAAAATCAAGAAATGATCTAGACCAAGGGAAGTCACTCCACATACAACTGGGTTCCTGAAAATCAAGAATTGATGTATGATCTAGACCAAGGGAAGTCACTCCACATACAACTGGGTTCCTGAAAATCAAGAATTGATGTATGATCTAGACCAAGGGAAGTCACTCCACATACAACTGGGTTCCTGAAAATCAAGAATTGATGTATGATCTAGACCAAGGGAAATCACTCCACATAAAACTGGGTTCCTGAAAATCAAGAATTGATGTATGATCTAGACCAAGGGAAGTCACTCCACATACCACTGGGTTCCTGAAAATCAAGAATTGATGTATGATCTAGACCAAGGGAAATCACTCCACATAAAACTGGGTTCCTGAAAATCAAGAATTGATGTATGATCTAGACCAAGGGAGGTCACTCCACATACAACTGGGTTCCTGAAAATCAAGAATTGATGTATGATCTAGACCAAGGGAAGTAACTCCACATACCACTGGTTACCTGAAAGTATCAGTTTGAACCCCCACTAGAACCCCTTGACCTACATGCAACAGTAACTACATGTACTTCCTAGCAAAATTATATTGCTCTACTACATATACAAATCTCCTGCCCCTCAGGTATCCCTAGTAGGTTCGAATCTCACTGATTGGTGTCGGATTCTTTCAGGTGCAGAAGCCATCCAGCTGGCTTGCTGAAGGTTAGTAGTTCTATGTGCACACACAAATGGGTACTTATGTGGCTTAGAGAACAGTAGATCTGTCTAGTGTTCTACGTTGCTATTAAAGGAGAGAACAGTAGATCTGTCTAGTGTTCTATGTTGCTATTAAAGGAGAGAACAGTAGATCTGTCTAGTGTTCTACGTTGCTATTAAAGGAGAGAACATTGCGGTCTAGTGTTCTATGTTGCTATTAAAGGAGAGAACAGTATATCTGTCTAGTGTTCTATGTTGCTATTAAAGGAGAGAACAGTAGATCTGTCTAGTGTTCTATGTTGCTATTAAAGGAGAGAACAGTAGATCTGTCTAGTGTTCTACATTGCTATTAAAGGAGAGAACATTGAGGTCTAGTGTTCTACGTTGCTATTAAAGGAGAGAACATTGCGGTCTAGTGTTCTATGTTGCTATTAAAGGAGAGAACAGTAGATCTGTCTAGTGTTCTATGTTGCTATTAAAGGAGAGAACAGTAGATCTGTCTAGTGCTCTACGTTGCTATTATAGGAGAGAACAGTAGATCTGTCTAGTGTTCTATGTTGCTATTAAAGGAGAGAACAGTAGATCTGTCTAGTGTTCTACGTTGGTATTAAAGGAGAGAACAGTAGATCTGTCTAGTGTTCTATGTTGCTATTAAAGGAGAGAACAGTAGATCTGTCTAGTGTTCTACATTGCTATTAAAGGAGAGAACATTGCGGTCTAGTGTTCAACGTTGCTATTAAAGGAGAGAACATTGCGGTCTAGTGTTCTATGTTGCTATTAAAGGAGAGAACAGTAGATCTGTCTAGTGTTCTATGTTGTTATTAAAGGAGAGAACAGTAGATCTGTCTAGTGTTCTACATTGCTATTAAAGGAGAGAACATTGATGTCTAGTGTTCTACGTTGCTATTAAAGGAGAAAACATTGCGGTCTAGTGTTCTACGTTGCTATTAAAGGAGAGAACATTGCGGTCTAGTGTTCTACATTGCTATTAAAGGAGAGAACATTGCGGTAGCAACTTAATTACCAATTTGTCTGGGTGCCTGAAATACTGCTCGGAGGGGCATCCGGAGTCTTCCTCCACTAATAATAGCAGGGGGGGGGGTTTGCTATACGATCTAAGCCGACGGTGTGACTTACTCCCCCCCCCCCCTCCCAAAAATACACACATACTAAATTTACTCACTGTTACAGGCCGCCACAGTTTACAGTAGGTTTCACATTACCTGACCATGTTTGTACGTTTGTACAGTCGTACTGTACTGGCCACCACAGTTTACAGTAGGTTTCACATTACCTGACCATGTTTGTACAGTCGTACTGTACTGGCCACCACAGTTTACAGTAGGTTTCACATTACCTGACCATGTTTGTACTGTCGTACTGGCCTCCAATTCCGACTTCCATGATGGCCACGTCCACTTCTTCCTGTAGAAACACATGTAGTGCCATGACCGTCAGGAAACCAAAGTAGTTTGGCATCATACCTTCATGCTCGCCCTGTAAATGTGAGATAGATATCAACGTATAACACTCGACTTTAAAAAAAATTTCATCTTCTTTATCTACATCTACTCCTGTGTTGGAATAAATGTGGAGGAAACATTCACAGAAATTGTTGCGATCAGAGCTCCAGATAAGGGGGTGACAATTTCGTAAAAATATTTATCTGGCACTCTGGTTGCGATCTGTAACATTCCAATTTACATTAACCCATAACCCACTAATCACGACTAAAGTCGCTTTTGCAAACAATATAAAGCTAGCACAGAATGTGCCATCTAATCAGGCTCTATGCTGTTTGCTATTCTGATAGTGGAGCTAAATCACTTGATCAGACGCGGATGTTTGAGATTTTTTAATGCATAAATATTTTCTGAAATTGTACTATATTTCAAGTTCAATGTCGTTGGTAGGGTGCGGACTTATCATGGTTAAAGAGAATTAGTCCTCGGATGTGTATGCGAAGCTTAAATTCAATACCTTCGCCAGTTTTTGAGAATTAATCATGTGTGCGGTTATTTTGAAGCATATCGTTTCTGAAATTGTACTACACTTGGCCAAAGGTCAAGTTCAAGGTCAGTGGTAGATGGGACTTCCTGTGACTGTTAAGAAAGTCCTCAGATGTGTATGTTAAGCTTCAAACCAATAACATTGACTGTTTTTGCGAAATAATCCTGTTTTCAGTTTTTTGGACTGGTCAAATATTTCTGACAAGCACACTTATGTTTTGCCAAAATTGAAGTTCAAGGTCACTCCTGGAGGTGGGTCTTGTTAGGTGGGCAGGGAACACCCACCAGAATCAGTATGTGTGTGTTTTACATTTATTTATCGTCGCTACCGGTTGCCAATATGAGCGACGCCTCCTGAAGAGATTAGTCATTTTAGATTTTTTGAGGCTAGTACATAGATACAGACAGAGACTCATTCTAGAGTCTTCTCTGGTTCTTTTACATGCACGGTGTAAAGCACCGACACGAGACCTCGGTTTAACGAACCATCTGAAAGACTGTTCATTTTATTAAGGTCAGACTGAGGATCAAACCTGCGATCCCTGGACTACAAGTCCAGCATGTTACCACTGGACTACAGATCAGTCTGTAAGACGGGGGGATGGAACCTGCGATCCCTCGACGACAAGTCCAGCATGTTACCACTGGACTACAGATCCGTCTGTAAGACGGGGGATGGAACCTGCGATCCTTGGACTACAAGTCCAGCATGTTACCACTGGACTACAGAACCGTCTGTAAGACGGGGGATGGAACCTGCGATTCCTGGACTACAAGTCCAGCATGTTACCACTGGACTACAGATCCGTCTGTAAGACGGGGGATGGAACCTGCGATCCTTGGACTACAAGTCCAGCATGTTACAACTGGACTACAGATCCGTCTGTGAATCAGTATGCAATGTATTTTTATATGCAATTGTTGACAGTACTATTGCCGTCGCCGGAAAAGTGACTGCTTAGTCGTGCTTTCCACTAAAGTGGGCGAGATAAATAAAAGTGTGGTTATTATCCATAATGCAATAAGAACCTTTGTTTTGTCGAGTTTGTTGTAGACTAATTGTTTTGTCGAGTTTGTTGTAGACTAATTGTTTTGTCGAGTTTGTTGTAGACTAATGCAATAAGAACCTTTGTTTTGTCGAGTTTGTTGTAGACGTCCCAAAAGTATGAGGCAAACTTTTCTCTCTCCAATGGAACTCCATCCACTGCAAACCTTTCTCGAACTTCAACCAAATGTGGTGAACTATAAATATATATATATATATATATATATGTCTAAGAAGCCAGCGAAAGCCATTTAACTTAATAATATTTCAATGCATTCATTCTCTATATACAATGTACAGAACAAAACAAATGAAGAAACTTTGCATAATTATGCGTAGTATATACAATTCATGGCATTGTTATGCACATGAATTGTCAATAAATGTTGAAGCAAAATGGGTTGGGCCACACGTTTTAAGAACATTAGATACATGTACGGCCCTCCGTCCCAAATGACTAGATTATAACAAACAAAGTGACTGTATATAAAAGTCGTGCAAACACTTTACTAAAATGATATTTATAAGAGAATAAGCAAAATATAGACAGGGATCATTTTAGAGGGCGATGTGGGCTTAAATAGTCGCCCTAGGGACCTGGACTTCGCCCTCTGGGTGCCCCCACTTCTCCCCACCCCAAAATCCAAAAAATATTTCTTCCTAAAAAAAATATTTTTACAATTTTCAATTTTGGCCAGTAAGATCATAATCACATTATAAAGCACTCCTTCTATTCAAATGATGTATTTAATGGTCATACTGTGCATTTTAACCATATTTTGTTGAAATTAATTAAATAACCCCATTTAAGGACTCGATCGCGCGCTTTCTCACTTCTCCCAAAAATTATGACCTAGAATGAACCCTGTACAAACAAAAATTTAGAACCAAAAAGGCGAAAGCCATCATAGAAAATTCCTGCTTAAAACTTGTAAAATGAAGAATAACTGAGTTACGCTGTAGAAAGCAACACAATTGAAAAGAGAATGCATCACGCGTGAATCTGTAATGATAGAATGTTATCCTTGCTATATGCTTTCAAGGGTATATAGTATATCACATCCAAAGTTCGAATTACAAATATTTGCAAAAATTGTACGCGCAAATATTCAAATCTGTTTAATAATACGGAACATTAATTTCAACAAAGAATTGTTATTGAAAGAATAACGCGCATGACTCCCAAGCAGTGTTGCATCGCATCAGTAATCTGATGATGGTAGTGAAGTACAATTAATCAATTACACAACATACCTGAAAAATCCTGTCCTGTAACCATGGTGACGCAATAAGCTCTCACAAAAGGCACATGTCGAACCCTTCCCTTTCGTACCACTAACATGTATGACATTTAACCGCTCTACATCTTCCTCCTGAAATAAAACTAACGTACCATTATGTTACTCCGAGCAGTATTTCCTGGAACCGAGTAGAACCACCGACCTTCCAACAAGCCAGCTGGATAGCCTCCTAACATGAAACAAATCGACATGCCTAGTGAGATTCGAACCTACAGCGATGAGGGGCTAGTGATTTCAAGTGGAACCTACAGCGGTGAGGGGCAAGTGATTTCAAGTGGAACCTACAGCGGTTAGGGCCAAGTGATTTCAAGTGGAACCTACCAGCGGTGAGGGGCAAGTGATTTCAAGTGGAACCTACAGCGGTTAGGGCAAGTGATTTCAAGTGGAACCTACCAGCGGTTAGGGGCAAGTGATTTCAAGTGGAACCTACCAGCGATGAGGGGCAAGTGATTTCAAGTGGAACCTACAGCGATGAGGGGCAAGTGATTTCAAGTGGAACCTACAGTGGTTAGGGGCAAGTGATTTCAAGTGGAACCTACAGCGATGAGGGGCAAGTGATTTCAAGTGGAACCTACCAGCGGTTAGGGCCAAGTGATTTCAAGTGGAACCTACCAGCGATGAGGGGCAAGTGATTTCAAGTGGAACCTACCAGCGGTTAGGGCCAAGTGATTTCAAGTGGAACCTACCAGCGATGAGGGGCAAGTGATTTCAAGTGGAACCTACAGCGGTTAGGGGCAAGTGATTTCAAGTGGAACCTACCAGCGGTTAGGGCCAAGTGATTTCAAGTGGAACCTACCAGCGGTTAGGGCCAAGTGATTTCAAGTGGAACCTACCAGCGATGAGGGCCAAGTGATTTCAAGTGGAACCTACCAGCGGTTAGGGCCAAGTGATTTCAAGTGGAACCTACCAGCGATGAGGGGCAAGTGATTTCAAGTGGAACCTACAGTGGTTAGGGCCAAGTGATTTCAAGTGGAACCTACCAGCGGTTAGGGCCAAGTGATTTCAAGTGGAACCTACAGCGGTTAGGGCCAAGTGATTTCAAGTGGAACCTACCAGTGGTTAGGGCCAAGTGATTTCAAGTGGAACCTACCAGCGATGAGGGGCAAGTGATTTCAAGTGGAACCTACCAGCGATGAGGGGCAAGTGATTTCAAGTGGAACCTACCAGCGGTTAGGGCAAGTGATTTCAAGTGGAACCTACCAGCGATGAGGGCAAGTGATTTCAAGTGGAACCTACCAGCGATTAGGGCCAGTGATTTCAAGTGGAACCTACCAGCGGTGAGGCAAGTGATTTCAAGTGGAACCTACCAGCGTTAGGGCCAAGTGATTTCAAGTGGAACCTACAAGCGGTGAGGGGCAAGTGATTTCAAGTGGAACCTACCAGCGGTTAGGGCCAAGTGATTTCAAGTGGAACCTACCAGCGGTTAGGGCCAAGTGATTTCAAGTGGAACCTACCAGCGATGAGGGGCAAGTGATTTCAAGTGGAACCTACAGCGGTGAGGGGCAAGTGATTTCAAGTGGAACCTACAGCGGTTAGGGCCAAGTGATTTCAAGTGGAACCTACCAGCGATGAGGGGCAAGTGATTTCAAGTGGAACCTACCAGCGATGAGGGGCAAGTGATTTCAAGTGGAACCTACCAGCGATGAAGGGCAAGTGATTTCAAGTGGAACCTACAGCGGTTAGGGGCAAGTGATTTCAAGTGGAACCTACAGCGGTTAGGGCCAAGTGATTTCAAGTGGAACCTACCAGCGGTTAGGGCCAAGTGATTTCAAGTGGAACCTACCAGCGATGAGGGGCAAGTGATTTCAAGTGGAACCTACCAGCGGTTAGGGGCAAGTGATTTCAAGTGGAACCTACCAGCGATGAGGGGCAAGTGATTTCAAGTGGAACCTACAGCGATGAGGGGCAAGTGATTTCAAGTGGAACCTACCAGCGGTGAGGGGCAAGTGATTTCAAGTGGAACCTACAAGCGGTTAGGGGCAAGTGATTTCAAGTGGAACCTACCAGCGGTTAGGGCCAAGTGATTTCAAGTGGAACCTATAGTGGTTAGGTGCAAGTGATTTCAAGTGGAACCTATAGTGGTTAGGGGCAAGTGATTTCAAGTGGACCCTACAGCGATGAAGGGCAAGTGATTTCAAGTGGAACCTACCAGCGATGAAGGGCAAGTGATTTCAAGTGGAACCTACAGCGGTGATGGGCAAGTGATTTCAAGTGGAACATACAGCGATGAAGGGCAAGTGATTTCAAGTGGAACCTACAGCGGTGAAGGTCAAGTGATTTCAAGTGGAACATACAGTGGTTAGGGGCAAGTGATTTCAAGTGGAACGTACAGCGATGAGGGGCAAGTGATTTCAAGTGGAACCTACAGTGGTTAGGGGCAAGTGATTTCAAGTGGAACCTACAGTGGTGAAGGGCAAGTGATTTCAAGTGGAACCTACAGTGGTTAGTGGCAAGTGATTTCAAGTGGAACCTACAGTGGTTAGGGGCAAGTGATTTCAAGTGGAACCTATAGCGATGAGGGGCAAGTGATTTCAAGTGGAACCAATAGGGGTTAGGACCAAGTGAATTCATGTGGAACCTACCAGTGGTTAGGGGCAAGTGATTTCAAGTGGAACATACCAGCGGTTAGGGCCAAGTGATTGCAAGTGGAACCTACCAGCGGTTAGGGGCAAGTGATTGCAAGTGGAACCTACCAGCAGTTAGGACCAAGTGATTTCAAGTGTAACCTACAGTGGTTAGTGCCAAGTAATTTCAAGTGGAACCTACCAGTGGTTAGGTGCAAGTGATTTCAAGTAGACCCTACCAGCGGTTAGGGGCAAGTGATTTCATGTGGAACCTACCAGCGGTTAGGGGCAAGTGATTTCAAGTGGAACCTACAGCGATGAGGGGCAAGTGATTTCAAGTGGAACCTATAGTGGTTAGGGGCAAGTGATTTCAAGTGGAACATACCAGCAGTTAGGGCCAAGTGATTTCAAGTGGAACCTACCAGCGATGAGGGGCAAGTGATTTCAAGTGGATCCTACCAGTGCTTAGGGCCAAGTGATTTAAAGTGGAACCTACCAGCGATGAGGGGCAAGTGATTTCAAGTGGAACCTACCAGCGATGAGGGGCAAGTGATTTCAAGTGGAACCTGCCAGCGATGAGGGCCAAGTGTTTTCAAGAGGAACGTACCAGCGGTTAGGGGCAAGTGATTTCAAGTGGAACCTACCAGCGATGAGGGGCAAGTGATTTCAAGTGGAACCTACCAGCGATGAGGGGCAAGTGATTTCAAGTGGAACCTACCAGCGATGAAGGGCAAGTGATTTCAAGTGTAACCTATAGTGGCTAGGGGCAAGTTATTTCAAGTGGAACCTACAGCGGTTAGGGCCAAGTGATTTCAAGTGGAATCTACCAGTGGTTAGGGCCAAGTGATTTCAAGTGGAACCTACCAGCGATAAGGGGCAAGTGATTTCAAGTGGAACCTACCAGCGGTTAGGGGCAAGTGATTTCAAGTGGAACCTACCAGTGATGAAGGGCAAGTGATTTCAAGTGGAACCTACAGCGATGAGGGGCAAGAGATTTCAAGTGGAACCTACTAGCGGTGAGGGGCAAGTGATTGCATGTGGAATCTGCAAGCGGTTAGGGGCAAGTGATTTCAAGTGGAACCTACCAGCGGTTAGGGGCTAGTGATTTCAAGTGGAACATACCAGCGGTTAGGGGCTAGTGATTTCAAGTGGAACCTACCAGCGGTTAGGGGCAAGTGATTTTATGTTGAACCTACTAGCGGTTAGGGGCAAGTGATTTCAAGTGGAACCTACAGCGATGAGGGGCAAGTGATTTCAAGTGGAACCTATAGTGGTTAGGGGCAAGTGATTTCAAGTGGAACCTAACAGCGATGAAGGGCAAGTGATTTCAAGTGGAACTTACAGTGGTGAAGGGCAAGTGATTTCAAGTGGAACCTACAGCGATGAAGGGCAAGTGATTTCAAGTGGAACCTACCAGCGATGAAGGGCAAGTGATTTCAAGTGGAACCTACAGCGGTGAAGTGCAAGTGATTTCAAGTGGAACATACAGCGATGAAGGGCAAGTGATTTCAAGTGGAACCTACAGCGGTGAAGGGCAAGTGATTTCAAGTGGAACCTACAGTGGTTAGGGGCAAGTGATTTCAAGTGGAACGTACAGCGATGAGGGGCAAGTGATTTCAAGTGGAACCTACAGCGGTTAGGGGCAAGTGATTTCAAGTGGAACCTACAGTGGTGAAGGGCAAGTGATTTCAAGTGGAACCTACCAGCGGTTAGGGGCAAGTGATTTCAAGTGGAACCTACAGCGGTTAGGGCAAGTGATTTCAAGTGGAACTACGTAGGGCAAGTGATTTCAAGTGGAACCTACAGCGGTTAGGGCCAAGTGATTTCAAGTGGAACCTACCAGCGGTTAGGGGCAAGTGATTTCAAGTGGAACCTACCAGCGGTTAGGGCCAAGTGATTTCAAGTGGAACCTACCAGCGGTTAGGGGCAAGTGATTTCAAGTGGAACCTACCAGCGATGAGGGGCAAGTGATTTCAAGTGGAACCTACAGCGGTTAGGGGCAAGTGATTTCAAGTGGAACCTACAGCGGTGAGGGGCAAGTGATTTCAAGTGGAACCTACAGCGGTTAGGGGCAAGTGATTTCAAGTGGAACCTACCAGCGATGAGGGGCAAGTGATTTCAAGTGGAACCTACAGCGGTGAGGGGCAAGTGATTTCAAGTGGAACCTACAGCGATGAGGGCCAAGTGATTTCAAGTGGAACCTACCAGCGGTTAGGGCCAAGTGATTTCAAGTGGAACCTACCAGCGATGAGGGGCAAGTGATTTCAAGTGGAACCTACCAGCGGTGAGGGGCAAGTGATTTCAAGTGGAACCTACAGCGGTTAGGGGCAAGTGATTTCAAGTGGAACCTACAGCGGTTAGGGCCAAGTGATTTCAAGTGGAACCTACCAGCGGTTAGGGCCAAGTGATTTCAAGTGGAACCTACCAGCGATGAGGGCAAGTGATTTCAAGTGGAACCTACCACGGTTAGGGGCAAGTGATTTCAAGTGGAACTACAGCGGTGAGGGGCAAGTGATTTCAAGTGGAACCTACCAGCGAGAGGGGCAAGTGATTTCAAGTGGAACCTACCAGCGGTTAGGGCAAGTGATTTCAAGTGGAACCTACCAGCGTTAGGGGCAAGTGATTTCAAGTGGAACCTACCAGCGGTTAGGGCCAAGTGATTTCAAGTGGAACCTACCAGCGGTTAGGGGCAAGTGATTTCAAGTGGAACCTACCAGCAGTTAGGGCCAAGTGATTTCAAGTGGAACCTACAGCGGTGAGGGCCAAGTGATTTCAAGTGGAACCTACAGTGGTTAGGGCCAAGTGATTTCAAGTGGAACCTACCAGCGGTGAGGGCCAAGTGATTTCAAGTGGAACCTACCAGCGGTTAGGGGCAAGTGATTTCAAGTGGAACCTACCAGCGATGAGGGCCAAGTGATTTCAAGTGGAACCTACAGCGGTGAGGGCAAGTGATTTCAAGTGGAACCTACCAGCGGTTAGGGCAAGTGATTTCAAGTGGAACCTACAGCGATGAGGGCAAGTGATTTCAAGTGGAACCTACAGCGGTTAGGGCAAGTGATTTCAAGTGGAACCTACAGCGATGAGGGCAAGTGATTTCAAGTGGAACCTACAGCGGTTAGGGGCAAGTGATTTCAAGTGGAACCTACAGCGGTGAGGGGCAAGTGATTTCAAGTGGAACCTACAGCGGTTAGGGGCAAGTGATTTCAAGTGGAACCTACAGCGGTTAGGGCCAAGTGATTTCAAGTGGAACCTACCAGCGGTTAGGGCAGTGATTTCAAGTGGAACCTACCAGCGATGAGGGGCAAGTGATTTCAAGTGGAACCTACAGCGGTTAGGGCCAAGTGATTTCAAGTGGAACCTACCAGCGGTTAGGGCCAAGTGATTTCAAGTGGAACCTACCAGCGATGAGGGGCAAGTGATTTCAAGTGGAACCTACCAGCGGTTAGGGGCAAGTGATTTCAAGTGGAACCTACCAGCGGTGAGGGGCAAGTGATTTCAAGTGGAACCTACCAGCGATGAGGGGCAAGTGATTTCAAGTGGAACCTACCAGCGGTGAGGGGCAAGTGATTTCAAGTGGAACCTACAGCGGTTAGGGGCAAGTGATTTCAAGTGGAACCTACCAGCGGTTAGGGCCAAGTGATTTCAAGTGGAACCTACAGCGGTTAGGGGCAAGTGATTTCAAGTGGAACCTACAGCGATGAGGGGCAAGTGATTTCAAGTGGAACCTACCAGCGGTTAGGGCAAGTGATTTCAAGTGGAACCTACATGGTTAGGGCAAGTGATTTCAAGTGGAACCTACAGCGATGAGGGGCAAGTGATTTCAAGTGGAACCTACAGTGGTTAGGGGCAAGTGATTTCAAGTGGAACCTACCAGCGATGAGGGCGTGATTTCAAGTGGAACCTACAGCGGTTAGGGGCAAGTGATTTCAAGTGGAACCTACAGCGTTAGGCCAAGTGATTTCAAGTGGAACCTACCAGCGATGAGGGGCAAGTGATTTCAAGTGGAACCTACCAGCGGTGAGGGGCAAGTGATTTCAAGTGGAACCTACCAGCGATGAGGGGCAAGTGATTTCAAGTGGAACCTACAGCGGTTAGGGGCAAGTGATTTCAAGTGGAACCTACAGCGGTTAGGGCCAAGTGATTTCAAGTGGAACCTACCAGCGGTTAGGGCCAAGTGATTTCAAGTGGAACCTACCAGCGATGAGGGGCAAGTGATTTCAAGTGGAACCTACCAGCGGTTAGGGCCAAGTGATTTCAAGTGGAACCTACCAGCGATGAGGGGCAAGTGATTTCAAGTGGAACCTACCAGCGGTTAGGGCCAAGTGATTTCAAGTGGAACCTACCAGCGGTGAGGGCAAGTGATTTCAAGTGGAACCTCCAGCGGTTAGGGCAAGTGATTTCAAGTGGAACCTACCAGCGGTTAGGGCCAAGTGATTTCAAGTGGAACCTACCAGCGGTTAGGGCAAGTGATTTCAAGTGGAACCTACCAGCGATGAGGGCAAGTGATTTCAAGTGGAACCTACCAGCGGTTAGGGCAAGTGATTTCAAGTGGAACCTACCAGCGATGAGGCAAGTGATTTCAAGTGGAACCTACAGCGGTTAGGGGCAAGTGATTTCAAGTGGAACCTACAGTGGTTAGGGGCAAGTGATTTCAAGTGGAACCTACAGCGGTTAGGGCCAAGTGATTTCAAGTGGAACCTACCAGCGGTTAGGGCCAAGTGATTTCAAGTGGAACCTACCAGCGATGAGGGGCAAGTGATTTCAAGTGGAACCTACCAGCGGTTAGGGGCAAGTGATTTCAAGTGGAACCTACCAGCGATGAGGGGCAAGTGATTTCAAGTGGAACCTACCAGCGATGAGGGGCAAGTGATTTCAAGTGGAACCTACCAGCGGTTAGGGCCAAGTGATTTCAAGTGGAACCTACCAGCGGTGAAGGGCAAGTGATTTCAAGTGGAACCTACCAGCGGTTAGGGCCAAGTGATTTCAAGTGGAACCTACCAGCGGTTAGGGCCAAGTGATTTCAAGTGGAACCTACCAGCGGTTAGGGCCAAGTGATTTCAAGTGGAACCTACCAGCGGTGAGGGCCAAGTGATTTCAAGTGGAACCTACCAGCGGTTAGGGGCAAGTGATTTCAAGTGGAACCTACCAGCGATGAGGGCCAAGTGATTTCAAGTGGAACCTACCAGCGGTTAGGGCCAAGTGATTTCAAGTGGAACCTACCAGCGATGAGGGGCAAGTGATTTCAAGTGGAACCTACCAGCGTTAGGGCCAAGTGATTTCAAGTGGAACCTACCAGCGGTGAGGGGCAAGTGATTTCAAGTGGAACCTACAGCGGTTAGGGCCAAGTGATTTCAAGTGGAACCTACCAGCGGTTAGGGCCAAGTGATTTCAAGTGGAACCTACCAGCGATGAGGGGCAAGTGATTTCAAGTGGAACCTACCAGCGATGAGGGGCAAGTGATTTCAAGTGGAACCTACCAGCGGTTAGGGCCAAGTGATTTCAAGTGGAACCTACCAGCGATGAGGGGCAAGTGATTTCAAGTGGAACCTACCAGCGGTTAGGGCCAAGTGATTTCAAGTGGAACCTACCAGCGGTTAGGGCCAAGTGATTTCAAGTGGAACCTACCAGCGGTTAGGGCCAAGTGATTTCAAGTGGAACCTACAGCGGTTAGGGCAAGTGATTTCAAGTGGAACCTACCAGCGGTGAGGGGCAAGTGATTTCAAGTGGAACCTACCAGCGGTTAGGGCCAAGTGATTTCAAGTGGAACCTACCAGCGGTTAGGGGCAAGTGATTTCAAGTGGAACCTACCAGCGGTTAGGGGCAAGTGATTTCAAGTGGAACCTACCAGCGGTGAGGGGCAAGTGATTTCAAGTGGAACCTACAGCGGTGAGGGCCAAGTGATTTCAAGTGGAACCTACAGCGGTGAGGGGCAAGTGATTTCAAGTGGAACCTACCAGCGGTTAGGGCCAAGTGATTTCAAGTGGAACCTACAGCGATGAGGGGCAAGTGATTTCAAGTGGAACCTACCAGCGATGAGGGGCAAGTGATTTCAAGTGGAACCTACCAGCGGTTAGGGCCAAGTGATTTCAAGTGGAACCTACCAGCGGTTAGGGCCAAGTGATTTCAAGTGGAACCTACAGCGGTTAGGGCCAAGTGATTTCAAGTGGAACCTACAGCGGTTAGGGCCAAGTGATTTCAAGTGGAACCTACCAGCGGTTAGGGCCAAGTGATTTCAAGTGGAACCTACCAGCGGTTAGGGCCAAGTGATTTCAAGTGGAACCTACCAGCGGTTAGGGCCAAGTGATTTCAAGTGGAACCTACCAGCGGTTAGGGCCAAGTGATTTCAAGTGGAACCTACCAGCGGTTAGGGCCAAGTGATTTCAAGTGGAACCTACCAGCGGTTAGGGCCAAGTGATTTCAAGTGGAACCTACCAGCGGTTAGGGCCAAGTGATTTCAAGTGGAACCTACCAGCGGTTAGGGCCAAGTGATTTCAAGTGGAACCTACCAGCGGTTAGGGCCAAGTGATTTCAAGTGGAACCTACCAGCGGTTAGGGCCAAGTGATTTCAAGTGGAACCTACCAGCGGTTAGGGCCAAGTGATTTCAAGTGGAACCTACCAGCGGTTAGGGCCAAGTGATTTCAAGTGGAACCTACCAGCGGTTAGGGCCAAGTGATTTCAAGTGGAACCTACCAGCGGTTAGGGCCAAGTGATTTCAAGTGGAACCTAAGCGTTAGGGCCAAGTGATTTCAAGTGGAACCTACCAGCGGTTAGGGCCAAGTGATTTCAAGTGGAACCTACCAGCGATGAGGGGCAAGTGATTTCAAGTGGAACCTACCAGCGATGAGGGGCAAGTGATTTCAAGTGGAACCTACAGCGGTTAGGGCCAAGTGATTTCAAGTGGAACCTACCAGCGGTTAGGGCCAAGTGATTTCAAGTGGAACCTACAGCGGTTAGGGCCAAGTGATTTCAAGTGGAACCTACCAGTGGTTAGGGCCAAGTGATTTCAAGTGGAACCTACCAGCGATGAGGGGCAAGTGATTTCAAGTGGAACCTACCAGCGATGAGGGGCAAGTGATTTCAAGTGGAACCTACCAGCGGTTAGGGCCAAGTGATTTCAAGTGGAACCTACCAGCGGTGAGGGGCAAGTGATTTCAAGTGGAACCTACCAGCGGTTAGGGCCAAGTGATTTCAAGTGGAACCTACCAGCGGTTAGGGGCAAGTGATTTCAAGTGGAACCTACCAGCGATGAGGGGCAAGTGATTTCAAGTGGAACCTACCAGCGGTTAGGGCCAAGTGATTTCAAGTGGAACCTACCAGCGATGAGGGGCAAGTGATTTCAAGTGGAACCTACAGCGGTTAGGGCCAAGTGATTTCAAGTGGAACCTACCAGCGGTTAGGGCCAAGTGATTTCAAGTGGAACCTACCAGCGATGAGGGGCAAGTGATTTCAAGTGGAACCTACCAGCGGTTAGGGCCAAGTGATTTCAAGTGGAACCTACCAGCGATGAGGGGCAAGTGATTTCAAGTGGAACCTACCAGCGGTTAGGGCCAAGTGATTTCAAGTGGAACCTACCAGCGATGAGGGGCAAGTGATTTCAAGTGGAACCTACCAGCGGTTAGGGGCAAGTGATTTCAAGTGGAACCTACCAGCGGTTAGGGCCAAGTGATTTCAAGTGGAACCTACAGTGTTAGGGCAAGTGATTTCAAGTGGAACCTACCAGCGGTAGGGCCAAGTGATTTCAAGTGGAACCTACCAGCGGTTAGGGCCAAGTGATTTCAAGTGGAACCTACCAGCGATGAGGGGCAAGTGATTTCAAGTGGAACCTACCAGCGATGAGGGGCAAGTGATTTCAAGTGGAACCTACCAGCGGTTAGGGCCAAGTGATTTCAAGTGGAACCTACCAGCGATGAGGGGCAAGTGATTTCAAGTGGAACCTACCAGCGGTTAGGGCCAAGTGATTTCAAGTGGAACCTACCAGCGGTGAAGGGCAAGTGATTTCAAGTGGAACCTACCAGCGGTTAGGGCCAAGTGATTTCAAGTGGAACCTACCAGCGGTTAGGGCCAAGTGATTTCAAGTGGAACCTACCAGCGATGAGGGGCAAGTGATTTCAAGTGGAACCTACCATGTAGGGGCAAGTGATTTCAAGTGGAACCTACAGCGATGGGGCAAGTGATTTCAAGTGGAACCTACCAGCGGTTAGGGCAAGTGATTTCAAGTGGAACCTACCAGCGGTGAGGGGCAAGTGATTTCAAGTGGAACCTACAGCGGTGAGGGGCAAGTGATTTCAAGTGGAACCTACCAGCGGTTAGGGCCAAGTGATTTCAAGTGGAACCTACCAGCGGTGAGGGCCAAGTGATTTCAAGTGGAACCTACCAGCGGTTAGGGCCAAGTGATTTCAAGTGGAACCTACCAGCGATGAGGGGCAAGTGATTTCAAGTGGAACCTACCAGCGATGAGGGGCAAGTGATTTCAAGTGGAACCTACCAGCGGTTAGGGCCAAGTGATTTCAAGTGGAACCTACCAGCGATGAGG
>CM026400.1:28291907-28370260 GCA_014843695.1 Archivesica marissinica | reverse complement strand
TCCACTTGAAATCACTTGCCCCTCATCGCTGGTAGGTTCCACTTGAAATCACTTGCCCCTCATCGCTGTAGGTTCCACTTGAAATCACTTGCCCCTCACCGCTGTAGGTTCCACTTGAAATCACTTGCCCCTCATCGCTGGTAGGTTCCACTTGAAATCACTTGGCCCTCATCGCTGGTAGGTTCCACTTGAAATCACTTGCCCCTAACCGCTGGTAGGTTCCACTTGAAATCACTTGGCCCTCACCGCTGGTAGGTTCCACTTGAAATCACTTGGCCCTAACCACTGGTAGGTTCCACTTGAAATCACTTGGCCCTCACCGCTGTAGGTTCCACTTGAAATCACTTGGCCCTAACTGCTGGTAGGTTCCACTTGAAATCACTTGCCCCTAACCGCTGGTAGGTTCCACTTGAAATCACTTGGCCCTAACCGCTGGTAGGTTCCACTTGAAATCACTTGCCCCTAACCGCTGGTAGGTTCCACTTGAAATCACTTGGCCCTAACCGCTATAGGTTCCACTTGAAATCACTTGCCCCTAATCGCTATAGGTTCCACTTGAAATCACTTGCCCCTAACCGCTGTAGGTTCCACTTGAAATCACTTGCCCCTAACCACTGTAGGTTCCACTTGAAATCACTTGCCCCTCACCGCTGTAGGTTCCACTTGAAATCACTTGCCCCTAACCGCTGTAGGTTCCACTTGAAATCACTTGCCCTACCACTGTAGGTTCCACTTGAAATCACTTGCCCTCACCGCTGTAGGTTCCACTTGAAATCACTTGCCCCTCATCGCTGTAGGTTCCACTTGAAATCACTTGCCCCTCACCGCTGGTAGGTTCCACTTGAAATCACTTGCCCCTCACCGCTGGTAGGTTCCACTTGAAATCACTTGCCCCTCACCGCTGGTAGGTTCCACTTGAAATCACTTGCCCCTCATCGCTGGTAGGTTCCACTTGAATCACTTGCCCTCGCTGTAGTTCCACTTGAAATCACTTGCCCTAACCCTGTTAGGTTCCACTTGAAATCACTTGCCCCTAACCGCTGTAGGTTCCACTTGAAATCACTTGCCCCTAACCGCTGTAGGTTCCACTTGAAATCACTTGCCCCTAACCGCTGGTAGGTTCCACTTGAAATCACTTGCCCCTAACCGCTGGTAGGTTCCACTTGAAATCACTTGGCCCTAACCGCTGGTAGGTTCCACTTGAAATCACTTGCCCCTAACCGCTTAGGTTCCACTTGAAATCACTTGCCCCTCACCGCTGGTAGGTTCCACTTGAAATCACTTGCCCCTCATCGCTGTAGGTTCCACTTGAAATCACTTGCCCCTCATCGCTGGTAGGTTCCACTTGAAATCACTTGCCCCTAACCGCTGGTAGGTTCCACTTGAAATCACTTGCCCCTCATCGCTGTAGGTTCCACTTGAAATCACTTGCCCCTCATCGCTGGTAGGTTCCACTTGAAATCACTTGCCCCTGTAGGTTCCACTTGAAATCACTTGCCCTAACCGCTGTAGGTTCCACTTGAAATCACTTGCCCCTCATCGCTGGTAGGTTCCACTTGAAATCACTTGCCCCTAACCGCTGTAGGTTCCACTTGAAATCACTTGCCCCTAACCGCTGTAGGTTCCACTTGAAATCACTTGGCCCTAACCGCTGGTAGGTTCCACTTGAAATCACTTGGCCCTCATCGCTGGTAGGTTCCACTTGAAATCACTTGCCCCTCATCGCTGGTAGGTTCCACTTGAAATCACTTGGCCCTAACCACTGGTAGGTTCCACTTGAAATCACTTGCCCCTCATCGCTGGTAGGTTCCACTTGAAATCACTTGGCCCTAACCGCTGGTAGGTTCCACTTGAAATCACTTGCCCCTCATCGCTGTAGGTTCCACTTGAAATCACTTGCCCCTAACCACTATAGGTTCCACTTGAAATCACTTGCCCCTCATCGCTGTAGGTTCCACTTGAAATCACTTGCCCCTAACCGCTGGTAGGTTCCACTTGAAATCACTTGCCCCTAACCGCTGGTAGGTTCCACTTGAAATCACTTGCCCCTAACCACTGGTAGGTTCCACTTGAAATCACTTGGCCCTCACCGCTGTAGGTTCCACTTGAAATCACTTGCCCCTAACCGCTGGTAGGTTCCACTTGAAATCACTTGGCCCTCACCGCTGGTAGGTTCCACTTGAAATCACTTGGCCCTAACCACTGGTAGGTTCCACTTGAAATCACTTGGCCCTCACCACTGTAGGTTCCACTTGAAATCACTTGGTCCTAACTGCTGGTAGGTTCCACTTGCAATCACTTGCCCCTAACCGCTGGTAGGTTCCACTTGCAATCACTTGGCCCTAACCGCTGGTAGGTTCCACTTGAAATCACTTGCCCCTAACCGCTGGTAGGTTCCACATGAAATCACTTGGTCCTAACCGCCTATAGGTTCCACTTGAAATCACTTGCCCCTAACCGCTATAGGTTCCACTTGAAATCACTTGCCCCTCATCGCTATAGGTTCCACTTGAAATCACTTGCCCCTAACCACTGTAGGTTCCACTTGAAATCACTTGCCCCTAACCACTATAGGTTCCACTTGAAATCACTTGCCCTTCACCACTGTAGGTTCCACTTGAAATCACTTGCCCCTAACCACTGTAGGTTCCACTTGAAATCACTTGCCCCTCATCGCTGTACGTTCCACTTGAAATCACTTGCCCCTAACCACTGTAGGTTCCACTTGAAATCACTTGCCCTTCACCGCTGTAGGTTCCACTTGAAATCACTTGCCCTTCATCGCTGTATGTTCCACTTGAAATCACTTGCACTTCACCGCTGTAGGTTCCACTTGAAATCACTTGCCCTTCATCGCTGGTAGGTTCCACTTGAAATCACTTGCCCTTCATCGCTGTAGGTTCCACTTGAAATCACTTGCCCTTCACCACTGTAAGTTCCACTTGAAATCACTTGCCCTTCATCGCTGTTAGGTTCCACTTGAAATCACTTGCCCCTAACCACTATAGGTTCCACTTGAAATCACTTGCCCCTCATCGCTGTAGGTTCCACTTGAAATCACTTGCCCCTAACCGCTAGTAGGTTCAACATAAAATCACTTGCCCCTAACCGCTGGTAGGTTCCACTTGAAATCACTAGCCCCTAACCGCTGGTATGTTCCACTTGAAATCACTAGCCCCTAACCGCTGGTAGGTTCCACTTGAAATCACTTGCCCCTAACCGCTTGCAGATTCCACATGCAATCACTTGCCCCTCACCGCTAGTAGGTTCCACTTGAAATCTCTTGCCCCTCATCGCTGTAGGTTCCACTTGAAATCACTTGCCCTTCATCACTGGTAGGTTCCACTTGAAATCACTTGCCCCTAACCGCTGGTAGGTTCCACTTGAAATCACTTGCCCCTTATCGCTGGTAGGTTCCACTTGAAATCACTTGGCCCTAACCACTGGTAGATTCCACTTGAAATCACTTGGCCCTAACCGCTGTAGGTTCCACTTGAAATAACTTGCCCCTAGCCACTATAGGTTACACTTGAAATCACTTGCCCTTCATCGCTGGTAGGTTCCACTTGAAATCACTTGCCCCTCATCGCTGGTAGGTTCCACTTGAAATCACTTGCCCCTCATCGCTGGTAGGTTCCACTTGAAATCACTTGCCCCTAACCGCTGGTACGTTCCTCTTGAAAACACTTGGCCCTCATCGCTGGCAGGTTCCACTTGAAATCACTTGCCCCTCATCGCTGGTAGGTTCCACTTGAAATCACTTGCCCCTCATCGCTGGTAGGTTCCACTTTAAATCACTTGGCCCTAAGCACTGGTAGGATCCACTTGAAATCACTTGCCCCTCATCGCTGGTAGGTTCCACTTGAAATCACTTGGCCCTAACTGCTGGTATGTTCCACTTGAAATCACTTGCCCCTAACCACTATAGGTTCCACTTGAAATCACTTGCCCCTCATCGCTGTAGGTTCCACTTGAAATCACTTGCCCCTAACCGCTGGTAGGTTCCACATGAAATCACTTGCCCCTAACCGCTGGTAGGGTCTACTTGAAATCACTTGCACCTAACCACTGGTAGGTTCCACTTGAAATTACTTGGCACTAACCACTGTAGGTTACACTTGAAATCACTTGGTCCTAACTGCTGGTAGGTTCCACTTGCAATCACTTGCCCCTAACCGCTGGTAGGTTCCACTTGCAATCACTTGGCCCTAACCGCTGGTATGTTCCACTTGAAATCACTTGCCCCTAACCACTGGTAGGTTCCACATGAATTCACTTGGTCCTAACCCCTATTGGTTCCACTTGAAATCACTTGCCCCTCATCGCTATAGGTTCCACTTGAAATCACTTGCCCCTAACCACTGTAGGTTCCACTTGAAATCACTTGCCACTAACCACTGTAGGTTCCACTTGAAATCACTTGCCCTTCACCACTGTAGGTTCCACTTGAAATCACTTGCCCCTAACCACTGTAGGTTCCACTTGAAATCACTTGCCCCTCATCGCTGTACGTTCCACTTGAAATCACTTGCCCCTAACCACTGTATGTTCCACTTGAAATCACTTGACCTTCACCGCTGTAGGTTCCACTTGAAATCACTTGCCCTTCATCGCTGTATGTTCCACTTGAAATCACTTGCCCATCACCGCTGTAGGTTCCACTTGAAATCACTTGCCCTTCATCGCTGGTAGGTTCCACTTGAAATCACTTGCCCTTCATCGCTGTAGGGTCCACTTGAAATCACTTGCCCCTAACCACTATAGGTTCCACTTGAAATCACTTGCACCTAACCACTATAGGTTCCACTTGAAATCACTTGGCCCTAACCGCTGGTAGGTTCCACTTGAAATCACTTGGCCCTCATCGCTGGTAGGTTCCACTTGAAATCACTTGCCCCTCATCGCTGGTAGGTTCCACTTGAAATCACTTGGCCCTAACCGCTGGTAGGTTCCACTTGAAATCACTTGCCCCTCATCGCTGGTAGGTTCCACTTGAAATCACTTGGCCCTAACCGCTGGTAGGTTCCACTTGAAATCACTTGCCCCTCATCGCTGTAGGTTCCACTTGAAATCACTTGCCCCTCCGCTGAGGTTCCACTTGAAATCACTTGCCCTAACCGCTGTAGGTTCCACTTGAAATCACTTGGCCCTAACCGCTGGTAGGTTCCACTTGAAATCACTTGGCCCTAACCGCTGGTAGGTTCCACTTGAAATCACTTGGCCCTAACCGCTGGTAGGTTCCACTTGAAATCACTTGGCCCTAACCGCTGGTAGGTTCCACTTGAAATCACTTGGCCCTAACCGCTGGTAGGTTCCACTTGAAATCACTTGGCCCTAACCGCTGGTAGGTTCCACTTGAAATCACTTGGCCCTAACCGCTGGTAGGTTCCACTTGAAATCACTTGGCCCTAACCGCTGGTAGGTTCCACTTGAAATCACTTGCCCCTCACCGCTGGTAGGTTCCACTTGAAATCACTTGCCCCTCATCGCTGGTAGGTTCCACTTGAAATCACTTGGCCCTAACCGCTGGTAGGTTCCACTTGAAATCACTTGCCCCTCATCGCTGGTAGGTTCCACTTGAAATCACTTGCCCCTCATCGCTGTAGGTTCCACTTGAAATCACTTGGCCCTAACCGCTGGTAGGTTCCACTTGAAATCACTTGACCCTCACCACTGTAGGTTCCTCATGAAATCACTTGGCCCTCACCACTGTAGGTTCCACTTGAAATCACTTGTCCCTCACCGCTGGTAGGTTCCACTTGAAATCACTTGCCCCTAACTGCTGGTAGGTTCCACTTGAAATCACTTGCCCCTAACCGCTGGTAGGTTCCACTTGAAATCACTTGGCCCTAACCGCTGGTAGGTTCCACTTGAAATCACTTGGCCCTAACCGCTGGTAGGTTCCACTTGAAATCACTTGGCCCTAACCGCTGGTAGGTTCCACTTGAAATCACTTGGCCCTAACCGCTGTAGGTTCCACTTGAAATCACTTGGCCCTAACCGCTGGTAGGTTCCACTTGAAATCACTTGGCCCTAACCGCTGTAGGTTCCACTTGAAATCACTTGGCCCTAACCGCTTGTAGGTTCCACTTGAAATCACTTGGCCCTAACCGCTGGTAGGTTCCACTTGAAATCACTTGGCCCTAACCGCTTGTAGGTTCCACTTGAAATCACTTGGCCCTAACCGCTTGTAGGTTCCACATGAAATCACTTGGCCCTAACCGCTGGTAGGTTCCACATGAAATCACTTGGCCCTAACCACTTGTAGGTTCCACTTGAAATCACTTGGCCCTAACCGCTTGTAGGTCCCACTTGAAATCACTTGGCCCTAACCGCTTGTAGGTTCCACATGAAATCACTTGGCCCTAACCGCTTTTAGGTTCCACTTGAAATCACTTGGCCTTAACCGCTGGTAGGTTCCACTTGAAATCACTTGGCCTTAACCGCTGGTAGGTTCCACTTGAAATCACTTGGCCCTCATCGCTGGCAGGTTCCACTTGACATCACTTGCCCATCACCGCTGTAGGTTCGAATCCCACTAGGCATGTCGAATGGTTTCATGTTAGGAAGCTATCCAGCTGACTTGTTGAAGGTCGGTGGTTCTACTCGGTTCCAGGAAATACTGCTCAGAGTAAAATATAATGGTACGTTAGTTTTATTTCAGGAGGAAGATGTAGAGCGGTTAAATGTAATACATGTTAGTGGTACGAAGGGGAAGGGTTCTACATGTGCCTTTTGCGAGAGCTTATTGCGTCACCATGGTTACAGGACAGGATTTTTCAGGTATGTTGTGTAATTGATTTATTGTACTTCCATAACTAGATTGCTTCACTAACATCATCAGATTACTGATGCGATGCGACACTGCTTGGGAGTCATGCGCGCGTTTTTCTTTCAATAACAATTCCTTGTTGAAATTAATGTTCCGTATTATTAAACAGATTTGAATATGTGCGCGTACAATTTATGCAAATATTTGTAATTCGAACTTGGGATGTGTTATACTATATACCCTTGAATGCATATAGCAAGGATAACATTCTATCATTACAGATTCACGCGTGATGCATTCTCTTTTCAATTGTGTTGCTTTCTACATCGTGAGACTGACTCAGTTATTCTTCATTTTACAAGTTTTAAGCAGGAATTTTCTATGCTGGCTTTCGCTTTTTTGGTTCTAAATTTTTGTTTGTTCAGGGTTCATTCTAGGTCAGAATTTTTGGGAGAAGTAAGAAAGCGCGCAATCGAGTCCTTAAATGGGGTTATTTAATCAATTTCAACAAAATATGGTTAAAATGAACAGTATGACTGTATATTGTGTCGGTGATCTTACTTGCCAAAATTGAAAATTGTAAAAAAATATATTTGTTTAGGAAGAAATATTTGTTTGGATTTTTTTTTTTAAGGGAGAAGTGGGGGCACCCAGAGGGCGACTATTTAACCCACATCACCCTCAAAAATAATCCCTGTCTATATTTTGCTTATTCTCTTCTTCATTTTTCCACTTTTTGTTAGTAGTCATAATTTTTGGTAAAGTGTTTGCACGACTTTTGTATACAGTCACTTGTTTGTTACAATCTAGTCATTTAGGACGGAGGGCCGTACATGTAACTAATGTTCTTAAAACTTGTGGCCCAACCCATTTTGCTTCGATATTTATTGACAATTCATATGCAAAACAATGCCATGAATTGTATATACTATGCATAATTATGCAAAGTTTCTTCATTTGTTTTGTTCTGTACATTGTATATAGAGAATGAATGCATTGAAATATTATTAAGTTAACCCTTTCCACCATAGAGATGTAGTTTTATTTCATACATTTGGCTGTAATTTACCAATCGTACACAATGGATAAGCTGTAAACTTGCCTACTCCACCTTCATGGAGGTTACTAGGAATTATTAAGTGTTGTATACACTATGTTTTTCCGATCTTTATTATAGCTTGTTTGACTACTAATGTGTCGATCTATGTCAATAGGCATTGGCGTTGAGAGGTGCTTCTAAGGGGGAAAGGGTTAAATGGCTTTCGCTGGCTTCTTAGACATATATATATATATTTATAGTTCACCACATTTGGTTGAAGTTCGAGAAAGGTTTGCAGTGGATGGAGTTCCATTGGAGAGAGAAAAGTTTGCCTCATACTTTTGGGACGTCTACAACAAACTCGACAAAACAAAGGTTCTTATTGCATTATAAACAAACTCGACAAAACAAAGGTTCTTATTGGATTATAAACAAACTCGACAAAACAAAGGTTCTTATTGCATTATAAACAAACTCGACAAAACAAAGGTTCTTATTGCATTATAAACAAACTCGACAAAACAAAGGTTCTTATTGGATTATAAACAAACTCGACAAAACAAAGGTTCTTATTGCATTATAAACAAACTCGACAAAACAAAGGTTCTTATTGCATTATAAACAAACTCGACAAAACAAAGGTTCTTATTGCATTATAAACAAACTCGACAAAACAAAGGTTCTTATTGCATTATAAACAAACTCGACAAAACAAAGGTTCTTATTGCATTATAAACAAACTCGACAAAACAAAGGTTCTTATTGCATTATAAACAAACTCGACAAAACAAAGGTTCTTATTGGATTATAAACAAACTCGACAAAACAAAGGTTCTTATTGCATTATAAACAAACTCGACAAAACAAAGGTTCTTATTGGATTATAAACAAACTCGACAAAACAAAGGTTCTTATTGCATTATAAACAAACTCGACAAAACAAAGGTTCTTATTGCATTATAAACAAACTCGACAAAGCAAAGGTTCTTATTGCATTATAAACAAACTCGACAAAACAAAGGTTCTTATTGCATTATAAACAAACTCGACAAAACAAAGGTTCTTATTGCATTATAAACAAACTCGACAAAACAAAGGTTCTTATTGCATTATAAACAAACTCGACAAAACAAAGGTTCTTATTGCATTATAAACAAACTCGACAAAACAAAGGTTCTTATTGCATTATAAACAAACTCGACAAAACAAAGGTTCTTATTGCATTATAAACAAACTCGACAAAACAAAGGTTCTTATTGCATTATAAACAAACTCGACAAAACAAAGGTTCTTATTGGATTATAAACAAACTCGACAAAACAAAGGTTCTTATTGGATTATAAACAAACTCGACAAAACAAAGGTTCTTATTGCATTATAGATAATATAACCATACTTTTGGTACGTCTACAACAAACTCGACAAAACAAAGGTTCTTATTGGATTATGGATAATAACCATACTTTTATTTATCTCGCCCACTTTAGTGGAAAGCACGACTAAGCAGTCACTTTTCCAGCGGCGGCAATAGCACTGTCAAGAATTGCATATAAAAATACGTTGATACATTGCATACTGATTCACAGACGGATCTGTAGTCCAGTGGTAACATGTTGGACTTGTAGTCCAGGGATCGCAGGTTCGATCCCCCGTCTGACCCTAATAAAATGAACAGTCTTTCAGATTCAGATTCGTTAAACCACGGTCTCGTGTCGGTGCTTTACACCGTGCACGTAAAAGAACCAGAGAAGACTCTAGAATGGGTCTCTGTCTGTATCATTGCACTAGCCTCAAAAAATCTAAAATGACTAATCTCTTCAGGAGGCGTCGCCCATATTGGATTATTTCTCAAAAACAGTCAATGTTATTGGTTTGAAGCTTAACATACACATCTGAGGACTAATTCTTAACAGTCACAGGAAGTCCCCATCTACCCCTGACCTTGAACTTGACCTTTGGCCAAGTGTAGTACAATTTCAGAAACGATATGCTTCAAAATAACCGCACACATGATTAATTCTCAAAAACCGGCGAAGGTATTGAATTTAAGCTTCGCATACACATCCGAGGACTAATTCTCTTCAACCATGATAAGTCCGCACCCTACCAACGACCTTGAACTTGAAATATAGTACAATTTCCGAAATTATTTATGCATTAAAAAATCTCAAACATCCGCGTCTGATCAGGTGATTTAGCTCCACTATCAGAATAGCAAACAGCATAGAGCCTGATTAGACGGCACATTCTGTGCTAGCTTTATACTGTTTGCAAAAGCGACTTTAATCGTGATTAGTGGGTTATGGGTTAATGTAAATTGGAATGTTACCGATCCCAACCAGAGCCCAGATAAATATTTTTACGAAATGTTCACCCCCTGTTTTGAATTTTAATGCTAATTAGAATTTCACACGGCTTATCTGGAGCTCTGATCGCAACAATTTCTGTGAGTGTTTCCTCCACATTTATTCCAACACAGGAGTAGCTGTAGACAAAGAAGATGAAAACTCTTTTAAAGTCGAGTGTTATACGTTGATATCTATCTCACATTTACAGGGCGAGCATGAAGGTATGATGCCAAACTACTTTGGTTTCCTGACGGTCATGGCACTACATGTGTTTCTACAGGAAGAGGTGGACGTGGCCATCATGGAAGTCGGGATTGGAGGCCAGTACGACTGTACAAACATGGTCAGGTAATGTGAAACCTACTGTAAACTGTGGTGGCCAGTACAGTACGACTGTACAAACATGGTCAGGTAATATGAAACCTACTGTAAACTGTGGTGGCCAGTACGACTGTATAAACACAGGTAACTTCCCTTGGTCTAGATCATGCATAAATTCTTGATTTTCAGGAACCCAGTGGTATGTGGAGTGACTTCCCTTGGTCTAGATCATACATCAATTCTTGATTTTCAGGAACCCAGTTGTATGTGGAGTGACTTCCCTTGGTCTAGATCATACATCAATTCTTGGAATAAGTATTGATAAGATAGCCTGGCATAAGGCAGGTATATTTAAGGTAAGTAACATCGTACAAATACAACGCTTTTATTGTTATTAAGTGATGATTTATCGTCGTCCGGCAACTTCAAGGCGACTCTTCTTGAAGTGCATCGAGCATTTTATGTTAAATGGAACCTCTGCAGGGCTCAGTCTAGGTCAGAATTGTTGGTAGAAGTGAGAAAGCGCGCGATTGCGTGCTTAAATTGTGTCGTTTAATAAATGTCAACAAAATAGTGTGAAAATGCACGGTATGACCATTAAATACATGTAAATAGTAGAAGTGCTATATAATGGGCCAGTCGCTGACTTGTATACCACTGTAACCTATCATCTCTGATGGTCACGGGTTCGAGCCCCGCTCAGACCGTGTCTCGTTTATATGAAAAAGTTGGCAGTTTCTTACAGAGGTTGGTGCACCAAGTACTGGTTAACCGCTGGAGCCTGCCCGGGAAAGGTGTTGTTAGGTAAACTGCCCGTCGCTCAAATGGGAAACCGGTAGCGACGTTAAAGAAACTTAATTAAAAAAAAATGGGCCCGTGTATCGTACTGGATAAAATTTTGCATGAAAATTGTAATTTAAAAAAACCATTTGGGTGAAGTTGGGCCCCCAGGGGCAAAGTCAGGGTCCCTAGGGAGGACTATTTCGCCCATGTCGCCCTCTAGAATGAACCCTGCTCTGTTTAAAATCATCAATTAGCGTGATGTTGTACATAGTGTATGTCATGTATTATTTCATTGCCTTCTTTCAGCCGGGTGTGCCTTCATTTACAGTACCTCAGTGTCCCACAGCAATGCGTGTCCTAGAGGAAAGGGCCAGCGAAATAGGGGTTTGTACTTATTTATATTGAAGGTATAAACTGTATTTATTTTTACAACGATTGCGAAACAAAGCTTCAACAATTGAAATTAATCCCTCTCTTTTGGACATTTTTTTGTGGACAAAATTGAGTACGCAGAGAGAGAAAAAACCTGTCTGATTTGGCAACCGCTGAACCCTCTCGCATACTGTCTGAGGATCAAACCTGGGTTGCTGTGCTGAGAAGTTAACATGCTCACTAAGGAGCAAATGTTAGTGAGCTAATCAACAAAGCATTTCTATTTACTCCGAGAATATTTGTTATTTTCTGAATCTGAACGAGACCAACCTGTGTACATCATTTGTAAATAATAGGTTAGCTGACACGTAAAAGTAAACACAAGCCACAACACAAGCGGAGCCAATCATAACCGGTTATAGAGCCGTCAAGCATCCCATCATGCATTAGGAATCTGGTTCAAACCGACTTTGCCACCAGAGTGTCTAAATTATTGGAATATGTCAAATGAATCTGTTTAATAACACTAGTACAGTACCATTTCGCACGGTTTATCGGGTCTGACTGCCTGCCTGTCTGTCTCTCTGTATATATATATATATACTTACTACATATTGACCCCATTTTATCAGACACAATTGGGGATTAACCGATTACCAATGTGAACCGATTGCGCTACTATTTAGATAGACAATTCCGAATGTTGTTGCGCCTAATTATATTTTTTGTCATGCATCTTTAGCACGTTTATTTATCGTCGCTACCGGTTGCCCATATGAGCGCCACCTCCTGAGAGAGATTGTATCTTTGGCAGGGCTTCTAAAATGTTCAAAACTTAATCGGTCCAGGCTGAAATCGACAGTGCACTGTGTAGCAAAATCAATTTTCTAGAAACAAAACACGGAAATTCCATATCTATTTTTAGACATGGACCTGTTACAATTTGAAGAGGCTCTGTAGCGGTTACTTCCCTTAAAGACTATAATCTTATTGATAATTTAGTGCCTCGGGCAAAACATGTCTCGGATGGGTAATGTATGGCTTTGGGATTATCGGACAATCGGGGCAATTAACATGGATCAGTGAAGAAGGTCGCATATCGATCTTAGACCGGAAACAGGTGTGAACATTTATACACCTTATCGAGAGATTATATTTACCAATTTAGGTTTGTTAGAAAAATATATTTGACGGATTTCTTGGCCTTTTCAACAATTTTCTGGACCAATGTTTTCGGACTTTTTTGATCTACAACAGGTCCGCCAGTTTAAAATTCGGTCCTGGACTGGGAGACCGGCGATTTTAGAAGCCCTGATCTTAAGCATATTAGATTGTAAAATTCCGCTCAAGGGCGATTTTCTTCTTGCAGCATTATTATTTTATAACAAAATATTATCCGCAGTAAAATAATAACAAATCATTGGCAAATGTCTCTGGGTGAATGTATTTTAACAAGTTAACTTTGTATTTTTGACCTACTGTAGCGGTGTGTATATTAACCCAATATGTGAGGTGATATGTAGGCAGCCCGGTTGGCTCAGTCGGTAGAGCAATCGTCCTGTAAGCGAGAGGTCCCGGGTTCGAGTCCCGGACTGGCTGCATGTTTTTTTCACCTGGGCTACACTACTATCAGTAAAAATGGAAATATTTTTTCATTTAGAATAATTTTATTTTCGAATATTGGATAAACCATGAAAAGTGAAAGTACACGATAAATAATTAATTTATGTTATATGTCATATTTCCCCGTATTATTGCCAGAAACGAAGCTTGTCTTTTTTTGTAATGCACCTTAAGCATATCAGATTGTAAAATTCCACTCAAGGGCGAGTTTTTTCTTAGCTTATTAGTAGATGTGTTTTCCCCAACAATTGGAGAAACCGAATTTCAAACCGCCATTGCCGTTGTCGGCCGATGCATACCAATCGTGCCATTGCCGGTTTAGTTGCTCAGTAAATCATTAGACACAATAGTATATTTGGCATTTCAAACTTATATATTGTTATTATTTGTATTTTCAGAGCTCACTGTCTGTTTGTCCGGAAATCAATGCATATGGTGCCAATATTCAGCTAGGAATTAATGGTAGAGTACAGGCCCTGAACGCTTCACTCGGTCTGCAGCTCTGTAACACCTGGATACAGAGACACAAAGGTAGGGATTAATGGTACAGTACAGGCCCTGAACGCTTCACTCGGTCTGCAGCTCTGTAACACCTGGATACAGAGACACAAAGGTAGGGATTAATGGTACAGTGCAGGCCCTGAACGCTTCACTCGGTCTGCAGCTCTGTAACACCTGGATACAGAGACACAAAGGTAGGGATTAATGGTACAGTGCAGTCCCTGAACGCTTCACTCGGTCTGCAGCTCTGTAAACACCTGGATACAGAGACACAAAGGTAGGGATTAATGGTACAGTGCAGGCCCTGAACGCTTCACTCGGTCTGCAGCTCTGTAACACCTGGATACAGAGACGGTAGGGATTAATAGTTCGGTGCAGACCCTGAATGCTTTATTCGGTCAACAGCTTACAAGTGCCTGGACAGTTATTATGGTAGCTGAATTCAAATCACCCTGACCACTAGGTTTGATTCCCACTGGCTGTGCCGTATTCTCTCATGTGAGGAAGCGATCCAGCTGGCTTGTGGAAGGTCAGTGGTTCTACCGGGTTACCCATCCATGCCCGCAATTCTGCTCGGAGGGGCCTTCTTCCACCAATGACAAATGGAGAGTTGCCACATGCCCTAAGCTGTCTTTAAACCCCTTCTGGAGAAGGTTCAATTTAACCATAAAAGAGTCTAAGGGCTGTAAAGTAACAAACATAGAACTAAATGTAAATAAGATGTTTGTTTATTATAAATGTTCTGCTTTCAGACAAGTCCTCAAGGAACCTTACCTCAGGGAACCATGACAAGTTGTCCGAGAACCATTCCACAGGGAACCATTCATCTGGTAGTAATATTGCTGAACATAGCATATCATCCACAGACATCTGTGATATAAAGGTTGCAAAGCCATTTGATCTCTCACAACCGCATTTTGTAGGTAAGACATAGTGAAACCAATCTATTAATAGAATTTCGTGCCGAGATGTGCATCTCGTGTCAGTTTTCCATGTGTTTGATTCAGTAGGGTTTTCTTCTAGAACGCGCCACTCTGTCCTTTTAGCCACACCCGTTTGCCCATTAGCCCGCCCTTTTTCGTTTTTTTAAAAAAAATGTTTATATATAAGCCCGCCCTTTTTCGTTTTTTATTTTTTTATATAAGCCTCAACAGATGTCTTCGGGCAGGCAGACATATATAACTTAGAACTCATCTGCCATTTTCACCAATATGTACTGCCTTACTTCCTCTTTGATCCGTCACCGTAATTTATCAACATTTTCTAGGGGCTAACCCTAAAATACCCCCTACCGCACCTCATCACGGCTCATAATGCATCCTTCCTCATTTCTGATCCAACCTGCTCCTTTTTTTTTTACCCATCCTTCCCTTTTTCCACTCTAGAATAAACCCTATCCAGGTATGTAAGGCCTGGAGTTTGTGGCCAGCTGTAGCCTTTGCAAGTGGCATTTAAATTCCACGTTGCCTCTTCTCTCTCCCACATGGCGATGGAATCCATCAGGAATGAGGTCTCGAGAGCAATTAAGCAAATGTTGTAAGAACTTGTTTCGCAATCGATGTTAACTAATTTTGTATAAAACCAAAATACTTTCCGTACTCAATTAACTCGGGGTTATGTCATTCAAAGAAAATTAATTTGCTTTTTCTGCTAAATCCCTGTTTGTAATTGAACAATTCTTGCACACAATGATCTGTACCAAGTCTAGTTGTCTGCATGTTCATTTAAGATAATAATACTCTTTATTTAAAGGAACTCAGTTTCAGTTTATTTTCATATTCTCAGGAAGCAGATTTTCAACAACATGAGATATTCATAACAGCAAATATATATACAGTACATACATCGATGTGATACATGGCATTTAAATCGATAGACTGGAACCCAGGCTAATACAGTTCATACATCGATGTGATACATGGCATTTAAATCGATAGACTGGAACCCAGGCTAATACAGTACATACATCGATGTGATACATGGCATTTAAATCGATACAGAATCAAACGTTTTTGAAATAAAGACAAATTGTACATGTTATGCGTATTTTTAACTAAGATAAAGAAGATATGGTTACCTCTTTCCTAAAGGTGTTAGGTTAATAGTTTTACTACTATATATGTTTGTGCAGGTTTAAGACAATGATATGGTTACCTCTTTCCTAAAGGTGTTAGGTTAATAGTTTTACTACTATATATGTTTGTGCAGGTTTAAGACAATGATATGGTTACCTCTTTCCTAAAGGTGTTAGGTTAATAGTTTTACTACTATATATGTTTGTGCAGGTTTAAGACAATGATATGGTTACCTCTTTCCTAAAGGTGTTAGGTTAATAGTTTTACTACTATATATGTTTGTGCAGGTTTAAGACAATTATATGTTACCTCTTTCCTAAAGGTGTTAGGTTAATAGTTTTACTACTATATATGTTTGTGCAGGTTTAAAACAATTATATGTTACCTCTTTCCTAAAGGTGTTAGGTTAATAGTTTTACTACTATATATGTTTGTGCAGATTTAAAGCAATTATATGGTTACCTCTTTCCTAAAGGTGTTGGGTTAATAGTTTTACTACTATATATGTGTTTGTTTGAGCAGGTTTAAAGCAATGCAGATGGCTGGGCAGGAATCAGACCATCAAGGAACCTGGCATTACGTTCTATCTAGACGGAGCACATACCATGGAGAGCATCGAGGTAACAACGCCAAGTCAACTGATTGTATATCAACCAGTTGATAGGGAGAAGAACTATATAAGTTTTCTTTCGTTCTAATTCCTTTCAGTCTACTGCTGCTTAATTATATGTAGTTCATTTCTTGATTACATGTACAAATACTGAATTAAATAATGTTTAGACTAAGTAAACTGGGGATTTGGGATATAGGTCCATAAAATTAATTGTTGCCTCCGTGGTGGCATGGCAACGATGTCTGCCTTGTAACCGGGAGGTTGTGATGAGCAGTCTCCAAGTATCGAAACAATATATGACGCCGACGTGACGTGTCGTCACCTTACGACTGACATTCAACGTTAGAGCAGGAAACTGCAAGTTCTACAGGACATCACGTTGTATAGTGTTTTGATTCTTGAAGACAATGACTACCGTTATTCATACTGCTAATAAAAAAAAACTTTATTAAACCTCGAGAATATGGTTGGTATATCCCACCGAAACGTTGGTACACGTGTGTTACGGAACATTTTATATCTCGGATATTTATATATACAAAATAAAATAGTTTTTGTAATTAGATGTCACTGCAACACACTCCGGTGTAGCCAATCAACCCATAATGGAGAAGTTGGCCGAATGATAAGCAGGGGCGGTAATAGGATTTGCTGTTGTGGGGTGTGGGAGTCGTAAACTGACGCGCGTTGACCTGATGGGATCTGGGGCATATCCACCCAGAAAACTATTTGGGCCGGGCATTTGATGCAGGCCATATGCAGATAAATATTTATTGTTATTAATGATGTGTCCCCTCTCCCCCACCCAATAAGTATAATCTGAAGATATGTCATGTATGTAATATATTTGTAGCTGTAAGATAAAGGTTACTTTTTTGGGATTTTAAACAAAACCAACAGTTCATTAATTTCACATAGCCCTCCACCGATTGTGTTCGTATTTGGAAGAAATACAGTTAGCTACAACCCCGTTCGTATCGTATGCACTTTGGACCGAAGCATACAGGCACATTTTCTATAGGGGGTCTTCATATCTGGAGGAAAAAACTTGTTAACATTGGCCACTTTCACAATAAATGGTTAGCGCGCTTGCTTCTCACCAGTGCAAACCGGGTTCGATCCCCGGACCAGGAAGTATGTGAGACGGTATGGTGGTCGCCAGATCGGACATGTGGGTTTTCTCCGGGTAGTCCGGTTTCCTCTCGCACGAATGACCACATATACACTTTCATCTACGCCAACGAGAGTGATTAATATAAGTTGTTAAAACTTGCTTCGCAATTCCTTGTAAAATAAATAAAGTTTTAATAAATGTTAGTGATTTCATTTTTATTTAAGTGTTACTTTTCCCAGTACACTGGGTGTTTCACTGTTTGTTTCAGCAAGGTGTTTCACTGTTTGTTTCAGCAAGGTGTTTCACTGTTTGTTTCAGCAATGTGTCCACTGTTTGTTTCAGCAATGTGTTCCACTGTTTGTTTCAGCAATGTGTTTCCCTGTTTGTTTCAGCAATGTGTTTAACTGTTTGTTTCAGCAATGTGTTTCCCTGTTTGTTTCAGCAATGTGTTTAACTGTTTGTTTCAGCAATGTGTTTAACTGTTTGTTTCAGCAATGTGTTTCCCTGTTTGTTTCAGCAATGTGTTTCCCTGTTTGTTTCAGTAATGTGTTTAACTGTTTGTTTCAGCAATGTGTTTCCCTGTTTGTTTCAGCAATGTGTTGACTGGTTTTCTACAGAATCCAAATCAGAAAAATCGGAGTCACTGTAAGTACAGAAGGACACTCTTGAAGCATTGAAAACCATATTAAAGCCTCAAAGATCACCCTTAAAACACCAAAAACCAGTTGTAGACATGCAAGCCACATTTGGAGCCATAAAAACCAAATTTAGTCTAGAAATCCACACTTAATGACTTTAAATCCACACTTAGAACCTCGGAAACCACTCGTAATATCATTAAAACCACCGTGAAATCCTTGATAACATCCATACGGTCTTGAAAACCATCCGTAGGGTCATAACAACCATCCTTAATGTCGTCATACCACCCATAAATTCAGATGGCAGATAAAATCACTTTTGCAATCCAATTTACATTAACCCGTAACCCTTTCCCTCATAGAAGCACCTCTTGACGTCATTACAAATACGACACACATTGACTATGTAGTAGCCAAACCAATGTTCATAAACCCTTTCCCTCATGGAGGCACCTCTTGACGTCATTACAAATACGACATACATTTGACTATGTAGTAGCCAAACAAATGTTCATAAAAAAGGCCAGACTCTCATTAGTCCCAGTAATATCTATGGAGGTGGGATAGATATGGCGACTACTTATCCACTGCATGATAGCTAAATGGCTGTCGTTTGTATGGAGATATAATAGTATATTAACCTAAATCTCTATGTAGTCCCAGTAATATCTATGGAGGTGGGATAGATATGGCGACTACTTATCCACTGCATGATAGCTAAATGGCTGTCGTTTGTATGGAGATATAATAGTATATTAACCTAAATCTCTATGTAGTACCAGTAATATCTATGGAGGTGGAATAGATATGGCAACTACTTATCCACTGCATGATAGCTAAATGGCCGTCGTTTGTATGGAGATATAATAGTATATTAACCTAAATCTCTATGAAGGAATGGGTTAACCCACTAATCTCGACTAAAGCCACTTTTACAAACAGTACAGAGCTAGCACAGAACGTGCCGTCTGTTCTGGCTCTATGCTGTTTGCTATTCGGATAGTGGAGCTAAAACACTGAACAACAGAGATCCTGATCAGATCTGGATCTATGTTGTTTGCAATTGTGATTTTATTTACTCAGCATGCAAAGGGTTAATCGTCTTCAAAGCCTCGTTTATAGCCTCAATAACCGCACGTAGAGGTTTGAAAACCACTATTAATGTTCATCGATTTATTGACAAAAGACCGCCTTCATGGTCGAGTGGTTAAGGTCGCTGACTTGTATACCACTGTAACCTATCATCACTTATGGTCACGGGTTCGAGCCTCGCTCAGGCTGTGTCTCATTTATATGAAAAAGTTGGCAGTTTCTTACGGAGGTTGGTGCACCCAAGTACTGGTTAACCGCTGGAACCTGCCCAGGAAACGTGTTGTTAAGTAAACTGCCCGCCGGCGATATAGCCCGAAATGGTGCTGATGCAGGCGTAAAACCCGAAATATAACATAACATAATTATTGACAAAAACAATAAATTACTGCGTTAGAATTATAACTCGATATAAAAATATAGAAAATGTGGAACATTCTACATAGTACGTATATTATGATATATAATATTAATTTCACGAGAAAAGTGTGTGGTGTCTACTTAAGGTATGAATCAAAATACATTGTACATACCTGTACGTTGTATACATACGATTTACCAGCTAATATAAATACAACTATGAAATCGACTATCGATTAATAATCTAGATTTTATCGTACAATATGACGTCCATATTACACAAAATTTAGGCCACATTTAAACGTTTGAAAACCACTATTAGAATCTAAAAATCTCCCTTAGTACCGTAATCGTCTATATATAACACGCAGGTATTTTCATCCAAAATAGTATCCAAACGTCTGCTGCGTCTTATACTCCAGTTTAGAACTAAATTTCAAAACCAAGTACTGAAAAACAGCAAATGGCGTATTTTAGCAAAGGGAAATAAATGTTTCATACTATTTTAATCTAAGTCCGTTATGTGCCGTACTTGTTCCGGATTTCGTTGAGTCTAAATATGTACATCGTGTGGAAAATCATTCAAAAGTCAAAAATGTTATTTAATTTATAATAAAAAATAGAAAATCTAGATATAAAATAAGATTATTAAAGAAAAATGTATAGATGGTTATGGTATCTAAATTGAAACCTAAATAATTGTTGTAGTCGTGATATCACAGTGGTAGTGTGTTCACTTCAGGTGTGAAATGTCCGGAGTTCGCGTCCCGCTGGAGCAGTTTATGATTATGCCCTTAGGCAAAGCATTTAAATTCTCTCTGCCTCGTGGCGATGGATTCCATCAGGAATGAGGTCTTGAGAGTGATTAATATAAGTTGTAACTTGTTTCGCAATCGAGCTAAAATAAATTTGTATAAAATGAATCATCCTCCTTAGAGCCCTGTAACGTCTTGAAAACCAACATTGGCATCTTTAAAACTACTGATAAAAGGTTTGTAAATCAATATTGGAACCTTGTATTTCAGTGGTTGACACATTGGACTGGTAATCCAGGGATCGCAGGTTCGATCCCCCATCTGACCCTAATAAAATTTAACAGTCTTGTCAGTTGGGACTTTAAACCGAGGTCTCGTGTCGGTGCTTTACACCGTGCACGTAATAGAACCAGAGGAGACTCTGGAATGGGTCTCTGTCTGTATCATTATACTATCCTCCAAAAAATCTAAAATGACTAATCTCTTCAGGAGGCGTCGCTCATATGCACAACCGGTAGACGATAAATACACGTAAAACACACACACCAAACTCTGTAAAGTGTTGAAAATCACCATTTGAATTTTTATAAACAAGCCTCAAAATCATGAGAGGACAACCATAAGCTGTATAGCTTTCTGTCCAATTCCTTATTTCAATTGTAAATAATCATGTACATGATAGAAAATAAATATGTTTAAACCAAAATAATGCGTTGTATATTTAATTTCAGAAATGGTGTGCATAGAGTGCTTGTATTCAACACAACAGGTGATAGAGAGACGGCTAGTTTGCTGAAGCCATTGCACGGTTGTGAGTTTGATGCTGTACTCTTCTGTCCAAACATTGCCTACCAACAGGCCATGAATGCAGGTTAGTATTGTGTGAGGGAGATGCCCGGGTCACAGCCAGATAGTATTTGTGTGAGGGAGATGCCCGGGTCACAGCCAGATAGTATTTGTGTGAGGGAGATGCCCGGCTCACAGCCAGATAGTATTTGTGTGAGGGAGATGCCCGGCTCACAGCCAGATAGTATTTGTGTGAGGGAGATGCCCGGGTCACAGCCAGATAGTATTTGTGTGAGGGAGATGCCCGGCTCACAGCCAGATAGAATTTGTGTAACTGGGGGGCATCTGGTTTGCGCAACAACAACCGGAGAACCAAACTTTATTAACCCATTTCATTCTGGATACCGTTCAAACAGTATTTGCAAAGAACATAGAGCCAGATCAAATGCCACGGAACGTGCCGTCTGATCAGGCTCTATGCTGTTTGCTATTCAGATGATCTTGCTAAGACACTTGGCTATGTAGCAAACAACATAGATCTATGGTGTTTGCAAAAGCCTTTAAATGTATCTAGAATTAAATAGGTTAATGGTGTGAATCGCTCTTTCATAATTCGAAAATGAATAGTGTTTGGTGAGTAAAAATCTTGAGTGCCCCTCCGCGCAGTATTTTAGGCACAGACAGGCACATTGCTAGAACCACCAACCTACTGCCAGCCAACTGCATAGCTTCATCACTTTAAGAATTTAACGCCCCAGTGGGATTCAAACTTGTGGTGGTGATATCACGGGCAAGTGATTCGAAGTCAACGACTGTAGCCTCTCGGCCACCAGTGATTAGTAGTGTAACTCTGTACAACCATATAAAGTCAGTGACCCCGTTTTCGTACCCCACCAGTTTGCGAATGACATCATCGCTGTCAGTAACAGGTGCTTGGTTTATATGTCGCATGCTAGAAATGAGTAAGAAATGTATAAGTATTCACATTACGGTATCTTTCGAAAATATATAAATGTTGATTTTTTCATTAATGCCTTTCACGTGTATCATAAAAATTCCTTAATCAGAGATGTTCCATTAATGTCAAACCCCTTGGGGGACCTAGACCTGATATCCGTGCAGGCTTGGCTGATGTAAGCGGTTAACCAGTACTAAGCAATGTGTGTGAGGTGGCAGAGGTGCCTTGCTTGCTCAATGACACCACATACGTGCCTGAAACCCTTCGATACCACTGATTCACGGATGCCACAAAATAAATTTAAAAAAACAAGTAATTGTTTTTGTATCGGATGATACCTCATGGATTACTTTGCACGGTCATGTGCCGCAATCACATGAACATGCCGGAAAACACACATTTCTGTTGCATGAAATTTGTTTGTCCGAAAACTGGTCATTTTTGTGACGGCCTGTTGAATTCATATGTGAATGAAATTGTTGTGTTATTTGAAAGGATCATTGTGGTATGCATTCTGAGTTTAGTCAAATGTATTAAATGCAAGGATGTATTGTCTAGTGGTCTATGGTTAGCTGTTATTTGGCTATAAATTCTTTTACGTGGTTAATAGAACAAAGCAGAGAACCGTGTTGTAGCGACATAAACACCCTCTCGTGAGACCGTCCGTCTGTCCGGCCGTCCTGTTTACCTTGTCCGTGCTTCATCTCCAACACACTTGTTTGGGTTTTGGATTTTCACCAACCTTGCAAGAAGATTCAGTATTATGTCTAGTTGTGCATATTGTAATCCTGTTCAGGTTGGATGAGTTTTGGTGGAATTATGGCCCTTCGGACATTTTTATGATTCAAAGCTTGTCCGCGCTTCATCTCCATAACCCATTGTTAGATTTTTACCAAACTTAGCAGGAAGCATCAGTATGATGTCTAGTTGTGTATACTGTAGCCCGTTCCAGTTGGATGATTTTTGCGGATTTAAGGCCATTTAAAGCTTGTCCGCGCTTCATCACCAAAACCCATTCTTGGATTTTCACCAAGCTTGGCAGAAATCATCGGTATATATTGCAATCCTGTTCTAGTTGGATGATATTTGGTAGAGTTGCGGCCCTTTGGATGCCACTTTTCGTTTCCACATACATCGACAAACAAAGACCCACCTCCTAGCAACAGCAACCACCTCCTATCAACAGCAACCACCTCATAGCAACAACAACCACCACCTAGCAACAGCAACCACCTCCTAGCAACAACAACCACCACCTAGCAACAGCAACCACCTCCTAGCAACAACAACCACCTTATAGCAATGGCAACCACCCCTTAGCATCAGCAACCACCCCCTAGCAACAGCAACCACCTCCTAGCAACAGCAACCGCCTGGAAGTCGTGATAGCCCAGTGGATGCGCGTTCGCTTCAGGTGCGAAAGGTCCGGAGTTTGAGCCCCGCTGGAGCCGTTACGATTATGCCCTTAGGCAAGGCATTTAAATTCCACATTGCCTCTTCTCTCTCCCTCGTGGCGATGGATTTCATCAGGAATGAGGTCTCGAGAGTGATTAATATAAGTTATAAGAACTTGTTTCGCAATCGAGCTAAAATAAATTTGTATAAACTAACCTCCTCCTATCAACAGCAATCACCTCCTAGCAACAGCAACCACATCCTAGCAACAGCAACCGCCTCCTATCAACAGCAATCACCTAGGAACAGCAACCACCTCCTAGCAACAGCAACCACCTAGCAACAACAACCACCTAGCAACAGCAACCACCTCTTAGAAACAGCAACCTCCTAGCAACAGCAACCACCTCCTAGTAACAGCAACCTCCTAGTAACAGCAACCACCTCCTAGCAACAGCAACCACCTCCTAGCAACAGCAACCACCTCCTAGCAACAGCAACCACCTCCTAGCAACAACAACCACCTAGCAACAGCAACCACCTAGCAACAGCAACCACCTCTTAGCAGCATCAACCACCTCCTAGCAACAGCAACCACCTCCTATCAACAGCAACCACCTCCTAGCAACAACAACCACCACCTAGCAACAGCAACCACCTAGCAACAGCAACACCTAGCAACAGCAACCACCTAGCAACAGCAACCACCTAGCAACAGCAACCACCTTCTAGCAACAACAACCACCTAATAGCAATGGCAACCCCCCCCTTGTAGCAGCAACAACCTCCAAGCAACAGCAACCACCTCCTAGCAACAACAACCACCTTATAGCAATGGCAACCACCCCTTAGCATCAGCAACCACCCCTTAGCATCAGCAACCACCCCCTAGCAACAGCAACCACCTCCTAGCAACAGCAACCACCTCCTATCAACAGCAACCACCTCCTAGCAACAGCAACCACCTCTTAGAAACAGCAACCTCCTAGCAACAGCAACCACCTCCTAGTAACAGCAACCTCCTAGTAACAGCAACCACCTCCTAGCAACAGCAACCTGTAAACTACATATCTCCTGAACTGGGCTTATATATATATAGCCTCACCGTAACAGCCACCTTTTGATGGCTACTTCCCGGGGATGGTTCCTGTATGGAGGTTGCATGGTTGTATCCAATATTTGACCTGTCTGATTAGCGCAGTGGTTAGCACGCTCGCTTCTCACCAATGCAACCCGGTTCGATCCTCAGACCGGGAAGTATGTGAGATGGTACGGTTGTCGCCAGATCGGACAGGTGGTTTTTCTCCGGGTACTCCGGTTTCCTCCCACACGAATGACCACACATAGGCTTTCATCTGTGCCAATGAGAGTGATTAATATAAGTTGTTAAAGCTTGTTTCGCAATCGTTGTAAAAATGAATGAACGTATAGACTTTAATGTTTGACCAAAGTTTCTTCTTACATACAGATCAAACCAACAATACAGATACGAAAGAATGCCAGCTGAAACGTTGTATAGCCAATCGGGAAATGTGGGAAAGTTTGTGCAGCGACAAACTGGATCCAACTGAAAATAACGTGTCGTGCAATGGAAAAAATCAGAGTTCTACCAACGGGCTTTCAGACGTTGAACCAACAAAGTCGATCGAAAACGGATTTCATTCCGATCTAGCGTTGCCATTAGAGTCGCAAATTATGCCATCGATCTCACATTGTATTAATTGGGTGTGCAAACAATGGGAAAGTGGGAAAGATAACCGTTGTTCGGGAGATAGTATCACTGAAGATATGCATGGACACGACGTTAAAACCAACGGTTATGTGGAGCAAAATGGCTCGGAGAATACCGGGGATAGAATAGGTTGTACGACAAATGAGACAGTTGGGGTACATATAGGAAATGGGGATTTAGGGGTTCCCAAAGGGGACAGGCATGTGCAGGTACTTATCACTGGTAGTTTACATTTAGTAGGTGGGGCATTGAGGGTGCTATGGGATAGACAATCATAATACCAGGTATGTATTGCCCGTGTCACACAGAATTGTACCTAATGTTCAACATGGACGAGATAAGTACTGTAAGTGAAATCATGAGTGACTCAATAATTTAATGTCAGTTGGGAGAAGTGAGAAAGCGCGCAATCACACTCTTAAATGTTATTTAATAAATTTCAAAAAAATATGGTTAAAATGCACAGTATCATTAAATACAACATTTGAATAGGAGTGCTTTGTAATGGGCCAGTGTATCTTTCTGGACAAACAGTTGTATGAAATTGTAAAAAAAGAAAAACAACTTTTTTTTAGGGAGAAATGGGACTCCCAAAGGGCGAAGTCAGGGTCCCTAGTCCCACATCGCCCTCTGGAATGATCCCTGAATAGATCATGCTAAAAGTAATATTTTCTTAATGCAAGTATGATTTTTTTATGGAGTATCTGAGCTACAGAAATGTTTTCCAATGAACTATAGGTAATTTAGCAGCGCAATAAAATGCATTATTTCGCTGGTTGAAAGCAGTGTTATAGCACATTTCAATCTCGCCCTACTCTGATGTGGCAAGGGTAAACAAACGTATTCATCTATCTATCTCGTTACTTTACGCGTATTTCTACCTGTCACTGCAGTTTGAAGTATCGTCACCGTGACTCAATCCGTCAGTAATTTTGTGATGTCGTCTAAACATGACGATCCATAGCTCTGCAACAACTTGTGGAATGTTTATCTAACTTGGCGTAAATGTTAACCCTAGTGAGCGGCTGTACAGAGAGAAAATTTCAGCTATGTCATTCAAGGCCGAGGTCACGCATGGAACATAAAGTATTGAAATGGCTACACTTTCTTGGGTTACTTGCTGCCTGCATTTTATGAATATACCGGTACTATTTTATGCAAATATATAATTGTGATAAATTTATATAATCAATGGGCTAAACTAAGCTTTTATGTATCAGCATTGGATGTGAATTTATTGACATATCGACTATTGATCTTTGTTAGTCCTCGGCATTTCCGTGAACGATATTGCTTTTACCGTGTGGAGCCAGTTTTCAGTAACCAATAATTGGAACATAAAATATATTGTGTATCACCGAAGTGTAGTGATGCACGTGCACTGTCGTGGGTACCAACCAAGTAACACCAGAGTTATTGCCCATTAATTGCTTCAGGTGCGAAAGGTCAGGAGTTCGAGCCGCGCTGGAGCCGTTAGGATTGTGCCCTTAGGCAAGGCATTTAAGTTCCATGTTGCCTCTTCTCTCTCCCTCGTGGCGATGGATTCCATCAGGAATGAGGTCTCGAGAGTGATTAATATAAGTTGAAATAACTTGTTTCACAATCGAGCTAAAAATAAATTTGTATACAAAAAAAAGAGTCCAGCTGGGATATGAATTCATTGAATTTGCTTGTTCTAAAGTGCCATGTAATACAAAATACTGTCAAACATTGTTGTACGTTATACATGAATAGACATGTACAGTGCAAACTCTCGAATCCGGAATTCCTATAAGAGGAAGTTGTGGTGTCGCGTTCATTCATTTGCGAAAGGCCCGGAGTTTTACGTTTATTTATCGTCGCTACCGGTTTTACGTTTATTTATCATCGCTACCGGTTTTATGTTTATTTATCATCGCGAGCGGTTTTACGCTTATTTATCATCGCTACCGGTTTTACGTTTATTTATCGTCGCTACCGGTTGCCCATATGAGCGACTCCTCCTGAAGAGATTAGTCATTTTAGATGTGTGGAGGATAGTGCAATGATACAGACAGAGACCCATTCCAGAGTCTACTCTGGTTCGTTTACGTGCACGGTGTAAAGCACCGACACGAGACCTCGGTTTAAAGTCCCACCTGAAAGACTGTTAATTTTATTAGGGTCAGACGGGGGATCGACTACAGATCTGTCTCAACACAAAATGACCCCTCTAAACCGGACGTGCCAATTATGAAAGGAAGCCAGTCAAGGGATGATCCTTGTGTAATGTCATAAAAGTGACATGTCACCTCTTTTTATGAACATCAGTATTTCCCGAATCCTATGCGTGTATGCCAGGCGCCAAACTGGTAGGCAATCGGTAACCATTATTTAACTAGCTGGCGGCTCACCAACCGGCCATATGAGAACGAACCCCTGACCACTAGGCCACGGAGACGGTATATAACTAATGGGTAGCAGATGTGTGTATGATTTTATCCATTTGATCTAATGTTTGTGAATAATAAATTTGGGTACAACGTTGATTGGTCTTGATCGGAATTTGTGTTCCACTAAACACTGTTGCATATTAGCATTAAACAATTGAATAATAGAGAAATGAGTACAGTCAAACCTGTGTTAGTGGTCACCTCCATTAAGAAGCCAACCTGTGTTAAACAGCCAGTATCCAGATACCCAATATGTTTCATTATACATTTGCCCTCTATTAAAAAGCCACCTGTGCTAAGCAGCCACTTTTTATGATTCCCTTGGCTGGCTGCTTAAGACAGGTTATATATATAATATAATTTTTATGTGGTATATAAATTTGTAGATATATTGATATACAGATAAGACAATGGAAAATGTTACATATCTAACACAGCAGCTCTGTGGACGAGAACCTTGATGATTAGAGACAGTTTACAACCTCACTGAGTGGTCTCTAAAGCTTGGCTGTATTTCGGCTCTAATAGCTTAACTGTATTTCAGCACTATAAAGATTAACTGTATTTCACCACTCTAAAGCTTGGCTGTATTTCAGCTCTCTAAAGTGTGACTATTTCAGCTCTCTAACGCGTGACTATTTCAGCTCTCTAAAGTTTGAATGTATTTCAGCTTTCTAAAGCTTGACTATTGTATTTCAGCTCTCTAAAGCTTGACTGTATTGTATTTCAGCTCTCTAAAACTTGACTGTATTGTATTTCAGCTCTCTAAAGTGTGACTATATTTCAGCTCTATAAAGCGTGACTGTATTTCAGCTCTCTAAAGCTTGACTGTATTTCAGCTCTATAAAGTTTGACTGTATTTCAGCTTTCTAAAGCTTGACTATTGTATTTCAGCTCTCTAAAGCTTGACTGTATTGTATTTCAGCTCTCTAAAGCTTGACTGTTGTATTTCTGCTCTCTAAAGCGTGACTGTATTGTATTTCTGCTTTCTAAAGCTTGACTGTATTGTATTTCAGCTCTCTAAAGCTTGACTGTATTGTATTTCAGCTCTCTAAAGCTTGACTGTATTGTATTTCAGCTCTCTAAAGCTTGACTGCATTTCAGATATTTGTTGGGCTCAGTATTCTCAGGGATTAGGTCGACTATTTTGTGGGTACCGTATATTCCCGGAAATGTTTTGAAAATACTAGGTCGACTTATGGAGGAGAAACGAGCAAAAAATATCATTTAAAAAAAAAAGTAGATTTTTGTTTACTTTATGTCTGTCCGTTTGTTTGTTTTATTTGATTTAATATAACAATTTGTTTAGTCAATTATTTACATTATCAACCATAGAAAATTATTTATTTACCATAGAAAAGCTGATAAACAAAATTCCTAAATTATTGCTGTGCATCAGTGCATTTTCGTATGATTTTTAAATTTTTAATGGGATAAAGTCAACCAGATATCTCAAATTGAGCTCAGTTTCATTCAACGATGAGATATAAAAAAAACATAGCCTCAACATATGCCATAACATAGCCTCAACATATGCCATAAGTCCAAAGTACCCGACTTATGGAATGATCCAGCTTAAATTCAGCATTTTGAATACAAAATTTGAACCTCGCCTTATGGCCGGGTATATGCGGTCTGCGAATTTTGTTATAAAACTATTTATGTCTAGTGCTCTCTGTATTGTATGTAGATCTTTGTGTTGATTGCTTTTTCACATTTTTGGCTCGAATATTGCTAGAAAACAGGATATCTATTCACCTTGCCCTGGCATCCACAGTACCATGGAGCCCCTTTCATTAATATTTTAAATACAAATATATTCTTTTATTTAGTTACGTACTATAGACTTTATTTAGTTACATACTATAGATAGGACTTTATTTAGTTACGTACTATAGACTTTATTTAGTTACGTACTATAGACTTTATTTAGTTACATACTATAGACTTTATTTAGTTACGTACTATAGACTTTATTTAGTTACGTACTATAGAAGTTATTTAGTTACGTACTATAGAAGTTATTTAGTTACGTACTATAGAAGTTATTTAGTTACGTACTATAGACTTTATTTAGTTACGTACTATAGACTTTATTTAGTTACGTACTATAGAAGTTATTTAGTTACGTACTATAGACTTTATTTAGTTACGTACACAATATCTACATTCAAATAGTAAGATAAGATACATTTTATTTTGAGTCGGCAAGATATCAACATTACAACATAAGCTCTGGGTGAGCTTTTGAACCGACTACGGTATATAACAAAATAATGGTAACAATTGTACAATAGCTATAACATTAGAATCACTGATAATGAATAGTATGCATACCGGTATGTATTTAAATTTATTTCTAAGACAAATGCTGAAAAATGTTAAAACATAACTAAGTTGCGTAGATAAGACCAAAGTACTTGTTAGCCATAAAGAATATTAACCTAGTAAATCTATGACTTAATAGTCAACTGTTGTGAATGGAATGTGATATGCCAAATGGGTGTAGTCCTATTGTTCCCACTTATATAAAATGAGGTAAAAACGGGTGTGGGACGGATATACATGCAGACAGACAGAATGTGTTTAAGAGTATTTAAGATAAAATACAATCAAACGGACGGACAGACACGCAGACAGACAGCAACTATATATATATATACATACCATGAACCTGTAACCACCAACAACAAGACTTTGTCCACCGCGTTTGTTGCGGACAAACTCAATTTGAACTTGTGCATTCGCCATAACTTTAAGTTGTATGCATATGACATATATGTCTACTGGACAACAGCAAGTGGGAATAAAAGGATTAAACCGCCAAATGGTGGTAATGTCGTGACTGTCTGCTGTAATGTGTTAGATATTGTGATGGATTGACAGCCACATGATTATTTACTATTTTATAGAACAGAGTAAGCCGGTTTGTTTTTCGTCTACTTTCTAAGGAGTTCCATTTCAGATCATTCATTATGTTAGTGACTGTGCCCGGGGTGTTGCTGTATGTGTTGGTGACAAAGCGTGCAGCCTGTTTTTGAATATTTTCAACTCTGTCATTGTCTTTCTGTGTGTGTGGATCCCATACTGATGAGCAATATTCTAATGTAGGTCTGACAATAGAGTTATAAGCAGCTTGTTTAGTGTTTTGCGGGAGGGAATGAAAATTCCTTTTTAAGAGGCCTAAGCTCTGACTGGATTTACTGGTTATTGTATTAGTCCATGAGAGATTGGATGAAATTTCTACACCAAGATAAGTTGCTTGGGATACGGTAGATAAAGTTTGTTCATGCATGGTATATACTATTGTGATCTTTCGTTTTGATCTTGTGACATGCATGATATGGCATTTACTGATGTTGAAGCTCATATTCCATTTCTGCTCCCATTCTGCTAGCTTGTCTTAGATCATACTGTAATTGCATGGAGTCTTGAGCAGAATGAATGGCTCTATAAATAACGCAGTCATCAGCAAAGAGTCTGACATGGGACTTTACAGTTGCTGGAAGGTCATTTATGTAGAGCAGAACCAGAAGAGACCCCAACACCGACCCTTGAGGGATTCCTGATAGTACAGGTGCCGAAGTAGATGTCGCCCCATCAACAACAACGTGTTGCGTTCTATGACCTAAGAAAGCTTTCACCCAAGAAAGAGCACTCCCTCCGATGCCATAGTGAGCTAGTTTATGCTGTAATCTACCATGATGGACCACATCAAACGCCTTACTAAAATCCGTTATGGCGACATCCACTTGGCCCCGCTGTATAGACTGTGATAAGTCATGTATGAAACCCACAAGTTGGGTTTCGCAAGACCGCCGAGCACGGAAGCCATGTTGGTTGTCTACTAGGATGTTATTTAAGTCTAAGTGATCTAGTATGTTACTAACTACTGTGTTCGAGTAATTTACATGCTATGCAAGTTAAGGATACAGGTCTGTAATCACTAGCTTTATCAACGCCAGTAGTAAACTCCAGTATTATATTAAATTTAAAAATGAGTTTTGTTTTGAACCTTATTTGTTCAATGATAAAAGTTATCCACTACATAAATCATTAACTCGCTTTAGACTAAGCGCTCATAACTTAGCAATATAATCTGGACGATATAATACTGTTAACAGAGAAGAAAGACTTTGTATACTTTGCAACCAAAGATAAATTGAGTCAGAATTTCACTTCCTTTTAGTGTGTCCGAGATATCGAGAAATACGTAGCCAGTTTTTAGGGAATTATGTTTCTTTTCCAACAATACAGAGATTCATAAATATTATGTCAAACAATTCAAAACAACTACAAAATTTGCTAAGACATCTATGAATGTGGCGTCCGTGGTCCAATGGTAGAACGTCGGATTTGGAATCGAACGGTCCGGTTTCGATACTCGGTCAGACCACGTATGTAGTGTCATTGAGCAATGCACCTCACACACATTGCTTAGTACTGGTTAACCGCTATGGTCGGCTAAGCATGCCCAGGGAAACATGTCTAGGTCCACGCAAGGGGTTTGACATTAATGGTAAACTTAAAATGAATAACAGCAAAACTGAAATTATCATGTATGGCACGAGGCAACAGCTGTCGAATACGAACATAAGTAGTGTGAATGTTGGCGGGATTGAGGTTAAGTGTGTTGACAATGTGAGAGACCTCGGTGTTCTGATGACAAGCACCTTAAATTTTGACAAACACATCCAAATAAAGCCAACATGCAACTGAGAAATCTAAAAGTTATTAGAAAACATCTTAGTCAAAAATCTACAGAAATACTAGTCCATGGCCTCATTCACTCCCACTTAGATTTCTGTAATGGACTATTCACAAACATTCCTACTTACCAAATGAAACAATTAGAACGTGTCCAAAATCACGCAGCAAGAGTTGTAACCGGTGCTAGTTTTGACCAACCAAGCAATGAGATCCTAAAAACATTGCACTGGCTTCCTGTTCATGCCCGCATCATGTACAAAGTGATTGTTACTGTGTTCCGGGCGTTAAATGGTACAGCGCCTGTGTATATCCAAGGACTGTTCCAACCTGCCATTCAGACCGAATATAGGCAAAAACTACGATCATCAACATCTAGTGAAACCAAACTGTATGAACCACCACCAACACGAATAAAACTGGCGGACAAATCTATCGTTACCGTAGGACCGAAATGGTGGAACTCGCTCCCAGACCAACTCAGGGAAATAAAAAAAAATTGAATCAGAATTCAAATCAAAACTAAAAACATACTTGTTTCGACGGTTCTTGAACTAGAGTGTATGTATGACTGTGTCGTTGATTCTGAGTTCTACAGTGACTTGCTAGGAAATAAATTGATGTGTTTTTAAATATGATCATATATGTCTCACATTTGCCTTGTTGTAAATGATTTTTTGTAAATACTCATTTTACACTCTATTTTTATGCATTGATACATAGTAATGTAAAGTTTGGATTGTACAGCGCAACCGAATATTTTATACATTTTTGCGCTTTATAAATGCTTTGTATTTGTATTTGTACATGAATTTAAGAATCGAACAATTAGATTAACTATGATTGAACATAAATATGTACACATTGTTTTTGTGGTGTGTGTGTGTGCGTGCGTGCGTGCGTGCGTGCGTGCCAGATCTGTACAAAGTGTTTGAAAGATGCTGATTACACCAACGAACCATTTCAACCGGTAGCGACGATAACTAAACGTAAAGCACACACAAGACACATTTTTACTGTAAACATTACTTACTATAAGACCATAGGGCAAAACAAAAATGTGTGCCTGTGAATTATACCCAGTGTATGGTCGAATAATATTTCACTCATAAACATAGAATATCAAAGCTATCAATATCACTCGTGGCTTTCAATGTTCATTCGGTGAAATATAAATCATTCACTTAAACAAACACATTTATATTCGCTTTATTTGCGGCTGAACATTGTATTTACGATAGAAATCGATATATAACCGTGCATTAAATGACACTAGGACGTCGTGTTTTGACGACCATAAATTAATGACGTCATAAAAGGTGTCATAAATGACGTCACTGTAGCTTGAGTCCGAAAGCGTTCGCGTTGACAACATTTAAACATGCAGCGGCTAGGTACAACACGTGAAAAGCAGTGAACAATAAAATGTGGTATTCCACTCCTTTCAATCAGTACAGACGGATCTGTAGTCCAGTGGTAACACGCTGGACTGGTGATCCAGGGATCGCAGGTTCGATCCCCCGTCTGACCCTAATACAATTAACAGTCTTTCAGATGGGACGTTAAACCGAGGTCGCGTGTCGTTGCTTTACACCGTGCACGTAAAAGAACCAGAGGAGACTCTGGAATTGGTCTGTCTGTAGGCTATCATTGCACTATCCTCCAAAAATCTAAAATTACTAATCTCTTCAGGAGGCGTCGCTCATATGGGCAACCGGTAGCGACGATAAATAAACGTAAAACACACACAAGGTGCGGGGGTACCTGTTCTGACATTCGGGTTGTTTCGTTGTTCATGCTACGTATAAGTAAGTCAATGAAAGGTTCCAAAGAGAGAGAAAAACCAGCCTTAAAGGCATTTAATTACTACGCTAAAGATAGCATACGTAATGAATATTTTATTTGTGAATGTCGTAATATACTGAACCCAATAAACATAACGGTAATACGATAGGATATATAGAGAAAGTGTCTGTTGAATAATCGATTTGACTTTGAATGATTTCGAATCGGATATTTGAGATACACGTGTTGTATATAATTATAATATGCATGTATTTGTTTAGTCTAGTCGTATGCGTTGAGTTTATGCAAATCCTGAGTTACTAATGAAGTATTATTGTATACATACATGAATATTGACGGTATTGTTAATTTATTTTATCTAAATAGATTTAAAACATGCTTCTTGTCTCTGAGCCAAGAATAATATCTGTCGATCGTCAGCTTTTGTTCTATATTCTAATTTTGTTTTTGTATACATATAGTTTCTAAAATATCGTATTTAAATGTGACAATATGTTTTTGTATACATTTTATATTTAATGATTTATTTATCTTCCCCGCACCCTCGTTACAACCTCTCCAGACTAAGAGGATAATGTTTATGTGCTTGTTTCAGTGTATGATCGAATTCTATTTCACCGAATGTGTGTGTGTTTTACGTTTATTTACCATCGCTACCGGTTGCCCATATGAGCGACGCCTCCTGAAGAGATTAGTCATTTTATATTTTTGGAGGATAGTGCAATGATACAGATAGATACCCATTCCAGAGTATCCTCTGGTTCTTTTACGTGCACGGTGTAACGCACCGACACGAGACATATGTTTAAAGTCCCATCGGAAAGACTAATACGGTCAGACGGGGGATCGAACCTGCGATCCCTGGATTACCAGTCCGATGTGTTAACCACTGGACTACGGATCCGTCATTTGCTACTTACCATGTTGAAGAGCTGATAATTAGATCATCCTTGGAACAGCGTAAACTGTAAGACACGCCTTTACTAGCAAAGGAATGCTGCCCAACACGGCGAATTCGCATGCCCGTAGCCTCGAGGAGTGCGCATGTCAGCTGCATATCATTAGTGAGGCATATATATATATATATGCCGACGGATCTGTAGCCCAGTGGTTAGTCCAGTGGTTAACACGCTGGACTTGTAATCCAATGATCGCAGGTCTGACCGTAATAAAATTACCAGTTTTTCAGATGGGACTTTAAACCGAGGTCTCGTATCGGTGCTTTACACCGTGCACGTAAAAGAACCAGAGGATATTCTAGAATGGGTCAGTGTACTATCCTCCAACAATCTATTATTACTAATCCCCCCAGCAGGCGTCGCTCATATGGGCTACAGGTAGCGACGATATATAAACGTAATAATTTTTTTATAATGAATAACCATGTACGCTTTTCTTCCAGAATAGACAGTGTCGTGAATGTCAAATTGTAAATGGAATTTATACCATTTAAATATTGTTCTTCAACTCCGACTTAATGTGACAGAAACAGGAAATGTGGATTTAATTAACTTACAACTGAAACTAGGTGACTGCCCAATTCACTATGGCGGCTAGACACAGATTCGACAGAAAAACCAGACGTTCGGACATAACAGCATATCGAACATTTTCGGACAATTTCGTGCTAACGCCAAATAAAAGTTTCTTCACAGATATCCAGTTACCGAGACTTTCTAACACACACAGCAAGACATATCCGTTACTGAAAATTGATAAACCGCCTGTGAAAAGATTGGAGTTTGACAGTTTTCCCAATCTTAGAAGCATTCCAGGACATGCGCATGCGCGGAATCAGTCTCGTTCGAAAACGTTAGTGTCACGTGAAGATACATTTGATGCGGATTTCATGATGCCAAGTCAAGTTCGTGAGATTCTGGAGGAAGAGGGTCTGGAGAACAACGTGATAACGGGTGTCATAGGAAGCGCTGAAGAAAAACATAAAAAGAACGTTCTGAAATTGAAGGTCGGTCCCAGGTATGTCTGATATATGGTAGCTGCCATTTTGGACGCCATCTTGAGTGTATGTGATATATTAATCTGTGTGTTTGTATTTAGGGCTTAAAGTCGCAGTGTGTGCGCGCGCGCGTGCGTGTGTTGTCGCTACAGGTTTGCCCATTTTGTTACCATAGTTATTCCCAATCTGCAGTAATGCGACGCATTAACCACCCACTTTTGAGATCTTGTCGTCGTCACATCATTTGCTATATCAAATAACGTCCCACTAGTACATATATATCATTTCCTCCCAAATATACGCCACAGAATCAAAATAATGAACCAACGTCGTATACGGCAATTGATCACATAGAAAAATGTGTTTACAATATCAAAATCCAAGCTGAAAAACACGTCTGTCCTACATAACACTATGCGACCAATCACCGTAACGGGTCTTGGTGAAGATGTATCGCACTATCGCAACATTTGCACCTGCGCAGTATTATTACCAAACGACAGTATCACGTGATTCCTTCACAGACACTAAACAAATGGTGAGTGGAGGACGTGGCTAACCATCCACTTTCCAACGTGTGTGTGTGCGTGTGCGTGTGCGTGTGCGTGTGCGTGTGCGTGTGCGTGTGCGTGTGCGTGTGTGTGTGTGGCAGGCATACAAAAATCCTGCTTACTGATTAAAACTAATATTTGAATAACTTCGGACGAATGTAGTCGCAATGCTACTAAAACTGCAATTTATTAAAAATATGTCTATATTTTATGGATACATATTTGGTTTATCTCCCTTGTTTATCATTCCATTTTCATTTGATTGGATTATGTACCTTTGACTAGGCTGTTTGAATATGAGAAGATAAACAAACAGGTCCACCCCTTCATCGTTTAATTTGTCTTCCAGTTGAGGATATCCATGTTGATATAAACGTATTGCGGTAGTAATGGAAGTATGGGGATAGATGACGTCACATCGTATATGGTTGTGATATATGGGGATAGATGACGTCACATCGTATATGGTGGTGATATATGGGGGTAGATGACGTCACATCGTATATGGTGGTGATATATGGGGACAGAAATGGAAGTATGGGGATAGATGACGTCACATCGTATAGGGTGGTGATATATGGGGACAGAAATTGCAGTATGGGGATAGATGACGTCACATCGTATAGGGTGGTGATATATGGGGCAGAAATGGAAGTATGGGGATAGATGACGTCACATCGTATATGGTTGTGATATATGTGGACAGAAATAAATGGCAGTATGGGGACAGAACTTGCAGTATGGTAACATATGACGCCACATTGTATAGTGTGGTGATATTGGGACATCGGAAAAACTATAGGGACATACTGCCATAGCTGTCCCCATATCACCCATAGAGCATCACCCAAATTTCAAATGCATAGGTTGTGTTACATATGCATGTATCGGTGGTGAAACGATTAATCCAAACTTACTAACCGGCTAACCACTGATATTAACTATTAATAACCGGCTAACCACTGACATTAACTATTACTAACCGGCTAACCATTGACATTAACTATTCGTAACCGGTTAATTGTTTATATAGACCAGATCAACAGAGTGTGACCAGACTCACCAGATATTGACTCCAAACTGTGTTTATACCTATATGCGCCGATTTTGAAGTAAAACACCTTGATTTGGTGTCTGTACTTGCATTTCAAAGATTGTGTTTGACCCGGCAAATCTTCGACATGTCGCGAAACTTTTCTCCATTTTGCAGACGGAAAATGTATATATGGGACACAACTCTCTGATACAAAATATATACTTAATCATTGGCGGGGGTGAGAGGTCAACTACTGTTGTTAACTGGTTAGTAAAATATGTAACCGGTTAACCGCTAAATCTGTAATCAGACGATTAACCGACTACGCGAAGTACCCATTACAAAAAATAGCAGCTAGTGTTGAGTTGATCGAAGTACCCATAAAGTTGTCTAAATGTTTACACAAGCTAGAATCGAATACTTTGTTACTCGATGTACTCATGCACATTTGATTCATTTTAACTGCCCTGTCTGGTTCCCCAACCACTTCTGTTAGTGTGAACGTCCGTAATTAGAAATAGTTCCTGTAAAATTGTCACGTTAGTTTCTGTTTGCTGTCAAAATTTAAATATACAGACAAAACAAATTGATTAGAATATATTCCTTAATAATTAACTGTTCACGATAGTCAGAAAATAGCTAAACTACAAAAGTACATCTAACCACGCAGGAATACGACACGCAACCGGTGGCAGAGAACATGCCATCTTACACCGCTTTCAAAAAGATGGACCCTTTTTTCAATAAAAATAAAATGAAAGACATATATGTATAGTATTTCTTAATTATCTGATAAATTTAATTTATTTTATTGTTTGTTAAAATTATTGTTTATTTATTTGTTTCATATACACTATTAAACAGAAATAAAATGTGTTAATAGTTTGTCGGCCTCTGGTCCCTACTCCCTCGCCAAACTTTAGTGTTGGTCATATAGTCGATACACAGATTCCATCTCGCAATAAGGTAACAATAATTATGCTTATATGGTTCTCTTCTTTCTTGGTTCCAGTAGTATCTTCTAATAGGAACCAGCGGGTCGTATTCGCAAATACCACTTCTTCTTGGTCGTCTGTAAACACCGGCGTCCCGCAAGGATCCATTATAGGCCCTCTACCGTTTCTAATCTATATAAATGACATATACAGTCAAACCTGTCTTAAGCAGCCAGCCAAGGGCATCTCAGAAAGTGGCTGCTTAACACAGGTGGCTGCTTAATAGAGGTCAAATATAAAATAAAACAACATATTGGGAAACTGGCTGCTTAATACAGGTTGGTTGCTTAATAGAGGTGACCGCTAACGCAGGTTTCACTGTAGTCACATATGTTAGTTTAAACTTTATTCATTTTACAACGATTGCGACGCACGTTTTCACAACTTATATTAATCACTGGCGCGGATGAAAGCGTAAATGTGATCATTCGTCACAGATGTTGAAGCCAACGTAATTGTTTGCTGACTGCACACGCCTATATGTCATAGTCGACGGTCAAGTATCCTCCACAGCACCCCTAAATAGAGAGCTGGCACGTATACACTCCTGGTCCGAATCTTCGTTAGTTACTTGCAACCCAAACAAAGCAGAGTCAGTTTTGTTCTCTAGAAAGCGCCGCAAACGTCCTCACTCAATCTTATCTATGAAACAAAATCCTATAAAACAAGTGAAAAGTCACACGCACCTCGGCCTTATATTCTCTGACGACGGAACGTGGACACCCCACATATTCTCACGCTAAGCAAGGCATGGCAAATAATCGTAATCCTACGATCCCTCAAATTTCTTGTTTCTCGCTCGAGCGTATATACGTCTCTTTTATCAGACCACTCTTAGAATATGCTGATGCTGTCTGGGACAACTGTTCCAACATATTAAGCACCGACATCGAGGCAGTGCAAAACGAAGCAGCCCACGTAGTCAGTGGTGCTACTAAGCTGTGTAACCTCAATCGTCCCCGGAACGACCTCAACTGGGAAACCCTTGCATCGAGACGTAAAACCCATATATGTATTATCTTCTTTAAAATGAGGAATAATCTAACTCCCACATATCTATCTGACATCATACCGCTATAACCCAACCCATTCAAACCTACTCCCTACGTACCGTTCCAGATGTCTATTTAATAAACGCTAAAATGCAAGCGTATGCTCATTCATTTCTTCCAGCAACCATCCACGATTGGAACTCTATCCATCATGACACCCGTAACTCCATAAATGTATCCGAATTTAATTCCAAACTCAGCAAGCCTAAGCAATATTCTCCTCTATATGACGTGGGAACCAGGAGGCTTCAGATTATCCATGCTCATCTACGACTAGGACATAGTTCTTTGAATGTCGACCTTCGTCGCAAAAACATTGTTGAATCGTGGTAACTAGGCCTGTGGAGCAATGGAAACAACGATGCACTACATCATGCAATGTACACGATACAACAATGCTCGTCGCCTACTCGTCCAATATCCCTTGCAACTGACGACACACAATCTTCTGTACGGCGACGATCGTTTGCCATTCAATAGCAACAAGTCAATATTTCTAGCCGTCCAGGCGTACATTGCAGCTACAAAGAGGTGTGATGCATGATTCGACTACCAGGTGGGTATTACATGTTCAACCTCCATATCCTGTGTGTGACACAGCAACTCATTTCATTTCATCCCATTTACTAATGTTCCCCGTCTTCCAATGAGAGACATCGGTCAGTTACTGCCCCTGGATACTCCTATTAAGTGTTTTCCTCTGTTTTTATCGTTGTTTCCTTTGCACAACATGCTAGCAATTATATTCCACTATCGCTTCATATGATTATTAAATTACTATATCTCAACAGATCTCCAACAGTATATGCAATGGGTACTTATTTGTTAAATAATGTTATCACTTAATTAACACGTTTTTGATAAAATCACATTTATCATACCGCAACATCTAGTTAGGGCACAACAGTAAAAACAAAGAATTCTAACTAAAAGGACCTATTCACATTTTGGAATAAATCTGCCAAGGGAGGTAATAGAAAATTACAGATGTATCTCATTCATAGTTCATCACCAATAAGTGCCCATATGATGAAACGAAAACACGTGTTTCTAATTGCCCCACATAACACTAGTACGCATGCATACACACAGGATCAATCGGGGCTATATAACTTAAGACAACGCCCGTCATGTCTCAACAGACGGATCTGTAGTCTAGTGGTAACACGCTGGACTGGTAATCCAGGGACCGCAGGTTCGACCCCCGTCTGATCCTAATAAAATTAACAGTCTTTCAGATGGGACTTTAAACCAAGGTCTCGTATCGGTGATTTACACCGTGCACGTAAAAGATCCAGAGGAGACTCTGTGATGGGTCTCTGTCTGTATCGTTGCACTAACCTCCAGCAATCTAAAACGACCAATCTCTTCATGAGGCGTCGCTCATATGGGCAACCGGTAACGACGATAAATAAACGTAAACACACACGTCATGTCTCACTAATCGCTACCAATGATAACAATTCTATTTTCTAACGTCACCATGGGAAGGAATTTACATAAAGCTCTCAGCTTGTTTTCCAATCCATTTCATATATCATATGTATTGTATAGTGTACATATAACGTATGAACTGAACAAATTATGCTTAAACTAAGGTAACAGTCATACCATAGACCGTCTCCGTGGTCTATGTGTTAACTAGATAGCCATACTGTGCATTAACTAGATAGCCGCACCATGTATTAACTATAGATAGCCACAGTGTGTATTAACTAGATATCCGCACTATACATTAACTAGATAAAAGCACTATGCATTAACTAGATATCCACACTTTGCATTAACTATATACACTCACTGTGCATTAACTAGATAGCCGCACTGTACATTAACTAGATATACGCACTATGCATTAACTAGATATACGCACTATGCATTAACTAGATATACGCACTATGCATTAACTAGATATACGCACTATGCATTAACTAGATATACGCACTATGCATTAACTAGATATACGCACTATGCATTAACTAGATATACGCACTATGCATTAACTAGATATACGTACTATGCATTAACTAGATATACGCACTATGCATTAACTAGATATACGCACTATGCATTAACTAGATATACGCACTGTGCATTAACTAGATATACGCACTATGCATTAACTAGATATACGCACTATGCATTAACTAGATATACGCACTATGCATTAACTAGATATACGCACTATGCATTAACTAGATATACGCACTATGCATTAACTAGATATACGCACTATGCATTAACTAGATAGCCGCACTATGCATTAACTAGATAGCCGCATTGTACATTAACTAGATACACGCGCCATGTATTAACTATAGATAGCCGTAGTGTGCATTAACTAGATAGCCGCATTGTACATTAACTAGATACACGCACCATGTATTAACTATAGATAGCCGTAATGTGCATTAACTAGATATCCGCACTGTACATTAACTAGATAAAAGCACTGTGCATTAACTAGATATATTATATTATACAAAATTAATTGAGCTCGATTGCGAAACAAGTTCTTACAACATTAGTTTAATCGCTCTCGATACCTCAATCCTGATGGAATTCATCGCCATGAGGGAGAGAAAAAACATTTAAAGTTTAAACTTTATTTATTTTACAACGATTGCGAAACAAGCTTTAACAACTTATATTAATCACTCTCGTTGGCACAGATGAAAGCGTAAATGTGTTCATTCTTGTGAGAAGAAACCGGCGTGCCTGGAGAAAACCCACCTGTCCGATCTGGCGGCAACTGTACCCGCTCACATACTTCCCGGTCTGAGGATCGAACCCGGGTTGCATTGGCGAGAGGCGAGAGGCGAGAGGCGAGTGCGCTAATCACTGCACTAATCGCACAGCAAGGAGAGACATTGTGGATTAAAAAGTAGTTTACCCTAAGGACACCACCACTGTGGTTCCTGACACTGTGAATAGATAACAGTCTAATGCACATATATCAACTGCACCGTTTTAGTTATTCTGATTGTGTTGTGCGTTTATTTATGGTGTTTAAAGTCGCACCAACTGCTGAGGTCAAGTGGAAGTCGTGATAGCGCAGTGGATGAGCGTTCGCTTCAGGTGCGAAAGGTCCGGAGTTCGAGCCCCACTGGAGCCGTTACAATTGTGCCCTTAGGCAAGGCATATAAATTCCACGTCTCGCCTCTTCTCTCTCCCTCGTGGCGATGGATTCCACCAGGAATGAGGTCTCGAGAGAGATTAATATAAGTTGAAATAACTTGTTTCGCAATCGAGCTAAAATAAATTTGTATAAACTAGGTCAAATGGCGACTCTCCATCTATTGTTGGTGGAGGTAGACTCCGGGTTCTCCTCCGAGCAGTACTCCAGTAGTCTCTTCCGGAGCAAATCCTCATCACCATCACCACAACCAGTAGAAACACCAACATTACAACCACCACCAATATCAGCACCATCGTCATCATCAACATCGTCATCATCAACATCGTCATCATCATCATCATCATCATCATCATCAACAACAACATCATCAGCACCATCGTCATCATCAACATCATCAGCACCATCGCCATCATCAACATCATCATCAACATCGTCCGTCATTATCAACATCGTCATCATCAACATCATCAGCACCATCATCATCATCAACATCGTCATTAATAACAACAGCAATTATAACTAATCACTAATTATAATCGCACCAATTCGAAAACTGCGAGTTCACTGCTGTCTCTTTTTTAAATTTTATTAATGTATAGGATATAAGCCGAAAACGATCGAATATGTAAAATATCAATGATTCAACGCACGAATATCTCGTGCACGCCTAGACCATGGTTTTCACTACATCGGCAGTTGGTTGTCATTTGGTGCACACACAACACGGGTGCACGCTTTTCACGAGTGTAGAATGTTTACCAGACATGTACATGGTAATGTAATGATTTCCGCGGGACAGATAAAGTAAAGAGACCGCTACATATAATTTGCGTAATTAATGGCTTCAAGTTTATGTACGCGTATGTATATCATCTGTTTATTATTAGCATAATTCTCGTGTTTACCGATTGTTTATTATTCATGCTTGCTATAAGCAACTATTGTGTACCTTTATGTAATAACTGCGGAACAAATCGTGCAAAAGGGCGGGCATAAAGGGCAAAAGGGCGGGGCTAAAAAGGGGCAGGGCGCGGCGCCCTGTCATTCCGCTCTAGAGAAACCCTTATTATAACATGTTGGAATTGATTTGAATTTGATTTAGGCTGTCCGATTAGCGCAGTGGTTATCGCGCTCGCTTCTCACCAATGCAACCCGTGTTCGATCATGGGACCGGGAAGTGTTTGAGATGGTACGATGGTCGCCAGATCGGACAGGTGGGTTTTCTCCGGTACTCCGGTTTCCTCACACACGAATTACCATATTTACGCTTTCATCCGCGCCAACGAGAGCAATTAATAGAAGTTGTTAATACTTGATTCGCAATCGTTGTAAAATAAATAAAGTTTAAAAACAATTGATTTGAATTGAATACATGTATACATGTATACATGTATCTAGGAATCGCAGCAGCAGTATAATCATCATCATCATCATCACATCATCATCATTATCATCATTATCATCATCAGCGTAATAGTAGCCTAATCGTGACAATCACTTAGATTCGAACACAGCGGTTGCTTTGCCGTTTCGGCTATTATCAGCTTATGTTCTCTTTGAACAGCAGCGGCTGCGGCACACATCACGTCATCATCAACAGGCAAATGGTGATGAAAATCATCTCAATTCGAAAACTGCGATAGTGTTGCTGTTTCTGTTATTGTCGACATACAGTCTCCTCTCTTCATCACAAAAACAGATCGACCACGGGTACTTCAATCCATGCTTTTCTTCAATAATTATTTCACCCACCGAACAATCTGGAGTAAGTCTAACAATTGAATGACTTGTTCTTTTACAAACGTACACGCTGTCGTCGTCTGCAATGGCTACTCCCGCCATTTTCGTCCCAGCGCCATCTTTGTAAACGCCAGTGACCTCCCCTTTCCAACTAAGGCGCGTAACTGCGTTTCTTTGCCAGTCAGATACGTAAATAGAGTTGCCGTCCCTACTTACGGCAACATAGTCTGGCCAATCAAAGAGCTTATTCTGATGCGCGTCGTGCTTCATGCTTTTTAATACACGCCCTTGTAAGTTCATTAACTGAACTTTACCCGGTGACCGAAATGATACAATGAGACATCCCCGACGATACGCTATTCCGTGACATTCACCATTAACCTTCAGATGACGGTCTTTCGTCAAACCACCGGAAGTAAGAACAAACTGAATAAGTCTCTCGCTCGGTAGAGTGATAGCAAGCTGTCCTCTATGCACAACAGTCAAGTCCCACGGCCCCGATGAGAACACTAAATGTGAAGTTATTCTGTTTAACTTCGTGTCTAAGCTTTTTACAGACCTATTATCTGTATCAACTACAACTAATTTACGACAACCAATCATTACCATTCCAGTGACGTCACAATCAAATACGTCATTGTCTGCTTTGACATTGATGTCGGCCAGATACGTTGGAACTAAATTATCGCAACCATTAAGATTGGTATACAAGCCGGCGACGTCCTGTGTGATCTTAATTTCTCCAATATTCGGCTCCGTTTTGAGAAGATTGGAAATGTTATCATTGCAAATGAATTTATATTCTCTGTATGTGTTCTTCGTTTCAGTTTCTATTACATTTATTTCGTACAGTTTTGTCTGATATTCGGTTACCTCGGCTAGTTCTTGCATATCGTTTACAAGTTTTGCGTTTTCCTCTATGACTGATTTAAGATGAGCACTATCTGCATGCATGATAGTATCGACCTTTTCAAGAACTTCTTTTTGCCAGATGTCAAGAGCTTTGTTAAGTTGTTGCCTGAATTTTATGATATCTACTGTGACTGCCGCGTGATTTTGTTCCACTCGCTTTATGTTTTGTACCGCAGTCTTCTCAATCGTGTTACATCTGTCAAGATATATTTCCAGCTCCTCGGGTACTGCTTTTTGACTTTCGCTTGAATTACTATCTAATAGTAATGACCTCTTAATGGTTTTCCAGTGTGACACTGCCTTGCTTCTTCGTTTTGACCCCTTCACCGGTGACTGCGTGCCAAGACTGCTTGACCGCCCAGGTGACGTCGTACCAAACTGGTTTGACCGCCTCGGTGACGTTATACCAAGATTGTTTGACCGCTTCGGTGACGTCATGGTTGGCCGCCTATATGACATCATACCAATATAGCTTGACCGGTCCGATGACAGATCGCGACTAGATCGCAATGACGGTGATAACGATGTATAACTTGACCATTTAGATGACGATGATTCCAAACTGAATTTGGACACCGTTCTACCGGAAGCCATCATGTTTCGGTAGCCGGAAGTGTTTTCTGGTGATGTCATTGGACCGGATTGCCTATATGAACAATAAAGACAACTATTATTGTTGGTAAAAGCCTATGCATACATGTACATGAGGTAAATAGTTTAAAGCTGTATCATGTGACGGAAGTCATAAAGAAGCTGCCAAATTTCAATACGGTGTGTGTGTGTGTGTTTTACGTTGATATATCGTCGCTACCGGTTGCCCATATAAGCGACGCCTCCTGAAGAGATTAGTCATTTTAGATTTGTGGAGGATATTGCAATGATACAGACAAAGACCCATTCCAGAGTCTCCTCTGGTTCTTTTACGTGCACGGTGTACTGTACAGCACCGACACGAGACCTCTGTTTAAAGTTCCATTTGAAAGACTGTTCATTTTATTAGGGTCAGACGGGGGATCGAACCTGCGATCCTTGCATTACCAGTCCAGCGTGTTAACCATTGAACTATAGAATCGTCTGTTAATTCAATGCGGATATGTACTCGTATTTATTAAATGTCGATCTTTCCTGCAACTCAAGAGATGTCCGATATACTTGTTACGAAGAATTAAAACATATGAAAGATGGAATTTCGAGTGCACAAATGAGAAACATTAGTCAGTTACTGCCCCTGAATACTCCTAAAAGTATATTGGTCCTCTTAATTGGTTTCCTCTGTTTTTATCGTTGTTTCCTTTGCACCACATGTTTTCCATTTTTATCTGTATTCTCGTCTTATAATTATGAATTTATTAAATCTCGACAGATATTCTTTAGCATATCCAATGGAACCTTATTGTAAAAAAATGGTTCAATTAATTACCATGAAAAAAAACAGTAATGTCTCTCATTGAGAGACATATGTCAGTTACTGCCCCTGAATACTACCTAAAATAATATGGGTCTTATTTGGCTACCTCTGTTTTTGTCGCTGTTTCTATTGCACGACATGTTATCAATTTCTATCCACTTTCTCATCTCATGATTATTAAATTACTAAGTCTAAGACAGATATCCCACATATTATCCAATGGATAATTTTTCTAAAAAATATCAATAATTTTGTTAAATTCGCATTTATCATACCGCAACATCTCGTTCGAGAATGAGGCCCCGGGAGCGATTAAGCTAATAGTGTGATGACTCGTTTCGTAAACGAATTAAAATAAAGTTAAATAAACTAAATCCAAACAGAATACATTTTAGAATAATATTCATTCATGGACAGGCAGTTACATGTTCATCAACAAATAATTTCGTTTGATACTAATCCTATATTAAATATATGCTAATCAATGAATTAAATATAGTATTATAACATGTACGGTATACATGAATAGACGTGTAGTATTATAACATGTACGGTATACATGCATAGACGTGTATTATTATAACATGTACGGTATACATGAATATACGTAGTATTATAACATGTACGGTATACATGAATAGAGTGTAGTATTATAACATGTACGGTATACATGAATAGACGTGTAGTATTATAACATGTACGGTATACATGAATAGACGTGTAGTATTATAACATGTACGGTATACATGAATAGACGTGTAGTATTATAACATGTACGGTATACATGAATAGACGTGTAGATTATAACATGTACGTATACATGATAGACGTGTAGTATTATAACATGTACGGTATACATGAATAGACGTGTAGTATTATAACATGTACGGTATACATGAATAGACGTGTAGTATTATAACATGTACGGTATACATGAATAGACGTGTAGTATTATAACATGTACGGTATACATGAATAGACGTGTAGTATTATAACATGTACGGTATACATGAATAGACGTGTAGTATTATAACATGTACGGTATACATGAATAGACGTGTAGTATTATAACATGTACGGTATACATGAATAGACGTGTAGTATTATAACATGTACGGTATACATGAATATACGTAGTATTATAACATGTACGGTATACATGAATAGACGTGTAGTATTATAACATGTACGGTATACATGCATAAACGTGTAGTATTATAACATGTACGGTATACATGAATAGACGTGTAGTATTATAACATGTACGGTATACATGAATATACGTAGTATTATAACATGTACGGTATACATGAATAGACGTGTAGTATTATAACATGTACGGTATACATGAATAGACGTGTAGTATTATAACATGTACGGTATACATGAATAGACGTGTAGTATTATAACATGTACGGTATACATGAATAGACGTGTAGTATTATAACATGTACGGTATACATGCATAGACGTGTAGTATTATAACATGTACGGTATACATGAATAGACGTGTAGTATTATAACATGTACGGTATACATGAATAGACGTGTAGTATTATAACATGTACGGTATACATGAATAGACGTGTAGTATTATAACATGTACGGTATACATGAATAGACGTGTAGTATTATAACATGTACGGTATACATGAATAGACGTGTAGTATTATAACATGTACGGTATACATGAATAGACGTGTAGTATTATAACATGTACGGTATACATGAATAGACGTGTAGTATTATAACATGTACGGTATACATGAATAGACGTGTAGTATTATAACATGTACGGTATACATGAATAGACGTGTAGTATTATAACATGTACGGTATACATGCATAGACGTGTAGTATTATAACATGTACGGTATACATGAATAGACGTGTAGTATTATAACATGTACGGTATACATGAATAGAGTGTAGTATTATAACATGTACGGTATACATGAATAGACGTGTAGTATTATAACATGTACGGTATACATGAATAGACGTGTAGTATTATAACATGTACGGTATACATGAATAGACGTGTAGTATTATAACATGTACGGTATACATGAATAGACGTGTAGTATTATAACATGTACGGTATACATGCATAGACGTGTAGTATTATAACATGTACGGTATACATGAATAGAGGTGTAGTATTATAACATGTACGGTATACATGAATAGACGTGTAGTATTATAACATGTACGGTATACATGAATAGACGTGTAGTATTATAACATGTACGGTATACATGAATAGACGTGTAGTATTATAACATGTACGGTATACATGAATAGACGTGTAGTATTATAACATGTACGGTATACATGAATATACGTGTAGTATTATAACATGTACGGTATACATGAATAGACGTGTAGTATTATAACATGTACGGTATACATGAATAGACGTGTAGTATTATAACATGTACGGTATACATGAATAGACGTGTAGTATTATAACATGTACGGTATACATGAATAGACGTGTAGTATTATAACATGTACGGTATACATGAATAGATGTGTAGTATTATAACATGTACGGTATACATGAATATACGTAGTATTATAACATGTACGGTATACATGAATATACGTAGTATTATAACATGTACGGTATACATGAATAGATGTGTAGTATTATAACATGTACGGTATACATGAATAGACGTAGCATTATAACATGTACGGTATACATGAATATACGTAGTATTATAACATGTACGGTATACATGAATAGACGTGTAGTATTATAACATGTACGGTATACATGCATAAACGTGTAGTATTATAACATGTACGGTATACATGAATAGACGTGTAGTATTATAACATGTACGGTATACATGAATATACGTAGTATTATAACATGTACGGTATACATGAATAGACGTGTAGTATTATAACATGTACGGTATACATGAATAGACGTGTAGTATTATAACATGTACGGTATACATGAATAGACGTGTAGTATTATAACATGTACGGTATACATGAATAGACGTGTAGTATTATAACATGTACGTTATACATGCATAGACGTGTAGCATTATAACATGTACGGTATACATGAATAGAGGTGTAGTATTATAACATGTACGGTATACATGAATAGACGTGTAGTATTATAACATGTACGGTATACATGAATAGACGTGTAGTATTATAACATGTACGGTATACATGAATAGACGTGTAGTATTATAACATGTACGGTATACATGAATAGACGTGTAGTATTATAACATGTACGGTATACATGAATATACGTGTAGTATTATAACATGTACGGTATACATGAATAGACGTGTAGTATTATAACATGTACGGTATACATGAATATACGTGTAGTATTATAACATGTACGGTATACATGAATAGACGTGTAGTATTATAACATGTACGGTATACATGAATAGACGTGTAGTATTATAACATGTACGGTATACATGCATAGATGTGTAGTATTATAACATGTACGGTATACATGAATATACGTAGTATTATAACATGTACGGTATACATGAATATACGTAGTATTATAACATGTACGGTATACATGAATAGATGTGTAGTATTATAACATGTACGGTATACATGAATAGACGTAGCATTATAACATGTACGGTATACATGAATATACGTAGTATTATAACATGTACGGTATACATGAATAGACGTGTAGTATTATAACATGTACGGTATACATGCATAAACGTGTAGTATTATAACATGTACGGTATACATGAATAGACGTGTAGTATTATAACATGTACGGTATACATGAATATACGTAGTATTATAACATGTACGGTATACATGAATAGACGTGTAGTATTATAACATGTACGGTATACATGAATAGACGTGTAGTATTATAACATGTACGGTATACATGAATAGACGTGTAGTATTATAACATGTACGTTATACATGCATAGACGTGTAGTATTATAACATGTACGGTATTCATGAATAGACGTGTAGTATTATAACATGTACGGTATACATGAATAGACGTGTAGTATTATAACATGTACGGTATACATGAATAGACGTGTAGTATAATAACATGTACGGTATACATGAATAGACGTGTAGTATTATAACATGTACGGTATACATGAATAGACGACATGGATTGAAATGTAAAGCTCTTTCAAAATTAACACCTGTTTATTTTCAATGACGTATTATTAGGAGTATCCATGCACTTAGAGCGACAGCATTGGTGGAAAGGAGCAGTTTTACAGAATGTAATTTCCTATTATATGGTATCATTTATGTATAGGATATAAGCCGAAAACGATCCAATATGTAAACTTATTGGTCTGTATGACTGCACGTAGCGCCGAAGACAGTACCAATAGTTTACATATTGGATCCGTTTGAGGCTTATATCTTACTTAAACACACGTATATAACAATAGCCTACTAATTAGAATTGTTACTTTCGTACATGTACACGCAGGATTTAATATAATACTCTGGCCTTTTGACAGCAGCCCAATATTAATAACAATGGACAGCACGTATACAGGTATGACGTCACGACAGTGTTTTAATTCCAAATATTTGCAACAGAATCTGAGTATTGAAACTAATAATATATATCAATATATATACACAAAGAAAAAAGTTAAGCACCCCTGTATATTTTGGATGATTTTCCCCCCTCTGATTATTCGTAATAGTTAAAGAAGGTACAATTATGGGAAGAGTAGGGTTTGCACGATACGTTGTAACCAGTGATGTGTGACAGTTGTGATTCCATCGCTTGTGACATGCACGTGCAGCATGCTACCCTCGAGGATCACAAAAAGCAGTATGGACCAACTGTATTTGTGGGTATTTAACGTAGTGCGAAACGGGCATTTCAGCATAATCATTGAACATGGCACGGAGACGAGTGTCAATGGAGATTAGGAATCAGATTATTGGTATGCATTCCGCAGGAATGTCCTTTAAGGCGATAGGACGAAATCTGGGCTACCATTACACAGTTGTTAGCCGCTTAGTCCGGAAGCATGCGCAGACCGGAAGTGCAATGGACCGTCCAAGGTCGGGAAGACCTACTGTCACTACACCGCGAGAAGACAGGGATCTGATACGACTTGCTCGCCGAGAACCCTTCGGTACAAGTCCTCAGATGAGAAGACTGTGGTTACCAAATCGACCCATCAGCACCAGAACAGTCCGTCAACATCTCAAAGCGGCAGGATTAAAGGCCAGAAGAGTCATTAAACGTCCCTTGTTAAGAGACCACCATAAACGTGCACGTTTGGCATGGTGTTTGGCTAGACGAGACTGGAATCTGAGGACCTGGAGCAAAATTCATTGGTCAGACGAAAGTCGATTTTTACTGCACGTTACTGATGGACGTAGACGTGTTTGGAGACACAAGAACACAGCTTATACCCTCAGGAACATTCATCCAACTGTTGCGTATGGAGGTGGCTCTGTTATGGTGTGGGGATGCCTGTCCCATGATTGCAAGCTGGATTTGGTCACCATCAGGGGCAACTTAACCGGAGCTCAGTACATCCGTGACGTCCTACAGCCAGTCGTTGTCCCACATTTCGACAACCACCCACTTGCTACACGACCTCAGTACATGGACGACAACGCCAGGCCTCATAGATCACGTGCCGTAGTGGATTTCATGAGGGCCAATGCAGTGACAACTCTACCCTGGCCAGCGGTAAGCCCATATCTGAATCCACTGGAGCATGTGTGGGACATTATAGGGCGGCGAATGCAGGCACGGAACCCCCCAGTACAGACTTTAGACCAGTTGGAAGCAGCTCTGCATGGTGAATGGATGTTATTGACCCGAGAACAGATCCGACGTTTGACTGGAACCATGAGACGTAGGGTGGAGAGTGTCATCCCGTGGCGGGCCCACCAGGTACTGATTATTCTTACTGAAGACGTACTCTAGTGTCTTCGAAGAACATTTGTATGTGACAATAGCAATGTTAACGCTCTTTCTGGGACTTGTCCATCCAAACTTTTGAGGGCTGTGTTTCATGGTAAAAACAGTACTTGTGATAACATGATGTAATCTCTATTAAATTACAATCACAGCTAGCCATTGTTGCGTTTTAGTCTTGCCAGATGATTGTTCTTTCAGATGACATTAGCTTTTTCGAGTATGTCAGGCTATTGCGAATTATACATCCTTTTGCCCTTCGACATTGTGAAAATATCCGGGGGTGCTTAACTTTTTGCTTTGTGTATATATACACTTGAATACTATTGCTATATTTATTAGAATCGTAAATATGACTGTCTTTAAGTTGATTTCATACATATTTTGAAGATACCACTACAAGTCAAATCTGCATATTGTTAGATAAGATCTAGCATCATAAATTGTCTCATTCCCATTTTCTACTCTGCTAGCCAAGTCCATATATCATCATTTTCCATTACATATTAAATATAGTTTCTCTATTTTTCAGCTTTTACATTACTATATTATTCCAATGTGCAGTTCTCACTTATAGTGCTATGTTTTGATTGCATTTGATTGTATATATGTTGAGGGCCTCATGGTAGATTAACTTTTGTTAAATGAGTACTCTCGTTAAATAAAGTCTTTATTATTATTATTATTATTATTATTATTATTATTATAATACTGTCCTATTCCCCGCAAGTCAGGAAACAGACACAAGTCACAATTTTGGTATGCCATATTGTCTTATACTAGTCAGTTTATGAATCTCTCTCTCCCTCTCATTTTCTCTCCCTCTCCCTTTCTCCCCCTCTCTCTCCCCCCTCTCTTTCGTTCTCCCTCTCTCGTGTTCTCCCCCTTTCTCCCTCTTCCTTTCTCTTCCTCCCCTCCCTCTCCCTACTATCGCCAATCTCTTTTCCGTTCTCTCAACTCTCTTTCTCCCTCTCTCTTTCTCTCGCTCTCCCCACTCTCTCCCTCTCTCTCTATTTCTTTCTCGCTCTCCCCACTCCCTCTCTCTCTCTCTTCTCTCCTCTTTTCTCTCTCTCTCGCTCTCTATATCTCTACCCCGTACATCGTACCCGCCCCCTTCTCTCCGGTACAATATAAACCCGCCAATATATAGTTCTATAACGTGGACGAATATATATGCCAATATGCTCTCGCTGATACGGGCAATAGGTAGCGACGACAAATAAACTCAAACGAATTTAACTACAGACACACCTCTCTATTGACCTTCAAGTAACCGGTATTCGTCATTATGGATAAGGTTGCAATAAAATATTATCAAGTAACCTAGCGGGTGGACGGATAAGTAGTGTTGTAACTATTTGCAGTATAATCAAATTGGATAATGAATAGAAGTGGCCACTAATCAGTGGAATTCAATAGTTACATTAACCATGGTTTTCAACTGATTTTCAAATACAAGGGAACAAATGTCAAGATTAAATGAAACGTAATTGGCAATACAAATAATGTTATAAGTTCATATGTGATTTTTGACACCTATATATTTTGTTAACTTCGGGATTTGGCACGGTTTTTAATTACTAGATTGTTGAAATGTTCACTTTTATAGACGACAATGGACATTTGTAGTTTTACCTGAAGTTTATCGAAAGTTATAGGTTCTCTGGGTGAATAGTATAGTTTCCGGTGGGCCTCAATTATCGCAGGCACTGTGCTATTAGCATTGTGGTTCACTCTCGCTTTTTTACTAATGCAACTCGGGTTCGATCCTCGGTATGTGAAGTATGCATGATAGCACGGTGGTTCCCGAACATACATTGGACTTTCTCAGGGTAATCCGCTTTCCTCACACACGAAGGCCCAACTATACCGTTTATTTGGCCTAGTGATTACGGCGTTCGTCTACTGAGCGGTTGGAGGTCGAGGGTCCGAACCTCGCCAGTTAGTTAAATAATGGTTGCTGATTGATTGCCTATCAGCCTGGCGCCTGGCCAGCAAATACATGATTCGGAAAGTACTGAGTTTCATAAAAGGTGTCTCATATGATAAGTCAGAAATGGCCGGTGTAGCGTGAGCCTATGCGCATGCGCAACTTTCAGTTCTTACGGGGATGTCAATTCTGTTAAGACACCGGCTCTATCAATAAACACACACATTACTTTACTTTACTTACACAGCTGTCATCCTCTCCAACGAGAGCAAATGATGTTAACTTGTGACAGCCATTATAAACAGCAAGTAGCGGATACTGGTATGTGGTCCGGTTGTTAGAACACTGCAATGAGGTTCGATCCCCCGCAAGCTTTACTAGCTTATATTAATCACTGTCGTTGGCGCGGAGGAAAGCGTGTATGTGGCCATTTGTTTGGGAGGAAACCGGAGTACCCGGGAAAATACCCACTGGTCTGATCTGGCGACCACTGTACCATCTCATATACTTCCCGGTCCGAGGATCGAACCCGGGTTGCATTGGTGAGAACTGAGCGCGCTAACCACTGTGCTAATAGAATTGACCTTCGGATGAGACTTTAAATCGAGGTCTCGGGTCGATGCTTACACTGTGAACGTAAAAGAACCAACGGGGTCTCTGGAATGGGGCTCTCTCGGTGCCATTAATTATCCTTCCAAAATCTAAAATGAATATTTTCAACAGGCATCGCTCATGTGGCTGTTAGCCGTAGCGGCGATAAACAAACTCAAAATACACGGATTTGGAATTCAACGGTCCCGGGTTCGATACTCGGCCAGACCACGTATGTAGTGTCGTTGAGCATAGCACTCCACACACATTGCTTAGTACTGGTTAACCGCTTAGATCGGCTAAGCTTGCCCAGGAAAAATGGCTACGACCTCGCAAGATGTTCGATATTAATGGTAAGTTGTAAAGCTGATGAAACTTGTTTCGCAATCCTTGTAAAATAAATAACGTTTTAGGTCAGACACCGCTATTGCAATTTCCATAGGCCACCATTATAACACACAGTGCCATTAGATTTCCCCCAAAATGTGTTTTGTTTCGTTGTAATTATTGGTTCCAATAACAGTTATTATTCTCGATTATAAATACACGGATTAAGATTATTAATATTAAGTCAAGTGTGGGTGTTTACTACTATATGTAATCTTACATTAAATACGATCACGACTAAGATATGCAGTAGACAATGATATAACGTAACTTGGACAATGATACAACGTTACTTGGTACCAAGTATATTGGGCCACGTAACGTAGTATACCACAGGTCGGCTATTATAAGTCCGAACGTTCGATCTGGTCTGCGAGATGAGGACCTCACTGGGCAACCAACTTGTCTGCGCATCAGTAACATGTTTATGCTTTGCTTATACATGCACGACGCGAAATTATGTATGTATGTTAGTTTTAGGTCAGACGGTGTTATTGATATAGTGGTCTGGGATTGGTTGAAAAAGTGTAGGGAAGCCCTTAAGAGTTATTGATACATGAACTGGTTGGCTGACAGACGGATCTGTAGTCCAGTGGTAACACGCTGGACTGGTAATCCAGGGATCGCAGGTTCGATCCCCAGTCTGACCCTAATAAAATTAACAGTCTTTCAGATGGGACGTTAAACCGAGGTCTCGTGTCGGTGCTTTACACCGTGCAGGTAAAAGAACCAGAGGAGACTCTGGAATAGGTATCTGCCTGTATCATTGTCCTATCCTCCAAAATCTAAAATGACTAATCTCTTCAGGAGGCGTCGCTCATATGGGCAACCGGTAGCGTCGATAAATAAACGTAAAACACACATTCTTACAGTATTGAACTTTTATTTTTTCAATTCTTTTTTGTTAATAATCCATATATGTTATTTTTTTTTTTATTTATACAAATTTATGTTAGCTCGATTGCGAAACAAGTTCTTCAACTGATATAAATCGCTCTCGAGACCTCATTCCTGATGGAATCCATCGCCACGAGGGAGAGAAGAGGCAACGTGGAATTTAAAGGCCTTGCCTTTTTCTATATCAGGTCTAATACATAACAGAAATTGTTCTTCCAACATTGTTAATTTAGTTTGAAGTCGTGATAGCTCAGTGGTAGCGCGTTCGCTTCACGTGCGAAAGGCCCGGAGTTCGAGCCCCGCTGGAGCCGTTACGATTGTGTCCTTAGGCAAGGCATTTAAATTCCACATGCCCCTTCTCTCTCCCTCGTGGCGATGGATTCCATCAGGAATGAGGTCTCGAGAGTGATTAGTATAAGTTATAAGAACTTGTTTCGCAATCGAGCTAAAATAAATTTGTATAAACTAATTTAGTTTGAAATTATGGGAAGGGCTGTAAATAATGTTGTTATAACTTGTAGCCTAGCCTGGGACAGGCGTCGATATATTTTGCCTGGTCAGTCAAGTTATGTTATATTTCGGGTTTTACGCCTGCATCAGCACCATTTCGGGTTATATCGCCGGCGGGCAGTTTACCTAACAACATCTTTCCTGTGCAGGCTCCAGCGGTTAACCAGTACTTGGGTGCACCAACCTCCGTAAGAAACTGCCAACTGTTTCATATCAATGAGACACGGCCTGAGCGGGGCTCGAACCCGGGACCATCAGTGATGATAGGTTACAGTGGTATACAAGTCAGCGACCTTAACCACTCGACCACGGATGGCGGACTGGTCAGTCAAATACATATATTTTAGCACCGAGACTATTAATTGGGCCGTATTGAATTTCTGATAATATCAACAATGTATGCCAGAAGTTAATAAGTAAAAAATCAACAGACTGGAACCCAGGCTACTTGTAGCCCAACCCATTTGCTTCCCCCCCCCCCCCAGATTAAATCGTATACAGCAATAATAATAAATCGTAATATAATTTCATATTGTTTTCTACGTATTTCACTGTGTGCATACATTGTAATGTACTGTATGAAACTAAACTTCTTAGTACGCTCGCCCATATGGTTCGCCGGAGGCGAGGGTAAATAAGCTCAATCATCATCATCGGGGAAAAAAGCAATAAAATATTATTAAAGTAAAGATAAAATATTATAGATTCTTACTTGTATGTTAGTTAATCTCCGACAAACACAGTACGAACATTAACATAGTACTGACTTCTACCGTCCCAATAATTAAATCAGAAACCATTGATCCGGACAGTGTCATAATATTTAGATACAATCCCTTCTCCCAGGTGATAATCCTATCGTAAACACTGGCCCGTAGCTAGAGAGTCGGAGCGGTCGAACGACCCCCCCCCCATAATTCCCCGAAGTCAACTTTAAACACAGGCCCGTAGCTAGAGAGTCGGAGCGGTCGGACGACCCCCCCCCCCATAATTCCCCGAGGTCAACTTTAAACACAGGCCCGTAGCTAGAGTCGGAGCGGTCGGACGACCCCCCCATAATTCCCGAAGTCAACTTTAAACACAGGCCCGTAGCTAGAGTCGGAGCGGTCGGACGACACCCCCATAATTCCCCGAAGTCAACTTAAACACAGGTCCGTAGCTAGAGGGTTGCAGCGGTCGGACGACCCCCCCCCATAATTCCTCGAGGTCAACTGTTTCATGCACTATATCAGAATATTTACACAGTTACTATAATAATATCGATACAAGCAACACCTGGGAATAGTTTATAAGAGGCTTTCTCTGAACTTTCTCTATATGCTGTCGCTTTTTAACTATGTACAATGCAGGAAATGGCGTTTCAGACTATCTAGATTTCAAACCTTTCAGGGAGATGGGGGCATGCCCCCGAATCACCCTAGCGGCATCGGTCATTTCTGAACCTCGAAACGACCCCCATAACAAAAGCTGGCTACGAGCTGAAATATTACCCTTTGTTGGATTTATTTTTATCGGAAATTAATTATTATGTCATGTCCACTAACGTTTTCTTTTCGCTGTGTTCCTGTATGCTTCAGTAGATACGAACACGTTACTTACAGCCACATATAAAATAGTACTTCCTGCATTTTCCCTATGACGACAAAGAAGTGGAAGTCGTGATAGCGCAGTGGTAGCGTGTTCGCTTCTCACCAATGCGACCCGGGTTCGATCCTCGGACCGGGAAGTATGTGAGATGGTACAGTTGTCGCCAGATCGGACATATGGTTTTCTCCGATATCCTCATGAATGACCACATATACGCTTTCAACTGTTTGTTTATTATAGTGTCACCCCTATTTAAAGGGCCAGCCATTTCTGACTTATGAGACACCTCTTTTTTATGAACATCAGTACTTCCCGAATCGTATGCTTGTATGCCAGGCACCATGCTGGTAGCCAATCAGTACCCATTAGTTAACTAGCTGGCGGCTTACCAACCAGCCATATCAGAACGAACCCCTGACAAGGTTCGAATCTTCGACCTCCCGTTCCGTAGGAGGACGCATTGACCACTAGGCCACGGAGACGGTGAACTATAAGTTGTTACGGCTTGTTTCGCAATCGTTGTAAAATAAATAAATTTAAAATATTTATTTTATTATATTGACCGTCATTCATTGCACACATACATTAAAGCACACCACTGCGTTAATTGCTGGACAAGTATTATCCATATGGCATGTGGAAGGTCGGTGGTTCTTTCTGTGTTCTCTGCCTGTTCCTGAAACATAGCTCGATGGACTAGTGCTGTTGCCACGGTGGGGGAAGGGCTGCGTACGGTATCCCTCCACATAATACAGCTTGAACGTTACTATGTAACCGTAGCGATTGGTGTGAATAGCGAGAATAGGGATTGGTACGAATAGCGATTGGTGCGAATAGCGAGAATAGCGATTTGTAGGAATAGCGATAATAGCGATTTGTATGAATAGCGATTGGTTCGAATCCAAATACAAACCAAAACAATATTTACAACGTCAATACGTCTTGAATTAATTGCGAATGGAATGTGTTAATTAGCCGCAAATATAAAAAATGTTTTCTATAATTGCAGCAGCGACATTCAGGTTTGTGGACTGGAGTATCTTTGTAGACCGCACACCAAGGGAAAGTAGGCCTGTTATTGAAGTATCGAAATTAATGATCTACCTTTGCCGCAAAACTAATGACTTTGTGATAGTCGGTTGGTTGATACGTATTGTATCTGTATTTCTATGCATACAAATATTATGCTATATGGAATAGATAAACCTAAAAACAAAATACAGGAATCAGCGCAAGCCGTGACCCATTTCCTTGCGCGCACGCACGCGCGCGCTCTCTCATCTCCTCTCCTCTCCTCTCCTCCTCTCCTCTCCTCTCTCTCTCTCTCTCTCTCTCCCCCTCTCTCTATGTCTCTCTGTGTCTCTCTCTGTCTGTCCCTCCTGAAGAGAGTAAGAATGCGACAGTATGTAAATAAGGGAAACTAATCTTGTTACTTTAAAGTAATTTCATTAAATTTGTTATTAGTTCATTATTTCATAGGAGTTTGAATGCAGGTAACCATACGGCTTTCTATCTTAACTGAGTGATGGTTCTAGTATGTCCATAAAGTCAATAACGACTGGGTTATAACCGTTTATCTCTTACACCAATACGGTTTACAGCTTGCACTATATTATAACAATTTCGAATCTAGCAATAACACACATGCTTATGCTATTTAACAAATGCAAGGTTACCTACAAACCATTAACCCATTGCAGATTATTTCTATAATAAAACTTATATAAACACTTCTAGGAAATGTGTAGAAAAGATGTCGTCCCTTTCTCTTGACATCAAACCCCAGAAACTAAATGTGTTATATAATATCAGAGAAACATAACAAAATCAAGTAGACAACTCTTACACTGACCATCGCAACCAATACTATCAGAGCTATCTCCCTTTTATATAAAGCTTAAATATCAATGCGGTTACATACAGGACTGGGAATCCAGGGATCGCAAGTTCGATGCCTTCATATTGTGCTATATCGCCAGTGGACAGACGGATATGTAGTCCAGTGGTTAACAAGCTGGACTGGTAATCCACGGATCGCAGGTTCGATCCCCCGTCTGACCTTAATAAAATTAACAGTTAGTCTCATATGGGACGTTAAACCGAGGTCTCGTGTCCGTGCTTTACACCGTGCACGTAAAAGAACCAGTGGAGACACTGGAATGGGGCTATGTCTGTATCATTGCACTATCCTCCATAAATCTAAAATGGGCAACCGGTAGCGACGATAAATAAACGTATAACACTACAACCACTTAGCTGGTAAGTTAGGCAATTAGATTATAGTATATCTTATTGTAAATATATTACATTTATAATATAATCATAGTATAATAAGTATAACAAGTATAACTTATTAAGAATAAGTTTCGGTTGGTATGTAAGACTGGTATGAGGCACGTATATAATATATACTTTGTACATTTACAGGTTTTTAGTATACGTCTAATTAAAGGAATGCAATTCGGAACCACAGTTTTCTCTACATGTGTGTGTACAACCCAACCCCCAACCACAAGGTACATTTATTTATCTGGAAAGAAAGCTCACACATATTATTATTATTATTATTATAATATTATTATTATTATTATTATTATTACAGCAATTATACGTTCACAAGTTCTTAGCATTAATTTAGCGTAGTAAGACATTTTTACAACATATATTATAATAATAACACTAAGGACAACAATTTGGTAGGAATAAAAAATACAAAAATAATAATAAAAATAAAACAATGTAAAATGTTTATCAAGAATATTAAGAAAAGTACATAAAATAATCAAGGTTAAGAATTAAAATACATAATGCTATAGATACATCGTTAGATGGAACACACCAAGCTAAAATCTACTTCCAAAAAGTGTATCATAGAGTGTAGCCGGTCCAGTGATTGGGTGGATCCCTACCTACGAGGCACCCGTTACACCTGTGATACTCTCCTCGGAATAGACTCCATAATTATGACTGTTACACCAATACTGATATTCTAAAATGTTTCGTGTAAATTACACTCCATAGTGTTTCTGGACAAGTGTGTTTTCAACTTCGTTTTGCATTTTACATGGCATGTTGAAAACTTCTGCCACCATATCTTAAAACATAAAACATGATTTTGACGCAACAGGTTTTTGTGAGTTTTCCGATCTCAGCTTTCGCGCAGGTCTGTATATTTCAACCATGTATTTAAATACTATTTTATTTGATGTTTTCGGGCCTTGGTCATGTAGAACGTTATAGGTGTGGATGAGGCTCTTAAACTGCAACCTATACGGTACAGGAATCCAGTGAAGTTCCTTGAGCACCTGTGGTATGTGCTCGTAACGGCGAGTTTTTGTGATGATTCGTGCTTCATTTTTTTCTGGACATGTTGAAGTTTGTTTAAACTGTACTTTGGAACACCACACAGAAGGGCATTACAGTAGTCCAAGCGTGAAGTAACAATGGAGTTCACTAATGAGTTTGTGGCATATGAAGTGATGTACTCTCTGATGTGTCATATCTGGCACAACTGTGCATAACAAGATCGACTTATATAACTTATATAACGTTTTGCATGCTGGTAAAATAAAGGATATAACCCATGACCAAAACACAAGGTATGTCAGTCAAAAATCCTTATTTCTTATATGATATAGTTTATACACATTTATTTTTAACTCGATTGCGAAACAAGTTCTTACAACTTGTATTAATCAGTCTCGAGACCTCATTCCTGATGGAATCCATCGCCACGAGGGAGAGAGAAGAGGCAACGTGGAATTTAAATGACTTGCCTAAGGGCACAATCGTAATGGCTCCAGTGGGGCTCCAGCTCCGGACATTTCGCACCTGAAGCGAACGCGCACCCACTGCGCTATCACGACTTCTACACATAATTATATGATATCGCACCCTTAGCTCAATTCACGAAACACAGTATGTCTTTTAAATATTGGGTTAGCCCTCTTATTGAAAGGGGCAGTCATTTCTGACTCCCGAAACACATCTTATGAACATCAGTACTTCTCGAATCATATCCTTGAAGACAAGGCGCCAGGCTGAGGGGCATTCGGTAACCATTATGTAGGTGGGAAAAGGCGGATGCCTTAGCAACTAGGCCACGGAGACGGTATTGTTTATTTTGTTATTTACAATGGCAATGAGAGACATTACTGGTTTTTCTATTACCTCCCTTGATGGATTGGTCCTTTTAGTTGGGCTCCTTTTGTTTTTACTGTTGTCGTCTAAACAGATGTTGCGTTAGGATAAATGTAATTTTATCAAAATCGTGCTAATTAATTGAACCAATTTTTACACTAAGGTATGCATTGGACATGCTAAAGGATGTCTGTCGAGATTTAATAATTTCATAATTATAAGACGAGAATACGGATGAGAAGTGAACACATGTGGTGCAAAGGAAACAACGATAAAAAGAGAGTAAACCAATTAAGAGGACCAATATACTATTAGGAGTATTCAGGGGCAGTAACTGACTAATGTTTCTCATTAGGTAAAGTTTTGCTTAACCATTGAATGTAAGTATACAATGTGCGTCCTGAATAACAGCTCGTCAATTGGAAAGAAATAGGAGACATTATTGAAAAGTAATTCCAAAATGAATGTAACCTACATTAGAATATTGCGCATCAGTATCTTTCGGAAATTGTATTTAATGAAAATCATAAAGGTTGCAATTAAATATATTAACATATACAAGATTTATAGCTCACATTATAATTTCTCAATGAAAAAACCACTACGAAATGTAAATCTCTTGTACGAAATGGAATTTAAAATCTTATATAAATGCAAAATAAGAGCACGAAATGACTTATATTGTATTATATATCGAATATTAATTGTATTTACAATTAAATATATTATCTTATACTCGGATTAAAGCTCGCAATGTAATTTCCAATTAAAATGAACGACGAAATATATAAACTGGAACTTAAAATACGATATACTATACATATTTTTAATAAGTTTAAAACAGTTTTCATTTAATCTTGTATTGAGTAATTTTTCTCAACGACCTCCCATCCAAACAGTCGAAAGCTTGTATTAGATCAATAAACGTACAGCACACTTTCTTTTTGTTATTATTCAAATACTTTCATCTTTTGATGTAACTTGTAATCCATTATCAGACGTTGAATATCCTTTTAGAAAACCAGCTTGGCAGTAAGATTAGACACATTCTGTTATTCTGTTATAACTTATAAATAGTGCTTGTGAATAATTTTCCGAGACAACTTAAAAGAGAGGAGGAAATATGATCTATTCGTTGCCTGAATGCAGTTTTAACAATTATTCCATATGAAAGAACCGGGGTCACACTCATCGATGAGGGCAAGCAAGGGGCAACAACACCAATACAACAATACATTAAGTGTTGACTCGTGTTGTAATGTAATCGTTTTGGGCGTATTAAGCTGAATCACGGAGGCCCAAACAAGCTAAAATGGAATAATGTGTCGTAGTATTGCTACTTGATCGTAAAATGTTAAATTTTCTAATAGTCGTATGTCGTACGATATAGTGTTGCTTTTTTATACTTTATTTATTTTACAACGATTGCGAAGCAAGTTTTAATAACATATATTAATCACTCTCGTTGGCTCGGATGAAAGCGTATGTGTGGTCATTCATGTGGGAGGAAACCGGAGTACCCGGAGAAAACCCACCTGTCCGATCTGACGACCATCATACCATCTCACATCTGCTTTAAAAACAATGTCGTAATAACCAGGACGTCTTCCTGGTCATATATATTTCATATGCAGCAATCTTATTACAATCACTGGTATCAATGAGGTAGCCAAATGGAACTAAAAAATAGTATATAAAGAGCATTCATTATTTGGTGTACAATATGACGGAGAGCTGTGCATAGTACATACAGAACAATGGCTATATGGATTTTCGTATTATTTACACTTGTTGGGTAAAAATAAATAAAATACAATTATTAATGTGATATAAGGAGACTTTACTGTATTCGGTGACTGTTTAAAGTAAAGAAATACAAGTACATTTGATTTTTTGGAATTTACATTAATGTTCCAGTTACCATTAAGTGCATTTTAACCATTTATCCCATAGAGATGTAGTTTTATTTCATACATTTGGCAGTAATTTACGAATCGTATGCAATGGATAAGCTGTGAACTTGCCTACTCCACCTTCGTGGACGTTACTAGGAATGAGTAGGTGTTGTGTACACTATGTTGTTCCGATCTTTATTATAGCTTGTTTGACTACTATTGGCTCGATCTATGTCAATAGGCATTGGCATCGAGAGGCGCTTCTAAGGGGGAAAGGGTTCAGTGCATGTGTATAGACAACATGTAAAACGTAAATATGATTTACGGAACAATTAGTTATCTAATCAGTATATATAATTAAGCCACGCCACTATAACTGGGTGCTTTAATTATATGTCACTGGGCTTACTACGTATACATTCATTGGTGTGTTTTACGTTTATTTATCGTCGCTACCGGTTGCCCATATGAGCGACGCCTCCTGAAGAGATTAGTTATTTTAGATTTTGGAGGATAGTGCATGATACAGACAGAGACCAATTCCAGAATCTCCTCTGGTTCTTTTACGTGCACGGTGTAAATCACCGACACGAGACCTCGGTTTAACGTCCCATCTGAAAGACTGTTAATTGTATTAGGGTCAGACGGGTGATCGAACCTGCGATCCCTGGATTACCAGTCCAGCGTGTTACCATTGGACTACAGATCCGTCTGACATTCATGTCATGTTTTTGGTTTATTGTGTACTTTAACCCTTTCCCGCATAGAAGCACCTCTTGACGCCTTCACCAATACGACATACATTGACAATGTAGTAGCCAAACCAATGTTCATAATAAAGCCCAGAATCTCATGTAGTCCCAGTAATATCTATGGAGATGGGATAGACATAGCAACTACTTATCCACTGCATGGTAGCTAAATGACTGTCGTTTGTATGGAGATATAGTATATTTACCTAAATCTCTATGTAGTCCCAGTAATATCTATGTAGGTGGGATAGATATGGCGACTACTTATCCACTGCATGGTAGCTAAATGACTGTCGTTTGTATGGAGATATAGTATATTAACCTAAATCTCTATGAAGGAAAGGGTTAAATGGCTGTCGTTTGTATGCAGATATAGTATATTCACCTAAATCTCTATGAAGGAAAGGGTTAAATGGTTGTCGTTTGTATGGAGATATAGTATATTAACCTAAATCTCTATGAAGGAAAGGGTTAAATGACTGTCGTCTGTATGCAGATATAGTATATTAACCTAAATCTCTATGAAGGAAAGGGTTAAATAGCTGTCGTTTGTATGGAGATATAGTATATTAACCTACATCTCTATGAAGGAAAGGGTTAAATGACTGTCGTTTGTATGGAGATATGGTATATTAACCTAAATCTCTATGAAGGAAAGGGTTAAATAGCTGTCATTTGTATGGAGATATAGTATATTAACCTACATCTCTATGAAGGAAAGGGTTAAATGACTGTCGTTTGTATGGAGATATGGTATATTAACCTAAATCTCTATGAAGGAAAGGGTTAACGTAGCTAATGAAATGGAGTAGCACAAAACCTGCTCTAGAAATGAAACTAGATAAATGTGATGCGCCATGACAAAATATACATACCAAATATGTAGAATGATATCGGCATTTATCCTATGCGGAATAAATGAATAATGGTTACAAACTGCCTGCCTAATAAACGTTGCTTTATTCGTCAGTGCCTACTCTCTTTCCCTTGCATTTCGTTTCGGCAAGTTATGATGATCTGTGTACGCTCATCAATAGCTGCATGGTTATGTCAGTTCTTATGACCACTATTGTATAGTTGTACATTGTACTACTTTGTATATATGTGTTTTTATATGTGTCCATGCAAAACGTGTAATGGTATATTATGTCTGTTCATTTCTTTGTCATATGCAACGGAATTGAATCGGGGATATTCGACAATCTACATCGGAGACGGAAATTAGAGATGTTTCCCGGGGCAATTTGCCGTGCACGTGTTTTATCTCGTGAACACTTGTCAGTCTATGTTTGTACGGTGTCCAATCGTTTTGTTTGTTGTATTTGTATGAATGAAAGATTGTATGAACGTGGATGAGAGCTTTGCATGGATTGGTTACTAATATATTTCTTCCCACAACTACTCCGTGCTTGGTCACAACCCAGGAGAACTCTTACGAGTAACATGTTAAAGTTATAGAGAAAGGATTATACATAACGTTGTGGAAGTGATAGCTTAGTGGTAGCGCGTTCGCCTCAGGTGTGACAGGCCTGGAGTTCGAGCCCAGCTGGAGCCGCTACGATTGTGCTCTTGGGCAAGACATTTAAATTCCACATGGCCTCTTCTCTCTCCCGTGTGGCGATGGATTCCATTAGGAATGAGATCTCGAGAGTGATTAATATACGTTGTAAGAACTAGTTTCGCAATCGAGCTAACACACATTTGTATAAATATAGCGTTGCGTGTATGATGCCCTATCTTCACAGATGGTATGAAAAACGACAGGTCATGAATATTCGGTAATATTTCTTTTTTATCATAAGATGAGATAAATAGAATATTAGGTTACTCTCTTATAAATTTTAAATTATTAGGCTCGTCTCCGAAAAAATACATGTCTCCGTAGAACCTCTCCTTGTATATTTTCTGCAAGACGCCTAATACATTAAAATTTATAGGACAGTAACCTAACATTCTCTATTATTTATAGCCTTAATTTTTGTAACAGTGTTATTTGTTGCTGCAAATAATAGAAAAATAATAAATATGTTTCCACTCTCAATTATGTTCAAAGTCGCTATGACGAGAAAAAGTCTAGTCAGGTTATGGCTCTCAAAGTTTAAAGCGACACTACATTGGTGCAGAATATAATTTCCTATTATATGGTATAATTGTTTTTCCAATATTTGCCTCAAAAACTGAGTATTTCAACAAATAAACAAGCGTCGTATACGCGGTTTGTTGGCATAACAAAATAATGTAAATAGAGTCGACATTCATGCGTAATACAACGCGTGTATCCTGCGTGTATTTATCGTACATATTTACCGTTATATCTCACATTTGTGCCTATGCATATTCATTTGTAGACTAATCTTAGTTAAATTATCTCTAAGCGAAAGTATCGCGTGTTTAGTATTGACGCCAATGACAAACAAGCGTCATTTCATGAGCCTGGATGACCGTTATATGAAATCCTACTTTCACTTGAAAGATTGTAAGCCACAATGCACTATTTATTGATTTAATGCTAGTGTTGGAATGTATTCAGAAGAATTTGTAATACCAATGTATTAATACGTGAAAACATGCATTGTATTTGCTTTTTGCGATGTAGTGTCGCTTTAAATTAATATGTTAAATGTTATATAAGTATGCCTCGCCTACTACACACACTAGTTTGGCATAAAGCATATTTCTTTAGATAGCGATCACAACTGTACAGACGGATCTGTAGCCCAGTGGTTATAACGCTGGACTGGCAATCCATGGATCGCAGATTCGATCCGCCGTCTGACCAGAATAAAATTAACAGTTAAGTCTCATATGGGACGTTAAACCGAGGTCTCGTGTCCGTGCTTTACACCGTGCACGTAATCGAACCAGAGGATACTCTGGAATGGGTCTATGTCTGTATCATTGCACTATCCTCCAAAAATCTAAAATAACTAATCTTTTCAGGAGGCGTCGCTCATATGGGCAACCGGTAGCGACGATAAATAAACATAAAACACACTTGGTTTAAAGTCCCATCTGAAAGACTGTTAATTTTATTAGGTTCAGGCGGGGGATCGAACCTGCGATCCCTGTTTTTGTCCTCCGAATCTGCATGATTCCTATAGTTATTATTTTGTTGACGATGCATAAAGGCTCCATTTATTTTCATTGTTTATTGTTCCATTCATTGTACATGAAACCATCCAGTGCATCTCATAGACATATCACATTCTTAACAATAAAGACTTTTATTTAACCCTTTTTTGACTTAACCCTCTTCGTCCCGTCTGGAACATATGGCATTGACTACAGCTTTCCATCCTCTACGGTCCTGCGTTTTTTGCTTGGCCTTCCCCCAGGAGATCCTGTACCGTAATCGTATAAGTTCCAAAACAAGTCCAAGTTATAAGTGTTTATTTAAATAAATTTCTACGGTGTGCCCAAGCACCATATGGCGCTTTCAATAATCCCAGTTCGTCTCCCCGTAATCTAAATGTATCTCATCTTTTATAGAGAAGCAAGCTTGGACATGTATTCCATAAAATGTCAAGCTACAGATGTTCCAGTAAACATGTTTGGCATAACTGCCACTCAATATATCAATTCGGATATATTGTTTTGGTGCAAACACATGCTTGTACGGAAATAACATGTTAATATTTTGAAATTGTACTGTTTAAACTTAAAACATCAGAGTACATTTCTGATGTAATAGCACACATGTGTGGAGAAACCTTTAATATGCTGATCAGGCATACATGTAAGGGATGTCCACGCCAAGTATACTTGTTTATCTGCCAAATGTATTTGCTTCTCTGCCAACATAAACAGTTAGTACAGTTCCATGTATAATTGCCTTGTATAACGACCGTATACAGCATTATTATAAATGGAAAAATACTCATGACTCATGAATATGTACCACGCTATACAACTAATTATGGAGGTAATTAATTAACATAATCAACATATAACCCCATTATGTTACAATCCCATATGTACGAAGCTCAGTGTCTAGAGATCTTCACCAAGTCGTGGTTGGGCGGCCTCGCCTGCGCTTCCCTTAGGGGTTCCAGTCAAGTGTCTGTCTTGTGATGTGGGTTGGGTCCGGTCGTAGGGTGTGCACAACTCACCGCCACTTCTGCTCCTTGATGGCATCTGGAATTGGTCTCTGTTGAGTTCTTATTTTTTTCACATATTAGGGATGCTGGCATCAAATAAGTATATATCATTGTAAATATATTATATTCTCTTTGTTTCCACCTTACGGTGATTAATAGTTACAGTTTCAAAAATAATAGTGCATAGAATAAACACAAACAATGGAACATAAAGGTTATTCCAACATTACAATTGACAATGATATTTCATTAAGTAATAACTATGTTACATATATACAAACGACGAGGGCAGAAAGAGACGAAGTGATGCTCGTTTCTTTCAACATCACCCCTCCCAGTACTCAGTGTTCCCTTCATTGTACATGAAACCATCCAGTACATCTCATAGAAATATTACATTCTTAACAATAAAGACTCTTTACACTTTTAACTCTTTCACCGCCAATGTCGCATAAAAGCGACTTTGTAAAAAAAGTAGAGAACCCGATCGGACAGAACAGAACATGCCGTCTGATCAGGCTATATGCTGATTGCTCTTCAGAGAGTGGAGCTGAAGCACCTGTCCGAATAGCAAACACCATAGATTCTGATCAGACGCGGCGTTACGCCGCGGCTGATCTGGATCTATGTTGTTTGCACATGCTCTGAATTTATTCGGCGCTGAAAGAGCTAAATCAAATAATTATTTATCATTGTATATATCTCGTCTGCCTTAATATGTTTTACTCCACTACTATGTTAACTATTATCAAGATATGTTTAGATTTTGTACACTTAAATTATTGAACTTGAATGGCAATGTAACTTTATGTTTTTATCCCACAGGGGTTTGTTTTATCCATACGCTATGTATCTTTGTCTTTGTCGGCAAGTAGCTATTATAGCTAGTGTTTATTTGTTGTACATACGATAAAGTGTCTTGTTTAAATTTTAAACTGTATTCATTTTACAACGATTGAGAAGCAAGTTTTAATAACTTATATTAATCACTCTCGTTGGCGCGGATGAAAGCGTACATATGGCCATGCGTGAGGGTGAAAACCGGAGTACCCGGAGAAACCCCACCTGTCCGATCTGGCGGCCACCGTACCATCTCACATACTTCCCGGTCAGAGGATCGAACACTAAAGTTTCTTGTTTCTTGTATCATAAACATTTTTTACAGTAACGATACATAACAATGCAGACTACATGAACAGCATATACGTCTATAACACAGGGATTCGGCACGTTTGGGGGTACTAGTATATATATTTAAGTATATATACTAGCACCCCCAAACGTGCCGAATCCCTGTGGTCTATAAATGCAATGCGATATTGAGGACTATTGTCTAAGTGATTGTATCTCATTATACCTGGTCGATACCAACTACCTCGATCACCTATATCGTGTTTATTTTATTGGTTTTCTGTTTACATACGTATTTCACATATCGCATTGAACCAGTAACAATCAGATTTCAATACAAATTGTAGTTGACATTTGCAAATATAAGTTATTGTCATAATAGTTGATTTACATACATGCTTATAAATACATACACACAAACACACATACGTTATACATACATACATACATACATACATACATACATATACACACATACATGTACTGATATACACTTATATATATATAACATATTTCTTTTAACCCATTTCATTCTGGATACATTTAAAGGCTTTTGCAAATAACATAGATCCAGATCAGCCGTAGCGTGACGCTGCGTGCTGATCATGATATATGGTGTGTGCTACATAGCCAATTGTCTTAGCAAGATCTTACGTTAATGGAATCTGACTTCTAGAACACAGAAGCCTTCGGAATATGTAAAAAAATAAATAAAATTGTACAAAATGTTAGTTTTGTTTTGGCAGAGCATCGTTCGTTCGTTCGTTGCTCTCATCTTCAGCCCTAGTGTTGGATTTCCGTATCTGCAACTCTTGGAGGTGCTAGATTCACGTGATCTCAATGAGGGAGCCCGTTGGCTTTCATATTACCTTCCTAGACAGATAAAGTCCGATTTATCTCTAAATGTATAACGGTCCTTTCAGTTGTTTTTACACTACAGTTGTTCTCTAGCCGGATGTTGCGTTATGCAAATTATGTTAATTAATTGATTAAAAATAAATTACAGATTGTTTACCCATTGGATATAATGTAGGACATCTGTCGAGATATAGTAACATAATAATTATAAGATAAGAAAGTGGAAGACAATTGGTGGCATGTAGTACAAAGGAAACAACGATAAAAACAGAGGAAACAAACTAAGATGACCTACATACATTTAGAGAGTATTCAGGGGCAGTAACTGACCGATGTCTCTCATAGGACGGTGATTATGGGAACACATAAATCTGTCAAAAGGTATATATGTACTTAATCGCAAATTAATAGCTTCCATTGGGATATGAACTACATTGAGTGTCCTTAAAATGCGTAAAGGCCTGAGGCCATACTAAAATAATTCTTATTCTTTCACAGGTTGTACTATAGGAGTACAATCGTGTTTTACCGTGAACATCGTAGCTTAATATATAAAACTGCTTAAACATCGCGCATGCGTTTACCGCCTTTTAAATTCGTGTATCTTCGTTCTTTGTCATATGCAACGGAATTGAATCGGGGATATTCGACAATCTACGTCGGAGACGGAAATTAGAGATGTTTCCCGGGGCAATTTGCCGTGCACGTGTTTTATCTCGTGAACACTTGTCAGTCTATGTTTGTACGGTGTCCAATCGTTTTGTTTGTTGTATTTGTATGAATGAAAGATTGTATGAACGTGGATGAGAGCTTTGCATGGATTGGTTACTAATATATTTCTTCCCACAACTACTCCGTGCTTGGTCACAGCCCAGGAGAACTCTTACGAGTAACATGTTAAAGTTATAGAGAAATTATAATACAATAGTCTACCAATTTATATTGAGTAGTTACAGACAGACACTGTGGTAAGTTTTGTATTATATTAATATCGATTTTCTACAGGTATATGTCTGGTTTTATGAAATGATTGAAATGTTTTATACTTTGTTTTTATATGCTCTTGTATGTATTTACTTATGTTTTAGGCCTTTTTCCATATACGGAAACTGTGAATAAAGAAATATAACGAACCTACGCCAGAGTGCCTACTTTATATTGGCCCCTGTTACATTGGTGGCCAATGTGGATTCCGTAGGCTACAGTGTCGTGGATGACCGGAAGTCAGCCGTGGAGCGACCGGAAGTCGACCCAAGGGTCCGACCCAACGTCTCGAAGTGTTAGATGTGATCAGCGTACACGAATGATAACGGATGTGCATCCACTGTTCATGGGCACGAGATCGTCATTCCGGAATTGTGTAGATTGTGAAAATTATGCAATTTAGAAATAGAAATTGCAATATGTGTATCAAGGTATATTATAGGTGATTTTGAAATCAAACAGTGTATTAGGTGATTTTGAGATATGTTCTCTATATTTTTTTTTCTCGATTTTTGTGAGAAATAATCAGTGTCTTTATTTAAGGAGTTATCCCAATTATTAGCCTGAAATTATTCTTGTCCAACTATCGAGCACTTTCCATTACTTGTCTCACAATACTTTAGCACTGCACGTAACCTGCAGATGGACGACTGAGTGAGAACAGCAGCGCAGAGAGAGAGAGAGGTGAGTGATATATGTGTTGTGTTGTACTGTATTTGTAATTTTGATTATATGTATACTATAATATTGTGTAAACGTACATAATTCATTGCGAATCGACCGATTGCGTATATTTATAGTCTCAGAGGACTACGCGTTCGTGGTAGAATCGATTAGTTGTAGTTATTATTTATTATAGTGTAGTATTATTTGATGTACCTTATATAAACAGTGAATTGGTATAAAACTAATCCTTTGCTGCTACTGGGTGATAGTGTTGAATTCATGTAAAAATAAATATTTCATAGTTTATATAACTTGTTGAGCAATTCTTCAAGGAGTATTTTCTATGGTGGTGGCCAGGTCAAATTAAAGTGTATAACTTATATTTTCAGCACTGTTTGCAGTAACTGTGATTTTTCGTTTTATTTGTATTGTAATTCAATTGTACTTTGAAAATAATTTGTGTTGTATTTTGTTTGTAGATTGTAATTTATCATTTATCACAATTTAGCCAAGATAAAGACATACGATGGCTACTGGAGGAAGTGATAGAGCAACCATTAGTGAAGCCGGAGATAAGGAAGCACCAGCTTTAGCTAATGAACAGTTATCTGTTATTTTAGATGCACTCAGGAAGAGTGAAGACTATGTTGTCTTGACGAAAGACGAGTATGCGGCTTTTCAAAAGCCTACTGCCATTACGAGTACACCTAAAGAGACAGGTGCACGGAGAAAGGTATCAGATTTTATCAAAATGTCGCCAAAGCCATTTGTTGATAATACTGTATTAAATATGTCGAACTTTCAGGGTCCAAGATATGAGATGCCTAAGTTACCATATTTTTCAGGTGAACAACCACCAATGAAAGGAGATGAGCCGTTTGTTGTTTGGCATTTTGAGTCCAAGTGTTTATTGTCAGAGAATTTACCTGAACATGTTACTTTGCAGATTATTCGTAGGTCTTTACGTGGTACTGCAAGACATATATTGATTTCACTTGGTGAACATGCTTCCAGCAGTGATGTTTTAGACAAACTTGATATACTTTTTGGAGATGTAGTGACAACTGAATCAGTTATGCAATCTTTTTATAATGAATGTCAGAAACTTTCAGAAAATGTCACCACATATGGATGTCGTCTCGAGTCACTCCTACAAGTTGCAGTTGAGAGTGGACATGTCACCCATGTTGCTAGAAATGATATGCTACGTTCTAAATTTTGGACAGGTTTACGAGACGAGAAGCTAAAGATTATGACCAGGAGTAAATATGACAATATTTCTGATTATAACAGGTTGTTGAGAGAGGTACGCTCAGTCGAACAAGAGTTAGCGGCTTCGAGCAGTGTCTCAGCAACTGTGAATGCTGCTCAACAGTCCTCATCTGAAAATAAACTTATTAATGATCTTTCTAGTAAGATGGATAAGCTTATGAACAGGATGCTGTCTCTAGAGAAACAGATAAATGAGCGACCACGAGATACATCAAATTCCAGTAATAGACAAAATGATTCTGATGGTACATGTAACAGTTATTACAGGAATAACTACAATCCCGGGCGAGGCAGACCTAGACCAGAACGAGGTGGTGACAACCCGAGATATGATAGTAGACAGGATTATAACAATCAGAGCTCGAATTATAGAGGTAGACAATTTGGGTCCAACAATAACCAAACTAACACCACTAACAATAACAAACGTGACCCAAACGTGTAGACTCCTCTGTTGTAGGGCAAACAGGGGAAGTCGGTATTGATAATGGCCCTAAGTCGAAATCTAGTGTTAGAACTTTAGCTGACAGAATGGTTGGTAAAGCAAACGAAGGGACAGCTATTAATTGTGGTATTGAGACCAATGTACTTGTTGACAGTGGGTCAATGGTAACCTTAGTTTCCGAGTCATTTTATAACTCGCTTGACCCCAGATCTGAATTGTGCAGCATGTCAGATTTTAAATTAGATGTTGTAGGTGCCAGTGGTGCAAAGTTACCGTACTCAGGTTATATTGAAGGTGAAATTTGCATACCTTACTTGTCACATAGTATTGTTGTACCAATTTTGATTGTTCCAGATACTGAATATCGTCAGTCTGTACCAGGTATTATTGGTACAAATGTTTTGCTATATTGTGATTCTATTTCAGAAACATCTTGTTCAGATCCATATAGAGTTGCTTTGGATGTAATGACATGTAATAATTATATTGCAGTGAAAACGACTAACAAGATGCCAGTCGTAATTTATCCTAATCAAGTCATGAATATGTCAGGTCTTGTTAGGAAAACAAATGATGTGAAAACAGCTGTTACCGAGGCAATAGATAGACCTCAACTAGCAGGACTGACAGTTTGTCCAAGAATTGTATCTCTTGATAGTGAAAGTTTTACTACAAGGATACCTGTAAGAGTGTGTAATATTACATGCAAACCTATTAGAATTTTACCAAATAGTAATATTTGTTCACTTTCAGAAGTCAAAGTAATTGACTCATGGAAACCAGAGGTGTCTTCTCCAAAACCTGATACACAATCTTTTACAAAATTACAGGAATTGGGAATCAAGGTCAACAAAGAGAACCTAACTGATGAACAATTTTTACGAGTACAGCAGGTATTGGGGAAATGGGACCATATTTTTTACAAATCTTCTACAGATATTGGCAAGACAGATCTAGTTCAGCATCATATTAATCTTACTGATAATGTTCCTTTTAAACAGCCTTATAGGAGAATTCCACCTTCAATGTATGAAGAGGTACGTCAACACTTGAAGGAAATGGTAGATTGTGGAGCCATTAGGGAGAGTAAATCCCCATATTGTTCTAATACTGTTTTAGTAAGGAAGAAAGATAATTCTATTCGTTTTTGTATAGATTTGCGACAACTTAACAAGCGCACTATCAGAGATGCCTATACCTTACCAAGAGTAGACAACCTGTTAGATTCCCTTGTCAGTAGTAAATATTACTCAAAATTAGATCTCAGAAGTGGATTTTGGCAGGTGGAGCTAGCAGAGCAAGACAAGGAGAAAACTGCATTTTCTGTATGTCCATTAGGTTTTTGGGAATGTAACCGGATGCCCTTTGGTTTGACCAACGCGCCGAGTACCTTCCAACGTTTGATGGAAACATGTATGGGAGAGCTTAATCTAAGAGAATGTTTAATTTTTCTAGATGATGTCCTCATATTTTCGCAAACTTTTGACGAACATATCGCCAGATTGGAAGCTTGTTTTGAACGTCTGGAACGACATGGTTTAAAATTGAAACCTTCTAAATGTGAATTTTTTAGCACTAAAGTTACTTATTTAGGTTACGAAGTTTCAGCCAGAGGTATTCATGCAGATCCAGAGAAACTTGCAGCTCTGACTACTTGGCCGGTTCCACAAGGAATAAAATCTTTACGTACATGTTTAGGTTTTACAGGGTATTACCGTCGTTTTGTGAAGGATTATGCAAAGATTGCTAAGCCTCTGAATGATTTACTTGTTAGACATTCCACCAATAAGGCTTCCAAGAAGGCTAGGAAGAAGAAAACTCCATGGAATTGGGGAGATGATCAGCAAAGTGCTTTTGAGACCATTGTTCAATTACTTATTAATCCACCTGTTCTTGGTTATGCTGATTTTTCTAAACCATTTGTTGTTTCTGTAGACGCTTCGACAGAAGGGCTAGGTGCGGTCCTTTACCAGGAACAAGACGGTTTAGAACGTGTCATCAGCTATGCCAGCAGAGGTCTACGGTCCAGTGAAAAGAACTACCCAGCGCACAAGTTGGAGTTTCTTTGTATGAAGTGGGCAATCAGCGAGAAGTTCCATGATTATCTCTATGGTAACACCTTCATCGTGCGAACAGACAACAACCCTCTGACATACGTATCCTCCACAGCCAAGTTAGACGCGACTGGGCATCGATGGTTAGCTGCTCTAGGCAACTACAATTTCACGGCCAAGTACAAACCAGGTCGATTGAACAGTGATGCGGATGGCCTCAGCCGAAGACCACATGAACAAGCAGAAGAGGAAATCCTGTTCGCAGATGTTATTAAAGCCATGTGTACAGAAGCAATGGTACGAACAGATGAACATCCTCTTGCTGAATCATTAGTCATAACAGATGATGACAACCTAGAGTTAGACCCCACATATACGACAAGGGAGACTACTGAGATGTGTGATATCAACTGGAAAGAGGAACAGTTGAAAGATCCAACCATTTCCAGGATATACAACATTGTTGACACCAGAACTCAACTTTCCAAGGATCAATTGAAAACAGAATCCAAAGAAGTACAGAAGTATCTTCGACATAGGAGTTCATTTACCATCATGGATGGAGTACTTCATAGTGTCAGATAGATAACCATACTATCTATCAGCTTGTTTTGCCAGAAAGCTACAGAGAATGGGCTATGCAAGGACTACATGATGATGTCGGTCACCAAGGGCGAGACAGAACACTTTGGCTGGTGAAGCAGAGATTCTTTTGGCCAGGCCAAGAGCAAGATGTCATTAGGAAGGTTCACAACTGTCCTAACTACTTGAGAAGGAAGTCACCAACCAAAGCCACAGCACACCTGGTACCGATACAGAGTTCTCGTCCCATGGAGCTAGTATGTATTGACTACTTGTCACTGGAGAGGTCCAAAGGCGGATACGAGAATATACTCGTCATCACAGACCACTTCACACGCTACGCTCAAGCCATTCCTACTCGCAACCAAACTGCCCAGATTACCGCTAGAGTTTATTTGAAAACTTCTTTTCGCACTACTCTTTTCCTGCAAGGTTACACAGTGATCAAGGACGCAACTTCGAGAGTAAAGTGATTCGTGAACTGTGTAACATTGCGGGAGTAGAGAAGTCGCGCACGACCCCGTACCATCATATGGGGAATGGATATACGGAGCGATTTAACGGTACTCTTCTAGGAATGCTGGGAACGCTAGACCCTTATGAGAAGGCAAACTGGCAAGACTACGTGAAACCGCTA
>CM026400.1:28270638-28290907 GCA_014843695.1 Archivesica marissinica | reverse complement strand
TGCAAATCACATTAGAAATCGGCCCTCACCAAGTTGTCCACACGTGCAAATCACATTAGAAATCGGCCCTCACCAAGTTGTCCACACGTGCCAATCACATTAGAAATCGGCCCTCACCAAGTTGTCCACACGTGCCAATCACATTAGAAATCGGCCCTCACCAAGTTGTCCACACGTGCAAATCACATTAGAAATCGGCCCTCACCAAGTTGTCCACACGTGCAAATCACATTAGAAATCGGCCCTCACCAATTAAAACTATTGTACAGTGCTCGATACAAACCAATATTACCAAAGTATTTCAGGAAAGACATACAACATAACATTAATGCACTTGAGAAATATATAGACTAAGACAATTTTCAGGAAGTGTGAATGTTGGAGGCATTTTTGAGGAAAAGTTGGCAAACAAGTTTTTCCAATGGATTTGGGTATGCTAAAAATGAATATTTTGTTTGCCAAGCTCAATTTTGATTTTTTGGTACCCAAATTGCTAAAAACAAAAATGGCCGCCATGGAAAACTTAAAACGTCCATAACTTTTGAATGAAGGGTGATAAAGCAAAGTTTTTTTTGCACCAAATACCATGTTTTTGATGCCTACCAACACACTGAACAACATACCATAATGGAGCTATGATCAATATATATCAGTGAAAACTAGAATCCCACACAAGATCCAGGGTTCTTAGCATTGCACAAGATCTTGTCTACAGTGTCAGCGGGAGAAAGAAAATGACTCCAAAGCATGTTGGCCTTGGATCAACTCTGCACCAGGCAACTAGATCCAAACAACTGGTGGAGTTATTTCACAGTGCTGGCCACATTGTTAGCTACAGAGATATCCTCCGGATTGACACAGCATTAGCCGAGAGCACATTGGAAAACATGAACTGTGATAATGGAGCTATAGTCCCACCTAACTTAGTTCAGGTTTGTTCACTTCTCAGCAGACAACATAGACATAAATGATTCAACTTTAGATGGCAAGGACACTTTCCATGCCACCCATGTTGCAGCTTGGCAGAGAGGGCCAGCTCCTGACGACTTGTTGAAGAACATAGAACCCTCCAAACATACATCTTTGAGTGTTCCAGAAGCAATGGAAGCTATCATCCCAGTCAACATCAATGAAGGCACCACCGAACCAGTTTGGGGAATTGAAGAAAGCGGAGTGGTTTGAGAAATCCAATGATATTCCCACATCGGCATTGAAAGCTAAAGCTACAGACAAAGCATTTATGTTTATGCGTCAACACGAAGAACCTAAATCCACCTGGACATCTTATAACAGAAGACACAGTCAAATGGATCCAGAAAAAACCACTGTTGGATACATGCCTATCATTCAGGCACCAGCACATGAGATCCAAACTTTGAACACAATTGTTCAAAGAGTTCTACATGTAGCAGCCTCTTTACAGCAAAAGCATGCCGTGATTACAGTAGACCAGGCACTCTTCCCTGCACTGATGGAGCTGAAATGGACAATACCACAGTACAATGATCTTCTGATACCCAGATTAGGAGGCCTACATACGGCGATGAACTTTCTGAAGGTCTTGGGACAACACACTGCAGATTTTGGTTTGGCAGACGTCTGGATAGATAGTGGAATTTTGGGACCAAATTCAACAGAGAAAGCAATGACTGGAAAATCATATGCTAAGGGAGTGCGTGCACACAAACTAACCCTGCAAGCTATGTGGCAACTTGTGCTTCCACAACTCCTGCCGTATATAGAGAAGAAAGACCATGAGCTGAAAGAAGATATATTGAAAGCAGCAAGGTCAGATGCTCCACAAGATTATGATGCACTGGTGACAACACTGGCATCCATACGAGTTTGCAATCTCATGGCTGAATTTGTTCTTAGCAAAGAGCAAGATGTCAACTTCCAGTACCTGTAGCAGTATATGAACATGGTATGTATACTACTCCTGTTCATCAGGGCCCAGCGTGATGGTCTCTGAGAGCTTCACCTCTATGCTTTTAAGCAAATGCTTCCATACTTCCACCGCTATGACCACATAAACTATGCAAGGTGGAGTACTGTGTACTTAGCCGAGATGAACCAGCTACCTGATGAAGTCAAAGAGGAATTCTACAAAGGCAACTTTGTTCTGAAGGGATCAGACCAGAGATTCAACCAGATTGACCCAGACCACAGCCAAGAGTGGCTAAATGGCACAGGGAAAAAGGGTGGTGGTATCATTGGAATTACCAAAACCACAGCAGCATTGAGCCGCTGGGCCTTGTCATATAATCGCAGGGCCTGCATTGCAACCAAGACAAGGACATGAAGACCAAACGATTCACAATGAAACCACTCCTGCTAGAATAAAACGGGACACCGAGGATGAAGACAAAATCATGTCAGTTCTACAAAGAATGAAAGTTTTTGCACTAGACACATCCCGTGATGTGCTCCAGAATATTTCTACCAAGGATTTAGCAACTACTGATATCCAAGAATGTCTTCTGAAAGCTGAGCATCTGGGCCAGGTACAACTCAATACATTCGTGAATGAGAGATTGGTTGCCTCTGGTGGCGGCCATACAAGAGTCAAGTTCAGAGATCCCATACATAAGTCAAAGGCACTCGCCTTCTCATCTCTATATGTGGCGCAGAAAGACTCCAAGGGTAAAGAAACCACCATGAAAACAGACCGGAATATACTTCAGCGCCTCATCATTGCCTACCAGGCTGGCAGGAAGGTGGATCTTCACAATGTATTACAGCATGAACTGATGACTGTGCCAGTTGCAATTGCAAACACAAATGGCAGTATGTGGGTTGGTAATAAAGCTATCCTAACTGATGTGATGACCAAAGATGTGACCTGTCCACCAGAGATTACCCTTGACAGAACATCATGTCTGGTGATAGATGGCCAAGCCCTAGTAGTGGCACTTGGGAAACCTTCACGTGTTAATAACGTTGGTGAACTGGGAGAGGCATTTGTGCTGAATGTCAGTCATGCTGGGAGATCTTTTGACAGGATCGATGTCACCTTTGATCGGTACAGAGAAACATCAATCAAGGCTGGTACCAGGAAGAAACGTTCAAAACATTCTCGTCCGATCAGAAGAGTTGTCGAGGACAGTTCTGTGCCAATCCCCAACAACTGGAATGATTTTCTGGCTGTGCCTGCTAACAAGGCAGACCTAGCAGAGTTCCTCTCAAAACATTTGATCGCAAATGTTCCTCCAGGGAAAATACTGGTAGTCTCTGGTGGATTCCAGAGGGAGGACAAAGTTTGGACATCTGACCCGGAATTGGACATTCATCTGCTCGAGGCCAGCCATGAGGAGGCAGATACAAGGCTTGTCTTGCATTGTATGCACACAGCGCGAGACACAGATGTCTTAGTGCTACTGCTAGCACATTTCCCCAAAATGAATTGCAGAAAGTTGTGGATGAAGGCAGGCACATCAAAACGTCGGAAATACATACCTGTACATGATATCAGGCATAATCTTCCATTCAGCAACTCAGTGGTTGAAACCCTCATCCCATTCCATGCAATAACGGGCTGCGATACTGTGTCCTACTTTGCTGGACATAGCAAGAAAACTGCATGGAAACTGTTCACCACAGACAACCATCTCCTCAAAGACCTTGGAACAGGAGAACTGACACAAAATACAATGAAGGATGCAGAACAGTTTGTGTGCAAGTTGTACAACGTTCAAGAAGTAGCCAGCTGTGACAATGCTCGTGTCAAATTGTTCTTCAAATGTAAATCGCAAGATGCATTGCCTCCTACATCAGATGCACTACAATTTCATGTTCAGCGAGCACACTTCCAAAGTATGGTTTGGATGCAGGCTACCAATCCACAACCAGTCCTACCCTCACCGGCAACCATGGGCTGGACATTGGAAGGTGGACAGCTGTCACCAAAACTTGTGTCACTCGCTCCAATTCCACAGTCATGCAAGGACAAGGAGTTGCACCTGCAGAAAGGGCAAACTGACATGCACTGGAGCATGCAAGTGTGTAGGCAGTGACAACATTTGCATGAACAAATGAAGCTGAAAGAAATACTTCAAAGACTTGCGATACAGTACACTGTTATAGACATTTACTATTTAAACATAATATAATATGCTGAATAACATTACGACCTAGTGTTCCTACTATGTATAATATATGTTGGACAGTTTATAAATCATGTAAAATACACTTATTAATATTTTCAGTCACTATGTGCCATGCTTCTGGTAATATAAAGGCATTTCATGATCTAACGTTCTGATTTTGTTTATTATTTGTCAGTTTTCAAATGAAATGCCACTTATATTATTTTCCACCCATTTATATTGAACATAGCTCCATTATGATGTGCTTAGTGTGTTCGTAGGCATCAAAAACATGGTATTTGGTGCAAACAATTAAGCTTTATCACCCTTCATTCAAAAGTTATGGGCGTTTTAAGTTTCCCATGGCGGCCATTTTTGTTTTCAGCAATTTGGGTACCGAAAAATCAAAATTGAGCTTGGCAAACAAAATATTCATTTTCAGCATACCCAAATCCCTTGGAAAAAGTTGTTTGCCAACTTTTCCTAAAAAATGCCTCATAAACTCTAAGCGCCAACATTTCGCTGAAATTGTCCCATTTTGTTATAAATATAATCTAGCACCAATAAGAGTTACAGATAAGGAAATCCCACCCGATTGCTGAATATGCGTGGAAAGAGGTTCTGCTCTCGCCTTTAGTATGCTTTTCATTCACTGCCTGTGTGTTTTACGTTTATTTATTGTCGTGTGGATTACGTTTATTTATCGTCGCTACCGGTTGCCCATATGAGCGACGCCTCCTGAAGAGATTAGTCATTTTAGATTTTGGAGGATAGTGCAATGATACAGACAGAGACCCATTCCAGCGTCTCCTCTGGTTCTTTTACGTGCACGGTGTACAGCACCGACACGAGACCTCGGTTTAACGTCCCATCTGAAAGACTGTTAATTGTATTAGGGTCAGACGGTGGATCGAACCTGCGATCCCTGGATTACCAGTCCAGCGTTTAACACTGGGCTACAGATCCGTCTCGCTACCGGTTGCCCTTATTTATACACGCATCAATGGCGTATTAATTTACTATTAAGTGATGAGGTAATGGAATGTGTGACAATTTACTCACATTGGTTTTGATTGTCACTTAAAAGTAAACACAACGTGAACAACACATGTATGGTAGCGATACGATATTGATTGCATCACCAATGCCGTATCGCTGTTCTCATATCGACGCACCTTTACGGCAGTGTTCAGATTTTACCATTATCCAACGAAATGATATCAAGTTCGACGCGGAAATAAACGGAAACTACCAGATTTGTTCGTGATGTCTAATTAGCATAAAGTAGTCCCCTCGTCCTCCGTATTTTCATTTCTTTCAATAACTCATCATCACAAAGAAAGTAAAGTGCATAATGCATGTTTCATTGAATAAAAAACTGAATAATCGCATACAGTAAAGTGTAAACTTTATTTATTTTACAACGATTGCGAAGCAAGTTCTAACAACTTATATTAATCACTCTCGTTGTCGCGGATGAAAGCTTATATGTGGTCATTCGTGTGGGAAGAAACCGGAGTACCCGGAGAAAACCCACCTGTCCGATCTGACGACCACCGTACCATCGCACATACAGTACACATCCGTTTCTCGGAACAGGAATATGATGTACACGGTGTATGTAATTCATAAGATGATCTTTCACATAAGAATTTAATTCTGTTTACACAATTATTCATTTTGATTTCAGGACAACACGCCACTTGACCAATATGAACTTATGCATCTAGACCTACCATTATCACGATGAGACATTGATCTTCAAGAACTGTAAGAGCTAGTGTATAAAGTACTACAGTGTGATAATGGATAACCACATGACGCATGAACAGGGTTGTATTAACATTGAGCATTGTAACGCCATATCTGACAATATCTCCAGCTTTGAGCATTACGAAACTGAGTCCCACTTACTTTACAGTGCAGAAGTGAAACTTGTAATCGTATGTGTAGCATGTGTGTCGATAGCTTCAACTACATTATCAATAACGTGTATGCATCGAACCAAGACAATTGCGTATGCCACAAAGCTTTTATCAACGGGTGTGCTTACCTTTGACCTTCTATTTATAGTAATAACGGCACTGAGTAAATTTGTGGAGAATCCTTGTATTTACGTCAACATACACACATTTGCAATGATGTGGCTACAGTTAGCTGTTGTTACAATTACCTTAATGGCAATTGAACGTTATGTTCTTATTTTGAACCCAATGTGGTATATGAACAATGCAACCAAGGTGAAGATTCGAACAGCTGTGATCTCTGCATGGTTGATTGAAGGAAGTATATGGCTTTTTGCTCGATATGGTGTGTGCTATTTCAAATATCAAACCGTTTCTGTCTTTACAATACCTGGGTTTTGTAAGAAAATCCAGTCCATGTCGTACGCCATTTTACTCACAGTCGGATTGGTTATTTCTTGCACGTGTTATTGGAAGATATTCAGACTGATCCAGTCTAAAGTGACTCGTGGTCGTACAATGACCACTTCAGAAACAGCAACGGAGATTCGACGTTATCACAACACGAGTATAGTGTTTGCGTACATAATTGTAATCGTGGTTACTTCGATGGCATACCTAACTATAATACTTCTGATACAGCTTGATGTCTTGCGCCAGAACAAACGACGAATCTCAATTGAAATTGTGTCTCTATGTAACTGCTTCTTGGACCCTTTTCTTTACGTTATGTGTTTCAGAGAATGTAGACTTCAAATGTTGATATATCTTGCAATTGTATTCAAACGGTATCGACAGAGAGCTGAGGAAATGCGAATCGATGTCTACAATATTGTCACAACAGACTGCAAAAGAAATGTAAAGAAGGACTCGGGACAATAACTGTACACATACATTATGAAACAAACATAACGTGATATCCCTCGTGAAGAGAAGATATTAGCAACATTATGTAGTACAGTCTACATCCCTTATGTCGAATTCCGTCGGACCGAACAAAACAACCGAAGTTTGACTTAATGATATTCGATATAAACAGATCCAGTTATATGAAAAATGATAGTGTCTGAAACGGGATGTTGAACCGACTTCGAGATAACCGGATAATTCGACATAACCGACTTTGACGTAACGGATGTAGGCTGTACATGTAATGATAAAATTAGAACATCTAGGGAAATTACGTTGGAATATTTGATTACCTTGTATTTAGAGTGTATTTTGGGTAGACACAAGCAAGTATGCACCGTAGGCCTACGCACAGTAAACATGTACATATGTTTGTTATTTTTACCAATTATGACTATATTCCATCAAGTAAAATTAACTATTTTGCCAAGTAGTAAAGTAACTCCCTTAATTATAGATATTTATTTTAGCCTGATTAGGAAACATTGTTTTTACAACATTAGATTAATCCCTCTCGAGACCTCATACCTGATGGAATCATCGGTAGGAGGGAGACAGGATTAATCCCTCTCGAGACCTCATAGCTGATGGAATCACCGGTAGGAGGGGGGAGGATTAATCCCTCTCGAGACCTCATAGCTGATGGAATCATCGGTAGGAGGGAGAGAGGATTAATCCCTCTCGAGACCTCATAGCTGATGGAATCATCGGTAGGAGGGAGAGAGGATTAATCCCTCTCGAGACCTCATAGCTGATGGAATCACCGGTAGGAGGGAGAGAGGATTAATCCCTCTCGAGACCTCATAGCTGATGGAATCACCGGTAGGAGGGAGAGAGGAGATACAATGTGGATTAAAGTACCTTGTCCAAGGACACCACAACCGTGGTTTTGAAGGGGTTCGAGCTCACAACCTCTCGGTTACAGGACGGATACAGTATCCATTACATCAAGGAGTCACCAACTCCTTGCACCCGTTGTCAGGCAGCATAATTATGCCCATTACAAGTTAGCAAATCAAAATCTTTGACAAGCAGTAAAGCTAAACCCATTCCAAGCCAGTGAAACTAAACCACTTGACAAGCAGTAAAGCTAAACCCATTCCAAGCCAGTGAAACTAAACCACTTGACAAGCAGTAAAGCTAAACCCATTCCAAGCCAGTGAAACTAAACCACTTGGCAGGCAGTCAAATAATTAAAATTAACCTAAGCAAATGTAGTCGTCATGGTTTACACAATGTACATACATGCATGTATAAATAAATTACGTAAGCGGGTGCGTAGCTAGCGATATTGAATTTGTAGGCCTGCCTAATAAATTGAGCACTAAAGGATGCGATTTGCTAGAGGAGATATATGGGGTGCTTCCCCCGCGGATATTTTGAATCATAGAACGTCATTGGTGTAGAGTGACGCATTTATATTTACGTCTTGGATGTTCAAATTTCGATATATTCAGATATGAATTTAACTTGTTTATGTTGTGCAGAACGTACGTGAGTTGCCAACCAAACTCTTCGCCATACCCCCATCTACCTAAAGTTGCCAACCAAACTCTTCGTCATACCCCCATCTACCTAAAGTTGCCAACCAAACTCTTCGTCATACCCCCATCTACCTAAAGTTGCCAACCAAACTCTTCGTCATACCCCCATCTACCTAAAGTTGCCAACCAAACTCTTCGCCATACCCCCATCTACCTAAAGTTGCCAACCAAACTCTTCGTCATAGCCCCATCTACCTAAAGTTGCCAACCAAACTCTTCGTCATACCCCATCTACCTAACGTTGCCAACCAAACTCTTCGTCATACCCCCATCTACCTAAAGTTGCCAACCAAACTCTTCGTCATACCCCTATCTACCTAAAGTTGCCAACCAAACTCTTCGTCATACCCCCATCTACCTAAAGTTGCCAACCAAACTCTTCGTCATACCCCCATCTACCTAACTAAAGTGCAACCAAACTCTTCGTCATACCCCATCTACCTAACGTTGCAAACCAAACTCTTCGTCATACCCCCATCTACTAAAGTTGCCAACCAAACTCTTCGTCATACCCCCATCTACCAAACGTTGCCAACCAAACTCTTCGTCATACCACCATCTACCTAAAGTTGCCAACCAAACTCTTCGTCATACCCCCATCTACCTAAAGTTGCCAACCAAACTTTTCGTTATACCCCCATCTACCTAACGTTGCCAACCAAACTCTTCGTCATACCCCCATCTACCTAAAGTTGCCAACCAAACTCTTCGTTATACCCCCATCTACCTAAAGTTGTATTGCATGTTTGGATTTTTATGTGTGATTACTTTATAAAAAGAGCAAGAAAAAGAAACCATCACAACCTATATAATATATAGAGGTGGTCGGATAGCATCAACAAACGGATACGCATTCCAGTGGTTAACACGTTGGACTGGGAATCCAGGGATCGCAAGTTCGATCCCACGTCTGACCTTAATAAAATTAACAGTCTTTCAGATGGGACTTTCAACCGAGGTCTCGTGTCGGTGCTGTACACCGTGTCCATAAAAGAACCAAAGGAGACTCTGGAATGGGTCTCTGTCTGTATCATTGCACTATCCTCCAAAATTCTAAAATGACTAATCTCTCCAGGAGGCGTCGCTCATATGGGCAACCGGTAGCGACAATAAATAAACGTAAAAACAAAGGAAAGGATAGCACCATAGTTGGTACATCTGGTGAATTAGTGAACTGTATTATCACGCTTGCCACAAGGTCAAAGAGGCGACGGGATAATATTCTTTATTGAAAAGGTCATCCCCATTGATCTACAGCTAGACTGCTTTGTAGAACTTGTACTATATGTCTATGAGCATAGTAGTAGAACGACAATGCTGCCTTGTACAATCACATCAGTTGACCATTGAAGGATGCTAGTGTGGGTTCAATTCTTATACTGACATAGTCAGAGCTTTAAGAGCCATTGTCGTAGAAGTTACAATTGGAGTAAATAGTTGTACGAGCGCTCGGGGAACCGAACTAGGTAGTGGGTTCTTAAATCATATTGTGTGAGCTGTTTTGTTAAGTTATTTTAATACAGGCTGTGTCACAGGCATAATACACAAATATATTTATAGTTTACCCAATAGTCATATAGTATTAAGTAGTCAACATTGCACACTATATGAATATAGGGCAAAACAAGTATGTGTGTATTGTGCCTGTGGCAGCGTGGCCAGAATTTCAATGAGATACGAAGGATTACGATTGGTCACCATCCACATATCATTTTATCATTGTTTGCCCATATTAAAATTTAAGAATTGTCTATGTAAAACAATATTACCGTAACAACCCTAGCATGTTTAAATTTATACAATTACTCAAGTCCGAAAATAAGCATACACTATGTAAACTCGCAATTTTTTACAAACGAGCCATGGAAGAAAGAAATGTTTACTTGAATGCTATTACACATGCTTAATTTAAAATCTATACCACTTAGAAATATGAATAGGCCATTATGCAGTCTTCATTCTAAGAGACCAGTTTTGTTCATCCTCTATGTATGAGTAAATTTGTTTAAGCACTTCACTATTTATGACGTGATAATATATATATATTGTATGTAATAATTTGTATATGATGATGTACTTTGTACAAATCGAAATAAATTATCTGTTCTGTGCTGTTCCTAAGTAGTAAGTAGTCAACATTTCACACTATATGACGATAGGGCAAAACAATTATTTGTGATTTTTGCATGTGGCGGCGGGGCCAGTATTTCAGTGAGATACGAAGGATTCCGATTGGTCACCATCCTGTAATATTGAGTGAGTCTATGGGAAGCACAGTAAATACTGTTGTTAAAATGTGTGCTATTCATTTTGTTTTGTATGGTAAATTGAATATTTAGAATTCAGCAAAATATTATTGAATATATGAATATGTTTGTCTGTTCTCTCTATTGTGTCACTCCCATCTTCATATATCAGTTGTTTTTAATTGGCATTAACGTTGTTGCAACAGTGACGATGCGCACTGCTACATGTTGTTTTTAATTGGCATTAACGTTGTTGCAACAGTGATGATGCGCACCGCTACATGCTGTATTTAATTGGCATTAACGTTGTTGCAACAGTGAAGATGCGCACTGCTACATGCTGTATTTAATTGGCATTAACGTTGTTGCAACAGTGAAGATGCGCACTGCTACATGCTGTATTTAATTGGCATTAACGTTGTTGCAACAGTGACGATGCGCACTGTTACATGTTGTTTTTAATTGGCATTAACGTTGTTGCAACAGTGACGATGCGCACTGCTACATGCTGTATTTAATTGGCATTAACGTTGTTGCAACAGTGACGATGCGCACTTGCTACATGCTGTATTTAATTGGCATTAACGTTGTTGCAAGGGTGACGATGCGCACTGCTACATGCTGTATTTAATTGGCATTATCGTTGTTGCAACAGTGACGAAGCTCACTGCTACATGTTGTTTTTAATTGGCATTAACGTTGTTGCAACAGTGAAGATGCGCACTGCTACATGTTGTATTTAATTGGCATTAACGTTGTTGCAACAGTGATGATGCGCACTGCTACCTGTTGTATTTAATTGGCATTAACGTTGTTGCAACAGTGACGATGCGCACTGCTACATGCTGTATTTAATTGGCATTAACGTTGTTGCAACAGTGAAGATGCGCACTGCTACATGTTGTATTTAATTGGCATTAACGTTGTTGCAACAGTGATGATGCGCACTGCTACCTGTTGTATTTAATTGGCATTAACGTTGTTGCAACAGTGACGATGCGCACTGCTACATGTTGTATTTAATTGGCATTAACGTTGCTGCAAGAGTGACGATGCGCACTGCTACATGCTGTATTTAAATGGCATTAACTTTGTTGCAACAGTGACGATGCGCACTGCTACGTGTTGTTTTAATTGGCATTAACGTTGTTGCAACAGTGACGGTGCGCACTGCTACATGCTGTATTTTCTCATGATTATATTGTGCTGTGCAATTGTCAATGGCAACATCGCAGTATTGTGTGATAGGACGTATAAATGAAATGTATAAATTTATGGTTTCCAAGGACTGGCTGTTAAGATAAAATTAAGCTTACGTAAGATGTAAATACGTTGATTTGGCTTTGATTAATAAATGGTATATCTGTGTGATACTATGCTATCTTAGATCATTGGGAAATACAGCCCTAGACGTTATATTACTGGTGACTGGTGACCTTGTGGATTTCGCCGATACGGGTTTTGTGTGTTTTACGTTTATTTATCGTCGCTACCGGTTGCCCATATGAGCGACGCCTCCTGAAGAGATTAGATCGAGAGGCGTCGCTCATATGGGCAACGAGTAGCAACGATAAATAAACGTAAAACACACACAAGAGATTAGTCATTTTAGATTTTTGGAGGATAGTGCAATGATACAGACAGAGACCCATGCCAGAGTCTCCTCTGGTTCTTTTACATGCACGGTTACAGCACCGATACGAGACCTCGGTTTAAAGTCCTATATGAAAGACTGTTAATTGTATTAAGGTCAGACGTGGGATCGACCCTGCGATCCATGGATTACCAGTCCAGCGTGTTACCACTGGACTACAGATCCGTCTGTAATATGATACGGATCGTCATACACTTATTTATATTGTTTTGCACGCGCGCATTGTCGAGAGAGAACAAGTGATTCGGTTGTAATTGGTATGTAATGTCACAAGCCTATTGGAAACCTTGTTCGCTATATTTTGAAGATCAGAATTAAGAGTTTCTGCAGCCTCTTCTTTGAGCGAGTATTATGCACATACTTGTGTCAGCAGCAAAGAGTGCGATGTTAATTTTAATATCGAGCACAATATCATATATTAAACTAAGAAAATAATTATATCCAGTAATATTTACATCGATATTGCATTTACTTCGATGAACGGCTGTGCCCTGATATACAGCTGACATGAGCACTCGTAGTTACGGACATGCGCATTCGCAGTGTTGGGCAGTGTTCGTCGCGGGAAAAGGCGTGTCTTACAGACGGATGATCTATTTACCCGTTCCGGCACAGGTAAGTTGCAAATCCGGACAGCAAAATGCAAAATGTTCTATACATTCGTTGTGTCATTGAAAAGAATAATTAATGTAAATATATGTAATGAATCGCGGGTTAATAGTTTCCAACGTGTTATTAACTACATTGGGCGTGCATAAAGTTAGCGCGGATGCCTTCGACCTCCACACACTTTAACCACGCCGCCCAACGTTCTTCATACCCCGATATTGAAACTATTAACCCGCGATCCAGTCCTTAATTGAATATTGTGACACATCTGTTCTTGTGCAGTTTATACTTCAGCGTGTACCATGCATAAGCAGTTTCTGTTTGCTCGTAGTAAGATAATAAAAACCCAATCAAGAAGACTGCCGGAAATGCCTATAATTATACATCTCAATTTGTGGATCGGAACAGAGTGCCAAACTAGATCGAAAGCTTTACCTATGTCGCTAAATAGAACTTGAACCGCCTTTTCTATACTGGGTATATGAGCTTATTCACAGTTGAGTATCCGGGAACAAATCCGGACTGCAGAGATGTCGGTCGATTATATCTAGATATCCAATCATGTAGCTCTATGTACACTAGAGTGTGGCGTCCGTGGTCCAGCGTCGGATTTGGAATCGAGCGGTCCCGGGTTCGCTACTCGGTCAGGCCACGTATGTAGTGTCATTGAGCAAGATACCTCACACACATTGCTTAGTACTGGTTAACCACTTAGGTCGGCTAAGCCTGCCCAGAAAAACATGTCTAGGTCCCCGCAAGGGGTTTGACATTAATGGAACATACATACTAAATGTAGTATTGTCTAATATTATCATGGTTTCTACGTCCAATGTAGGCCTGATATCCAGAGATGAGTAGTTGACATAACATAATTTCTTTCTTGCGCTATCATAGTTTAAATTGGTATTAAGCCGACTTAAACACAATACGGCAAAGCAGACGACAATCGGTGACTACTTCAAGAAATGAGGGAATACTATGTGTTAGAGCACTGTATCTACAGGTAACTGACACATTCAATTTTTAAAATACATAAAACTACCTGAGTAGTATGTTAATTAATAATTTAAACCATAACATGTATATAACCAAATAAATATAAGAACTTAAAAATGTTGTCTATTATTATGAAACACATTCGTATAAACATGGATTCTTATCAAACCACGAGAGAAGGACATATTGGATGTATTGCATAAACCAGTATATAACAGTAAGCTACCAAAACACAATTTAATTTATCAATATTATGGGTCAACCCACACAACTACCCTTGACTCGAACATCCCATGACTCGAACCATTACTCACGGACCCGTCGAGTTCGAGGCAACGAAGTTCGACTGTACTAGGTATGTGAGCGTATTCACAGTTGAGTATCCTGGAACAAACCCGGACTGGCCGATTATGTCTAGATATCCAATCATGTAGCTCTATGTATACTAAATGTAGTATTGTCTAATATGGTCATGGTTTCTACATCGAGTGTAGGCCTGATATCCAGAGATGTTCTTCTTTTGTCTAGTAGACTTGACATAACATAATGATTATTTCTTTCTTCTGACCGGCGGCTTTATTGGACACATCCTCCACATGTATCATCCCGCAGCAGCAGCACCCGGTAGCAGCTATCATTTCCTAGGATATTCGAGAGATACAAGCATCCCTGGGCTGTTCCCCTTATGTCGAAGTATAAAACTAATAAAAACATAATACTATGTACACATCAAGAGGACACGAGGAATCGAGTCTGTAGCATTCACGTCTTAAAGTTGATATAATAACCTCGACAATGTACATAATGATGAAAGAAGCTGTTTACATAATGTCTAAATTTAGTGTGAACTTTGATTTCAAATTATAATGGTTGCACCTTTGGTGGATGAAACCAGTTAGAGTGTACTTCAAATGATCGTGTCTCCAACTGTGATTGTGTTATTGGTGGTGGAGGAATCAGGGTGCCCCCTCCGAGCAGTATTTCAGAAATGTACGGGTAGGTATCCGGTAATAACCATGGCCGTTCAGCAAGACAGGTCGTTAGCGTCCCCATGAAAGAATATGACACCAACATTGGGAATCGAACCTACAGCGGTGATGGGAAGTGAGTTGTTGTATGTAAGGACATTGACCACTCGTCCATGGATGCCATCGTGAAACTGTGTAATGCTTATGAGTAGCCTTTTATGTACAGGTCCAAATATTTGGAATTGTTAACACTCATAAATAAAGAAATGAAATTACTTGGCTGAAGGACATGGTCGTGAATCGGGTATGCATTATTTTTCATATAAAAAGTGAGAAAATGCAAGCACTTCATTGTCAGTCATCATTGCATTTAATCATATACAAAGAAGTAACAGTAAATAAAATGTTACATTACATGCTTTCTGTGAGATTTGAAAGTAGGTCGTGTATGTGTTTATGTTAAATTGTTAACTGGTTGAATGTCTATTATGAATTATTGAATGTGTTATTCTTTGTTTTATAATTACTATTAACCAATTAACCTGTCTAGATGCATATATGTCTTTTCTTTGTTTAACGACAACTTAGTTATACTCCCAGATGACTAATCCCCCGTAGTATTTACATGACCTCTCTTGTTACATGCAAACATTTTACATCCATTTGTTGTGCTTACTTCGAGAAGGTGGCCGTGTTACAGTTGCTATGGTTTCCTCTTGCCTTTGCTTTATTAATTAAGTGCTGTTACCACTCGGTTGTATGTAATGGCAACAGTAGTCATGGACTGGAGTCTGTGGAATTCCATTACAATCTCTGAGCATCATCCTACATAGCAATTTCCATACAACTAATCTTGTATTTGACGACGTTGTCCTATTTTTGATATCATGTCTGACAATTTCGTAAATAAATCGTCATACAAGACTACAGGTGCAGCTATAGATTCGATTGCACTATGCACTTCATTATGGTTTTCTCCATCTTTATTTCCGTAAATCTTGATCACAGTTTAGATTCGTTCTGTGGGATTCATGAACATGTATGTGATTCATGCGGGAGAAAACATGAGTGCCAGAACACAACCCACCTGAAATATATTGCCATGTTACCACACGAATTCCATACGCTTTAATTAATCCGCGTCAACCGAGAATGATTAATATCAGCTGCTAATAGTTTCGCAATCGTTTCAAAATAGCTAAAGTTACCGTGTGTCCCGACTGAAGGAATTGGTGACGGGTTACACTAGAAAGTAGTTTTTGCAAACAACCAGATCATATGTGTGTGTTTTACGTTTATGTATCGTCGTTACCGGTTGCCCGTATGAGCAGCGCCTCCTGAATAGAATAGTCATTTTAGATTTGTGAAGGATAATGCAATGATACAGATAAAGATCCAGTCCATAGTATCCTCTGGATCGTTTACGTGTACGATGTACAGCACCAACCAGATCATACTTACTCTTATGGGATTTTATTTGGCGAACCAAAGACTGCTCTCTTCTTCTTCCTCCCGTTTAAGGACAGAAATCCATGACTGGAATGTACTTTGTCCTGTTTCTTATTGTGAGCGTGGTGCATCTGTGGCATTTCTGTTCATTTTAAGGAGATTGTATGTGACTTTATTTCAGGACTACTTTCTCTGGCGCATTGATGAGAAAACTGCCCTATGGTCCATATGCATTCCAATAATGAACCGGTGTTTGTAAACATTCACACATTTCATGATGACGCTATGACTTTAAATAGCATCGCTGGAGTTTTCAGAACGTCATATGCTATAAGTTTTATAAGTTGAATCTTGTTTTGAACTGAGAATTCGACTGTGACATATGTTCAATTTAAACTACACAGAAGGAGGGCACCAGACGACACATGAATAACTTCTGAACTAATACTAAATAATGAGTGTCTCACTAAATAATATAGCATTATGCATTTTAATTCTTAACCTGCATCCTTTTATGTACTTTTCTTAACATTTTTGATAAACATTTTACATTGTTTTTTTATTATTATTATTATTATTATTATGTTTTTTTATTTTTATTCCTACCAAATTGTTGTCCTTAATGTTGACTATTGTAATGTATGTTGTAAAAATGTGTTACTATGCTAAATTAATGTTAAGTACTTTTGAACGTATACTTTCTGTATGAAAAGAGTTATATACAACTAATAATAATAATAATAATAATAATAATAATAATAATAATACAATTATACAATTAAGGACAACTGACTGGAGTCTATTATATAGAAAACTCTAATTCGCCTTAATGTTTGACAGCTGACTAAATAGTCATGCATTTATAGTAGTACATTCTCGTGATTGACCTTGTCGGAAGCCTTACTGAATAATAATTGGATGCGATCTACGTTTTGCTTATTGTAGACTGTTGCTTATTGTAGACTGTTGCTTATTGTAGACTGAGGTAACCAATTAAGTCATTGACTAGCATTACTAATTAGGCTACACACCTTTCCCCCCTAAACCATGCTGCCGAATACTGTGGTGTGTGAAGAGTTTTACCACAGGAACTTGAAATTGTATCCATAAGCCACCAACGGTCTCGTACCTCTATCCTAGGAAACCCCTCTTTGTTTTAATAGGTGGCTTATGGATAAAATTTCACGTTCCTGTGGTTTTACAAGCGAAGAGGAAATTATATGTTCTAAAGCCTTGCATAGAACACATGTCAATGAGATAGACTTATAGTTGGCTTATATTTTTAATGGGAGCAACATTGACTGACTACAGTCATATGATTGTGATTGTATTTATGTATACATATACAATAAAATATGATTAAACAATAAACTGACTACAGTCTAGTCAGGGACGGCAATCATACTCATATGCCGGCAGGTAGTCTTAACTCATCGGCTAAGGGAAATAATTCAAATAATATTAGAGTCACTTCCCCTCAGTTGATGTCGACACTGAAAACAAGCTGAAAAACACAAGCCAGCCGCCAACAGTGGCCACCATTTATTTCCAGCAAGAACCGGAAATGTGAAGAGTTATAGCCCGTCTTGTAAAACGGTGTAATTTAACGGTGCGTATGTAATTCTTTCACTTCAGCCAGCCGTCATTAAGCTTCAGCAAGTGATTAATTTTATTAACTTTTGCAAGAAAAGCTTTAGATATTTCGAAAATGGCAACAGTTTGTGAATGGACAAGTGAATGGCCATCTGTCCAAGAAGTGTACCTGCATGCAAAGTTGGAGGAGACCGTGAAAAAGACATATTTAGTGTAAAGGTTTGCCAATTTCTACTGTCTTGAACTCTTTTTGTTTAAGTCCACATGTACATTGCTATAGAGGCAATACATGTATGTCAACACACGCCGATATAAATATATCTGTCCCTAAGCCTTGTACACATCTACATGTCAACATCCCCGCGAGGACGTTGACATTAGAGGAAGATAGATAGATTAAACTAAAACGAATAGTCGACCCCATTGTTATTAAGCACGAGCAAATATTGACAAGTAATTGAGGAATGCATTAACATGCATCGATGCAAATCCGTACACGATTAATACGTAAGTAGACATGTGTAATAACTATTAAGTAACACAACGTATTACTATCTTGGCATTGGTGGACGCTACACTTATCAACGGACCATGCACCACCCCTTCGAAAACCACATAATTATGGTTCCGGACCTTTTTGGTACTGAATAGCGAGCAAAGTAGGCGATGTGACCCACAAGACCGGGTATATGTATGTAGCCTTGTATACTAGCTGCTTTGAAACACCAAGTATGACTCTCCATCTTGGCCTGAATGCACCCTACACTTCGTCAACAGACGACCACCCCTTCGAGAACCACATAATTATGGTTCCGGACCTTTTTGGTACTGAATAGCGAGCAAAGTAGGCGATGTGACCCACAATACCGGGTATATGTATGTAGCCTTGTATACTAGCTGCTTTGAAACACCAAGTATGACTCTCCATCTTGGCCTGAATGCACCCTACACTTCGTCAACAGACGACCACCCCTTCGAGAACCACATAATTACGGTTCCGGGCCTCTTTGGTACTGCATAGCGAGCAAAGTAGGCGATGTGACCCCACTAGACCGGGTATACGTATGTAGCCTCTTCATATCTTGGCCTGGTGGACCATACACTTAGTCACCTGATGGCCACCCCTTCGAAAACCACAGCATTACGGTTCCGGGCCTATTTGGTACTGATTAGCGAGCAAAGTAGGCTATGTGACCCCATAATACCGGGTATACGTATGTAGCCTGGTATCATAGCTGCTAAATGACACCAAGTATGCCTCTCCATCTTGGCCTGGGTGGACCCTACACTTAGTCAACTGACGACCACCCCTTCGAAAACCACATAATTACGGTTCCGGGCCTATTTGGTACTGAATAGCGAGTAAAGTAGGCGATGTGACCCCATAAGACCGGGTATACATATGTAGCCTGGTATCATAGCTACTAAGTGACACCAAGTATGCCTCTCCATCTTGGCCTGGGTGGACCCTACACTTAGTCAACTGACGACCACCCTTCGAAAACAACAGAATTACGGTTCCGAGCCTCTTTGGTACTGAATAGCGAGCAAAGTAGACGATTTCACCCCATAAGACCAGAAAACGTATGTAGCCTGGTATCATAGCTTCCAAGTGACACCAAGTATGCCTCTCCATCTTGGCCTGGGTGGACCCTACACTTATTCAACTGACGACCACCCCTTCGAAAACCACAAAATTACGGTTCCGGGCCTCTTTGGTACTGAATAGCGAGCAAACTAGGCGATGTGACCCCAAAAACCGGGTATACCTATGTAGCCTGATATAATAGCTGCTAAGTGACACCAAGTATGCCTCTCCACCTTGGCCTGGGTGGACCCTACACTTAGTCAACTGACGACCACCCCTTCGAAAACCACAGAATTACGGTTCCGGGCCTATTTGGTACAGAATTGGTCACTTAGCAGCTATGACACCAGGCTACCTATGTATACCCGGTCATATGGGGTCACATTGCCTACTTTGCTCGCTATTCAGTACCAAAGAGGCCCGGAACCGTAATGCTGTTGTTTTCGAAGGGGTGGTCGTCAGTTGACTAAGTGCAGGGTCCACCCAGGCCAAGATGGAGAGGCATACTTGGTGTCACTTAGTAGCTATGATACCAGGCTACATACGTATACCCAGTCTTGTGGGATCACATCGCCTACTTTGCTCGCTATTCAGTGCCAAAGAGGCCCGGAACCGTAATTCTGTTGTTTTCGAAGGGGTGGTCATCAGTTGACTAAGTGTAGGG
>CM026400.1:28235236-28269638 GCA_014843695.1 Archivesica marissinica | reverse complement strand
TTACCAGTAAAGACATACAACCTTTTGTAACAGTTTTAATGTACACATTTTGGGGCGGGCTGAAACTAATGTTGTTAAAACTTGTGGTCCAACCTTTTTGCTTCTCCATATATATACATACTGATGTAACAGGGGCCAATATATAGTAGGCACTCTGGCGTAGGTTCGTTATATTTCTTTATTTACTGTTTCCGTATATGGAAAAAGGCCTAAAACATAAGTAAATACATACAAGAGCATATAAAAACAAAGTATAAAAACATTTCAATCATTGCATAAAACCAGACATATACATGTAGAAAATCGATATTAATATAATACAAAACTTACCACAGTGTCTGTATGCAGCTACTCAATATCTATTGGTAGTTTATTTAGTATTATAATTGCTCTATAATTGTAACACGTTACTCGTAAGAGTTGTCCTGGGTTATGACCAAGCACGGAGGTATAGTTGTTGAAAGAAATACATTAGTAACCAATCCATACATAGCTCTCATCCACGTTCATACACTCTTTCATTCATACAAATACAACAAACAAAACGATTGGACACCGTACAAACATAGACTGACAAGTGTTCACGAGACAAAACACGTGCACGGCAAATTGCCCCGGGAAACATCTCTAATTTCCGTCTCCGACGTAGATTGTCGAATATCCCCGATTCAATTCCGTTGCATATGACATAAAGAACGAAGATACACGACTTTAAAAGGCGGTAAACGCATGCGCGATGTTTAAGTACATGTAGTTTCATACATTAAGCTAGGCCGTTAACGGTAAAACACGATTGTACTCCTATAGTACAACCTGTGACATTGATAATACTTGTACCATATATCTTATATATGAAAGTTCATCCGTAATACGTTTGGTACATTTGAGTTGTATTGTACATTGAATATAAAGAATGAAATAAAATATGATTAAACTAATGTACAAATGAACATTGTTGAAAAATATAAATATTCTTTGACAGCGATAGTCACTTTTTGTTGGCTTACTTCATAGTTCCATTTCTCCGTAACAAATAATAACATATATGATGAATAATGGCAGCGATAGTGATTTTTGTTGGTTGGAAATCAAACACGTTTAACGTTACAACAGGTGTTCGGCAGGGTTGTCCTTTGTCATCTTTGTTATTTTTACTAGCTCCTGAAATTACCAGTAAAGACATCCAACCCTTTGTAACAGTTTTAATGTACAAATGAACATTGTTGAAATATATAAATATTCTTTGACAGCAATAGTCACTTTTTGTTGGCTTACTTCATATAGCTCCATTTCTCCGTAATAAATAATAACATCTATGATGAATACTGGCTGGAAATCAAACACGTTTGACGTTACAACAGGTGTTCGTCAGGGTTGTCCTTTGTCAGCTTTGTTATTTTTACTAGTTGCTGAAAGTTTAGCTATTCAAATAAGAACATAGAGCGACATTAAAGGTATTTCTGTAAACATTAGCAATAAACACACTGTATTTATATTTTTAACAATTCAGGCTGTCTCTTTATACAGAGATGAAAACTCCGACAGTAGTCAAATAGGCAAGCAAATGGCATAAACTCCGAGCGTAGTCAAAGTGGCAAGCAAATGGCATAAACTGCGAGAGTAGTCAAATAGGCAAGCAAATGGCATAAACTGCGAGAGTAGTCAAATAGGCAAGCAAATGGCATAAACTGCGAGATTAGTCAAATAGGCAAGCAAATGGCATACACTCCGAGAGTAGTCAAATAGGCAAGCAAGTGGCATAAACTGCGAGAGTAGTCAAATAGGCAAGCAAATGGCATAAACTCGGAGAGTAGTCAAATAGGCAAGCAAATGGAATAAACTCGGAGAGTAGTCAAATAGGCAAGCAAATGGCATAAACTCCGAGAGTAGTCAAATAGGCAAGCAAATGGCATAAACCCCGAGAGTAGTCAAATAGGCAAGCAAATGACATAAACTCCGAGCGTAGTCAAATAGGCAAGCAAATGGCATAAACCCCGAGAGTAGTCAAATAGGCAAGCAAATGGCATCAACTCGGAGAGTAGTCAAATAGGCAAGCAAATGGCATAAACTCGGAGAGTAGTCAAATAGGCAAGCAAATGGCATAAACTCCGAGAGTAGTCAAATAGGCAAGCAAATGGCATAAACCCCGAGAGTAGTCAAATAGGCAAGCAAATGGCATAAACCCCGATATATAGTAGATATCAAACCACTGTATTACAATTATGGACGGTTCTAATACCATGTCGCATGCTACCTCAGGTCCTATACAATACTGGATTGGGATGACCGATGAGGAGACTGAAAACGTCTGGAAATATATCGACAACGGAAAAGTGGCAACATGGCGAGATGAAGATTGTTCACCATACCACTATTCGGAACCGATCTGCGAAATGAGGTACGCTATCGCTTACCGCAATTAAGCTTGTGGAAGTCGTGATAACACAGTGGATGCGCGTTCGCTTCAGGTGCGAAAGGTCCGGAGTTCGAGCACCGCTGGAGCCGTTACGATTGTGCCCTTAGGCAAGGCATTTAAATTCCACGTTGCCTTTTCTCTCTCCCTCGTGGCGATGGATTGCATCAGGAATGAGGTCTCGAGAGTGATTAATATAAGTTGAAAGAACTTGTTTCGCAATGGAGCTAAAATAAATGTGTATAAATTAAGCTTGTAAAAAAATAGTTTATGTTATAATAACTTAATATTTAATTTGATTCTTCAGCAAACCAACGATAAGTTAGACAGCGAACTTGAAGTGTTGAATTGTTGATTGCAATTAAATTGTAATTATTTTGCAAAAATATTATTATATTACCTAACATGTCATATGTGGCATTGTTGTGGCTAAGGTTGTGTTTTAGTTTCATTGTGTGTTCTATTAATAACATTTATGCATTTAAAGAAAATTGCCATTTATTTACTGGAATTGTATTCCTACATGCTATGTTGGTGCGATGTTTCCCGGAATTAAGCACAACATAATTCTTATGTGTGTGTGTGTGTTTTAGGTTTATTTATCGTCACTACTGGTTGCCTATATGAGCGACGCCTCCTGAAGAGATTAATCATTTTAGATTTATTGGAGGATAGTGCAATGATACAGACAGAGACCCATTCCAGAGTCTCCTCTGGTTCTTTTACGTGCACGGTGTAAAGCACCGACACGAGACCTCGGTTTAACGTCCCATCTGAAAGACTGTTAATTTTATTATGGTCAGACGGGGGATCGAACCTGCGATCCCTGGATTACCAGCCCAGCGTGTTAGTACTGGACTACAGATCCGTCTGTACAGATAATTCTTAGAAGGTACATGGCCGTTTTATATTTATTTTATATATCAGTTGAAATGCTGCTCTAAGAGGTATGCTAAGAATTTTTATGAAGCGATTTATAATTTCCCACCTGAAACTGTTAATTTTATTATGGTCAGACGGGGGATCGAACCTGCGATCCCTGGATTACCAGCCCAGCGTGTTAGCACTGGACTACATATCCGTCTGTACAGATAATTCTTAGAAGGCACATGGCTGTTTTATATTTATTTTATATATCAGTTGAAATGCTGCTCTAAGAGGCATGCTAAGAATTTTTATTTAAAATGGGACTTGGTGTGGGAGCAATACCGTAGCCAGAGGCAACCCAGACAATCTAGGGGGATCCGGGGGCATGCTCAGTTGTTGGGATCTCCTGAAGCGATTTCCTGATTTAATGAGTTTAGATGTACAGTCAAACCTGTCTTAAGCAGCCAGCCAAGGGAGTCAGAGAAAGTGGCTGCTTAGTACAGGTGGCTGCTTAATATAGGTCAAATGTATAATAAAACAACATATAGGGAATCATGAAACTGGCTGCTTAATACAGGTTGGCTGCTTAATGGAGGTGACCACTAACACAGGTTTGACTGTATAATGTACTGACCTTTCAGCTCTCTAGCACCAAACACTTAGGTCATACGACGACTCTCCAGCTATTATTGGTGGAGTAAGACCCTGGGTGCCCCTCCAATCAGCATTTCCGGTATCCAGGTAGAACCACCGACCTATGTAACTTTCCCCCCAATCCTAACTGTGCTGTTGCAACTATTCCTATGTCATGTACCATTCTTGAATACAATATTGTTTGAACTAACCACCCGGGTAGAACCACCGACCTTCCACAAACCAGCTTGATAGCATCCTCACTTGAAAGAATTTGACACCCCCAGCAGTGAGGGGCAAGTGATCAGAAGCCAACAACCGTAACCACTCGGCCACGGAGGCCTCAACTGAACACAGGGTACCAGGAATAACAAAGATACGGGGGCCTCAACTGAACACAGGGTGCCAGGAATAACAAAGATACGGAGGCCTCAACTGAACACAGGGTACCAGGAATAACAAAGATACGGAGGCCTCAACTGAACACAGGGTACCAGGAATAACAAAGATACGGTGGCCTCAACTGAACACAGGGTACCAGGAATAACAAAGATACGGAGGCCTCAACTGAACACAGGGTACCAGGAATAACAAAGATACGGAGGCCTCAACTGAACACAGGGTACCAGGAATAACAAAGATACGGAGGCCTCAACTGAACACAGGGTACCAGGAATAACAAAGATACGGAGGCCTCAACTGAACACAGGGTACCAGGAATAACAAAGATACGGAGGCCTCAACTGAACACAGGGTACCAGGAATAACAAAGATACGGAGGCCTCAACTGAACACAGGGTACCAGGAATAACAAAGATACGGAGGCCTCAACTGAACACAGGGTACCAGGAATAACAAAGATAAGCGTGTAGATATCTCCATTTATTTGATCAATATAACAACTCTGTAGTTATGGGCTTAAAAATTACATACAATATTCGCATATTTAATTCATACTGATCAACAAAAAATACATTCATGAAATTAACAGATTCACAGAAAAGTAAAGATTTGTTTCGGGGGTGGGGGATAGAGAAAGCCGTTGACAATGACAATAAATAGCTTCAACAAACATTAAACTAATTATATTCTGCTATGAATATACCGAGTTTACTTTCGCTTCAGGTGCGAAAGGTCCGGAGTTCGAGCCCCGCTGGAGCCGTTACGATTGTGTCCTTAAGCAAGGCATTTAAATTCCACATGCCTCTTCTCTCTTCCTCGTGGCGATGGATTTGATCAGAAATGAGGTCTCGAGAGTGATTAATATAAGTTGCAAGAACGTGTTTCGCAATCGAGCTAAAATAAATTTGTATGAAGTAGTTAAATTTAAAATAAACCTGATAGGGTCAGATTTTTGGGAAAAGTGAGAAAGCGCGTGATCGAAGCGAACCCTTAAATGGTGTTCTTTAATATACATCTGCAAAATAGGGTTAAAGTGCACAGTACAACCATTAAATAATGCGATGCGGTGCGATGCGATGCGATGCTGTATGTATGTATGTATGCTACATTAATGTCAAACCCCTTGCGGGGACCAAGGCATGTTTTCCTGGGCATGCTTAGCTGACCTAAGTTGTCAACAAGTACTAAGCAATGTGTGTTAGGTGCATTGCTCAATGACACTACATACGTGGCCTGACCCGAGTATCGAACTCGGTAACGGTCGATTCCAAATCCGACGCTCTACCACTGGACCACGGACGCCACACTATATTTATATGTATATTTATATGTATAAATGATCATAGCCAGGTTTTGAACACAATCACTATGCACACCGTAGTTACAATATGCTACATCAATGGACATGTTTTACATTATATTTAATTACAGTCTACATCCGCTATGTCACAGACGGTTATGTCGAATTCTCTGGTTATATCGAAGTCGGATAAAAGTCCCGTTTCAGACACTATCATTGTACATATAACTGATAAATTAGATCAATCGTGTAAATTAATTCAAATTGAAACTTACCAGCATAGTCGAACAATCTTCATAAGTAGTCCAAACATGCGGAAGTCGTGATAGCGCAGTGGTAAAGCGCCCGCTTCAGGTGCGAAAGATCCTGAGTTCGAGCTCCGCTGGAACCGTTACGATTGTGCCCTTGGGCAAGGCATTTAATTCCACGTTGCCTCTTCCTTCTCTCTTCTTCGTGGCGATGGATTCCATCAGGAATGAGGTATCGAGAGTGATTAATATAAGTTCTAAGAACTTGTTTCGCAATCGAGCTAAAATAAATTTGTATAAACTGAACATATCCACACAAAACCCGTTTCATGATGTAATTGTAATTTATCCTAGTTAACACATTGACGACACTAACATGAATGAATATACAGTACACAGAAATCGCACGTGATCTCTTTTTAACACGAGTTTATCTCTCAGTGGACATGCATGCTCATTTGTCACCCTAACAATCAACCGATAACAGTGGTGGAACCTATGCTCGGCGTATTCGTCAGACACTAGAACGTTATATATATAATGATTGTCATTCAATATGCTTTTGTATTTCGATAACATTACCTGATTCGTTTAAGTTACATTGTACACCAGTATACATGTATATTGCATGGCGTAACTGTGTACTTTGGCTATACGAATTGTGTATGTGCATTAATGCTACAGTGTTAAGAAATTTTAAGAGGGCCCTAAGGAAGATTAGTTCAGAACTATAAAGAAATCAATCAATCAATCAATCAATCAATCAACCAATCAATCAATCAACCAACCAACCACCCACCCTAAGACCCAACCAACCAACAACCAACCACCAAAACACCCACCCATCCACCAACCAACCAACAACCAACAACCAACAACCAACCAACCAACCACCCACCCACCCACCCACCAACCAACCAACCAACCAACCAACCACCCACCCACCCACCCACCACCAACCACCAACCAACCCCACCCACCCAACCAACCAACCAACCACCACCACCCAACCCACCACCCAACCAACCACACCAACCAACAACACCAACCAACCAACAAAACCACCAACCAACAACCACCACAACCAACCAACCAACCAACCAACCACCAACCAACAACCCAAAACCAACCACAACACCAACCAACCAATCAACCAACCAACCACCAACCAACCAACCAACCAACCACCACCAACCAACCAACCAACCAACCAACAACCACCAACCACCAACAATCTATCTATCTACTCAGTAAATATTTATTTTAAATATTGCACAAAACACTGGAATGTTACGAACATGTGTTTACTATTGACACGTATGGTGTTGTACATTAGAGGCTACCAATACATATTTAGACCACCAGTGGGTGCACATACTAAGAACATGTTGCTTGCATCCTTTGCAGAATGCCAAGAAAACAAAGAATCCATGTCCCTGAGGTTTTGTAAAAGGCCATTTCAGAAATAGGCAGAGGAAGATTTGCATATTCCCCTGCATAACAATAGTTGGTATTTCTCCTCATAGGTGGCAGAATCGTGTCCTATATAATAATTAAGAAATACTATTTGTCTTATTTAGGGGCTACTACTACTTGGGTTCGAGTTCTGACGCATAATAATTAAACAAAGCAAATAAATAGGGGAAAACAGCTACAGAAAACAGCTAAAACAGCTACAGAAAACAATCACGATTCGAGGTAAATCTATTTATATAATCTGTAAGTGTCAAGAAGCTGTGACATATATATTTCAACAAGCTTCTACTTATTACGAGAGGCGCTTTGTTTTTAGCAATAGCCCAATGAGCGTACAAGCACAAGCTACTGATTCATACCGGAAGCCAAAATCAGTCAATTTTACCAACAAGTCAATTTATTTCGGAGGCTAGAACTTGTGACCCGTCCCGTTTGCTTTGTTATATGTTACGCTTAATGTAACGTAGATAACTACACGTGTAGGAATATGGTACGCTTAATGTAACGTAGATAACTACAAGTGTAGGAATATGGTACGCTTAATGTAACGTAGATAACTACAAGTGTAGGAATATGGTACGTTTAATGTAATGTAGATAACTACAAGTGTAGGAATATGTTACGCTTAATGTAATGTAGAGAACTACAAGTGTAGGAATATGTTACGCTTAATGTAATGTAGAGAACTACAAGTGTAGGAATATGTTACGCTTAATGTAACGTAGATAACTACAAGTGTAGGAATATGGTACTCTTAATGTAACGTAGATATCTACAAGTGTAGGAATATGTTACGCTTAATGTAACGTAGATAACTACAAGTGTAGGAATATGGTACGCTTAATGTAACGTAGAGAACTACACGTGTAGGAATATGTTACGCTTAATGTAACGTAGAGAACTACAAGTGTAGGAATATGGTACGCTTAATGTAACGTAGATAACTACAAGTGTAGGAATATGGTACGCTTAATGTAATGTAGAGAACTACAAGTGTAGGAATATGTTACGCTTAATGTAACGTAGATAACTACAAGTGTAGGAATATGGTACGCTTAATGTAATGTAGAGAACTACAAGTGTAGGAATATGGTACGCTTAATGTAACGTAGATAACTACAAGTGTAGGAATATGGTACGCTTAATGTAACGTAGATAACTACAAGTGTAGGAATATGTTACGCTTAATGTAATGTAGATAACTACAAGTGTAGGAATATGTTACGCTTAATGTAACGTATATAACTACAAGTGTAGGAATATGTTACGCTTAATGTAACGTAGATAACTACAAGTGTAGGAATATGTTACGCTTAATGTAATGTAGATAACTACACGTGTAGGAATATGTTACGCTTAATGTAACGTAGATAACTACAAGTGTAGGAATATGGTACGCTTAATGTAACGTAGAGAACTACACGTGTAGGAATATGTTACGCTTAATGTAATGTAGATAACTACACGTGTAGGAATATGTTACGCTTAATGTAACGTAGATAACTACACGTGTAGGAATATGTTACGCTTAATGTAACGTATATAACTACACGTGTAGGAATATGTTACGCTTAATGTAACGTAGATAACTACATGTGTAGGAATATGGTACGCTTAATGTAACGTAGATAACTACAGGTGTAGGAATATGTTACGCTTAATGTAACGTAGATAACTACAAGTGTAGGAATATGGTACGCTTAATGTAACGTAGATAACTACAAGTGTAGGAATATGGTACGCTTAATGTAATGTAGATAACTACAAGTGTAGGAATATGTTACGCTTAATGTAACGTAGATAACTACAAGTGTAGGAATATGGTACGCTTAATGTAACGTAGATAACTACACGTGTAGGAATATGTTACGCTTAATGTAATGTAGAGAACTACATGTGTAGGAATATGTTACGCTTAATGTAATGTAGATATGCTTTTAGATCAATGCTTTTGAATGTCAAGTTTTAATTTTTAAATATTAAGCATTAAGTTTGAAAATATAAATTTTAAATATTAAGATAGAATTGTATGTCTGGCTTCAGAACGTAAGCCAACTCCTTGAAAGCATTACTGCATATTTTCTTAGGTATTGTGTATTGTTCATGGCAAATTTCAACGTCATCCAAATCAACTTCAACACCATAATCAACAGAACCTGTTAGTTCTGGTATATGAAACAGCATTTCCGGTCTTCCAGTACAAGTGTCTATATGTTTTTGTGTTCGCACATTGTGTAAATTCCACAGGGATTCGGCACGTTTGGGGGTACTAGTATATATATTTAAGTACAGGGATTCTACTCTGTGGGATGTCAGATTTCGCATCAATCAGTAAAATGGCCTTATCTGAAACAATTTTGTACAAATCTGTCCAAATATAACGCCTATCCCGAGTCTTTATATTGTTCTTCAAATAAAACACAACTTTAAGCTGCATGCATGTATACTTTGCAAACAATTGCCACAGACATTGGCCATAGCAGGTCACATTTCCATACTAGGACACGGGTTCTGTCAGCAACAACAAAAAATCTTCGACGGGAGAGTTTTAACTGTGAATAACATTATCAATAAAATGTGTTTCCACTAACGTGTAGGTTTATTCGGTAAAAATGTACGTCAAAAAGAGATTTCGTAGCATTTTCAATTTGTTTTGAAAATTTCTAAAGCGGCGCAATTGGCGTTGAAACGAGCGTTGAAACGAGCGTTCTGATTGGATTATTAGAATGTAACAAGATGTTTTTTTATATATGAAGAATAATCATAATCCAATCAGAACGCTCGTTTCAACGCTCGTTTCAACGCGAATTGCGCCGCTTTAGAAATTTTCAAAACAAATTGAAAATGCTACGAAATCTCTTTTTGACGTACATTTTTGCCGAATAAACCTACACGTTAGTGGAAACACATTTTATTGATAATGTTATTCACAGTTAAAACTCTCCCGTCGAAGATTTTTTTTGTTGCTGACAGAACCCGTGTCCTAGTATGGAAATGTGACCTGCTATGGCCAATGTCTGTGGCAATTGTTTGCAAAGTATACATGCATGCAGCTTAAAGTTGTGTTTTATTTGAAGAACAATATAAAGACTCGGGATAGGCGTTATATTTGGACAGATTTGTACAAAATTGTTTCAGATAGGGCCATTTTACTGATTGATGCGAAATCTGACATCCCACAGAGTAGAATCCCTGTACTTAAATATATATACTAGTACCCCCAAACGTGCCGAATCCCTGTGGTAAATTCCAATGGATAGCAATGCGATCAAGTTCCGCTTGAAGAACATCTGTCACAGAAAACCGCAAGCATTATACATGAAGAATGTTTGACGTATCAAATCGTCCTCGAGCTCTCAAATCCTTCAACGTATTCATCCACCAACTTATTCCTTGTTGCTTTAAATATCCCCAACAACGTTCAATACGCTGATTTGCGGTGCTTTTACCGTACATGAAACTCTTCACTCCAGCCATGGAATCACTATGATCATTTCTGAAAAAGGGCTGGAGAAAACTAATGCTTGAATTTTCTGTTCCACGATCTGCGCACACAATTCTGGATTATTATTTGTAGGACCAACTTCTAACCACGTGACACTTCTACTGTATCCATCCATCGCCCCATGGATGCACAAACCAAATGGTTTTAAAAAAAATTGTATTAATATTTTTTATTTTCCTTTTCATGTCATTACAAGAACAAATTACACACATATACATACATACACATACATGCACGTATTAAACATTTCAGTTAGTGATTAAGAATAATATGTCATGAAAGGTCACAAAGAATAAGATGTTTTTTATAGAAGGAAGTGATAATAGATTTAAATAGAGTTAAAAGAGTAGATTCTTCCGTTACATTTAACGGAGCAAAAACAAAGGGGGGAAAAAGCAACAAAATAAATTTTAATTTATCGTAACCATCGATGTGCCACACATAGTTGGGTCCTGGGACGAGGTACTTCCTTCGTTTAAGCTTATGCGCTTTCCTTAAACGAACACCGTCTGGATCAATTAATTTAAGCAACATCATAACATCATCTCTTTTCACTTTTAAATGATAATCAGTTTCCAGACGCCTCCACATACTTCGCAGTCTCCGCTAAACTGTATTTCTTTTTCTATTGTTTCTTGTATGATTTCTAATGGAGTATATGTAACAAAGCGACGTCGTAAATTGTTAGAACGAAGTATCCGCTTTAACTGACGAAGGCCAAGGCATATATTATGTCGACATAAGAGGAGTAAAACAATCTCTGCGTACTTAAAACCAGCATAAAAGTACTGGGCAATCAGTTCTAATCTGGTGCTTCCGTTTTCTGATGGCAATGGTGATGACACAACTGTTGACACGGGAGCAACGTTCAATAAAACCAGGAAGGCAAATAACATCGTGCTTTCCATGTTCACGTCCTTTAATGAAAAAGAAATAAAATGAAATAAAATACAGCGTTATAAAACACATGATATGGCTGTTACATCAACCACTACCAACTTTACCTTCGGCAAAATGTCGTTTGAAGATCTATTATCAATATCAACTGATTAATGAGGCAATACTTATTAGTTTTCATCCAAGTTACCGTCTTAAGGATTAAAAAAGAGACACACACAATATATTAATGTTACTTACTTTGCCGCCTTGAACTGCCGCTACCTCGTGGCTTCAATGTCAACGAGTCTCTTCAATGCTTTTGAATGTCAAGTTTTAATTTTTAAATATTAAGCATTAAGTTTGAAAATATAAATTTTAAATATTAAGATAGAATTATTAAGTTTTAATTTTAAATGTCCCTCCAGGATTTTGTGTATATTATATATACTAGACATCGCTGGTTATGGGCTGTCGTTGTCTTCCACTATTGAGACTTGTAATAATATTTACTTTACAATAAATTGTCCGTCAATGTGTTTCAAAATATTTCAGACGATGGGTTGACGTCGTTTCTATGCACAACGAGATTGCGTCCGGGACGTAGACCTTAGTGAAACTCACAATGTACAGTTTGCATGCACAGACGCTTTGGATCTGGACAAATGTTTGCGGGTTCAAAACCACAACACCCTTTCTTTTTTTCCTTTTTTTTTAAAGAACACTATGATACACTATAGGCTTCACACTATACATAAATATGTTTTACACTATTCCAAGCAAGTTTAAAAATGAAACACCGTCACTATCAAGGCTATATAGTGACGGGGTGTCATTTTAAACTTGCTTGGAATGGCGTCATTTTTATAAGTACAAATGTATAGTGTCAAACCGACAGTGTATCATAGTATTCTTAAAAATAGTTTCTTAGTTTTATGGTTTTGAACCCGCAAACATTTATCCAGACCCCAAGCGTTTGTGCTTCGGTCAGGTACTTACAAGTCCTTAGCCTGGGTTCCATTTTCCTGTCGATGTTTCACTTTTTAACTTCTGGCAAAATGACATATCATCAGAAACTCAATACGGCCCAATTAATAGTCTCAGTCGCGACTATATTACACCCCGTCCACAGACGAGTCGGCGTCTAGACAAATGTTTGCGGGTTCAAAACCACAAAACTAAGAAACTGTTCTCTTTTTTTTTTTTTTAAGAACACTATCGGCTTGACACTATACATAAACAATAAGTTACGCCATTCCAAGCAAATTTAAAAATGACACCCCGTCAATATCAAGGCTATAGACCTACGCAAATGTAAACAAACCGTGTGCAGTAATATGTAATGGCCGTAATATGCCAATATCTAAACTTACTTGTAAATCCACTATTTGAATTCTCCGCAGCAATCATTTATATATCAAAAAAGGTTCGTCTGGACGTCTACCTTCGCCTCTTTGCACTCAATTAGCACGCTCGCTTCTCACCAATGCAACCCGGGTTCGATCCTCAGACCGGGAAGTATGTGAGATAGTACGGCGGTCGCCAGATCGGAGAGGTAGGTGTTCTCCGGGTACTCCGGTTTCCTCCCACACGCATAACCACATATACGCTTTCATCCGTGCCAACGAGAGTGATTACTATAAGTTGATTGATTGATTGATTGATTGATTGATTGATTGATTGATTGATTGATTGATTGATTGATTGATTGATTGTAAAATGATTACTGACTGAATCACTCTGGGTGGTAAGTTAGGATAATATAGTAGGCCTACATGTGCAATCCCAGGACAAAACGAACATAATGAAAAGCACATAACTCTAGAACGCCTAGAAAAGCTACAAACCATCCAATTCGGTTAATTTGAACAAATTACGCATGCAAATGTTCGAACTTTATTTTTTCAATTGTAAAGAAAATCTATAGAAAGGATTTTCTCTGCGGTTTCTTTTAGAAAATCGAAAATAGTTTCATTTTGACACAATGGGATATGTCTGTAATTTAAAGCAAGAACCCTTTGTCACGTGCATTTATGCTAATTAACTTAATGGGGTGGATGATGGTATTCCATAATATAAAATAGCAGACATGTATATGAAAAGGAAGACAAATGAAATTGTACGGACTATTTCATTTATCTTAAATACATGTGCATATATTCATAATTCATTACGGATTCTTAAAGTAATAAATCATCACTTTAAGAATCTTTATAGATTTATTCTTTATTTCAGTCTCATCGTTGTACAATACATAAAATATACACAACAAATTATCGTGGCAAAGTACAACACCATTCATTATAAAAGAATTATAAGAGACTAATCTAATCACAGATAATCTTGTATTACACTCATATCATTAATAACATGACAACATGAGGTATGCATAAATTTACAATATAATTTGAGGCTCTCAGTAATAGTATAATATATATTGGCTATCCGATTAGCGCAGTGGTTAGCGCTCGTTTTTCACCAATGCAACCCGGGTTCGATCCTCGGACCGGGAAGTATATGAGATGCTACAGTGGTCGCCAGATCGGACAGGTGGATTTTCTCCGGGTACTCCGGTTTCCTATCACACAAATGGCAAGAGTGATTAATATAAGTTGTTAAAACTTGCTTCACAATCGTTGTAAAATAAATAAAGTTTAAACTTAGTTAGTATAATAACAAATTATAGATATTAGAACACACATCTATATATTTTCTAACTTTATATTACTTTGATATATACTTATTTAAATTTCTTTTTTACGTACATTTACTTATAGTGCAGGAGAGTCACATTGATATCAAATTGCCATGTACTACTAGTCTACTGGAATTATTTATTGACCATCTCGTGTAAGTTATAAATGGATGTTTCCCACAGTTTACACATAAAACTGTATAAGCTTTTTATTGTGTTGCTCAAAATATATGGCTTTAGTTGACATGTGTGGGTTAGCCCATCACCCACCCTATGTCAAACAATATATAATATATATGCCTAGCAAAAACCAAGCCAACCCACAGTGCAAGTGACAGAACCGTGCCGCACCCACACTACAAATAGTGTAGGTAAGACACAGTTCCATTCCGCACACCACAGATCGACTCCAACACAGGATCCCAACACCTGACCAACTCACAAAATACATTTAATATTTTATATAAGTTATTCGTTCGTAATACACATCTGAAGTATCGATAGAGAACTATTATCATGTTTGGTTTAGTTTAATCATATTTTATTGAATTGATCATACATGTACAGTAGCAGCAATACGTAATACAACATTAAGTAATAACAAGTACAAAGCATGATAAAACAAAAGGGTTGGACCACAGGTTTTTCCAACATTAGTTAAACGGCCCGTCCCTTAACCCTAACCCTATTATCATGTTAACGCGCACGAATACATTTTCTAGATCAGATTTATCTAGATTATAGTTCTGAAGTCATAATTTCAAATAACATTCACAATTACATGATGCATGCCACAGTATGGTCATCAACATAAGCATTTATGAAATAATATTTTTATTGTAAATATTTAAGCATATTTTAAAAAGTATTACAATTTTACCGGCCCTACTAAGTTGACCTTTGGAATTGCTACGGACGTGTATTTTACTGTACTGATCATAAATGCCACACGTGGGTAAGCAATTGATGATCTTGTCTGTGGTTTACTTTTGGAAGATAATATAGTGCAATGATACAGACAGAGACCCATTCCAGAGTCTTCTCTGGTTCTTTTACGTGCACGGTGTACAGCACCGACACGAGACCTCGGTTTAACGTCCCATCTGAAAGACTGTTAATTTTATTAGGGTCAGACGGGGGATCGAACCTGCGATCCCTGGATTACCAGTCCAGCGTGTTACCATTGGACTACATATCCGTATGTGAATGAAATCAGGTGTGTGTTTTACGTTTATTTATCGTCGCTACCGGTTGTCCATATGAGCGACGCCTCCTGAAGAGATTAGTAATTTAAGGTTTTTGGAGGATAGTGCAATGATACAAACAGAGACCCATTCCAGAGTCTCCTCTGGTTCTTTTACGTGCACGGTGTACAGCACCGACACGAGACCTCGGTTTAATGTCCCTTTTAATTTTATTAGGGTCAGACGGGGGGTCGAACCTGCGATCCCTGGATTAATCAGGTCGTTACGTTGATGTATTTATATGTTCAAATGAAACCATTATAATGTTTTAACGCCATTAGACTGTCTATGAATTGAACATGATATACCAAACAAATTGGTGCGAAAGGTCAGGAGTTCGAGCCCCGCTGGAGCCGTTACGATTGTGTCCTTAGGCAAGGCATTTAAATTCCACGTTGCCTCCTCTCTCCCTCGTGGCGATGGATTCCATCAGGAATGAGGTCGCGAGAGTGATTAATATAAGTTGAAAGAACTTGTTACGCAATCGAGCTAAAATAAATTTGTATAAACCAAACAAATTGATTGGAGTTATCTAACAAAGAACAAATGATCATTATTCAACTCGACAACAATTACTTTTATTAATGTCAGGATACATATGTAACAACATGACTAATTACGTTATATCATACTGTGGGCATAAATATACATATTCGAGATTTCTTATCTTGAGTCCGCCTACGTGGTCGAGTCGTTAAAGGCCTGCAGGTTGACCTATATTTGACCTTAAACACACGAGGAATAGCGGTACAAATCTGACGGTCGACGCACTAAACACACGAGGAATAGCGGTACAAATCTGACGGTCGACGCACATCGTATTTGCCACATGCGAGGCCCTGCATGGTATACATCTAATACATGAGCACCACTTATATCTATTATGACCCACGTACATATCAGAGGTTATAAATTGCTGAAATTGAAGTTCTGTATTTTTATAGTACTTACAACTGGTATAAACAATTCAACTCCACTTATGGCCCAAATAAGGCTGGTTGCGCGGGTTAGGCAGCCAGTTCCTGCATTGCTGTACCACACATTCAGGCATCAGTTCCCTCTTATGCCAAGTACAGTCTCCTCTTCTAGCCGCTACTTTTCTCTCTATATATCTGACATCTTTCCATGCGCCACAATTATATAGCATTGCCCAAAACCTCCTGTATAGAAGCTTTCTCTCATGTGAATTTAGATTATGCGGTGGACGATTATTAGCAGGCCACCAAAGTTGTTTGTTCTGTTCATTTATTATGCAAGGGGAACACAAGCACAGTGGACACTCAGCAACACCTTCAGCATGCTGAGGCATAGGGGGAGGTACGTAAGCAGCCTCTGCAACGGGCATGGCGGTGGCTGTTTCTTCTATTTCCATCTCTACGTCCCAGTTCTTATTTTGCAAGAAAGTCAGCAATTCTTTTCTCTGCTCATCAGTTACATACATTGTTATTTTACTCAATGGCATCTTGTAGAAATCGGCAGAATATGTGTAATACTCGTATGTTCAAGAGATTATAATTATAATATTATACATGTACTCATAGCATTCACTGTGATTATTATGTAGCATCAATATCGGTAAACACACACTGACACAGAGAAATATTTAAAATATAACAGAAAACTTGCGAATAATACTGTAGATATATAATTAAATGAAGTATGAAGGTTACCATATAACGAACACATATAGTTTATTCATATAAATACATACATATTATATACATGCATACAAATTATCAGTCTCAGTGATTACGCTACGGCTGATGAGGCACCTACATAACATGTAATATATGTCCCTGGGCTGATCTGGATTATGTAGTTTGAATACTCATAACTATCAATTTTCTTTACAATCAATAATATACGTTTACTTAAATTGTCAGGGCCTCATTTTGACTAATTCTTTAAAGGCCTGCAGTTTGACCCCGTCCAATTGTAAAGATTTATACTTTACTACCTGTTCCATGTGATTAGTGGCTTGTATCAACAATGTAGCAGTACATTCAGTATAATTTGGCGTATGTAGGTATTTTCTAACGGTTAATATGCACGATCACTCTGTGAGCTGAGAATTAGTCAAAATGAGGCCCTGACAATTTAAGTAAACGTATATTATTGATTGTAAAGAAAATTGATAGTTATGAGTATTCAAACTACATAATCCAGATCAGCCCAGGGACATAGATTACATGTTATGTAGGTGCCTCATCAGCCGTATCGTAATCACTGAGACAGATAATTGTGTATAATAATAATAATAATAATAATAAGACTTTATTTAACGAGAGTACTCATTTAACAAAAGTTAATCTACCATGAGGCCCTCAACATATATACAATCAAATGCAATCAAAACATAGCACTATAAGTGAGAACTGCACATTGGAATAATATAGTAATGTAAAATCTGAAAAATAGAGAAACTAATTTATATGTAATGGAAAATGATGATATATGGACTTGGCTAGCAGAGTAGAAAATGGGAATGAGACAATTTATGATGCTAGATCTTATCTAACAATATGCAGATTTGACTTGTAGTGGTATCTTCAAAATATGTATGAAATCAACTTAAAGACAGTCATATTTACGATTCTAATAAATATAAATGAATAAACTATATGTGTTCGTTATATGGTAACCTTCATACTTCATTTAATTATATATCTACAGTATTATTCGCAAGTTTTCTGTTATATTTTAAATATTTCTCTGTGTCAGTGTGTGTTTACCGATATTGATGCTACATAATAATCACAGTGAATGCTATGAGTACATGTATAATATTATAATTATAATCTCTTGAACATACGAGTATTACACATATTCTGCCGATTTCTACAAGATGCCATTGAGTAAAATAACAATGTATGTAACTGATGAGCAGAGAAAAGAATTGCTGACTTTCTTGCAAAATAAGAACTGGGACGTAGAGATGGAAATAGAAGAAACAGCCACCGCCATGCCCGTTGCAGAGGCTGCTTACGTACCTCCCCCTATGCCTCAGCATGCTGAAGGTGTTGCTGAGTGTCCACTGTGCTTGTGTTCCCCTTGCATAATAAATGAACAGAACAAACAACTTTGGTGGCCTGCTAATAATCGTCCACCGCATAATCTAAATTCACATGAGAGAAAGCTTCTATACAGGAGGTTTTGGGCAATGCTATATAATTGTGGCGCATGGAAAGATGTCAGATATATAGAGAGAAAAGTAGCGGCTAGAAGAGGAGACTGTACTTGGCATAAGAGGGAACTGATGCCTGAATGTGTGGTACAGCAATGCAGGAACTGGCTGCCTAACCCGCGCAACCAGCCTTATTTGGGCCATAAGTGGAGTTGAATTGTTTATACCAGTTGTAAGTACTATAAAAATACAGAACTTCAATTTCAGCAATTTATAACCTCTGATATGTACGTGGGTCATAATAGATATAAGTGGTGCTCATGTATTAGATGTATACCATGCAGGGCCTCGCATGTGGCAAATACGATGTGCGTCGACCGTCAGATTTGTACCGCTATTCCTCGTGTGTTTAGTGCGTCGACCGTCAGATTTGTACCGCTATTCCTCGTGTGTTTAAAGTCAAATATAGGTCAACCTGCAGGCCTTTAAGGTCGCTGACTTGTATACCACTGTAACCTATCATCACTGATGGTCACTGATTCGAGCCCCGCTCAGGCCGTGTCTCATTTATATGAAACAGTTGGCAGTTTCTTACGGAGGTTGGTGCACCCAAGTACTGGTTAACCGCTGGAGCCTGCCCAGGAAAGGTGTTGTTAAGTAAACTGCCCGCCGGCGATATAGCCCGAAATGGTGCTGATGCAGGCGTAAAACCCGAACTATAATATATCTTATCTTGGGGACATAGAATAATAGACATAACATGACGTAGTTAAAAGTCATATAAAACAAGAAACGCTGTAATATGCATGTCATTATTCGTTATTGTTGTTGTTGATTAAATATTATAAGTAAACACCGTTTTGAAATACATGTTGAATTATTGTCAACTTTCACTTTGAAACGTATTGTTTTATATTATTTACAACAGATCTACATCTAAGTTAAATGTGACACATATATCATTCATTCTTCAGTTTCTAATCACCCATAACAATACATCTATAACAATCTGCAAATTACAGTCTGCAATTTTAACACAAATTCTTCCATACGAATACACTCATCAAAACTCTTAACTACACCGATATCATTTTGCGAATAATATGATAAGTCCTGAAAATATGGCGACAAAATTGTGCACGTAAATAAAATAACACGTGCTTAACTATTTCCTGCTTTTTGGGATTGATACCTGTTTACTTTACTAGTAATGCTGTTTTAGGTAAGTCTACCCTCAAAACCAAAGTCACATTTTTCGCTTTTCTATAATTACGCTTGTCAATATTTTGAATGACACGCATGCATTTCAACAAGGTATGTGAAGCGAGTTACACGTGCAAAATGCATACCAGGAATATTTGCAAGCCACACGGTAGCGTCAGAAACGCACAGTGTGACAGAAAAAAGAAACGATTCCAAAAATAGCGAGACTGAGTCTGAGAGGCATAGTCGTAGGCCTGGTTCAGGGTGGACTCTCACATTTGCAAGTAAGTTAAACTGTTACATGTGATAAAATTGTACTCAAACCAGTGAGTAAGGTACATACATTTGAATATGATGCATTAGTTACATCGCGGCTTGTTTGCATGTATGATACGGTGGATACGCACATTCCACAAAACCGGATCCACAACCACACCATGTCCATGAGAAGCAGGTGCTTGACAGTTATCAGAGCTAACGGAGGACATACGCGCTATTAATTGTTTTCGGATTATTTGTGCTTTTGTGCCACTTTCATTTTCCGGGTTGTGCTATTCAGATTGTTGTAGCTCGTGAATTATTCTATATACCAGATTTATCAAATTATCCACAAAATGGTATCGGTGTAGTTAGGAGTTTTGATGAGTACATAACAGTCTGCAAGTTGCAGTCTGCAGAACTGGTCTGCATTTTATACACTGAAAACGCAGACATAGCTGCGTTTTATATCTACCCACAAATGATGTGTATAGTGTCAAGCATATAGTGTATCATAGTGTTCTTAAAAAAATGTTACTTGGTTTTGAATCCGTAATCATTTGTCCAGAACACAAGCGTCTGTGACAATTTCAACAATATCTTCTTTATATTTCTTTTCTATATGCGCTAACTAATATATATATTGAAATAAAAGATCATAAATCAAAGCAAATATTCAATAATGATTAATAAAAATCTACATTTGGTACCTTGGTACCTTACATCTATATTTGATTTTCGCTCGCATACATGATATAATTATATACAATGTACATAGGCTATCTTGAAGTGGTCATTAATATAATTCATATCACCCTACATTGCATATAAATAATAAAATAAATAATATCTTCAAAAATGATTATTTGAAACATACATGGCGTATTTTACATATACATTTCGCTTGCATCGCATAAATACGTATAGATACATGTATCGTTTCATAGAAATTCATATCTATATATCCATCCATATATACTGCTGCATCCTCTTACCAGTATTATGTACAGCTGATAGCTATTGGTGAATATCGCACTTTAGCGGTACATTCAATTAGTGCAGGGAAATGCACGAGAAGCCATACCATACCCTATGGTCCTTACCCCTTTTCCGATCACTATCATATCCCTAGCATTACTCATACTGACGGTAAAGTGCATTCTATCCAATGATTGAATCTGTACAGTCTATTAAATGTTTGAAAGTTTGCATATTAACAACGCTTTGTGACATCCGATTTAATTTTGTTTTTAAATATTAAATTCCAAATTCTTCAGTCTGAGAAAATCGGGCCAAAATGATCAAAATATACATATATTTACCCAGGATTTTGTGTATATTATATATACTAGACATCGCTGGTTATGGGCTGTCGTTGTCTTCCAATATTGAGACTTGTAATAATATTTACTTTACAATAAATTGTCCGTCAATGTGTTTCAAAATATTTCAGACGATGGATTGACGTCGTTTCTATGCTACGAGATTGCGTCCGGGACGTAGATCTTAGTGAAACCCAAACGAGCGTTCTGATTGGATTATTAGAATGTAACTAGATGTTTGTTTTTTATATGAAGAATAATCATAATCCAATCAGAACGCTCGTTTCAACGCGAACTGCGCCGCTTGAGAAATTTTCAAAACAAAAAACGTTCCCGCATCCTAGGGATCTAGCGGTGGGAGATAGGCCGGGGGAAACGTTCCCCCATCCTAGGGATCTAGCGGTGGGAGAACAGACGGGGGAGACGTGCCCGCATCATAGGGATCTAGCGGTGGGAGATAGGCCGGGGGAAACGTTCCCACATCCTAGGGATCTAGCGGTGGGAGAACAGACGGGGGAGACGTTCCCGCATCCTAGGGATATAGCGGTGGGAGAACAGACGGGGGAGACGTGCCCGCATCATAGGGATCTAGCGGTGGGAGATAGGCCGGGGGAAACGTTCACACATCCTAGGGATCTAGCGGTGGGAGAACAGACGAGGGAGACGTTCCCGCATCCTAGGGATCAAGCGGTGGGAGATAGGCCGAGGAACCTTCCCGCATCTCAGGGATTTGGCGGTGGGAGATAGGCCAGTGAAACGTTCCCGCATCCTAAGGATCTATCGGTGGGAGAACAGACGGGGGAGACGTTCCCGCATCCTAGGGATCTAGCGGTGGGAGATAGGCCGGGGGAAACGTTCCCGCATCCTAGGGATCTAGCGGTGGGAGAACAGACGGGGGAGACGTTCCCGCATCCTAGGGATCTAGCGGTTGGAGATAGGCCTTGGGAGACGTTCCAGTATCCTAGGAATCTAGCGGTGGGAGATAGGCCGGGGGAGACGTTCCCGCATCCTAGGGATCTAACGGTGGAAGATCAGCCGTGGGAGACGTTCTAACATCCTAGGGATCTTGCGGTGGGAGATAGGCGACGTTCCCTCATCCTAGGGATCTAGCAGTGGGAGATAGGCCGGGAAAGACGTTCCCGCATCATAGGGATCTAGCGGTGGGAGATAGGCCGGGGGAAACGTTCCCACATCCTAGGGATCTAGCGGTGGGAGATAGGCCGGGGGAAACGTTCCCGCATCCTAGGGATCTAGCGGTGGGAGAACAGACGGGGGAGACGTTCCCGCATCCTAGGGATCTAGAGGTGGGAGATAGGCCGAGGAAACCTTCCCGCATCTTAGGGATTTGGCGGTGGGAGATAGGCCAGTGAAACGTTCCCGCATCCTAGGGATCTAGCGGTGGGAGATAGGCCGGGGGAAACGTTCCCGCATCCTAGGGATCTAGCGGTGGGAGATACGCCGGGGGAGACGTTCCCGCATCCCAGGGATCTAGCGGTGGGAGATAGGCCTTGGGAGACGTTCCAGTATCCTAGGGATCTAGCGGTGGGAGATAGGCCGGGGGAGACGTTCCCGCATCCCAGGGATCTAGCGGTGGGAGATACGCCGGGGGAGACGTTCCCGCATCCCAGGGATCTAGCGGTGGGAGATAGGCCGGGGAAACGTTCCCGCATCCCAGGGATCTAGCGGTGGGAGATAGGCGGGGAAACGTGCCCGCATCCCAGGGATCTAGCGGTGGGAGATAGGCCGGGGGAAACGTTCCCGCATCCTAGGGATCTAGCGGTGGGAGATAGGCCGGGGAAACGTGCCCGCATCCCAGGGATCTAGCGGTGGGAGATAGGCCGGGGGAGACGTTCCCGCATCCTAGGGATCTAGCGGTGGGAGATAGGCCGGGGAAACGTTCCCGCATCCTAGGGATCTAGCGGTGGGATATATATTTAAAAACAACTCGTTCCATTACTTTACCCACATATCTTATTAAAGATATGGGCCTGTAGCTGGCTTGTAAAGATGTATCTCCCTTTTTAAACAGTGGTGCGTTTGCTTCAGGTGCGAACGGTCCGGAGTTCGAGCCCCGCTGGAGCTGTTACGAGTGTGCCCTTAGTCAAGGCATTTTACTTCCACGTTGCCTCTTCTTCATGGCGATGGATTCCACCAGGAATGAAGTCTCGAGAGTGATTAATATAAGTTGAAATAACTTGTTTCGCAATCGAGCTAAAATAAATTTGTATTAAAAAAACAACAGTGGCATAACATTTGCTACTTTCCATGAAGTAGGATATCTGTTTGTGATAATTGATCTGTTGAATAAAATACAAAGCGGCTTAGATATAGCCAAGGAACAACTTTTCAACATTTTGTGGCTGATATCGTCAGGACCGCTTGCTTTATTGACAGCCAGATTATCTAACACGTCAATGATGATCTTGTTCAGTTATTTCAAATTGTGAAATGGGCGCTTTACTTATAGGAGCAAAAGCAGGTAGTTTCGCGTTGAATTCATCTAATGTTGATATTGAAACAAAGTTATCGTTTAAAAATTGGGTTTTATCTACATCTGAAATCGCTGTATCATTGTTTTCGCTATTCAGAGGTGTTCGTCGTTATTTGAATTTTCTTTAACTAACATCTTTACGATTTTCCAGTATTGTTTGGGGTTTGTACAGTTAAGATCGTTCATGGAGAATTCGTGAGTATTATAGAATTGTTCACGTAAATGTGTTTTCATGTTATTGACTGGATTTTTTAAAGTTGTGTACCTTTGCCTTGTCCAGATTGAGTAGCTATTCGTTTTAAACGATCACGTTGGCGAGATACTTTTCGGATGCGCGAATTATACCAAGGTTTGTCATTGGGGCGAATTTGTAATAATTTAGCTGTGATAGGGCCTACACACTTTCAAGTTTGCAAGTCCTAACAATGTTCCTCTAAAGAATTATGTTGCTATATCTATTGACTCATTATTGAGAGGCGACAAATCAGTTTCGTTTATTAGGTTATTAAATTTTATGAAATCCGCTTCCTTGTAATTCCAAACACGGCGAGTATAAAAGGGTTTAGACTGAAAACTACTTTTAATATAAACGTACGTATCAAAATGATCACTAATGTGAGATGGTGTACGATGGATGCCAGAGTTTAATGAAGTCACGGAATTTGTTAGTGCAATTATGTCAATTAAGGTACTTGTATTATCCGTGTAGGCGACTCTGTTATTATGTTAGTCATATTATTAAGAATAAGTATGTCTCGTAGTTTATGATTTGTTACATTTAAATGATCTTCATTTATGTCACCAATTAATATAATGTTAGATGATATTTCAGATGCCTGTTCTATGAATATATCACATCTTTGCCAACATTCTACTGGTGAATTTGGTGGTCTATAAATTGTTGAATGAAATAGGTGTTCTGATTAGTACTAGATCTTGTACAAACCCTGGTGGATTGAGCAGTACTAGATCGTATACACATCCTATCTGGTGGATTGAGCAGTACTAGATCTTGTACAAACCCTGGTGGATTGAGCAGTACTAGATATTGTACACACCCTGGTGGATTGAGCAGTACTAGATCTTGTACATACCCTGGTGGATTGAGCAGTACTAGATCGTGTACACACCCTGGTGGATTGAGCAGTACTAGATCTTGTACACACCCTGGTGGATTGAGCAGTACTAGATCGTGTACACACCCTGGTGGATTGAGCAGTACTAGATCGTGTACACAGCCTGGTGGATTGAGCAGTACTAGATCTTGTACACATCCTGGTGGATTGAGCAGTACTAGATATTGTACAAACGCTGGTGAATTGAGCATTACTAGATATTGTACACACCCTGGTGGATTGAGCAGTACTAGATCTTGTACAAACCCTGGTGGATTGAGCAGTACTAGATCTTGTACACACCCTGGTGGATTGAGCAGTACTAGATCTTGTACACATCCTGGTGGATTGAGCAGTACTAGATCTGGTACACACCCTGGTGGATTGAGCAGTACTAGATCGTGTACAAACCCTGGTGGATTGAGCAGTACTAGATCGTGTACAAACCCTGGTGGATTGAGCAGTACTAGATCTTGTACACATCCTGGTGGATTGAGCAGTACTAGATCTTGTACACACCCTGGTGGATTGAGCAGTACTAGATCTTGTACACACCCTGGTGGATTGAGCAGTACTAGATATTGTACAAACCATGGTGGATTGAGCAGTACTAGATCTTGTACAAACCCTTCAGGAGGCGTCGCTCATATAGGCAACGGTAGCGACGATAAATAAACGTAAAACAAACACACGGACTCAACCTTGTACAAGAACCAAGGATGCTCATAGAAGTGATGTGTCCTCTGTATCTTGCACTATCCTCCAAAATATAAAATCACTTGATATACTGTACTTCAGGGGGCAAACATAAATAAAAGTATCCAACAATCACATTAATTTATTTCTTAAAGCATATCTTTAACAGTCACATGGTAAGCTCTTCCAGTTTATAATTAAATTTATCAGATGTAAACTACAGATAACCACCAGTAGAGTATTCATTTTAAGATAATGAAACATTGTAAACACTAGCCACGACACAGAGTTATGCACAATTATTAGGAAACTACTTTTACAACTTATATTAATCACTCTCGTTGGCGCGGATGAAAACGTATATATGTGGTAATTCGTGTGGGAGAAAACCGGAGTACTGGAGAAAACCCACCTGTCCGATCTGGCGACCACAGTACCATTTCGCCTACTTCCCGGTCCGAGAATCGAACCCGGTCGCATTGGTGAGAAGCCAGCGAGCGAGCTAACCACTGTGCTAATCGGAGAGCCTAATGTCTAAGCTGATACTTCAGTTTATAGAGTCACTGCTTCTACAACAACTTATTTCACATTCACTTCAACATTGGAAAAAATGGATAAGTAAATGAATACAAACAATGCTCATTTACACCATCCACACACTTGGGCTGTAGTCCGTTACATTTGTTACTTCCTAAAAAATGTGTGTGAAAGGCCCGGATTTATACCCATCTGTAGCCATTGCGATTGTGTGACCTCAGGCATAGCACTCTCCCTCATGGCGACGGATTCCCACAGGAATGAGGTCTCAAGAACGAGTAATCTAATGTTGTAAAAACTAGTTTAGCAATTGAGCTAAAATAAATTTGTATAAACTAACGAACGTAGAGTAAGAGAACTGTATGAAAGACCGATGGTGACATTTACTACTTCATCAAATCACCATTTCAACTTTACAAATTCACAATTTCAACTTCATGACTTAGAAATCATGAAATGAAAAAGGACTTAGTATAAGCATTTTGTTCCAATCCAAATATTTTCTTTTATTCTTATATTTTATTTCCTGAATAAAATACGCTCAACACTCGATTACATAGTGATATGGAAGAGCCCATAAATTGGGTATCCATCCCCAAGATAGAAGGTATTGCGTATGTGTAGTGTGTGCCTATTTGACCCGGGCTCATACCCATGTATAGTCAGTTGTGTCACATTCCATAAATAAGGCCCAGTGGGCTGGTGAATAAATGTCGGCTGTTTGTTTCATATATATATTTACTGCAAATAGTGGCATTAGAGAAGCCCATATTATGGGTATCCATCCCTAAGGTAGAAACTTATCCGTGTATGGTTTATGTTTGTATTGGTTGTGGGTCCAGGTATATGCATCGTCACTGGTGTCACATTCCCTATTTAGGGGCACAGGGGCCGTTCATCAAGGTCGAATGTCGACGTTTATTTGTAAAATTACATAGTGATATGGAAGAGCCCATAAAATGGGTATCCATCCCCAAGGTAGAAACTTATCCGTGTATGGGTTATGTTTATATTGGTTGTGAGTCCCTGACTATGGGTAGTCACTGGTGTCACATTCCCTATTTAGGGTCCCAGGGGCCGTTCATCAAGTTCAACTTTCGACTTTTATTTCGGAAATTACATAGTAATATGAAAGCGCCCATATTTTGGGTATCCATCCCCAAGGTAGAAACTTATTGGTGTATGTATTATGTGTGTATTGGTTGTGGGTCCCTGACTATGGGTAGTCAGTGGTGTCACATTCCCTATTTAGGGGCCCAGGGGCCGTTTATCAAGTTCAAATTTCGACTTTTATTTCTGAAATTACATAGTAATATGGAAGAGCCCATATTTTGGGTATCCATCCCCAAGGTAGAAAGTTGGGCGTATATGTAGTGTGTGCCTATTGGATACAGGCTCGTACTCATGCATAGTCAGTGGTGTCACATTCCTTAGTTACGGCCCAGTGGGCCGGTGGATAAATGTCTGTTATTTGTTTCATATATATTTTAATGCAAATATTGGCATTAGAGAAGCCCATATTTTGGGTATCGATCCCCAAGGTAGAAACGTATTGGTGTATGGGTTCTGTTTGTATTTGGTTGTGGGTCCCTGACTATGGGTAGTCAGTGGTGTCACATTCCCTATTTAGGGGCCCAGGGGCCGTTCATCAAGTTCACATTTCGACTTTTATTTCTGAAATTACATAGTAATATGGAAGAGCCCATATTTTGGGTATCCATCCCCAAGGTAGAAACTTATTAGTGTATGTATTATGTGTGTATTGCTTATGGGTCCCTGACTATGGGTAGTCAGTGGTGTCACATTCCTTATTTAAGGCCCATTGGGCTGGTGAATAAATGTAGGCTATACATTTGTTTCATATATATTTTAATGCAAATAGTGGCATTAGAGAAGCCTTTATGTTGGGTATCCATCCCCAAGGTATAAACCTATAGGTGTATATGTAGTATGTGTGTATTGCTTGGGGGCCCACGCCTATGCATATTCAGTAGCGTCACAGTCCTTATTTAAGGCCCCAGATGTCATTCATCAATATCGAATTTCTGTTCTATTTCTGAATTAAGATAGTGATATTAAAGAGCCCTTAAATTGGATATCCACCCCCAGGGTAGAAAGTTGGGCTTATGTGTATTACGTGCATAATGGATATGGGCTCACACCCATCCATAGTCAGTGGTGTCACATTCCTTATTTATGGCCCAACATGCCGTTAACCTTTACTGTGATGTTCTCAATGTATTTCTCTTATTGCTTGCTAGAGGGTACGCATTCACAAACGGATAACCGTATTTTACTCTATTGTATTTCCTTATTGATTGGGTAATAGTGGTTATCGTCCGAAATTTTGGAAACCGGTGAAAATGGTACAATTGTTTTGAAGTTTTTCGGAGAAAATATGTCACAGTGAATCTAATTACTATGAGATTTACCGTATATAGCCAATATATATTCATCACATTTACCTCGAGTTGTTACATTTGTCTGATAATAGATGAGAGAGAAGAAAATCGATATAGTCATTAGTTTTCGCGAGGATGCATTTAGTTTATATCTCTTTCTGACGCAATTATAACGAATTTCTGTTACCTATGAAATAATTAACAGTTCTTTCTTGGTCGAACATACGTCTGTGACAATTGAATTAAGTTTATAAAAAATCTGTGTCATGTGAAACCATTGCTTGTAGTTACCTGCAGTATGTGGCCGACTGGTTCCATCACCACGGCTTTAGTATCAATAACAGCTCTTTAGGGATAGACTAATAGGTTCTTGAAACTGTTGATGCCATGCCAGTAGTAATACTCCACAAACGCTATTATCAACTTCCCCACAACGTATTCACAACTCGAGGCAAAAATGAACTAGTTGCTGTAGATCACATTACACCCACAAGAAACCTTAAATGTCTAATCCCACAGTCAAAAACCCAATATCATGCCAACTCATTTTTTCCAAGAACAATCGGGCTATGGAACAGTCTACCGACATATATACACTCGAATCCCAGTCTGCTGACCTTTGTTAGCAGACTGGACTCAAACTCTAATCTATGTATTGTATGCTTTTAACTATAGCTTTGTAGATCCTTTTATTTTTTTAACTTGCACATAATATTTTAGATAAACATACTTTTCTAGACTGGGCCTGCCAATCATAATCATTACTGATGGTCGGCAGTAATAAGTTGAAGTTCTAATGACAATAACCTGGACATTGTCATTTATTCTAATGAACAATCACTTTCTGATTATGGCACGTCCCTTTCTTTTTATGGAACACCATCGATCCCGATGTGACATGTATATCACCCAGAAAGAGAGCTCTAGGCAATGTGGAATTTAAAGCAGCATTACATCGTATGAAATAAATTTGAAAAATTCAATTTTTACTTATGGGTAGCAATGCTGCTACACATTCTAACATTATACTTTGTATGCTTATGTTCATTTGGTAAACAGTGTTTTTTTGCGGTAAAACAATCTCGAAACCGAAAGTAGGACTTTCCGAGTCGATCGGTCACGCACTTGTTTACAACCGGAACGCATCGTCCGCACTTGTTTACATTCGGAATGCATCGTCCCACGTTGTCTTTTTTAATTAAATTACTTGATATGTTGATTCATACCTCTGTTACCTAAGTCTTTTAGGGACATGTCTACATCCCCGCGAGGGGTTCGACATTAGAGGAAGATAGATAGTATTTCATGTTCAAAATATATACGTTGTTTTCTACATCCTCTGTTGTTTCACGCATGCGCATTGCACTGTGTGTGTTTAAATTTCGTGTGTTGATAAATAAATTCGCGTATACGACGGTTTAAATTTATTGGAATGTTATCGTTTCTGAGCGACTATTTTGATTTTTGTAAACACACACACATTAGTATTTATATTTTACCCAAAACATCCTTTATTACGATGTAATGCTGCTTTACGTGTCTTTGCCTAAGACCACACTCGTAATGGCTACAGCCAATTCTGGGCCTCTCACACCTGAAGGGAACACGCTACAACTGCTCTATCACAACTCACACCTGAAGGGAACACGCTACAACTGCTCTATCACAACTCAAACCTGAAGGGAACACGCTACAACTGCTCTATCACAACTCACACCTGAAGGGAACACACTACAACTGCTCTATCACAATCACACCTGAAGGGAACACGCTACAACGCTCTATCACAACTCACACCTGAAGGGAACACGCTACAACTGCTCTATCACAACTCACACCTGAAGGGAACACGCTACAACTGCTCTATCACAACTCACACCTGAAGGGAACACGCTACAACTGCTCTATCACAACTCACACCTGAAGGGAACACGCTACAACTGCTCTATCACAACTCACACCTGAAGGGAACACGCTACAACTGCTCTATCACAACTCACACCTGAAGGGAACACGCTACAACTGCTCTATCACAACTCACACCTGAAGGGAACACGCTACAACTGCTCTATCACAACTCACACCTGAAGGGAACACGCTACAACTGCTCTATCACAACTCACACCTGAAGGGAACACGTTGTTTTTGGGGCTACAACTGCTCTATCAACTCACACCTGAAGGGAACACGCTACAACTGCTCTATCACAACTCACACCTGAAGGGAACACGCTACAACTGCTCTATCACAACTCACACCTGAAGGGAACACGCTACAACTGCTCTATCACAACTCACACCTGAAGGGAACACGCTACAACTGCTCTATCACAACTCACACCTGAAGGGAACACGCTACAACTGCTCTATCACAACTCACACCTGAAGGGTCTGCTCTATCACAACTCACACCTGAAGGGGTTGTTTTTGGGGGTTGTTTTTGGGTTTTAGAATGATAAGTTAATTAATACTGATGATTGCAGGGTTCATTCTAGGTCAGAATCTTTGGGAGAAGTGAGAAAACGCGTGATCGCTTTCTTAAATGGTGTTCTTTAATATACTTCTACAAAATAGGGTTAAAATGCACAGTACAACCATTAAATACAACATTTGAATAAAAGGAGTGCTTTATAATGGGCCAGTGTATCTTACTAGACACAATTTTGTTTGAAAATCGTAAAAACCAAAAAATATATTATTTTTTTTTGGGAGAAGTGGGGCCCCCAGAGTGCAAAGTCAGGGTCCCTAGGGCAACAATTTAGCCCACATCGCCCTCTAGAATGATCCCTGCGTCTGCGATTCAAATTAATCTTAGGCCATTTGCAATGCTTTCTATATGACTAGCAAATTATTCATTAGTGAGTAACATGAGAGACAATGTAGATTAGTTCATCTAAATTTATTTTAGCTAGATTGAGAAACAAGTTCGTACAACTTATATTAATCACTCTCGAGACCTCATTCCTGACGGAATCCATCGCCATGAGGGAGAGAGAAGGGGCAACGTGGAATTTAAATGCCTTGCCTAAGGGCACAATTGTAACGGCTCCAGTGGGGCTCAAACTCAGGGCCTTTCGCACCTGAAGTGAACGCGCTATCACGACTTCCACAAGACTTATGTAAGCCAGGTCAATCGCCAATGGCGCCAATTACGACAAAGAACACAAATACTGGCGCGAAAATATTTGGCACAACATGTTTTATCAAATACATGGCTTCAGATATGTATCTGTGAACTATATGGCTCTTAGTTGGCTCCAAATTTAAATTCCACATAGCCTCTTCTCTCTCCCTCATGGCGTTGAATTCCATCAGCAATGAGGAAGTTGTATGAACTTGTTTCGCAATCAGGCTAAAATAAATGTGTATAAACTAAAATCGTTTTAAGCATTATATAAAATAATTCATTGTTTGTTGCAGTTATTCTACTCGTTTTTCAAGTCGCTAGTTGGCAAGGATGTGGTGGTGGAGTTAAAGAATGATCTGAGGTAGGTGTTCGCACACGATTGCACCCTTTCCCTCTTGATGCCATTACCAATACGACATACATTGACAATGTAGTAGCCAAACCAATGTGCACCTCTTGACGCCATTACCAATACGACATACATTGACAATGTAGTAGCCAAACCAATGTGCACCTCTTGACGCCATTACCAATACGACATACATTGACAATGTAGTAGCCAAACAAATGTTCATTAACCCTTTCCCTCATAGAAGCACCTCTTGACGCCATTACCAATACGACATACATTGACAATGTAGTAGCCAAACCAATGTTCATTAACCCTTTCCCTCATAGAAGCACCTCTTGACGCCATTACCAATACGACATACATTGACAATGTAGTAGCCAAACAAATGTTCATTAACCCTCTCCCTCATAGAAGCACCTCTTGCCGCCATTACCAATACCACATACATTGACAATGTAATAGCCAAACAAATGTTCATTAACCCTTTCCCTCATAGAAGCACCTTTTGACGCCATTACCAATACGAAATACATTGACAATGTAGTAGTAGCCAAACAAATGTTCATTAACCCTCTCCCTCATAGAAGCACCTCTTTCCGCCATTACCAATACCACATACATTGACAATGTAGTAGTAGCCAAACCAATGTTCATTAACCCTTTCCCTCATAGAAGCACCTCTTGACGTCTTTACCAATACGACATACATTGACAATGTAGTAGTAGCCAAACCAATGTTCATTAACCCTTTCCCTCATAGAAGCACCTCTTGACGCCTTTACCAATATGACATACATTGACAATGTAGTAGTAGCCAAACCAATGTTCATTAACCCTTTCCCTCATAGAGGCACCTCTTGACGCCTTTACCAATACGACATACATTGACAATGTAGTAGCCAAACCAATGTTCATAATAAAGAATCTCATGTAGTCCCAGTAATATCTATGGAGGTGGGATAGATATGGTGACTACTTATCCACTGCATGATAGCTAAATGGCTGTCATTTGTATGGAGATATAATAGTATATTAACCTAAATCTCATGTAGTCCCAGTAATATCTATGGAGGTGGGATAGATATGGTGACTACTTATCCACTGCATGATAGCTAAATGGCTGTCATTTGTATGGAGATATAATAGTATATTAACCTAAATCTCATGTAGTCCCAGTAATATATGGAGGTGGGATAGATATGGCGACTACTTATCCACTGCATGATAGCTAAATGGCTGTCGTTTGTATGGAGATATAATAGTATATAACCTAAATCTCATGTAGCCCAGTAATATATATGGAGGTGGGATAGTTATGGCGACTACTTATCCACTGCAGATAGCTAAATGGCTGTCGTTTGTATGTATATATAGTAGTATATTAACCTAAATCTCTTTGTAGTCCCAGTAATATCTATGGAGGTGGGATAGATATGGCGACTACTTATCCACTGAATGATTTGTAAATGGTTGTCGTTTGTATGGAGATATTATAGTATATTAACCTAAATCTCTATGTAGTTCAAGTAGTATCTATGGAGGTGGGATAGATATGGCGACTACTTTTCCACTGCATGATAGCTAAATGGCTGTCGTTTGTATGGAGATATAGTAGGATATTAACCTAAATCTCTTTGTAGTCCCAGTAATATCTATGGAGGTGGGATAGATATGGCGACTACTTATCCACTGCATGTAGCTAAATGGCTGTCGTTTGTATGTATATATAATAGTATGTTAACCTAAATCTCATGTAGTCCCAGTAATATCTATGGAGGTGGGATAGATATGGCGACTACTTATCAACTGCATGATAGTATATGGCTGTCGTTTGTATGTATATATATAGTATATAACCTAAATACTATGTAGTTCCTGTAATATCTATGGAGGTGGGATAGATATGGCGACTACTTATCCACTGCATGATAGCTAAATGGCTGTCGTTTGTATGGAGATATAATAGTATATTAACCTAAATCTCTATGTAGTTCCTGTAATATCTATGGAGGTGGGATAGATATGGCGACTACTTATCCACTGCATGATAGCTAAATGGCTGTCGTTTGTATGGAGATATAATAGTATATTTACCTAAATCTCTATGTAGTCCCAGT
>CM026400.1:28217652-28234236 GCA_014843695.1 Archivesica marissinica | reverse complement strand
ACGGTTTATCATGTTTAGTTTAGTTTAATCATATTTTATTGAATTGATCATACATGTACAGTAGCAGCAATACATGTACAGTAGCAGCAATACGTAATACAACATAGTAATAACAAGTACAAAGCATGATAAAACAAAAGGGTTGGACCACAAGTTTTTCCAACATTAGTTAAACGGCCCGTCCCTTAACCCTAACCCTATTATCATGTTAACGCGCACGAATACATTTTCTAGATCAGATTTATCTAGATTATAGTTCTGAAGTCATAATTTCAAATAACATTCACAATTACATGATGCATGCCACAGTATGGTCATCAACATAAGCATTTATGAAATAATATTTTTATTGTAAATATTTAAGCATATTTTAAAAAGTATTACAATTTTACCGGCCCTACTAAGGTGACCTTTGGAATTGCTACGGACGTGTATTTTACTGTACTGATCATAAATGCCACACGTGGGTAAGCAATTGATGATCTTGTCTGTGGTTTACTTTTGGAAGATAATATAGTGCAATGATACAGACAGAGACCCATTCCAGAGTCTTCTCTGGTTCTTTTACGTGCACGGTGTACAGCACCGACACGAGACCTCGGTTTAACGTCCCATCTGAAAGACTGTTAATTTTATTAGGGTCAGACGGGGGATCGAACCTGCGATCCCTGGATTACCAGTCCAGCGTGTTACCATTGGACTACATATCCGTATGTGAATGAAATCAGGTGTGTGTTTTACGTTTATTTATCGTCGCTACCGGTTGTCCATATGAGCGACGCCTCCTGAAGAGATTAGTAATTTAAGGTTTTTGGAGGATAGTGCAATGATACAAACAGAGACCCATTCCAGAGTCTCCTCTGGTTCTTTTACGTGCACGGTGTACAGCACCGACACGAGACCTCGGTTTAATGTCCCTTTTAATTTTATTAGGGTCAGACGGGGGGTCGAACCTGCGATCCCTGGATTAATCAGGTCGTTACGTTGATGTATTTATATGTTCAAATGAAACCATTATAATGTTTTAACGCCATTAGACTGTCTATGAATTGAACATGATATACCAAACAAATTGGTGCGAAAGGTCAGGAGTTCGAGCCCCGCTGGAGCCGTTACGATTGTGTCCTTAGGCAAGGCATTTAAATTCCACGTTGCCTCCTCTCTCCCTCGTGGCGATGGATTCCATCAGGAATGAGGTCGCGAGAGTGATTAATATAAGTTGAAAGAACTTGTTACGCAATCGAGCTAAAATAAATTTGTATAAACCAAACAAATTGATTGGAGTTATCTAACAAAGAACAAATGATCATTATTCAACTCGACAACAATTACTTTTATTAATGTCAGGATAAATATGTAACAACATGACTAATTACGTTATATCATACTGTGGGCATAAATATACATATTCGAGATTTCTTATCTTGAGTCCGCCTCCGTGGTCGAGTCGTTAAGGTCGCTGACTTGTATACCACTGTAACCTATCATCACTGATGGTCACTGATTCGAGCCCCGCTCAGGCCGTGTCTCATTTATATGAAACAGTTGGCAGTTTCTTACGGAGGTTGGTGCACCCAAGTACTGGTTAACCGCTGGAGCCTGCCCAGGAAAGGTGTTGTTAAGTAAACTGCCCGCCGGCGATATAGCCCGAAATGGTGCTGATGCAGGCGTAAAACCCGAACTATAATATATCTTATCTTGGGGACATAGAATAATAGACATAACATGACGTAGTTAAAAGTCATATAAAACAAGAAACGCTGTAATATGCATGTCATTATTCGTTATTGTTGTTGTTGATTAAATATTATAAGTAAACACCGTTTTGAAATACATGTTGAATTATTGTCAACTTTCACTTTGAAACGTATTGTTTTATATTATTTACAACAGATCTACATCTAAGTTAAATGTGACACATATATCATTCATTCTTCAGTTTCTAATCACCCATAACAATACATCTATAACAATCTGCAAATTACAGTCTGCAATTTTAACACAAATTCTTCCATACGAATACACTCATCAAAACTCTTAACTACACCGATATCATTTTGCGAATAATATGATAAGTCCTGAAAATATGGCGACAAAATTGTGCACGTAAATAAAATAACACGTGCTTAACTATTTCCTGCTTTTTGGGATTGATACCTGTTTACTTTACTAGTAATGCTGTTTTAGGTAAGTCTACCCTCAAAACCAAAGTCACATTTTTCGCTTTTCTATAATTACGCTTGTCAATATTTTGAATGACACGCATGCATTTCAACAAGGTATGTGAAGCGAGTTACACGTGCAAAATGCATACCAGGAATATTTGCAAGCCACACGGTAGCGTCAGAAACGCACAGTGTGACAGAAAAAAGAAACGATTCCAAAAATAGCGAGACTGAGTCTGAGAGGCATAGTCGTAGGCCTGGTTCAGGGTGGACTCTCACATTTGCAAGTAAGTTAAACTGTTACATGTGATAAAATTGTACTCAAACCAGTGAGTAAGGTACATACATTTGAATATGATGCATTAGTTACATCGCGGCTTGTTTGCATGTATGATACGGTGGATACGCACATTCCACAAAACCGGATCCACAACCACACCATGTCCATGAGAAGCAGGTGCTTGACAGTTATCAGAGCTAACGGAGGACATACGCGCTATTAATTGTTTTCGGATTATTTGTGCTTTTGTGCCACTTTCATTTTCCGGGTTGTGCTATTCAGATTGTTGTAGCTCGTGAATTATTCTATATACCAGATTTATCAAATTATCCACAAAATGGTATCGGTGTAGTTAGGAGTTTTGATGAGTACATAACAGTCTGCAAGTTGCAGTCTGCAGAACTGGTCTGCATTTTATACACTGAAAACGCAGACATAGCTGCGTTTTATATCTACCCACAAATGATGTGTATAGTGTCAAGCATATAGTGTATCATAGTGTTCTTAAAAAAATGTTACTTGGTTTTGAATCCGTAATCATTTGTCCAGAACACAAGCGTCTGTGACAATTTCAACAATATCTTCTTTATATTTCTTTTCTATATGCGCTAACTAATATATATATTGAAATAAAAGATCATAAATCAAAGCAAATATTCAATAATGATTAATAAAAATCTACATTTGGTACCTTGGTACCTTACATCTATATTTGATTTTCGCTCGCATACATGATATAATTATATACAATGTACATAGGCTATCTTGAAGTGGTCATTAATATAATTCATATCACCCTACATTGCATATAAATAATAAAATAAATAATATCTTCAAAAATGATTATTTGAAACATACATGGCGTATTTTACATATACATTTCGCTTGCATCGCATAAATACGTATAGATACATGTATCGTTTCATAGAAATTCATATCTATATATCCATCCATATATACTGCTGCATCCTCTTACCAGTATTATGTACAGCTGATAGCTATTGGTGAATATCGCACTTTAGCGGTACATTCAATTAGTGCAGGGAAATGCACGAGAAGCCATACCATACCCTATGGTCCTTACCCCTTTTCCGATCACTATCATATCCCTAGCATTACTCATACTGACGGTAAAGTGCATTCTATCCAATGATTGAATCTGTACAGTCTATTAAATGTTTGAAAGTTTGCATATTAACAACGCTTTGTGACATCCGATTTAATTTTGTTTTTAAATATTAAATTCCAAATTCTTCAGTCTGAGAAAATCGGGCCAAAATGATCAAAATATACATATATTTACCCAGGATTTTGTGTATATTATATATACTAGACATCGCTGGTTATGGGCTGTCGTTGTCTTCCAATATTGAGACTTGTAATAATATTTACTTTACAATAAATTGTCCGTCAATGTGTTTCAAAATATTTCAGACGATGGATTGACGTCGTTTCTATGCTACGAGATTGCGTCCGGGACGTAGATCTTAGTGAAACCCAAACGAGCGTTCTGATTGGATTATTAGAATGTAACTAGATGTTTGTTTTTTATATGAAGAATAATCATAATCCAATCAGAACGCTCGTTTCAACGCGAACTGCGCCGCTTGAGAAATTTTCAAAACAAAAAACGTTCCCGCATCCTAGGGATCTAGCGGTGGGAGATAGGCCGGGGGAAACGTTCCCCCATCCTAGGGATCTAGCGGTGGGAGAACAGACGGGGGAGACGTGCCCGCATCATAGGGATCTAGCGGTGGGAGATAGGCCGGGGGAAACGTTCCCACATCCTAGGGATCTAGCGGTGGGAGAACAGACGGGGGAGACGTTCCCGCATCCTAGGGATATAGCGGTGGGAGAACAGACGGGGGAGACGTGCCCGCATCATAGGGATCTAGCGGTGGGAGATAGGCCGGGGGAAACGTTCACACATCCTAGGGATCTAGCGGTGGGAGAACAGACGAGGGAGACGTTCCCGCATCCTAGGGATCAAGCGGTGGGAGATAGGCCGAGGAACCTTCCCGCATCTCAGGGATTTGGCGGTGGGAGATAGGCCAGTGAAACGTTCCCGCATCCTAAGGATCTATCGGTGGGAGAACAGACGGGGGAGACGTTCCCGCATCCTAGGGATCTAGCGGTGGGAGATAGGCCGGGGGAAACGTTCCCGCATCCTAGGGATCTAGCGGTGGGAGAACAGACGGGGGAGACGTTCCCGCATCCTAGGGATCTAGCGGTTGGAGATAGGCCTTGGGAGACGTTCCAGTATCCTAGGAATCTAGCGGTGGGAGATAGGCCGGGGGAGACGTTCCCGCATCCTAGGGATCTAACGGTGGAAGATCAGCCGTGGGAGACGTTCTAACATCCTAGGGATCTTGCGGTGGGAGATAGGCGACGTTCCCTCATCCTAGGGATCTAGCAGTGGGAGATAGGCCGGGAAAGACGTTCCCGCATCATAGGGATCTAGCGGTGGGAGATAGGCCGGGGGAAACGTTCCCACATCCTAGGGATCTAGCGGTGGGAGATAGGCCGGGGGAAACGTTCCCGCATCCTAGGGATCTAGCGGTGGGAGAACAGACGGGGGAGACGTTCCCGCATCCTAGGGATCTAGAGGTGGGAGATAGGCCGAGGAAACCTTCCCGCATCTTAGGGATTTGGCGGTGGGAGATAGGCCAGTGAAACGTTCCCGCATCCTAGGGATCTAGCGGTGGGAGATAGGCCGGGGGAAACGTTCCCGCATCCTAGGGATCTAGCGGTGGGAGATACGCCGGGGGAGACGTTCCCGCATCCCAGGGATCTAGCGGTGGGAGATAGGCCTTGGGAGACGTTCCAGTATCCTAGGGATCTAGCGGTGGGAGATAGGCCGGGGGAGACGTTCCCGCATCCCAGGGATCTAGCGGTGGGAGATACGCCGGGGGAGACGTTCCCGCATCCCAGGGATCTAGCGGTGGGAGATAGGCCGGGGAAACGTTCCCGCATCCCAGGGATCTAGCGGTGGGAGATAGGCGGGGAAACGTGCCCGCATCCCAGGGATCTAGCGGTGGGAGATAGGCCGGGGGAAACGTTCCCGCATCCTAGGGATCTAGCGGTGGGAGATAGGCCGGGGAAACGTGCCCGCATCCCAGGGATCTAGCGGTGGGAGATAGGCCGGGGGAGACGTTCCCGCATCCTAGGGATCTAGCGGTGGGAGATAGGCCGGGGAAACGTTCCCGCATCCTAGGGATCTAGCGGTGGGATATATATTTAAAAACAACTCGTTCCATTACTTTACCCACATATCTTATTAAAGATATGGGCCTGTAGCTGGCTTGTAAAGATGTATCTCCCTTTTTAAACAGTGGTGCGTTTGCTTCAGGTGCGAACGGTCCGGAGTTCGAGCCCCGCTGGAGCTGTTACGAGTGTGCCCTTAGTCAAGGCATTTTACTTCCACGTTGCCTCTTCTTCATGGCGATGGATTCCACCAGGAATGAAGTCTCGAGAGTGATTAATATAAGTTGAAATAACTTGTTTCGCAATCGAGCTAAAATAAATTTGTATTAAAAAAACAACAGTGGCATAACATTTGCTACTTTCCATGAAGTAGGATATCTGTTTGTGATAATTGATCTGTTGAATAAAATACAAAGCGGCTTAGATATAGCCAAGGAACAACTTTTCAACATTTTGTGGCTGATATCGTCAGGACCGCTTGCTTTATTGACAGCCAGATTATCTAACACGTCAATGATGATCTTGTTCAGTTATTTCAAATTGTGAAATGGGCGCTTTACTTATAGGAGCAAAAGCAGGTAGTTTCGCGTTGAATTCATCTAATGTTGATATTGAAACAAAGTTATCGTTTAAAAATTGGGTTTTATCTACATCTGAAATCGCTGTATCATTGTTTTCGCTATTCAGAGGTGTTCGTCGTTATTTGAATTTTCTTTAACTAACATCTTTACGATTTTCCAGTATTGTTTGGGGTTTGTACAGTTAAGATCGTTCATGGAGAATTCGTGAGTATTATAGAATTGTTCACGTAAATGTGTTTTCATGTTATTGACTGGATTTTTTAAAGTTGTGTACCTTTGCCTTGTCCAGATTGAGTAGCTATTCGTTTTAAACGATCACGTTGGCGAGATACTTTTCGGATGCGCGAATTATACCAAGGTTTGTCATTGGGGCGAATTTGTAATAATTTAGCTGTGATAGGGCCTACACACTTTCAAGTTTGCAAGTCCTAACAATGTTCCTCTAAAGAATTATGTTGCTATATCTATTGACTCATTATTGAGAGGCGACAAATCAGTTTCGTTTATTAGGTTATTAAATTTTATGAAATCCGCTTCCTTGTAATTCCAAACACGGCGAGTATAAAAGGGTTTAGACTGAAAACTACTTTTAATATAAACGTACGTATCAAAATGATCACTAATGTGAGATGGTGTACGATGGATGCCAGAGTTTAATGAAGTCACGGAATTTGTTAGTGCAATTATGTCAATTAAGGTACTTGTATTATCCGTGTAGGCGACTCTGTTATTATGTTAGTCATATTATTAAGAATAAGTATGTCTCGTAGTTTATGATTTGTTACATTTAAATGATCTTCATTTATGTCACCAATTAATATAATGTTAGATGATATTTCAGATGCCTGTTCTATGAATATATCACATCTTTGCCAACATTCTACTGGTGAATTTGGTGGTCTATAAATTGTTGAATGAAATAGGTGTTCTGATTAGTACTAGATCTTGTACAAACCCTGGTGGATTGAGCAGTACTAGATCGTATACACATCCTATCTGGTGGATTGAGCAGTACTAGATCTTGTACAAACCCTGGTGGATTGAGCAGTACTAGATATTGTACACACCCTGGTGGATTGAGCAGTACTAGATCTTGTACATACCCTGGTGGATTGAGCAGTACTAGATCGTGTACACACCCTGGTGGATTGAGCAGTACTAGATCTTGTACACACCCTGGTGGATTGAGCAGTACTAGATCGTGTACACACCCTGGTGGATTGAGCAGTACTAGATCGTGTACACAGCCTGGTGGATTGAGCAGTACTAGATCTTGTACACATCCTGGTGGATTGAGCAGTACTAGATATTGTACAAACGCTGGTGAATTGAGCATTACTAGATATTGTACACACCCTGGTGGATTGAGCAGTACTAGATCTTGTACAAACCCTGGTGGATTGAGCAGTACTAGATCTTGTACACACCCTGGTGGATTGAGCAGTACTAGATCTTGTACACATCCTGGTGGATTGAGCAGTACTAGATCTGGTACACACCCTGGTGGATTGAGCAGTACTAGATCGTGTACAAACCCTGGTGGATTGAGCAGTACTAGATCGTGTACAAACCCTGGTGGATTGAGCAGTACTAGATCTTGTACACATCCTGGTGGATTGAGCAGTACTAGATCTTGTACACACCCTGGTGGATTGAGCAGTACTAGATCTTGTACACACCCTGGTGGATTGAGCAGTACTAGATATTGTACAAACCATGGTGGATTGAGCAGTACTAGATCTTGTACAAACCCTTCAGGAGGCGTCGCTCATATAGGCAACGGTAGCGACGATAAATAAACGTAAAACAAACACACGGACTCAACCTTGTACAAGAACCAAGGATGCTCATAGAAGTGATGTGTCCTCTGTATCTTGCACTATCCTCCAAAATATAAAATCACTTGATATACTGTACTTCAGGGGGCAAACATAAATAAAAGTATCCAACAATCACATTAATTTATTTCTTAAAGCATATCTTTAACAGTCACATGGTAAGCTCTTCCAGTTTATAATTAAATTTATCAGATGTAAACTACAGATAACCACCAGTAGAGTATTCATTTTAAGATAATGAAACATTGTAAACACTAGCCACGACACAGAGTTATGCACAATTATTAGGAAACTACTTTTACAACTTATATTAATCACTCTCGTTGGCGCGGATGAAAACGTATATATGTGGTAATTCGTGTGGGAGAAAACCGGAGTACTGGAGAAAACCCACCTGTCCGATCTGGCGACCACAGTACCATTTCGCCTACTTCCCGGTCCGAGAATCGAACCCGGTCGCATTGGTGAGAAGCCAGCGAGCGAGCTAACCACTGTGCTAATCGGAGAGCCTAATGTCTAAGCTGATACTTCAGTTTATAGAGTCACTGCTTCTACAACAACTTATTTCACATTCACTTCAACATTGGAAAAAATGGATAAGTAAATGAATACAAACAATGCTCATTTACACCATCCACACACTTGGGCTGTAGTCCGTTACATTTGTTACTTCCTAAAAAATGTGTGTGAAAGGCCCGGATTTATACCCATCTGTAGCCATTGCGATTGTGTGACCTCAGGCATAGCACTCTCCCTCATGGCGACGGATTCCCACAGGAATGAGGTCTCAAGAACGAGTAATCTAATGTTGTAAAAACTAGTTTAGCAATTGAGCTAAAATAAATTTGTATAAACTAACGAACGTAGAGTAAGAGAACTGTATGAAAGACCGATGGTGACATTTACTACTTCATCAAATCACCATTTCAACTTTACAAATTCACAATTTCAACTTCATGACTTAGAAATCATGAAATGAAAAAGGACTTAGTATAAGCATTTTGTTCCAATCCAAATATTTTCTTTTATTCTTATATTTTATTTCCTGAATAAAATACGCTCAACACTCGATTACATAGTGATATGGAAGAGCCCATAAATTGGGTATCCATCCCCAAGATAGAAGGTATTGCGTATGTGTAGTGTGTGCCTATTTGACCCGGGCTCATACCCATGTATAGTCAGTTGTGTCACATTCCATAAATAAGGCCCAGTGGGCTGGTGAATAAATGTCGGCTGTTTGTTTCATATATATATTTACTGCAAATAGTGGCATTAGAGAAGCCCATATTATGGGTATCCATCCCTAAGGTAGAAACTTATCCGTGTATGGTTTATGTTTGTATTGGTTGTGGGTCCAGGTATATGCATCGTCACTGGTGTCACATTCCCTATTTAGGGGCACAGGGGCCGTTCATCAAGGTCGAATGTCGACGTTTATTTGTAAAATTACATAGTGATATGGAAGAGCCCATAAAATGGGTATCCATCCCCAAGGTAGAAACTTATCCGTGTATGGGTTATGTTTATATTGGTTGTGAGTCCCTGACTATGGGTAGTCACTGGTGTCACATTCCCTATTTAGGGTCCCAGGGGCCGTTCATCAAGTTCAACTTTCGACTTTTATTTCGGAAATTACATAGTAATATGAAAGCGCCCATATTTTGGGTATCCATCCCCAAGGTAGAAACTTATTGGTGTATGTATTATGTGTGTATTGGTTGTGGGTCCCTGACTATGGGTAGTCAGTGGTGTCACATTCCCTATTTAGGGGCCCAGGGGCCGTTTATCAAGTTCAAATTTCGACTTTTATTTCTGAAATTACATAGTAATATGGAAGAGCCCATATTTTGGGTATCCATCCCCAAGGTAGAAAGTTGGGCGTATATGTAGTGTGTGCCTATTGGATACAGGCTCGTACTCATGCATAGTCAGTGGTGTCACATTCCTTAGTTACGGCCCAGTGGGCCGGTGGATAAATGTCTGTTATTTGTTTCATATATATTTTAATGCAAATATTGGCATTAGAGAAGCCCATATTTTGGGTATCGATCCCCAAGGTAGAAACGTATTGGTGTATGGGTTCTGTTTGTATTTGGTTGTGGGTCCCTGACTATGGGTAGTCAGTGGTGTCACATTCCCTATTTAGGGGCCCAGGGGCCGTTCATCAAGTTCACATTTCGACTTTTATTTCTGAAATTACATAGTAATATGGAAGAGCCCATATTTTGGGTATCCATCCCCAAGGTAGAAACTTATTAGTGTATGTATTATGTGTGTATTGCTTATGGGTCCCTGACTATGGGTAGTCAGTGGTGTCACATTCCTTATTTAAGGCCCATTGGGCTGGTGAATAAATGTAGGCTATACATTTGTTTCATATATATTTTAATGCAAATAGTGGCATTAGAGAAGCCTTTATGTTGGGTATCCATCCCCAAGGTATAAACCTATAGGTGTATATGTAGTATGTGTGTATTGCTTGGGGGCCCACGCCTATGCATATTCAGTAGCGTCACAGTCCTTATTTAAGGCCCCAGATGTCATTCATCAATATCGAATTTCTGTTCTATTTCTGAATTAAGATAGTGATATTAAAGAGCCCTTAAATTGGATATCCACCCCCAGGGTAGAAAGTTGGGCTTATGTGTATTACGTGCATAATGGATATGGGCTCACACCCATCCATAGTCAGTGGTGTCACATTCCTTATTTATGGCCCAACATGCCGTTAACCTTTACTGTGATGTTCTCAATGTATTTCTCTTATTGCTTGCTAGAGGGTACGCATTCACAAACGGATAACCGTATTTTACTCTATTGTATTTCCTTATTGATTGGGTAATAGTGGTTATCGTCCGAAATTTTGGAAACCGGTGAAAATGGTACAATTGTTTTGAAGTTTTTCGGAGAAAATATGTCACAGTGAATCTAATTACTATGAGATTTACCGTATATAGCCAATATATATTCATCACATTTACCTCGAGTTGTTACATTTGTCTGATAATAGATGAGAGAGAAGAAAATCGATATAGTCATTAGTTTTCGCGAGGATGCATTTAGTTTATATCTCTTTCTGACGCAATTATAACGAATTTCTGTTACCTATGAAATAATTAACAGTTCTTTCTTGGTCGAACATACGTCTGTGACAATTGAATTAAGTTTATAAAAAATCTGTGTCATGTGAAACCATTGCTTGTAGTTACCTGCAGTATGTGGCCGACTGGTTCCATCACCACGGCTTTAGTATCAATAACAGCTCTTTAGGGATAGACTAATAGGTTCTTGAAACTGTTGATGCCATGCCAGTAGTAATACTCCACAAACGCTATTATCAACTTCCCCACAACGTATTCACAACTCGAGGCAAAAATGAACTAGTTGCTGTAGATCACATTACACCCACAAGAAACCTTAAATGTCTAATCCCACAGTCAAAAACCCAATATCATGCCAACTCATTTTTTCCAAGAACAATCGGGCTATGGAACAGTCTACCGACATATATACACTCGAATCCCAGTCTGCTGACCTTTGTTAGCAGACTGGACTCAAACTCTAATCTATGTATTGTATGCTTTTAACTATAGCTTTGTAGATCCTTTTATTTTTTTAACTTGCACATAATATTTTAGATAAACATACTTTTCTAGACTGGGCCTGCCAATCATAATCATTACTGATGGTCGGCAGTAATAAGTTGAAGTTCTAATGACAATAACCTGGACATTGTCATTTATTCTAATGAACAATCACTTTCTGATTATGGCACGTCCCTTTCTTTTTATGGAACACCATCGATCCCGATGTGACATGTATATCACCCAGAAAGAGAGCTCTAGGCAATGTGGAATTTAAAGCAGCATTACATCGTATGAAATAAATTTGAAAAATTCAATTTTTACTTATGGGTAGCAATGCTGCTACACATTCTAACATTATACTTTGTATGCTTATGTTCATTTGGTAAACAGTGTTTTTTTGCGGTAAAACAATCTCGAAACCGAAAGTAGGACTTTCCGAGTCGATCGGTCACGCACTTGTTTACAACCGGAACGCATCGTCCGCACTTGTTTACATTCGGAATGCATCGTCCCACGTTGTCTTTTTTAATTAAATTACTTGATATGTTGATTCATACCTCTGTTACCTAAGTCTTTTAGGGACATGTCTACATCCCCGCGAGGGGTTCGACATTAGAGGAAGATAGATAGTATTTCATGTTCAAAATATATACGTTGTTTTCTACATCCTCTGTTGTTTCACGCATGCGCATTGCACTGTGTGTGTTTAAATTTCGTGTGTTGATAAATAAATTCGCGTATACGACGGTTTAAATTTATTGGAATGTTATCGTTTCTGAGCGACTATTTTGATTTTTGTAAACACACACACATTAGTATTTATATTTTACCCAAAACATCCTTTATTACGATGTAATGCTGCTTTACGTGTCTTTGCCTAAGACCACACTCGTAATGGCTACAGCCAATTCTGGGCCTCTCACACCTGAAGGGAACACGCTACAACTGCTCTATCACAACTCACACCTGAAGGGAACACGCTACAACTGCTCTATCACAACTCAAACCTGAAGGGAACACGCTACAACTGCTCTATCACAACTCACACCTGAAGGGAACACACTACAACTGCTCTATCACAATCACACCTGAAGGGAACACGCTACAACGCTCTATCACAACTCACACCTGAAGGGAACACGCTACAACTGCTCTATCACAACTCACACCTGAAGGGAACACGCTACAACTGCTCTATCACAACTCACACCTGAAGGGAACACGCTACAACTGCTCTATCACAACTCACACCTGAAGGGAACACGCTACAACTGCTCTATCACAACTCACACCTGAAGGGAACACGCTACAACTGCTCTATCACAACTCACACCTGAAGGGAACACGCTACAACTGCTCTATCACAACTCACACCTGAAGGGAACACGCTACAACTGCTCTATCACAACTCACACCTGAAGGGAACACGCTACAACTGCTCTATCACAACTCACACCTGAAGGGAACACGTTGTTTTTGGGGCTACAACTGCTCTATCAACTCACACCTGAAGGGAACACGCTACAACTGCTCTATCACAACTCACACCTGAAGGGAACACGCTACAACTGCTCTATCACAACTCACACCTGAAGGGAACACGCTACAACTGCTCTATCACAACTCACACCTGAAGGGAACACGCTACAACTGCTCTATCACAACTCACACCTGAAGGGAACACGCTACAACTGCTCTATCACAACTCACACCTGAAGGGTCTGCTCTATCACAACTCACACCTGAAGGGGTTGTTTTTGGGGGTTGTTTTTGGGTTTTAGAATGATAAGTTAATTAATACTGATGATTGCAGGGTTCATTCTAGGTCAGAATCTTTGGGAGAAGTGAGAAAACGCGTGATCGCTTTCTTAAATGGTGTTCTTTAATATACTTCTACAAAATAGGGTTAAAATGCACAGTACAACCATTAAATACAACATTTGAATAAAAGGAGTGCTTTATAATGGGCCAGTGTATCTTACTAGACACAATTTTGTTTGAAAATCGTAAAAACCAAAAAATATATTATTTTTTTTTGGGAGAAGTGGGGCCCCCAGAGTGCAAAGTCAGGGTCCCTAGGGCAACAATTTAGCCCACATCGCCCTCTAGAATGATCCCTGCGTCTGCGATTCAAATTAATCTTAGGCCATTTGCAATGCTTTCTATATGACTAGCAAATTATTCATTAGTGAGTAACATGAGAGACAATGTAGATTAGTTCATCTAAATTTATTTTAGCTAGATTGAGAAACAAGTTCGTACAACTTATATTAATCACTCTCGAGACCTCATTCCTGACGGAATCCATCGCCATGAGGGAGAGAGAAGGGGCAACGTGGAATTTAAATGCCTTGCCTAAGGGCACAATTGTAACGGCTCCAGTGGGGCTCAAACTCAGGGCCTTTCGCACCTGAAGTGAACGCGCTATCACGACTTCCACAAGACTTATGTAAGCCAGGTCAATCGCCAATGGCGCCAATTACGACAAAGAACACAAATACTGGCGCGAAAATATTTGGCACAACATGTTTTATCAAATACATGGCTTCAGATATGTATCTGTGAACTATATGGCTCTTAGTTGGCTCCAAATTTAAATTCCACATAGCCTCTTCTCTCTCCCTCATGGCGTTGAATTCCATCAGCAATGAGGAAGTTGTATGAACTTGTTTCGCAATCAGGCTAAAATAAATGTGTATAAACTAAAATCGTTTTAAGCATTATATAAAATAATTCATTGTTTGTTGCAGTTATTCTACTCGTTTTTCAAGTCGCTAGTTGGCAAGGATGTGGTGGTGGAGTTAAAGAATGATCTGAGGTAGGTGTTCGCACACGATTGCACCCTTTCCCTCTTGATGCCATTACCAATACGACATACATTGACAATGTAGTAGCCAAACCAATGTGCACCTCTTGACGCCATTACCAATACGACATACATTGACAATGTAGTAGCCAAACCAATGTGCACCTCTTGACGCCATTACCAATACGACATACATTGACAATGTAGTAGCCAAACAAATGTTCATTAACCCTTTCCCTCATAGAAGCACCTCTTGACGCCATTACCAATACGACATACATTGACAATGTAGTAGCCAAACCAATGTTCATTAACCCTTTCCCTCATAGAAGCACCTCTTGACGCCATTACCAATACGACATACATTGACAATGTAGTAGCCAAACAAATGTTCATTAACCCTCTCCCTCATAGAAGCACCTCTTGCCGCCATTACCAATACCACATACATTGACAATGTAATAGCCAAACAAATGTTCATTAACCCTTTCCCTCATAGAAGCACCTTTTGACGCCATTACCAATACGAAATACATTGACAATGTAGTAGTAGCCAAACAAATGTTCATTAACCCTCTCCCTCATAGAAGCACCTCTTTCCGCCATTACCAATACCACATACATTGACAATGTAGTAGTAGCCAAACCAATGTTCATTAACCCTTTCCCTCATAGAAGCACCTCTTGACGTCTTTACCAATACGACATACATTGACAATGTAGTAGTAGCCAAACCAATGTTCATTAACCCTTTCCCTCATAGAAGCACCTCTTGACGCCTTTACCAATATGACATACATTGACAATGTAGTAGTAGCCAAACCAATGTTCATTAACCCTTTCCCTCATAGAGGCACCTCTTGACGCCTTTACCAATACGACATACATTGACAATGTAGTAGCCAAACCAATGTTCATAATAAAGAATCTCATGTAGTCCCAGTAATATCTATGGAGGTGGGATAGATATGGTGACTACTTATCCACTGCATGATAGCTAAATGGCTGTCATTTGTATGGAGATATAATAGTATATTAACCTAAATCTCATGTAGTCCCAGTAATATCTATGGAGGTGGGATAGATATGGTGACTACTTATCCACTGCATGATAGCTAAATGGCTGTCATTTGTATGGAGATATAATAGTATATTAACCTAAATCTCATGTAGTCCCAGTAATATATGGAGGTGGGATAGATATGGCGACTACTTATCCACTGCATGATAGCTAAATGGCTGTCGTTTGTATGGAGATATAATAGTATATAACCTAAATCTCATGTAGCCCAGTAATATATATGGAGGTGGGATAGTTATGGCGACTACTTATCCACTGCAGATAGCTAAATGGCTGTCGTTTGTATGTATATATAGTAGTATATTAACCTAAATCTCTTTGTAGTCCCAGTAATATCTATGGAGGTGGGATAGATATGGCGACTACTTATCCACTGAATGATTTGTAAATGGTTGTCGTTTGTATGGAGATATTATAGTATATTAACCTAAATCTCTATGTAGTTCAAGTAGTATCTATGGAGGTGGGATAGATATGGCGACTACTTTTCCACTGCATGATAGCTAAATGGCTGTCGTTTGTATGGAGATATAGTAGGATATTAACCTAAATCTCTTTGTAGTCCCAGTAATATCTATGGAGGTGGGATAGATATGGCGACTACTTATCCACTGCATGTAGCTAAATGGCTGTCGTTTGTATGTATATATAATAGTATGTTAACCTAAATCTCATGTAGTCCCAGTAATATCTATGGAGGTGGGATAGATATGGCGACTACTTATCAACTGCATGATAGTATATGGCTGTCGTTTGTATGTATATATATAGTATATAACCTAAATACTATGTAGTTCCTGTAATATCTATGGAGGTGGGATAGATATGGCGACTACTTATCCACTGCATGATAGCTAAATGGCTGTCGTTTGTATGGAGATATAATAGTATATTAACCTAAATCTCTATGTAGTTCCTGTAATATCTATGGAGGTGGGATAGATATGGCGACTACTTATCCACTGCATGATAGCTAAATGGCTGTCGTTTGTATGGAGATATAATAGTATATTTACCTAAATCTCTATGTAGTCCCAGT
>CM026400.1:28173240-28216652 GCA_014843695.1 Archivesica marissinica | reverse complement strand
TATAAGGAACTAGAGGAAACTGAATGTATAAGGAACTAGAGGCCACTGAGTGTATAAGGAACTAGAAGACACTGAATGTATAAGGAACTAGAGGACACTGAATGTATAAGGAACTAGAGGCCACTGAGTGTATAAGGAACTAGAAGACACTGAATGTATAAGGAACTAGAGGCCACTAAATTATAAGGAACTAGAGGCCACTGAGTGTATAAGGAACTAGAGGCCACTGAATGTATAAGGAACTAGAGGACACTGAATGTATAAGGAACTAGAAGCCACTGACTGTATAAGGAACTAGAGGACACTGAAGTATAAGGAACTAGAAGCCACTGAATGTATAAGGAACTAGAGGACACTGAATGTATAAGGAACTAGAGGACACTGAATGTATAAGAACTAGAGGACACTGAATGTATAAGGAACTAGAGGACTGAATGTATAAGGAACTAGAGGACACTGAATGTATAAGGAACTAGAGGACACTGAATGTATAAGGAACTAGAGGACACTGAATGTATAAGGAACTAGAGGACACTGAGTGTATAAGGAACTAGAGGACACTGAATGTATAAGGAACTAGAGGACACTGAATGTATAAGGAACTAGAGGACACTGAATGTATAAGGAACTAGAGGCCACTGAATGTATAAGGAACTAGAGGACACTGAGTGTATAAGGAACTAGAGGACACTGAGTGTATAAGGAACTAGAGGAGGCCACTGAATGTATAAGGAACTAGAGGACACTGAATGTATAAGGAACTAGAGGACACTGAGTGTATAAGGAACTAGAGGACACTGAATGTATAAGGAACTAGAAGACTGACTGTATAAGGAACTAGAGGAAACTGAATGTATAAGGAACTAGAGGCCACTGAGTGTATAAGGAACTAGAGGACACTGAGTGTATAAGGAACTAGAGGACACTGAATGTATAAGGAACTAGAGGCCACTGAGTGTATAAGGAACTAGAAGCCACTGAGTGTATAAGGAACTAGAGGCCACTGAGTGTATAAGGAACTAGAGGCCACTGAGTGTATAAGGAACTAGAGGCCACTGAATGTATAAGGAACTAGAGGACACTGAATGTATAAGGAACTAGAAGACTGACTGTATAAGGAACTAGAGGACACTGAATGTATAAGGAACTAGAGGCCACTGAATGTATAAGGAACTAGAAGACTGACTGTATAAGGAACTAGAGGACACTGAATGTATAAGGAACTAGAGGCCACTGAATGTATAAGGAACTAGAAGACTGACTGTATAAGGAACTAGAGGACACTGAGTATATAAGGGACTAGAGGACACTGAGTGTATAAGGAACTAGAGGACACTGAAGGTATAAGGAACTAGAGGACACTGACTGTATAAGGAACTAGAGGACACTGACTGTATAAGGAACTAGAGGACACTGAATGTATAAGGAACTAGAGGACACTGACTGTATAAGGATCTAGAGGAAACTGAATGTATAAGGAACTAGAGGACACTGAGTGTATAAGGAACTAGAGGCCACTGAATGTATAAGGAACTAGAGGCCACTGAGTGTATAATGAACTAGAGGCCACTGAATGTATAAGGAACTAGAGGCCACTGAATGTATAAGGAACTAGAGGCCACTGAGTGTATAAGGAACTAGAGGACACTGAATGTATAAGGAACTAGAAGACTGACTGTATAAGGAACTAGAGGCACTGAATGTATAAGGACCTAGAGGCCACTGAATGTATAAGGAACTAGAGGCCACTGAGTGTATAAGGAACTAGAGGCCACTGAATGTATAAGGAACTAGAGGCCACTGAATGTATAAGGAACTAGAGGCCACTGAGTGTATAAGGAACTAGAGGACACTGAATGTATAAGGAACTAGAATACTGACTGTATAAGGAACTAGAGGCACCGAGTGTATAAGGAACTAGAGGCCACTGAATGTATAAGGAACTAGAAGACTGACTGTATAAGGAACTAGAGGCACTGAATGTATAAGGAACTAGAGGACACTGAGTGTATAAGGAACTAGAGGCCACTGAATGTATAAGGAACTAGAGGCCACTGAATGTATAAGGAAGTAGAGGACACTGAATGTATAAGGAACTAGAGGACACTGAGTGTATGAGGAACTAGAGGCCACTGAATGTATAAGGAACTAGAGGCCACTGAGTGTATAAGGAACTAGAAGACTGAATGTATAAGGAACTAGAGGACACTGAATGTATAAGGAACTAGAGGACACTGAGTGTATAAGGAACTAGAGGCCACTGAGTGTATAAGGAACTAGAGGCCACTGAATGTATAAGGAACTAGAGGCCACTGAGTGTATAAGGAACTAGAGGACACTGAGTGTATAATGAACTAGAGGACACTGAATGTATAAGGAACTAGAGGACACTGAATGTATAAGGAACTAGAGGCCACTGAGTGTATAAGGAACTAGAGGACACTGAGTGTATAATGAACTAGAGGACACTGAATGTATAAGGAACTAGAGGACACTGAATGTATAAGGAACTAGAGGACACTGAGTGTATAAGGAACTAGAGGCCACTGAGTGTATAAGGAACTAGAGGACACTGAGTGTATAAGGAACTAGAGGCCACTGAATGTATAAGGAAGTAGAGGACACTGAGTGTATAAGGAACTAGAGGCCACTGAATGTATAAGGAAGTAGAGGACACTGAGTGTATAAGGAACTAGAGGACACTGAGTGTATAAGGAACTAGAGGCCACTGAATGTATAAGGAACTAGAGGCCACTGAGTGTATAAGGAACTAGAGGACACTGAGTGTATAAGGAACTAGAGGACACTGAATGTATAAGGAACTAGAGGACACTGAGTGTATAAGGAACTAGAGGCCACTGAGTGTATAAGGAACTAGAGGACACTGAGTGTATAAGGAACTAGAGGCCACTGAATGTATAAGGAAGTAGAGGACACTGAGTGTATAAGGAACTAGAGGCCACTGAATGTATAAGGAAGTAGAGGACACTGAGTGTATAAGGAACTAGAGGACACTGAGTGTATAAGGAACTAGAGGCCACTGAATGTATAAGGAACTAGAGGCCACTGAGTGTATAAGGAACTAGAGGACACTGAGTGTATAAGGAACTAGAAGACTGACTGTATAAGGAACTAGAGGCACTGAATGTATAAGGAACTAGAAGACTGAATGTATAAGGAACTAGAGGACACTGAGTGTATAAGGAACTAGAGGCCACTGAATGTATAAGGAACTAGAGGACACTGAATGTATAAGGAACTAGAGGACACTGAATGTATAAGGAACTAGAGGACACTGAAGGTATAAGGAACTAGAGGACACTGAATGTATAAGGAACTAGAGGACACTGAATGTATAAGGAACTAGAAGACTGACTGTATAAGGATCTAGAGGCACTGAATGCATAAGGAACTAGAAGACTGACTGTATAAGGAACTAGAGGACACTGAGTGTATAAGGAACTAGAGGCCACTGAATGTATAAGGAACTAGAGGACACTGAATGTATAAGGAACTAGAGGACACTGAATGTATAAGGAACTAGAGGACACTGAATGTATAAGGAACTAGAGGACACTGAAAAAAACAAAACACAAAACAACACAACAAAAACAAAACACTGTATAAGGAACTAGAGGACACTGAATGTATAAGGAACTAGAGGCCACTGAATGTATAAGGAACTAGAGGACACTGAATGTATAAGGAACTAGAGGACACTGAATGTATAAGGAACTAGAGGACACTGAATGTATAAGGAACTAGAGGCCACTGAATGTATAAGGAACTAGAGGACACTGAATGTATAAGGAACTAGAGGACTGAATGTATAAGGAACTAGAGGACACTAAATGTATAAGGAACTAGAGGACACTGAATGTATAAGGAACTAGAGGCAACTGAGTGTATAAGGAACTAGAGGACACTGAATGTATAAGGAACTAGAGGACACTGAATGTATAAGGAACTAGAGGACACTGAATGTATAAGGAACTAGAACACTAAATGTATAAGGAACTAGAGGAAACTAAATGTATAAGGAACTAGAGGACACTAAATGTATAAGGAACTAGAGGACACTGAGTGTATAAGGAACTAGAGGACACTGAATGTATAAGGAACTAGAGGCCACTGAGTGTATAAGGAACTAGAAGCCACTGAGTGTATAAGGAACTAGAGGCCACTGAGTGTATAAGGAACTAGAGGCCACTGAGTGTATAAGGAACTAGAGGCCACTGAATGTATAAGGAACTAGAGGACACTGAATGTATAAGGAACTAGAAGACTGACTGTATAAGGAACTAGAGGACACTGAATGTATAAGGAACTAGAGGCCACTGAATGTATAAGGAACTAGAAGACTGACTGTATAAGGAACTAGAGGACACTGAATGTATAAGGAACTAGAGGACACTGAATGTATAAGGAACTAGAGGAAACTGAATGTATAAGGAACTAGAGGACACTGAGTGTATAAGGAACTAGAGGACACTGAATGTATAAGGAACTAGAAGACTGACTGTATAAGGAACTAGAGGACACTGAATGTATAAGGAACTAGAGGCCACTGAATGTATAAGGAACTAGAGGACACTGAGTGTATAAGGAACTAGAGGACACTGAATGTATAAGGAACTAGAAGACTGAATGTATAAGGAACTAGAGGAAACTGAATGTATAAGGAACTAGAGGACACTGAGTGTATAAGGAACTAGAGGACACTGACTGTATAAGGAACTAGAAGACTGACTGTATAAGGAACTAGAGGAAACTGAATGTATAAGGAACTAGAGCCACTGAATGTATAAGGAACTAGAAGACTGACTGTATAAGGAACTAGAGGACACTGAGTGTATAAGGAACTAGAGGACACTGAGTGTATAAGGAACTAGAGGCCACTGAGTGTATAAGGAACTAGAGGACACTGAGTGTATAAGGAACTAGAGGCCACTGAATGTATAAGGAACTAGAAGACTGACTGTATAAGGAACTAGAGGACACTGACTGTATAAGGAACTAGAGGCCACTGAATGTATAAGGAACTAGAGGACACTGAGTGTATAAGGAACTAGAGGACACTGAATGTATAAGGAACTAGAGGAAACTGAATGTATAAGGAACTAGAGGACACTGACTGTATAAGGAACTAGAGGAAACTGAATGTATAAGGAACTAGAGGACACTGAGTGTATAAGGAACTAGAGGAAACTGAATGTATAAGGAACTAGAGGACACTGAGTGTATAAGGAACTAGAGGAAACTGAATGTATAAGGAACTAGAGGACAAAAACAAACACAAAAAAACAAAACTGACTGTATAAGGAACTAGAGGAAACTGAATGTATAAGGAACTAGAGGACACTGAGTGTATAAGGAACTAGAGGACACTGAATGTATAAGGAACTAGAAGACTGACTGTATAAGGAACTAGAGGACACTGACTGTATAAGGAACTAGAGGCCACTGAGTGTATAAGGAACTAGAGGACACTGAATGTATAAGGAACTAGAGGCCACTGAATGTATAAGGAACTAGAGGACACTGAGTGTATAAGGAACTAGAGGACACTGAATGTATAAGGAACTAGAAGACTGACTGTATAAGGAACTAGAGGAAACTGAATGTATAAGGAACTAGAGGACACTGAGTGTATAAGGAACTAGAGGACACTGAATGTATAAGGAACTAGAAGACTGACTGTATAAGGAACTAGAGGACACTGACTGTATAAGGAACTAGAGGCCACTGAATGAATAAGGAACTAGAGGACACTGAGTGTATAAGGAACTAGAGGACACTGAATGTATAAGGAACTAGAAGACTGACTGTATAAGGAACTAGAGGAAACTGAATGTATAAGGAACTAGAGGACACTGAGTGTATAAGGAACTAGAGGACACTGACTGTATAAGGAACTAGAAGACTGACTGTATAAGGAACTAGAGGAAACTGAATGTATAAGGAACTAGAGCCACTGAATGTATAAGGAACTAGAAGACTGACTGTATAAGGAACTAGAGGACACTGAGTGTATAAGGAACTAGAGGACACTGAGTGTATAAGGAACTAGAGGCCACTGAGTGTATAAGGAACTAGAGGACACTGAGTGTATAAGGAACTAGAGGCCACTGAATGTATAAGGAACTAGAGGACTGGATGTATAAGGAACTAGAGGACACTGAGTGTATAAGGAACTAGAGGACACTGAGTGTATAAGGAACTAGAGGACTGGATGTATAAGGAACTAGAGGACACTGAGTGTATAAGGAACTAGAGGACACTGACTGTATAAGGAACTAGAGGACACTGAGTGTATAAGGAACTAGAGGCCACTGAGTGTATAAGGAACTAGAGGACACTGAGTGTATAAGGAACTAGAGGCCACTGAGTGTATAAGGAACTAGAGGCCACTGAGTGTATAAGGAACTAGAGGCCACTGAATGTATAAGGAACTAGAAGACTGAGTGTATAAGGAACTAGAGGACACTGAGTGTATAAGGAACTAGAAGACTGACTGTATAAGGAACTAGAGGAAACTGAATGTATAAGGAACTAGAGGCCACTGAGTGTATAAGGAACTAGAGGCCACTGAATGTATAAGGAACTAGAAGACTGAGTGTATAAGGAACTAGAGGACACTGAATGTATAAGGAACTAGAAGACTGAGTGTATAAGGAACTAGAGGACACTGAGTGTATAAGGAACTAGAAGACTGAGTGTATAAGGAACTAGAGGACACTGAGTGTATAAGGAACTAGAGGCCACTGAATGTATAAGGAACTAGAAGACTGAGTGTATAAGGAACTAGAGGACACTGAGTGTATAAGGAACTAGAAGACTGAGTGTATAAGGAACTAGAGGACACTGAGTGTATAAGGAACTAGAGGCCACTGAATGTATAAGGAACTAGAAGACTGAGTGTATAAGGAACTAGAGGACACTGAGTGCATAAGGAACTAGAAGACTGAGTGTATAAGGAACTAGAGGACACTGAGTGTATAAGGAACTAGAAGACTGAGTGTATAAGGAACTAGAGGACACTGAGTGTATAAGGAACTAGAGGACACTGAATGTATAAGGAACTAGAAGACTGACTGTATAAGGAACTAGAGGAAACTGAATGTATAAGGAACTAGAGGCCACTGAATGTATAAGGAACTAGAGGACACTGAATGTATAAGGAACTAGAGGACACTGAGTGTATAAGGAACTAGAGGACACTGACTGTATAAGGAACTAGAAGACTGACTGTATAAGGAACTAGAGGAAACTGAATGTATAAGGAACTAGAGGCCACTGAATGTATAAGGAACTAGAAGACTGAGTGTATAAGGAACTAGAGGACACTGAGTGTATAAGGAACTAGAAGACTGAGTGTATAAGGAACTAGAGGACACTGAGTGTATAAGGAACTAGAAGACTGAGTGTATAAGGAACTAGAGGACACTGAGTGTATAAGGAACTAGAGGACACTGAATGTATAAGGAACTAGAAGACTGAATGTATAAGGAACTAGAGGACACTGAGTGTATAAGGAACTAGAGGACACTGAGTGTATAAGGAACTAGAAGACTGAGTGTATAAGGAACTAGAGGACACTGAGTGTATAAGGAACTAGAAGACTGAGTGTATAAGGAACTAGAGGACACTGAGTGTATAAGGAACTAGAAGACTGAGTGTATAAGGAACTAGAGGACACTGAGTGTATAAGGAACTAGAGGACACTGAATGTATAAGGAACTAGAAGACTGACTGTATAAGGAACTAGAGGAAACTGAATGTATAAGGAACTAGAGGACACTGAGTGTATAAGGAACTAGAGGACACTGAATGTATAAGGAACTAGAAGACTGAATGTATAAGGAACTAGAGGACACTGACTGTATAAGGAACTAGAGGACACTGAATGTATAAGGAACTAGAGGACACTGAATGTATAAGGAACTAGAGGACACTGAATGTATAAGGAACTAGAGGAAACTGAATGTATAAGGAACTAGAGGACACTGAATGTATAAGGAACTAGAGGAAACTGAATGTATAAGGAACTAGAGGACACTGAATGTATAAGGAACTAGAGGAAACTGAATGTATAAGGAACTAGAGGACACTGAATGTATAAGGAACTAGAGGAAACTGAATGTATAAGGAACTAGAGGAAACTGAATGTATAAGGAACTAGAGGAAACTGAATGTATAAGGAACTAGAGGACACTGAATGTATAAGGAACTAGAGGACACTGAATGTATAAGGAACTAGAAAACTGACTGTATAAGGAACTAGAGGACACTGACTGTATAAGGAACTAGAGGCCACTGAATGTATAAGGAACTAGAGGACACTGAGTGTATAAGGAACTAGAAGACTGACTGTATAAGGAACTAGAGGAAACTGAATGTATAAGGAACTAGAAGACTGACTGTATAAGGAACTAGAGGAAACTGAATGTATAAGGAACTAGAAGACTGACTGTATAAGGAACTAGAGGAAACTGAATGTATAAGGAACTAGAAGACTGACTGTATAAGGAACTAGAGGACACTGACTGTATAAGGAACTAGAGGCCACTGAATGTATAAGGAACTAGAGGACACTGAGTGTATAAGGAACTAGAGGACACTGACTGTATAAGGAACTAGAAGACTGACTGTATAAGGAACTAGAGGAAACTGAATGTATAAGGAACTAGAGCCACTGAATGTATAAGGAACTAGAAGACTGACTGTATAAGGAACTAGAGGCCACTGAGTGTATAAGGAACTAGAGGACACTGAGTGTATAAGGAACTAGAGGCCACTGAAGGTATATGGAACTAGAAGACTGAATGTATAAGGAACTAGGGGAAACTGAAGGTATAAGGAACTAGAGGCCACTGAGGGTACAAAGAACAGGCAAATACGTAGAATTGGTTTATCCCGCCAAATGGATCCTTTTATTAATTTTATGAAATAGCATGATTAATCAATATAGTAATTATGCACAGACGCTTGTGGTCTGGACAAATGGTTGCGGGCTCAATTTTTATTAAAGAACATTTTGATAAACAATAGGCTTAACACTATGCATACAAACATTTCAGGCCATATCCACAGACACAAGACACTCATATTTGTTTGCCCTATGGTCATATAGTAATTAATGTTTACTAAAGGTAACACACGGACATGAAATATGCATGCAGAAACATCAGCGAGAAACTAGGTAAAAACGACCAGATCACTGATATGTTCTTGTGGTCCCGACCGAAAGACCTTATTCTATCAAGAGATACTATTTATTTCATGGAGATCGATCAAATAACACCAGAATGGCACATTGTTTCATCGTGAACAGCAGGAAATGCAATGTTGTTTACGCTGGGCGTTCGGATTTTGATTTAGCGGTATGTTTTCTCATCGTTCAGGCATATTTAAAAATGATATCTCGTCACTATCGGAGGTAACTATGGTCCATGATATATTGTTTTGGGTTTGATCTTGAACCCGAAATCACTTGTCAAGACCCCAAGTACCTGTGTTTGATACCATTATCTGATTGCCAAACGTTTATTATTGCACACATGCAATATATATGTACGTTTTATACACTTAAAAATAAAATATTAATGCTTACAATATCGTCTATTAAATAAAACGTATAACCGTGTTAGAGTTGCTTCTCTTCCGTGTCATTGCTATATTTAAAACAGCCCTATTATCGAATGAAATACAACTATTTGGAAAAAATTAAAATTTACGTATGGGTAGCAATGGTGCTACACATTCTTACATTATACTTTGTATAGTAAACAGTGTTGTTTTTTTTAGATAAAACAAACTCGAAATCGAAAGTAGGACTTTCCGAGTCGATCGGAACGCATCGTCCGCACTTGTTTACATTCGGAATGCATCGTCCCCATTTGTCCCATGTCGTGTGACGCCACTGGGGAATTGGTGTTTTACAATCAAGCAGACCATAATTTGATGATGTTATACTGTAGAACCAGAGATTGTTTGCATTTCTTACTGTGAGTGTGGTGCATCTGTGGCATTTGTGCTCATTTAAAGAAGACTTTGTACATTTATTTCAGTATTACTTGCAACAGCGCATTGATCAGTAAACAGCCCTAAATGACAGTTAGGATTCCTACGCGCTCCATTTTTAACCGGTGTTTGTTTACATTTGAAAATTGTGAAAAACTTTGATGGTGATGCCATGACTTACTTGTGTCTAACAGCAAGCAGCAGCCCTCGAGTTTACAGAACTGCATGCGGTAAATGTCGATTCTTGTTTGGAACTGAGAAGTTGACTGTGACAGTTGATCGATTTACTATAGCGCGAAGGAGAAAAAGTCAGTGGTGTGCATCCACGTTGTCTTTTTTAATTGAATTACTTGAGGTGTTGAATCATACCTACCATTGGCGTAGCTTCATATAGGACATGGCCTACACTTTCTCCCGAATAAAAATGCCAAATCTGCAACAAAAATCGGGAGGCCATGATTAAATTATATACGCTATAAATAGTTTTCCTGTGGATGACCCCCGGACCCCCTTCCGTCTTAAGTTGGTCTACACATCGATTCCAGCCAAGTTACGCCCCTGCTTACATACGGATCTGTAGTCCAGTGGTAACACGCTGGACTGGTAATCCAGGGATCGTAGGTTCGATCCCCCGTCTGACCCTAATAAAATTAACAGTATTTCAGATAGGACGTTAAACCGAGGCCTCGTGTCGGTGCTTTTCACCGTGCACGTAAAAGAACCAGAGGAGACTCTGGAATGGGTCTCTGTCTGTATCATTGCACTATCCTCCAAAAATCTAAAATAACTAATCTTTTCAAGAGGCGTTTTGGAAACTTTTGCTAGCGATTATTTTATTTACATGTTTTATTTACACGATTGATCATGCTTGTTTATTTCCCACGAAAAGTATCGTCAAACTAGCCTGTAAATATAATACAATATCAATAATACTAAACCAATCTAGAGCCAGTTTACGCTGACATGTCTTCAACACTACACAGTTCTGATCCAATTCTGCAACAAGAATGACACATACCCATACCAATTCCTAATTTTAGCTGGGTGAATATCTTATCTAGTTTATTCAAATTTCTTGATTGCGAAACAAGTTATTTCATCATTAGTTTAATTGATCTCGCTTCCTCGTCCCCTTAATGGAACACGTTGTCACGAGGAAGATGCAATGTTGATTTATTTACATGATTTGTTTACACGATTGACCATGGTTGTGCTCATTCGGTTTGTCATATATTTGTGTCTACAAAATACTACAGGTATAATTTATATACAAACCTGTGTTAGTGGTCACCCCCATTAAGCAGCCAGTTTCCAGACTCCCAATCTGTTGTGATTCTATACATTTGACCTCTATTAGTTTATACAATTTTTTTAGCTCGATTGTGAAACAAGTTCTTACAACCTTTTATACATTTGCCCTCTATTAAGCAGCCACCTGTGCTAAGCAGCCACTATCTGTGATTCCCTTGGCTGGCTGCTTAACACAGAGGTTTGACTGTAATATAATAAATTGTACAATATTCAATAATTGCAGGGAGTTTGAAGGATTTACAACAATTACACCCTGTTGCCCACCTCAGGGTGATTCTGAGATACTGGTAACAAATGTGGGACAATACAGGGATCATTGTAGTCGGCGAAATGGTCGCCCTAGGGACCTTGACTTCGCCCTCTGCGGGCCCCACTTCTCCCTAAAAAAAAATTAAAATTAATTTTTTTTTGGTTTTTACGATATTCAAACAAAATTGTGTCTAGTAAGATACACTGGCCCATTATAAAGCACTCCTTCTATTCAAATGTTGTATTTAATGGCTGTACTGTGCATTTTAACCCTATTTTGCAGAAGTATATTAAAGAACACTTTAAGGAAGCGCTTTCTCACTTTTCCCAAAAATTCTGACATAGAATGACGAACCCTACAATATTTTCAACTTTTCAAAAAAATAATACACTGATGGTTTTACATGTGTTTAGTCATTATTATTTTATATACATTTATTCAAAAGATTACAACAATTTTTATGATTTAGTGCATTATGGTCAGAACCACAGGGATTCGGCGCGTTTGGGGGTACTAGTATATAAATTTAAGTACTAGTACCCCCAAAACGCGCCGAATCCCTGTAGTCAGAACCATAACGCATGTTACTTGGTTCCAAGAGCTTATTTACCCTCGCCTCCGGCAAACCATGTGGGCGAGCGTATGGTGTCCAATTTTACTGTGTTTCATTATTAGTTATAGTTCTGTTAGCTTAGTTTTTACACATATTTGTGTAAAAACATATCTATTTATAAATACAATAGCTTAAAGCGACACTACATTGGTGAAAATGCAAATTTCTACAGAATGTAATTGGCTATTATATGGTATTTATTTTTTCCAAATATTTGCCTCAAAAACTGAGTATTTCAACAAATAAAGAAACGTTGTATACGCGGTTTGTTGACATAACAAAATAATGTAAATAGGGTCGACATTCATGCGTAATACAATGCGCTTATCCTGAATAACACGAGATATGGTACATATTTATCATGATATCTCAAATGTGTGACTATTCATATTATTTGAAGACTAAGCATATTTATTTGTAGACTAATCTTAGTTATATTATCTGTAAGCGAAAGTATATGTTTAGTATTGACTCCAATAACAAACAAACATCAGTTCAGCAGCGTGGATGTCAATTCAGGAACGTGGATGTCAATTCAGGAGCGTGGATGACCGTTATATGAAATCCTACTTTCACTTTTGAAAGTTTGTATACCACAAAAACAATGTTTATTGATTCAATGGTATGTATTCAGAAGAATTTGTAGTAGCAATGCATTTATGCATGACAATATGTATTTTATTTGCTTTTTGCGAAATAATGTCGCTTTAAGCTACGTTATTTTACCAAATTTAACCAAAATATCATGTATACAAGTCACATATTTAGATAACGGCAATTCTCATTAGCCAAACATCTCAAAATCGATCACTCTTCCTGCCTACCAAAGATCTACTCGAAAGATAAATGTTGAAATACTCCCGTGTAAATATTGTCGCCTCGTATTAAATTGGCCCGAATATACTGCTCTCTTACATGGTCCATTATCGGAAATTGGGAGTCGATTGTAGTTTTAATCTATTTTAAAATTACGATCGAGTCCGTTCAGAAGATCACATATGTTACCGAAAGTAACCTGGAAAGCTTCTCACCTTGGAAATACTAACATATTAATACAAGCATAATGATTGCCTATCCCATATATTACAGTGCCAGTTTAGTTGATACCAATTTATTTTAGCTCGATTGCGAAACAAGTTCATACAACTTCTATATAAATCACTCACGAGACCTCATTCCTGATGGATTCCATCGCCACGAGGGAGAGAGAAGAGGCAATGTGGAATTTAAGTGCCTTGCCTAGAGGTACAATAGTAACGGCTACAGCTGGGTGCAAGCTCCGGGCCATTCGCACCTTTACGAACTTCAAATGATTACCACTGTGCCATAACACATTATGCTTAGATCTTATTTTATTCCTACAAGTTTTTACATTTTTTGTCAGATATGTGTTATTTGGTTTTTTGTGCTTTTTTCATTTTGAGATGCATACAAACCAAAGGTTAACCTATAGTTTAAACTTTATTTATTTTACAACGATTGCGAAGCAAGTTCTAACAACTTATATTAATCACTCTCATTGGCGTGGATGAAAGCGTAAATGTGGTCATTCGTGTGGGATGAAAACCCGGAGAAAACCACCTGTCCGATCTGGCGATTTAAGGAATGAATTGCAGGTTAATAGTTTCCATCAGGCTATGAACTACATTGGGCATGTTTAAACTGGTCATTATTGGTTATCATTATTATTCAAAACATATAAAATGTTAAAAACAGATACTGATACTGGACTTACCTATAATAAAAACAACTGGGCTTATCAAATTAAAATTATTCTAGATCAATGTGGTCTAACATATCTTTGGCAGCATCAGTTTAATATGTTACTAAATTTTAATCAAATCAAACAAAGACTACTAGATATATATCAACAAAGCTGGTATTCAACATTAAATAACTCAACACGACTAGAAACATATTGTTTATTTAAACATTCTTTTAAATTTGAATCATATCTGGATATCATAACTGAAAGTAAATATAGAACAGCACTAACTAAATTTAGAACATCATCACATGATCTTTTTATAGAAAAGGGACGTTACTTAAATTTACCTAGGCACCAACGACTATGTACTCAATGCAATATGAATATGATAGAAAGTGAATTTCATTTTCTCCTAATATGCCCTAAATATACTGACTTAAGACACAAGTATTTTAAAAGATATTACTATACCTGGCCTACGTTACAAAAATTGACCAACCTTTTAACAGCCGAATCAAAAGAATTATTATTAAAACTGTCCAAATTTATTTACTTTGCAAATTTACTAAGAAAGTAACTTCATTACACAATTAAAATTATTTGTATTTGTTAAGCACTTCTCTGAAACTGTCTACTCATATATATTGTGTATTTGCTATAAGCATATGACTATGTTTTATGCAATAAATTATTGTTGTTGTTGTTGTTGTTGTTGTATTACTTATAACATACAATACAATTACAATATAAATATTTATTTTTCAACGATTGTGACACAAGCTTTAACAATTTATATTAATCACTCTTGTTGGAGAGAATGAAAGCATATGCATAGATATATGATCCTTCCTGTTGGAAGAAACAGGAGTACCCAGAGAAAACACATCTGTCTGTCACCGTAACACCTCACATTCTTCCTGGTCCGAGAATTGAACCCGTATTTCATTGATGTGATGAGAGCATACTAACCACTGCCACTTCTCGGACTGTGGGATTTATAATTGTCAACAGCCAACCATAATAATCACTTTTCCAATGTGTATATTTATGTGGTATCTGCTTTGTGTATCAGGCTGTGCTTTGTTTTTGCTAGAAACTGGAGCTAAAAATATATAATAAAACTTTAAACAAAACATGAAAATCGCTTGTAATATTGTACAGATAGCCCAACTAAGGTAGACTGTTTATCCACAGTTTATTCATTGAGTATAAAACAGTGTCACCCTTTCACTTAATCCACCCACCTCCATGTTTCCTGACACAGGTGCAAATAATCCCACATATAAAAACCCACATATCACTTAATCCCCCCATTCAGATTCAAGGTAAGGGGGTAGCGGATTTGTTTTCCTTTTTGTGTTGGGAGAAACTTGGGGGAGATGATGTGGCGATTATGTCCGTATGTACTATACTATGGCGGTTAGACTTTGGCTGTCAACATGAAAACCGAGCCTGGGGTGATCGCAAACATGAGCCTGGGGTGATCGCATGTTTGCGAATGTATGTAAACTTACTACAACACACGTAGCCTGGGTTCCAGTCTGTTGATTTTTAACTTCTGGCAAAATGTTATTATCAGAAGCTCAATATTTTAACAATTATGTAATCCCCCACCTACCCAAGTATCGTGACCATAAATGGTAGCTATAGACTTGATGGTTATTGACTGAGGAGATGATGTTTGAAAATGGACAGACGGACAGACACATTGCGGTAACAATACCTCACATGAGCTAATTATCATAAACCCAAAATTGCAATAAAAACTGGAGGGGGGGGGGGTGGATGATGGGGTACATTTCTGAAACTATTTGAATGTCGAAGACGTACAAAATCCGTCGGAGTGTGCCACTGACGTTCTAGGATTAAACATTTTCCTGGGGGATTATGCCCCCCCCCAGACCCATATAGCAAGACAGTAGGACCTTGTATTGGTAATGACTCCAACTGCCAAGAGGTATTTCTATGTTGGAGAGAGTTAAATGTGTTTAATAATTGCGTACATATTATCACGATATTGTTTTTTTGAATTTCGATGTTTTTTATTCAAACAATTGTACATATTACATAGGTATATACACAAATAACAATTGTACACAATGGTATAATACAAAAGTTTGCTTTTTAATAAATAAGCTTGAGACTAGCTATTCCATCAATAAAGCGTTGTTCAACGAGACTGAATTTGGATTATAACAATTGTCAAATGAATTTTTTTTGTGTGTTACGGAAAGGATTCCTACTTAAAACAACAACATATGTTAAAACTAGGCATGCTCACTAGTAGTGTTATTGGAGTTGAGAAAATCTCTCCATTGGATTTCAAATTTACGATTGCTTCCTTTCATAAATGAAATTGTCTCCTCTATATTTAGTTTCCATAAAACGTATGGTCTAAAATCTATCTATAATAAGCTTGCACATTTACATTTGAAAATGAAATATTTTGCTAGCAAGATAATATAATTAATATTTTCTGCAATTCTTTTACTGCCAGAAGTGAAGTTTAGAAACGAAATATTTGTATACGTTAAATTTGACACATTGTTAAATATATTGCTTAGAAAGTTCTGTAAGTCTGTCCAAAATGCTTGTACTATAATACAGTTCCAAAACATATGTATATTTGAATCAGTGTACATGTTACAGAATTGGCAGAGATTGGAAGCTATAATTTTACATTTGAACAGAAATGAGTTGTTAGGTATAATTCTCATTATGTATTTGTATTGAAATGCACGTAATGTTGTGTCAATTGTATATTTAGAATAATTTGTGTATATTTCATCCCAGTTTGGATTAAAATTTTCAATTTCATATTCCCATTTGCAGTGATTTTTTCTTTTTGCGGGTATTCTTTGTTTTATCAAAATATCATAAATAAATTTATTCACTTTCTTTATTGTGTGAATTTTATCAAGTAATAGCACTGGTGGGTTATACATCATAATTTCATTTTTCATATCCTCTTTCCATTTCTTTGGTATATTGTTTATTAATGTATGGTACTTAAGATAATCTCTGGTTTTTACATTATAAAGTCTGGAAAAAACTGGAAAATTGTAACACGTTTTATTTCGAAAATCGTACACATGTTCAATGAATTGCACTCCATTATTAAACCAATCATTATAAAAGAAGGTTTTCTTTCTTGAATCCTTAATGTTTTCATTATTCCATAACAATTGTTTAGAGATGGATATTTTATTTTTATCAAGATTGGCTTTTGACCATGATTGTATCATTTCCTTTAGAAAGCGTGATTTTATATTTAAGTTTTCGCATGTTTTTTCATTTATATTGCTTCTAAATAAAAGTGTTCCTCCGAAGGATTCTAGCTGCTTATTATATATATGTTTCCATTTTGCATTAGTAGAGTTTAACAAACGTTTAATCCAATTTATTTTCAAAGAGGTTATAAAAGATTCTATGTCTATCATTCTTAGTACACCATTCTCATAATCCTGTATTATAGTATTTCGAGCAATTTTGTCCGGTTTTGAATCCCATAAAAAATCAAACATTATTGTGTTAATATCCTTGAGAATGACTGCACTAAGGTTGTTTAGAACTGTTATGGGATAAACAAGTTTAGGAAAGGCATATGTTTTTAGAACTGTTATTTTGCCAATCTGTGATAGCTTCCAACGTTTCCACTTATTTAGACAATGTTTTAATGCTGCTATTTTGGGGTTTAAATTTATTTCAATTGCGTTTCTGAAGTTGTTTGTAAATGTGATTCCAAGTGTTGAAGCAGTCGTTGAAGACCATGAAAAAAGTTTCTCTTTACAAAATTCAATGTTGGCTGTCTTTAGTGAACCTATTTTTAAAGCTGTACATTTCTTAATATTTAATTTGAGACCCGAGACATTTCCAAATTTTTCTATTGTTTCTATTAATGTTTCAAAAGACCTTTTTGTGCCGTCAGTGATATACGTAGCATCATCTGCAAACAATGTTTGTTTTATTTCTGTATTGTATAATGTGATCCCTCTAATGTTATCGTTTTTGTTGATTTCCCTTGATAGAATTTCCAAGCATATTAAAAATAAGTATGGAGAAAGAGGACAACCTTGTCTAACGCCTTTATTTATTTTGAAATATTGTGATGAATGTCCATTGATACTAATACAGGCGTTTGCATCTTTGTAAAACAACCGTACCCATTTTATTATATCATCTCCAAAGTTAAAGTGTTTTAGACATTTAAACATGAATGAATGGTCCAGACTATCAAACGCTTTTTGAAAATCCGCAAAGAATAATATTGCTTTGTTATCGTTTTGATTTGTATATTCAATAACTTCTTGCAAAGTTCTTATGTTCTCCCCAATATATCTGTTTTTAAAAAATCCTGTTTGGTCACTACTAATGAGTGTTGGTAACACATATTTCATACGATTTGCAATAACTTTAGTACATAATTTATAATCGACGTTTAGTAACGAAATAGGTCTCCAGTTACTAACAAGATGTAACTCATTATCCTTTTTAGGCAATAATGTGATATTACTTTGCTTTTGCAATTCCGTTAATTTATTTATATCGAATGAATAGTTAAGGGAATTTATTAGATACGTTTTGATATCATTCCAGAATATCGTATACAGTTCTACTGACATTCCATCGGTTCCGGGGCTTTTATTGTTTTCATATCTTTTAGTGTTATAGAACATTCATAATCATTTATTTTACCTTCACAACTATTTTTATCTTCATTATTTAGTAAAATACTTTTATCACGAAAGTATGCATCATTTAATTGTATAGTACTATCATTTGTGTAGAGTTTTTCGTAATATGATTTCACATAGTTTTAAATGTTAGTTTGGTTCGAGTCGAGGTTTCCATTGATTTCCATTAATTTGATAGATTTCTCTTCGGCTATTTTCTTTTCAAGATTTGAGAAATATTTTGTGTTTTTCTCTGCACCTTCGACCCATTCAGCTTTAGTTCTCAGTAAAATTCCTTTTATTTTATCTTCTTGGAGTCTATTGTATTTTGCCTTCTCATTTTTAAGGTTTACACATGTGTCATTATTTGTTGGATTTAACCCTAGTTCTGTATCTATACGTTTAATATTTTCTAATATTTCCTTTTCAGTTATGTCTTTCTGTTTCTTTATTCTACTTGAAAATTGTATTGATTCGTCTCTGATTCTTCCTTTTATTAGTTCCCAGAGAGAATAATGATTGGCTTCTTTATTAATATTGGTTACTTCCGATATTGCATTTCGAATAATTGATTGATATTCAGTATTTAAAATAATACTATTATTAACTTTGAACATTCCAGGACCTCTTTTTAGTTCTATTATATCAAGATTAAAAGTAACTATTGAATGATCAGATCGAAATCCAGGTTTTATATCACAATTTGTAATTGTGTTTAAAATGTTAGAAGATAGTAAGAAATAGTCAAGTCTGCACATTATTGGAGGACTATTGTTAGAATACCATGTATATGTCTTCTTATTTGGATGCGACTTTCGCCATATATCATACAAGTCATTGTTTTCGATAATATGAAGAAGTTTTTCTGTAGATTTTTTATTTCTGTTGATACTGCCATTATTCTTGTCTAATGTTAAGTTTAATATCCTATTAAAATCTCCACCAATAATAAGTGTTTCATCACTATTTTCTATAATTAATTTATCCAATGTATCAAAGAAGGTAACGTCATCATTGTTTGGTCCATAAATATTAATTAACACCAATTTTGTATCCAGTATTTCAAGCTTCAATATATTTAATCTTCCAGTAATAATTTCCTTATGTTCAAGAATGTTATATTTATGTTTCGTATTTATGAAGAATCCCACACCCTTACTGTTTGAACTATCACCACTACAATATATTTCGGTTCCCCATTGCTTATCCCAGTTTATTTTATTAGAGTCAGTATAGTGTGTTTCTTGAAGAAAACATATATCGAATTTACTTTGCTTAAGATATTCAAACATATGTAACAGTTTTTGTACTGACTACAATCCTCTAACATTAAAGCTACACAATTTAATCACCATTTAGTATATGTACCAAGTCTAATTTCTTTATTAGTGTCTCGGGTCGTGATAAATTAAATAATCGATATGCTAGTTTATATTTTGTTGTTTTACGTTTGACACGTGTCTTAGCTAATCCGAATTCATAATTATATTTCATTATGCTATCAAATGTTAATAAAATAAATGAGACTTATGAACTAGAAGTGGTATCCTTACAGTTTTAATGTGTTGTTTTTAAGAATACTATTCTCACGATATTGTTGCACATTTGTATTAACTATGTGCTTTAAGAGCTTGCTGAACTCTTCAATGGTGTGTATTTCTCTTCCCTGCTGGCATATTTCAGTAAGTGCTTCAATCACATGTGTTCTGTAATCAAAATACATTCCAGTGGGATCCAAGAGCACATTATATGTTGTGTTTATGGCACTCGGCATCTCCATGTGAGTACAATATTCAGATATATCTCTAATGATGTTTCCCAGACATGATTCAATGCTTCTCAGTTCTGTATGGCATTTAATGTCATGGTGCAAGCAAATATGTTTCAACATATATGAAGAGAAAGGCTCCCATTTTTGGTTTTCATTTGTAAATAAGTTGTTTATATACTTCAGGAAAATGTAAATAATTTTGTGTTCCTTTTTCATTATTGTCTGCATGAGGTTAACCTCAGTTTCGGTCATAGTTACTCTAAAGTCACAATTCATGTGTGCAACCAGCAGCAGTGAGCCACGGCTTGTAATAGCCTCTGCCAGCTCTGGACTGGCACAATCCTCGGCATTGAAACAGTCTTCGATCTTATGGTATCTAATGGCAGGCGACAAATCAACACTTACTGACAGATCATCTGCTAGAAAGTCAATCAGAATATTAGGTGTCCTACATTCTACCCGCCGTAACCGCAAGGGCAAATCATTTAACCGCGGCAAATTAAGCGCACAATTCACAAAGTCGATTTCCGTTGCTGAGCTTGTTATTAAGTTCCCTGTATTTGAAACAAACGCACGTTTTTTGAATATTTTCTTTATAACTCTTACGAAAGCACTTCCAAACGTGTTGCCTTGATCAGTATTCTGAAAACATTGCAAGAGTCCATTTTTGCAAAATTTATTCCATTTTGACTTCAAATTGTCATCTGCGAGTGCAACAGTCACATATCCAGTTTGTGGAAGCTTAGTATAACCTTGTATATTCTCAATATTGTTGTCCACAACGATTGTACCAGGTTTGGATACGTCACCAACAACAGCAAGGAAGTCAAATTCATCTGGTTGTAGAATCTTTGTCCCTTCAGCGTAACTTCCGACCTGGATAAGCTCAGTCACACGAAACAGTGGCTCTTCCTCGGCTAATCTATTGAGAAGGAATCTGAGATGTGTTACAATTGACTCTTGGATGTGCTGTGCTTTCTCGCATTGAACATTTGACTGAAGTGAAGTGACAGTGCTTTCAATCAATGATGATAGTCCCACTGCCTTTTCTGATATGGGTTTGTTTGCAGTCATGTTACTGAAATTGAATGCATAAGTGAAGGTATAAGGACGCTGAATAGATTATAAGTATAGGTATAAGGAACTAGAGGACACTGAAGGTATAAGGAACTAGAGGACACTGAATGTATAAGGAACTAGAGAACACTGAATGTATAAGGAACTAGATGGCACTGAATGTATAAGGAACTAGAGGGCACTGAATGTATAAGGAACTAGAGGACACTGAATGTATAAGGAACTAGAGGGTACTGAAGGTATAAGGAACTAGAGGACACTGAATGTATAAGGAACTAGAGGGCACTGAAGGTATAAGGAACTAGAGGGCACTGGATGTATAAGGAACTAGATGACACTGAAGATATCAGGAACTAGAGGAAACTGAAAGTATAAGGAACTAGAGGACACTGAATGTATAAGGAACCAGAGGAACCAGAGGACTGGGTGTATAAGGAACTAGAGGACACTGAAGGTATAAGGAACTAGAGGACACTGAATGTATAAGGAACTAGAGGACTGTATGTATAAGGAACCAGAGGACTGGGTGTATAAGGAACTAGAGGACACTGAAGGTATAAGGAACTAGAGGACGGACTGTATAAGGAACTAGAGGACTGAATGTATAAGGAACTAGAGGAAACTGAAGGTATAAGGAACTAGAGGAAACTGAAAGTATAAGGAACTAGAGGACCCTGAATGTATATGGAACTAGAGGATTGAATGTATACGGAACTAGAGGAAACTGAAGGTATAAGGAACTAGAGGCCACTGAATGTATAAGGAACTAAAGGACTGAATGTATAAGGAACTAGAGGAAACTGAAGGTATAAGGAACTAGAGGACACTGACTGTATAAGGAACTAGAGGGAACTGAAGGTATAAGGAACTAGAGGACACTGAAAGTATAAGGAACTAGAGGGCACTGAAGGTATAAGGAACTAGAGGCCACTGAAGGTATAAGGAACTAGAGGGCACTGGATGTATAAGGAACTAGAGGGAACCGAAGGTATAAGGAACTAGATGGAACTGGATGTATAAGGAACTAGAGGCCACTGAATGTATATGGAACTAGAGGGCACTGAATGTATAAGGAACTAGAGGGAACTGAAGGTATAAGGAACTAGAGGGCACTGAAGGTATAAGGAACTAGAGGGCACTGAAGGTATAAGGAACTGAATGTATAAGGAACTAGAGGACACTGAATGTATAAGGAACTAGAGGGCACTGAAGGTATAAGGAAAGAGGGCACTGAAGGTATAAGGAACTAGAGGGAACTGAAGGTATAAGGAACTAGAGGACACTGAAAGTATAAGGAATTAGAGGGCAATGAAGGTATAAGGAACTAGAGGCCACTGAAGGTATAAGGAACTAGAGGCCACTGAATGTATATGGAACTAGAGGGCACTGAAGGTATAAGGAACTAGAGGGAACTGAAGGTATAAGGAACTAGAGGGCACTGAAGGTATAAGGAACTGAATGTATAAGGAACTAGAGGACACTGAATGTACAAGGAATTAGAGGGCACTGAAGGTATAAGGAAAGAGGGCACTGAAGGTATAAGGAACTAGAGGGAACTGAAGGTATAAGGAATTAGAGGGCACTGAAGGTATAAGGAACTAGAGGGCACTGAAGGTATAAGGAACTAGAGGGAACTGAATGTATAAGGAACTAGAGGACACTGAATGTATAATGAACTAGAGGACTGGATGTATAAGGAACTAGAGGGAACTGAAGGTATAACGAACTAGAGGGCACTGAATGTATAAGGAACTAGAGGACTGGATGTATAAGGAACTAGAGGACACTGAATGCATAAGGAACTAGAGGGAACTGATGGTATAAGGAACTAGCGAACTGAAGGTATAAGGTACTAGAGGCCACTGAAGGTATAAGGAACTAGAGGACAATGAATGTATAAGGAACTAGAGGGAACTGAAGGTATAAGGAACTAGGGGAAACTGAAGGTATAAGGAACTAGAGGGCACTGAAGGTATAAGGAACTAGAGAACTGAAGGTATAAGGAACTAGAGGGCACTGAAAGTATAAGGAACTAGAGGACACTGAATGTATAAGGAACTAGAGGGAACTGAAGGTATCAGGAACTAGGGGGAACTGAAGGTATAAGGAACTAGAGGCCACTGAAGGTATAAGGAACTAGAGGACACTGAATGTATAAGGAACTAGAGGACACTGAATGTATAAGGAACTAGATGACTGGATGTATAAGGAACTAGAGGGCATTGAAGGTATAAGGAACTAGAGGACTGGATGTATAAGGAACTAGAGGGCACTGAAGGTATAAGGAACTAGAGGACTGGATGTATAAGGAACTAGAGGACACTGAATGTATAAGGAACTAGAGGCCACTGAATGTATAAGGAACTAGAAGACTGAATGTACAAGGAACTAGGAGAAACTTAATGTATAAGGAACTAGAGGACACTGAATGTATAAGGAACTAGAGGGAACTGAAGGTATAAGGAACTAGGGGGAACTGAAGGTATAAGGAACTAGAGGGCACTGAAGGTCTAAGGAACTAGAAAACTGAAGGTATAAGGAACTAGAGGGCACTGAAAATATAAGGAACTAGAGGACACTGAATGTATAAGGAACTAGAGGACACTGAATGTATAAGGAACTAGAGGGAAATGAAGGTATAAGGAACTAGAGAACTGAAGGTATAAGGAACTAGAGGGCACTGAAAGTATAAGGAACTAGAGGACACTGAATGTATAAGGAACTGAAGGTATAAGGAACTAGGGGGAACTGAAGGTATAAGGAACTAGATGCCACTGAAGCTATAAGGAACTATAGGAAACTGAATGTATAAGGAACTAGAGGACACTGAATGTATAAGGAACTAGAGGACAGGGTGTATAAGGAACTAGAGGGCACTGAAGGTATAAGGAACTAGAGGACTGGATGTATAAGGAACTAGAGGGCACTGAAGGTATAAGGAACTAGAAGACTGAATTGAATGTATAAGGAACTAGAGGGCACTGACGGTATAAGGAACTAGAGGGAACTGAATGGATAAGGAACTAGAGGGCACTGATGGTATAAGGAACTAGAGGGCACTGCATGTATAAGGAACTAGAGGGAACTGAATGTATAATGAACTAGAAGACTGAATATATAAGGAACTAGGGGAAACTGAAGGTATAAGGAACTAGAGGCCACTGAAGGTACAAAGAACAAGCAAATACGTAGAATTGGTTTATCCCGCCAAATGGATCCTTTATTAATTTTAGGAAATAGCATGATTAATCAATATAGTAATTATGCACAGACGCTTGTGGTCTGGACAAATGGTTGCGGGCTCAATTTTTATTAAAGAACATTTTGATAATCCATAGGCTTAACACTATGCATACAAACATGTCAGGCCATATCCACACGCACAATACACACATATTTGTTTACCCTATGGTCATATAGTAATTAATGTTTACTAAAGGCAACACACGGAAATGAAACATGCATGCAGAAACATCAGCGAGAAACTAGGTAAAAACGACCAGATCACTGATATGCCCTTGTGGTCCCGACCGAAAGACCTTATTCTATCAAGAGATACTATTTATTTCATATATATAGAATGTAACAAGATGTTTTTTTATATATGAAGAACAATCATAATCCAATCAGAACGCTCGTTTCAACGCTGGTTTCAACGCGAATTGCGCCGCTTTAGAATGTTAAAAACAAATTGAAAATGCTACGAAATCTCATTTTGACGTACATTTTTGCCGAATAAACATACAGGTTAGTGGAAACACATTTTATTGATAATGTTATTCACAGTTAAAACTCTCCCGTCGAAGATTTTTTTTTGTTGCTGACAGAACCCGTGTCCTAGTATGGAAATGTGACCTGCTATGGCCAATGTATGTGGCAATTGTTTGCAAAGTATACATGCATGCAGCTTAAAGTTGTGTTTTATTTGAAGAACAATATAAAGACTCGGGATTGGCGTTATATTTGGACAGCTTTGTACAAAATTGTTTCAGATATGGCCATTTTACTGATCGATGCGAAATCTGACATCCCACAGAGTAGAATCCCTGTACTTAAATATATATACTAGTACCCCCAAACGTGCCGAATCCCTGTGGTTTCATCGTGAACAGCAGGAAATGCAATGTTGTCGTTTACGCTGTCCTTTCGGTTTTTGATTTGGCGATATGTTTTCTCGTCATCCAGGCATATTTAAAAATGACATCCCGTCACTATCGGAGGTAACTATGGTCTATGATATATTGTATTGAGTTTGATCTTGAACCCGAAAGCACTTGTCAAGACCCCAAGTACCTGTGTTTGATACCATTATCTGATTGCCAAAAGTTTACTATTGCACAAATATTGATCTAGACCAAATACATTCCAATGAATGACTTGAAATTCAATAGAGTGTTGTTTTAAAAGTAAATAATGCCTATAGATCTACATATCTAATATAAATTAAGATATATTTCGGATAACATGCAATATATATGTACGTTTTATACGCTTAAAAATAAAATATTAATGCTTACAATATCGTCTATTAAATAAAACGTCTAACCTTGTTAGAGTTGCTTCTCTTCCGTGTGTCATTGCTATATTTAAGGCAGCTCTATTATCGAATGAAATACAACTATTTGAAAAAAATCAAATTTTACGTATGGGTAGCAATGGTGCTACACATTCTTACATTATACTTTGTATATTTGTTTAGATAAAACAAACTCGAAATCGAAAGTAGGACTTTCCGAGTCGATCGGCCACGCACTTGTTTACAATCGGAACGCATCGTCCGCACTTGTTTAGATTCGGAATGCATCGTCCCCATTTGTCCCACGTCGTGTGACCCCACTGGGGAATTGGTTTTTTACAATCAAGCAGACCATAATTTGATGATGCTATACTGTAGAACCAGAGACTGTTTGCATATCTTACTGTGATTGTGGTGCATCTGTGTCATTTGTGCTCATTTAAAGAAGACTGTTTGCACATTTATTTCAGTATTACTTGCTACAGCGCATTGATGAGTAAACAGCCCTAAATGACAGCTAGGATTCCAACGCGCTCCATTTTTAACCTGTGTTTGTTTACATTTGAAAATTGTGAAAAACTTTGATGGTGATGCCATGACTTACTTGTGTCTAACAGCAAGCAGCAGCCCTCGAGTTTACAGAACTGCATGCGGTAAATGTCGAATCTTGTTTGGAACTGAGAATTTGACTGTGACAGTTGATCGATTTACTATAGCGCGAAGGAGAAAAAGTCAGTGGTGTGCATCCACGTTGTCTTTTATAATTGAATTACTTGAGGTGTCGAATCATACCTACCATTGGCGTAGCTTCATATAGGACGTGGTCTACACTTTCCCCCGAATAAAAATGCCAAATCTGCAACAAAAATCGGGAGGCCAGGATTAAATTATATACGCTATAAATAGTTTTCCTGTGGATGACCCCCGGACCCGCTTCCGTCTTAAGTTGGTCTACACATCGATTCCAGCCAAGCCAAGTTACGCCCCTGCCTACATACGGATCTGTAGTCCAGTGGTAACTCGCTGGACTGGTAATCCAGGGATCGCAGGTTCGATCCCCCGTCTGACCCTAATAAAATTATCAGTATTTCAGATAGGACGTTAAACCGAGGCCTCGTGTCGGTGCTTTTCACCGTGCACGTAAAAGAACCAGAGGAGACTCTGGAATGGGTCTCTGTCTGTATCATTGCACTATCCTCCAAAAATCTAAAATGACTAATCTTTTCAGGAAGCGTTTTAGAAATTTTGCTAGCGATTATTTTATTTACATGTTTTATTTACACCATTGATCATGCTTGTTTATTTCCCACGAAAAGTATCGTCAAACTAGCCTGTAAATAAAATACAATATCAATAATACTAAACCAATCTAGAGCCAGATTACGCTGACATGTCTTCAACACTACACAGTTCTGATCCAATTCTGCAACAAGAATGACACATACCCATACCAATTCTTAATTCTCGTCCCCTTAATGGAACACGTTGTCATGAGGAAGATGCAATGTTGATTTATTTACATGTTTTGTTTACACGATTGTGTTCATTCGGCTTGTCATATATTTGTGTCTACAAAATACTACTGGTATAATTTATATACAAACCTGTGTTAGTGGTCACCTCCATTAAGCAGCCAGCCTGTATTAAGCAGCCAGTTTCCAGACTCCCAATCTGTTGTGATTCTATACATTTGACCTCTATTAGTTTATACAATTTTTTTAGCTCGATTGTGAAACAAGTTCTTACAACTTTTTATACATTTCCCCTCTTTTAAGCAGCCACCTGTGCTAATCAGCCACTATCGGTGATTCCCTTGGTTGGCTGCTTAACACAGAGGTTTGACTGTAATGTAATAATTTGTTTACAATATTCAATAATTGCTTGTATAGATACATGATATTCTGCAGGGATGAAAGCTTGTAGCGCATTTAATGGCAAAATACCACAGGGAGTTTGAAGGTTTTACAACAATTACACCCTGTCGCCCACCTCAGAGAGATACTGGTAACAAATGTGGGACAATACAGGGATCATTCTAGAGGGTGATGTTGGCGATATTGTCGCCCTAGGGACCCTGACTTCGCCCTCTTCTCCCTAAAATAAAAGTATATATTTTACGATTTTCAAACAAAATTGTGTCTAGTAAGATACACTGGCCCATTATAAAGCACTCCTTCTATTCAAATGTTGTATTTAATGGCTGTACTGTGCATTTTAAACCTATTTTGCAGAAGTATATTAAAGAACACCATTTAAAGAAGCGATCACGCGCTTTCTCACTTCTCCCAAAAATTCTGACCTAGAATGAACCCTGCAATTTATTCAACTTTTCAAAAGAATAATATTCTGATGGTTTTACATGTGTTTAGTAGTAATATCATTATTATTTTATATACATTTATTCAAAAGATTACAAAAAATTATGATATAAATTTAAGTACTAGTACCCCCAAACGCGCCGAATCCCTGTGGTCAGAACAATAACGCATGTTACATGGTGTCCAAGATGATTGAGCTTATTTACCCTCGGGTTCAAGCCCCGCTCAGACCGTGTCTCATTTATATGAACAAGTTGGCAGTTTCTTACGGAGGTTGGTGCACCAAAGTACTGGTTAACCGCTGGAGCCCGCCCAGGAAGGGTGTTGTTAGGTAAACTGCCCGCCGGTGATATAGCCCAAACTGGTGCTGATGCAGGCGTAAAACCCGAAATATAACATATAAATATATATTTACCCTCGCCTCCGGCGAACCATGTGGGCGAGCGTGTGGTGTCCAAGATGATTGAGCTTATTTAACCTCGCCTCCGGCGAACCATGTGGGCGAGCGTATGGTGTCCCAGATGATTGAGCTTATTTACCCTCGCCTCCGGCAAACCATGTGGGCGAGCGTATACCATGTGGGCGAGCGTATGGTGTCAAAGAGCTTATTTACCCTCGCCTCCGGCGAACCATGTGGGCGAGCGTATGGTGTCTAAGAGCTTATTTACCCTCGTCTCCGGCGAACCATGTGGGCGAGCGTATGGTGTCCAAGAGCTTATTTACCCTCGCCTCCGGCGAACCATGTGGGCGAGCGTATGGTGTCTAAGAGCTTATTTACCCTCGCCTCCGGCGAACCATGTGGGCGAGCGTATGGTGTCTAAGAGCTTATTTACCCTCGCCTCCGGCGAACCATGTGGGCGAGCGTATGGTGTCTAAGAGCTTATTTACCCTCGTCTCCGGCGAACCATGTGGGCGAGCGTATGGTGTCCAATTTTACTTTGTTTCATTATTAGTTATAGTTCTGTTCGCTTAGTTTTTACACATATTTGTGTAACACATATCTATTTATAAATACAATAGCTTAAAGCGACACTACATTGGTGAAAACGCAAATTTCTACAGAATGTAATTGGCTATTATATGGTATAAATATTTTCCAAATATTTGCCTCAAAAACTGAATATTTCAACAAATAAAGAAATGTTGTATACGCGGTTTGTTGACATAACAAAATAATGTAAATAGGGTCGACATTCATGCGTAATACAATGCGCTTATCCTGAATAACACGAGATATGGTACATATTTACCATGATATCTCAAATGTGTGACTATTCATATTATTTGAAGACTAAGCATATTTATTTGTAGACTAATCTTAGTTATATTATCTGTAAGCGAAAGTATATGTGTAGTATTGACTCCAATAACAAACAAACATCAGTTCAGCAGCGTGGATGTCAATTCAGGAACGTGGATGTCAATTCAGGAGCGTGGATGACCGTTATATGAAATCCTACTTTCACTTTTGAAAGTTTGTATACCACAAAAACAATGTTTATTGATTCAATGGTATGTATTCAGAAGAATTTGTAGTAGCAATGCATTTATGCATGAAAATATGTATTTTATTTGCTTTTTGCGAAATAATGTCGCTTTAAGCTACGTTATTTTACCAAATTTAACCAACATATCATGTATACAAGTCACATATTTAGATAACGGCAATTCTCATTAGCCAAACATCTCAAAATCGATCACTCTTCCTGCCTACCAAAGATCTACTCGAAAGATGAATGTTGAAATACTCCCGTGTAAATATTGTCGCCTCGTATTAAATTGGCCCGAATATACTGCTCTCTTACATGGTCCATTATCGGAAATTGGGAGTCGATTGTAGTTTTAATCTATTTTAAAATTACGATCGAGTCCGTTCAGAAGATCACATATGTTACCGAAAGTAACCTGGAAAGCTTCTCACCTTGGAAATACTGACATATTAATACAAGCATAATGATTGCCTATCACATATATTACAGTGCCAGTTTAGTTGATACCAATTTATTTTAGCTCGATTGCGAAACAAGTTCATACAACTTCTATATAAATCACTCACGAGACCTCATTCCTGATGGATTCCATCGCCACGAGGGAGAGAGAAGAGGCAATGTGGAATTTAAGTGCCTTGCCTAGAGGTACAATAGTAACGGCTACAGCTGGGTGCAAGCTCCGGGCCATTCGCACCTTTACGAACTTCAAATGATTACCACTGTGCCATAACACATTATGCTTAGATCTTATTTTATTCCTACAAGTTTTTACATTTTTTGTCAGATATGTGTTATTTGGTTTTTTGTGCTATTTTCATTTTGAGATGCATACAAACCAAAGGTTAACCTATAGTTTAAACTTTATTTATTTTACAACGATTGCGAAGCAAGTTCTAACAACTTATATTAATTATTCTCATTTGTGCGGATGGTGAGAAGATCTGGTGACCATCGTACCATCTCACATACTTCCCGGTCCGGGATCGAACCCGGGTTGCATGGTGAGACGGAAGCGCGCTAACCACTGCGCTAATTGGACAACCGACCGTATACTGTCTCGTGAAGGAACCGTCCAAACATTTATTATCGCCGACTCTGTATTCCAAATGTAACCTATCATCACCCGATGGTCACGGGTGAAAAAGATTGTAGTTTCTTACGGTTTAATTTATCCTAGTTTATTTTAAGTTTAAACTTTATTTATTTTACAACGATTGCGAAGCAAGTTCTAACAACTTATATTAATCACTCTCATTGGCGTGGATGAAAGCGTAAATGTGGTCATTCGTGTGGGATGAAAACCCGGAGAAAACCACCTGTCCGATCTGGCGATTTAAGGAATGAATTGCAGGTTAATAGTTTCCATCAGGCTATGAACTACATTGGGCATGTTTAAACTGGTCATTATTGGTTATCATTATTATTCAAAACATATAAAATGTTAAAAACAGATACTGATACTGGACTTACCTATAATAAAAACAACTGGGCTTATCAAATTAAAATTATTCTAGATCAATGTGGTCTAACATATCTTTGGCAGCATCAGTTTAATATGTTACTAAATTTTAATCAAATCAAACAAAGACTACTAGATATATATCAACAAAGCTGGTATTCAACATTAAATAACTCAACACGACTAGAAACATATTGTTTATTTAAACATTCTTTTAAATTTGAATCATATCTGGATATCATAACTGAAAGTAAATATAGAACAGCACTAACTAAATTTAGAACATCATCACATGATCTTTTTATAGAAAAGGGACGTTACTTAAATTTACCTAGGCACCAACGACTATGTACTCAATGCAATATGAATATGAATGAATTTCATTTTCTCCTAATATGCCCTAAATATACTGACTTAAGACACAAGTATTTTAAAAGATATTACTATACCTGGCCTACGTTACAAAAATTGACCAACCTTTTAACAGCCGAATCAAAAGAATTATTATTAAAACTGTCCAAATTTATTTACTTTGCAAATTTACTAAGAAAGTAACTTCATTACACAATTAAAATTATTTGTATTTGTTAAGCACTTCTCTGAAAATCCATGACTGTCTACTCATATATATTGTGTATTTGCTATAAGCATATGACTATGTTTTATGCAATAAATTATTGTTGTTGTTGTTGTTGTTGTTGTTGTTGTTGTATTACTTATAACATACAATACAATTACAATATAAATATTTATTTTTCAACGATTGTGACACAAGCTTTAACAATTTATATTAATCACTCTTGTTGGAGAGAATGAAAGCATATGCATAGATATATGATCCTTCCTGTTGGAAGAAACAGGAGTACCCAGAGAAAACACATCTGTCTGTCACCGTAACACCTCACATTCTTCCTGGTCCGAGAATTGAACCCGTATTTCATTGATGTGATGAGAGCATACTAACCACTGCCACTTCTCGGACTGTGGGATTTATAATTGTCAACAGCCAACCATAATAATCACTTTTCCAATGTGTATATTTATGTGGTATCTGCTTTGTGTATCAGGCTGTGCTTTGTTTTTGCTAGAAACTGGAGCTAAAAATATATAATAAAACTTTAAACAAAACATGAAAATCGCTTGTAATATTGTACAGATAGCCCAACTAAGGTAGACTGTTTATCCACAGTCGTTTATACAAATTTATTTTAGCTCGATTGCGAAACAAGTTCTTTCAACTTATATAAATCACTCTCGAGACCTCATTCCTGATGGAATCCATCGCCACGAGGGAGAGAAGAGGCAACGTGGAATTTAAATGCCTTGCCTAAGGACATAATCGTAACGGCTCCAGCGGGGCTCGAACTCCGGACCTTTCGCACCTGAAGCGAACGCGCATCCACTGCACCATCACGACTTCCTTTCATAAATGAAATTGTCTCCTCTATATTTAGTTTCCATAAAACGTATGGTCTAAAATCTATCAACGTTGGTAATAAGCTTGCACATTTACATTTGAAAATGAAATATTTTGCTAGCAAGATAATATAATTAATATTTTCTGCAATTCTTTTACTGCCAGAAGTGAAGTTTAGAAACGAAATATTTGTATACGTTAAATTTGACACATTGTTAAACATATTGCTTAGAAAGTTCTGTAAGTCTGTCCAAAATGCTTGTACTATAATACAGTTCCAAAACATATGTATATTTGAATCAGTGTACATGTTACAGAATTGGCAGAGATTGGAAGCTATAATTTTACATTTGAACAGAAATGAGTTGTTAGGTATAATTCTCATTATGTATTTGTATTGAAATGCACGTAATGTTGTGTCAATTGTATATTTAGAATAATTTGTGTATATTTCATCCCAGTTTGGATTAAAATTTTCAATTTCATATTCCCATTTGCAGTGATTTTTTCTTTTTGCGGGTATTCTTTGTTTTATCAAAATATCATAAATAAATTTATTCACTTTCTTTATTGTGTGAATTTTATCAAGTAATAGCACTGGTGGGTTATACATCATAATTTCATTTTTCATATCCTCTTTCCATTTCTTTGGTATATTGTTTATTAATGTATGGTACTTAAGATAATCTCTGGTTTTTACATTATAAAGTCTGGAAAAAACTGGAAAATTGTAACACGTTTTATTTCGAAAATCGTACACATGTTCAATGAATTGCACTCCATTATTAAACCAATCATTATAAAAGAAGGTTTTCTTTCTTGAATCCTTAATGTTTTAATTATTCCATAACAATTGTTTAGAGATGGATATTTTATTTTTATCAAGATTGGCTTTTGACCATGATTGTATCATTTCCTTTAGAAAGCGTGATTTTATATTTAAGTTTTCGCATGTTTTTTCATTTATATTGCTTCTAAATAAAAGTGTTCCTCCGAAGGATTCTAGCTGCTTATTATATATGTGTTTCCATTTTGCATTAGTAGAGTTTAACAAACATTTAATCCAATTTATTTTCAAAGAAGTTATAAAAGATTCTATGTCTATCATTCTTAGTCCACCATTCTCATAATCCTGTATTATAGTATTTCGAGCAATTTTGTCCGGTTTTGAATCCCATAAAAAATCAAACATTATTTTGTTAATATCCTTGAGAATGACTGCACTAGGGTTGTTTAGAACTGTTATGGGATAAACAAGTTTAGGAAAGGCATATGTTTTTAGAACTGTTATTTTGCCAATCTGTAATAGCTTCCAACGTTTCCACTTATTTAGACAATGTTTTAATGCTGCTATTTTGGGGTTTAAATTTATTTCAATTGCGGTTCTGAAGTTGTTTGTAAATGTGATTCCAAGTGTTGAAGCAGTCGTTGAAGACCATGAAAAAAGTTTCTCTTTACAAAATTCAATGTTGGCTGTCTTTAGTGAACCTATTTTTAAAGCTGTACATTTCTTAATATTTAATTTGAGACCCTAGACATTTCCAAATTTTTCTATTGTTTCTATTAATGTTTCAAAAGACCTTTTTGTGCCGTCAGTGATATACGTAGCATCATCTGCAAAAAATGTTTGTTTTATTTCTGTATTGTATAATGTGATCCCTCTAATGTTATCGTTTTTGTTGATTTCCCTTGATAGAATTTCCAAGCATATTAAAAATAAGTATGGAGAAAGAGGACAACCTTGTCTAACGCCTTTATTTATTTTGAAATATTGTGATGAATGTCCATTGATACTAATACAGGCGTTTGCATCTTTGTAAAACAACCGTACCCATTTTATTATATCATCTCCAAAGTTAAAGTGTTTTAGACATTTAAACATGAATGAATGGTCCAGACTATCAAACGCTTTTTGAAAATCCGCAAAGAATAATATTGCTTTGTTATCGTTTTGATTTGTATATTCAATAACTTCTTGCAAAGTTCTTATGTTCTCCCCAATATATCTGTTTTTAAAAAATCCTGTTTGGTCACTACTAATGAGTGTTGGTAACACATATTTCATACGATTTGCAATAACTTTAGTACATAATTTATAATCGACGTTTAGTAACGAAATAGGTCTCCAGTTACTAACAAGATGTAACTCATTATCCTTTTTAGGCAATAATGTGATATTACTTTGCTTTTGCAATTCCGTTAATTTATTTATATCGAATGAATAGTTAAGGGAATTTATTAGATACGTTTTGATATCATTCCAGAATATCGTATACAGTTCTACTGACATTCCATCGGTTCCGGGGCTTTTATTGTTTTCATATCTTTTAGTGTTATAGAACATTCATAATCATTTATTTTACCTTCACAACTATTTTTATCTTCATTATTTAGTAAAATACTTTTATCACGAAAGTATGCATCATTTAATTGTATAGTACTATCATTTGTGTAGAGTTTTTCGTAATATGATTTCACATAGTTTTAAATGTTAGTTTGGTTCGAGTCGAGGTTTCCATTGATTTCCATTAATTTGATAGATTTCTCTTCGGCTATTTTCTTTTCAAGATTTGAGAAATATTTTGTGTTTTTCTCTGCACCTTCGACCCATTCAGCTTTAGTTCTCAGTAAAATTCCTTTTATTTTATCTTCTTGGAGTCTATTGTATTTTGCCTTCTCATTTTTAAGGTTTACACATGTGTCATTATTTGTTGGATTTAACCCTAGTTCTGTATCTATACGTTTAATATTTTCTAATATTTCCTTTTCAGTTATGTCTTTCTGTTTCTTTATTCTACTTGAAAATTGTATTGATTCGTCTCTGATTCTTCCTTTTATTAGTTCCCAGAGAGAATAATGATTGGCTTCTTTATTAATATTGGTTACTTCCGATATTGCATTTCGAATAATTGATTGATATTCAGTATTTAAAATAATACTATTATTAACTTTGAACATTCCAGGACCTCTTTTTAGTTCTATTATATCAAGATTAAAAGTAACTATTGAATGATCAGATCGAAATCCAGGTTTTATATCACAATTTGTAATTGTGTTTAAAATGTTAGAAGATAGTAAGAAATAGTCAAGTCTGCACATTATTGGAGGACTATTGTTAGAATACCATGTATATGTCTTCTTATTTGGATGCGACTTTCGCCATATATCATACAAGTCATTGTTTTCGATAATATGAAGAAGTTTTTCTGTAGATTTTTTATTTCTGTTGATACTGCCATTATTCTTGTCTAATGTTAAGTTTAATATCCTATTAAAATCTCCACCAATAATAAGTGTTTCATCACTATTTTCTATAATTAATTTATCCAATGTATCAAAGAAGGTAACGTCATCATTGTTTGGTCCATAAATATTAATTAACACCAATTTTGTATCCAGTATTTCAAGCTTCAATATATTTAATCTTCCAGTAATAATTTCCTTATGTTCAAGAATGTTATATTTATGTTTCGTATTTATGAAGAATCCCACACCCTTACTGTTTGAACTATCACCACTACAATATATTTCGGTTCCCCATTGCTTATCCCAGTTTATTTTATTAGAGTCAGTATAGTGTGTTTCTTGAAGAAAACATATATCGAATTTACTTTGCTTAAGATATTCAAACATATGTAACCGTTTTTGTACTGACTACAATCCTCTAACATTAAAGCTACACAATTTAATCACCATTTAGTATATGTACCAAGTCTAATTTCTTTATTAGTGTCTCGGGTCGTGATAAATTAAATAATCGATATGCTAGTTTATATTTTGTTGTTTTACGTTTGACACGTGTCTTAGCTAATCCGAATTCATAATTATATTTCATTATGCTATCAAATGTTAATAAAATAAATGAGACTTATGAACTAGAAGTGGTATCCTTACAGTTTTAATGTGTTGTTTTTAAGAATACTATTCTCACGATAGTGTTGCACATTTGTATTAACTATGAGCTTTAAGAGCTTGCTGAACTCTTCAATGGTGTGTATTTCTCTTCCCTGCTGGCATATTTCAGTAAGTGCTTCAATCACATGTGTTCTGTAATCAAAATACATTCCAGTGGGATCCAAGAGCACCTTATATGTTGTGTTTATGGCACTCGGCATCTCCATGTGAGTACAATATTCAGATATATCTCTAATGATGTTTCCCAGACATGATTCAATGCTTCTCAGTTCTGTATGGCATTTAATGTCATGGTGCAAGCAAATGTGTTTCAACATATATGAAGAGAAAGGCTCCCATTTTTGGTTTTCATTTGTAAATAAGTTGTTTATATACTTCAGGAAAATGTAAATAATTTTGTGTTCCTTTTTCATTATTGTCTGCATGAGGTTAACCTCAGTTTCGGTCATAGTTACTCTAAAGTCACAATTCATGTGTGCAACCAGCAGCAGTGAGCCACGGCTTGTAATAGCCTTTGCCAGCTCTGGACTGGCACAATCCTCGGCATTGAAACAGTCTTCGATCTTATGGTATCTAATGGCAGGCGACAAATCAACACTTACTGACAGATCATCTGCTAGAAAGTCAATCAGAATATTAGGTGTCCTACATTCTACCCGCCGTAACCGCAAGGGCACATCATTTAACCGCGGCAAATTAAGCGCACAATTCACAAAGTCGATTTCCGTTGCTGAGCTTGTTATTAAGTTCCCTGTATTTGAAACAAACGCACGTTTTTTGAATATTTTCTTTATAACCCTTACGAAAGCACTTCCAAACGTGTTGCCTTGATCAGTATTCTGAAAACATTGCAAGAGTCCATATTTGCAAAATTTATTCCATTTTGACTTCAAATTGTCATCTGCGAGTGCAACAGTCACATATCCAGTTTGTGGAAGGTTAGTATAACCTTGTATATTCTCAATATTGTTGTCCACAACGATTGTACCAGGTTTGGATACGTCACCAACAACAGCAAGGAAGTCAAATTCATCTGGTTGTAGAATCTTTGTCCCTTCAGCGTAACTTCCGACCTGGATAAGCTCAGTCACACGAAACAGTGGCTCTTCCTCGGCTAATCTATTGAGAAGGAATCTGAGATGTGTTACAATTGACTCTTGGATGTGCTGTGCTTTCTCGCATTGAACATTTGACTGAAGTGAAGTGACAGTGCTTTCAATCAATGATGATAGTCCCACTGCCTTTTCTGATATGGGTTTGTTTGCAGTCATGTTACTGAAATTGAATGCATAAGTGAAGGTATAAGGACGCTGAATAGATTATAAGTATAGGTATAAGTAACTAGAGGACGCTGAAGGTATAAGGAACTAGAGGACACTGAATGTATAAGGAACTAGAGAACACTGAATGTATAAGGAACTAGATGGCACTGAATGTATAAGGAACTAGAGGGCACTGAATGTATAAGGAACTAGAGGACACTGAATGTATAAGGAACTAGAGGGTACTGAAGGTATAAGGAACTAGAGGACACTGAATGTATAAGGAACTAGAGGGCACTGAAGGTATAAGGAACTAGAGGGCACTGGATGTATAAGGAACTAGATGACACTGAAGATATCAGGAACTAGAGGAAACTGAAAGTATAAGGAACTAGAGGACACTGAATGTATAAGGAACCAGAGGAACCAGAGGACTGGGTGTATAAGGAACTAGAGGACACTGAAGGTATAAGGAACTAGAGGACACTGAATGTATAAGGAACTAGAGGACTGTATGTATAAGGAACCAGAGGACTGGGTGTATAAGGAACTAGAGGACACTGAAGGTATAAGGAACTAGAGGACGGACTGTATAAGGAACTAGAGGACTGAATGTATAAGGAACTAGAGGAAACTGAAGGTATAAGGAACTAGAGGAAACTGAAAGTATAAGGAACTAGAGGACCCTGAATGTATATGGAACTAGAGGATTGAATGTATACGGAACTAGAGGAAACTGAAGGTATAAGGAACTAGAGGCCACTGAATGTATAAGGAACTAAAGGACTGAATGTATAAGGAACTAGAGGAAACTGAAGGTATAAGGAACTAGAGGACACTGACTGTATAAGGAACTAGAGGGAACTGAAGGTATAAGGAACTAGAGGACACTGAAAGTATAAGGAACTAGAGGGCACTGAAGGTATAAGGAACTAGAGGCCACTGAAGGTATAAGGAACTAGAGGGCACTGGATGTATAAGGAACTAGAGGGAACCGAAGGTATAAGGAACTAGATGGAACTGGATGTATAAGGAACTAGAGGCCACTGAATGTATATGGAACTAGAGGGCACTGAATGTATAAGGAACTAGAGGGAACTGAAGGTATAAGGAACTAGAGGGCACTGAAGGTATAAGGAACTAGAGGGCACTGAAGGTATAAGGAACTGAATGTATAAGGAACTAGAGGACACTGAATGTATAAGGAACTAGAGGGCACTGAAGGTATAAGGAAAGAGGGCACTGAAGGTATAAGGAACTAGAGGGAACTGAAGGTATAAGGAACTAGAGGACACTGAAAGTATAAGGAATTAGAGGGCAATGAAGGTATAAGGAACTAGAGGCCACTGAAGGTATAAGGAACTAGAGGCCACTGAATGTATATGGAACTAGAGGGCACTGAAGGTATAAGGAACTAGAGGGAACTGAAGGTATAAGGAACTAGAGGGCACTGAAGGTATAAGGAACTGAATGTATAAGGAACTAGAGGACACTGAATGTACAAGGAATTAGAGGGCACTGAAGGTATAAGGAAAGAGGGCACTGAAGGTATAAGGAACTAGAGGGAACTGAAGGTATAAGGAATTAGAGGGCACTGAAGGTATAAGGAACTAGAGGGCACTGAAGGTATAAGGAACTAGAGGGAACTGAATGTATAAGGAACTAGAGGACACTGAATGTATAATGAACTAGAGGACTGGATGTATAAGGAACTAGAGGGAACTGAAGGTATAACGAACTAGAGGGCACTGAATGTATAAGGAACTAGAGGACTGGATGTATAAGGAACTAGAGGACACTGAATGCATAAGGAACTAGAGGGAACTGATGGTATAAGGAACTAGCGAACTGAAGGTATAAGGTACTAGAGGCCACTGAAGGTATAAGGAACTAGAGGACAATGAATGTATAAGGAACTAGAGGGAACTGAAGGTATAAGGAACTAGGGGAAACTGAAGGTATAAGGAACTAGAGGGCACTGAAGGTATAAGGAACTAGAGAACTGAAGGTATAAGGAACTAGAGGGCACTGAAAGTATAAGGAACTAGAGGACACTGAATGCATAAGGAACTAGAGGGAACTGAAGGTATAAGGAACTAGGGGGAACTGAAGGTATAAGGAACTAGAGGCCACTGAAGGTATAAGGAACTAGAGGACACTGAATGTATAAGGAACTAGAGGACACTGAATGTATAAGGAACTAGAGGACTGGGTGTATAAGGAACTAGAGGGCATGGAAGGTATAAGGAACTAGAGGACTGGATGTATAAGGAACTAGAGGGCACTGAAGGTATAAGGAACTAGAGGACTGGATGTATAAGGAACTAGAGGACACTGAATGTATAAGGAACTAGAGGCCACTGAATGTATAAGGAACTAGAGGGCACTGAATGTATAAGGAACTAGAGGACACTGAATGTATAAGGAACTAGAGGACACTGAATGTATAAGGAACTAGAGGCCACTGAATGTATAAGGAACTAGAAGACTGAATGTACAAGGAACTAGGGGAAACTTAATGTATAAGGAACTAGAGGACACTGAATGTATAAGGAACTAGAGGGAACTGAAGGTATAAGGAACTAGGGGGAACTGAAGGTATAAGGAACTAGAGGGCACTGAAGGTCTAAGGAACTAGAAAACTGAAGGTATAAGGAACTAGAGGGCACTGAAAATATAAGGAACTAGAGGACACTGAATGTATAAGGAACTAGAGGACACTGAATGTATAAGGAACTAGAGGGAAATGAAGGTATAAGGAACTAGAGAACTGAAGGTATAAGGAACTAGAGGGCACTGAAAGTATAAGGAACTGGAGGACACTGAATGTATAATGAACTGAAGGTATAAGGAACTAGGGGAACTGAAGGTATAAGGAACTAGATGCCACTGAAGGTATAAGGAACTAGAGGAAACTGAATGTATAAGGAACTAGAGGACACTGAATGTATAAGGAACTAGAGGACAGGGTGTATAAGGAACTAGAGGGCACTGAAGGTATAAGGAACTAGAGGACTGGATGTATAAGGAACTAGAGGGCACTGAAGGTATAAGGAACTAGAAGACTGAATGTATAAGGAACTAGAGGGCACTGACGGTATAAGGAACTAGAGGGAACTGAATGTATAAGGAACTAGAGGGCACTGATGGTATAAGGAACTAGAGGGCAATGCATGTATAAGGAACTAGAGGAACTGAATGTATAATGAACTAGAAGACTGAATATATAAGGAACTAGGGGAAACTGAAGGTATAAGGAACTAGAGGCCACTGAAGGTACAAAGAACAAGCAAATACGTAGAATTGGTTTATCCCGCCAAATGGATCCTTTATTAATTTTAGGAAATAGCATGATTAATCAATATAGTAATTATGCACAGACGCTTGTGGTCTGGACAAATGGTTGCGGGCTCAATTTTTATTAAAGAACATTTTGATAATCCATAGGCTTAACACTATGCATACAAACATGTCAGGCCATATCCACAGGCACAAGACACACATATTTGTTTACCCTATGGTCATATAGTAATTAATGTTTACTAAAGGCAACACTCGGAAATGAAACATGCATGCAGATACATCAGCGAGAAACTAGGTAAAAACGACCAGATCACTGATATGCCCTTGTGGTCCCGACCGAAAGACCTTATTCTATCAAGAGATACTATTTATTTCATGGAGATCGATCAAATAACACCAGAATGGCACATTGTTTCATCCACAGGGATTCGGCACGTTTGGGGGTACTAGTATATATATTTAAGTACAGGGATTCTACTCTGTGGGATGTCAGATTTCGCATCGATCAGTAAAATGGCCATATCTGAAACAAATTTGTACAAAGCTGTCCAAATATAACGCCTATCCCGAGTCTTTATATTGTTCTTCAAATAAAACACAACTTTAAGCTGCATGCATGTATACTTTGCAAACAATTGCCACATACATTGGCCATAGCAGGTCACATTTCCATACTAGGACACGGGTTCTGTCAGCAACAACAAAAAAATCTTCGACGGGAGAGTTTTAACTGTGAATAACATTATCAATAAAATGTGTTTCCACTAACGTGTAGGTTTATTCGGCAAAAATGTACGTCAAAAAGAGATTTCGTAGCATTTTCAATTTGTTTTGAAAATTTCTAAAGCGGCGCAATTCGCGTTGAAACCAGCGTTGAAACGAGCGTTCTGATTGGATTATTAGAATGTAACAAGATGTTTTTTTATATATGAAGAACAATCATAATCCAATCAGAACGCTTCGTTTCAACGCTGGTTTCAACGCGAATTGCGCCGCTTTAGAATGTTTCAAAACAAATTGAAAATGCTACGAAATCTCATTTTGACGTACATTTTTGCCGAATAAACATACAGGTTAGTGGGAACACATTTTATTGATAATGTTATTCACAGTTAAAACTCTCCCGTCGAAGATTTTTTTTTGTTGCTGACAGAACCCGTGTCCTAGTATGGAACACAGGGATTCGGCACGTTTGGGGGTACTAGTATATATATTTAACGTTTGGGGGTACTAGTATATATATTTAAGTACAGGGATTCTACTCTGTGGGATGTCAGATTTCGCATCGATCAGTAAAATGGCCCTATCTGAGACAATTTTGTACAAAGCTGTCCAAATATAACGCCTATCCCGAGTCTTTATATTGTTCTTCAAATAAAACACAACTTTAATCTGCATGCATGTATACTTTGCAAACAATTGCCACAAACATTGGCCAAAGCAGGTCACATTTCCGTACTAGGACACGGGTTCTGTCAGCAACAACAAAAAATCTTCGACGGGAGAGTTTTAACTGTGAATAACATTATCAATAAAATGTGTTTACACTAACGTGTAGGTTTATTCGGCAAAAATGTACGTCAAAAAGAGATTTCGTAGCATTTTCAATTTGTTTTGAAAAATTCTAAAGCGGCGCAATTCGCGTTGAAACGACCGTTGAAACGAGCGTTCCGATTGGATTATGATTATTCTTCATATATAAAAAAACATCTCGTTACATTCTAATAATTTTACGTATGGGTAGCAATGGTGCTACACATTCTTACATTATACTTTGTATATTTGTTTAGATAAAACAAACTCGAAATCGAAAGTAGGATTTTCCGAGTCGATCGGCCACGCACTTGTTTACAATCGGAACGCATCGTCCGCACTTGTTTAGATTCGGAATGCATCGTCCCCATTTGTCCCACGTCGTGTGACCCCACTGGGGAATTGGTTTTTTACAATCAAGCAGACCATAATTTGATGATGCTATACTGTAGAACCAGAGACTGTTTGCATTTCTTACTGTGATTGTGGTGCATCTGTGTCATTTGTGCTCATTTAAAGAAGACTGTTTGCACATTTATTTCAGTATTACTTGCTACAGCGCATTGATGAGTAAACAGCCCTAAATGACAGCTAGGATTCCAACGCGCTCCATTTTTAACCTGTGTTTGTTTACATTTGAAAATTGTGAAAAACTTTGATGGTGATGCCATGACTTACTTGTGTCTAACAGCAAGCAGCAGCCCTCGAGTTTACAGAACTGCATGCGGTAAATGTCGATTCTTGTTTGGAACTGAGAATTTGACTGTGACAGT
>CM026400.1:28120782-28170191 GCA_014843695.1 Archivesica marissinica | reverse complement strand
ACATCCAGCCCAGGGATAACCCATCTACACATCCAGCCTAGGGATAACCCATCTAGACACATCCAGCCCAGGGATAACCCATCTACACATCCAGCCCAGGGATAACCCATCTACACATCCAGCCCAGGGATAACCCATCTACACATCCAGCCCAGGGATAACCCATCTACACATCCAGCCCAGGGATAACCCATCTACACATCCAGCCCAGGGATAACCCATCTACACATCCAGCCCAGGGATAACCCATCTACACATCCAGCCTAGGGATAACCCATCTAACACATCCAGCCTAGGGATAACCCATCTACACATCCAGCCTAGGGATAACCCATCTACACATCCAGCCCAGGGATAACCCATCTACACATCCAGCCTAGGGATAACCCATCTACACATCCAGCCCAGGGATAACCCATCTACACATCCAGCCCAGGGATAACCCATCTACACATCCAACCCAGGGATAACCCATCTACACATCCAGCCCAGGGATAACCCATCTACACATCCAACCCAGGGATAACCCATCTACACATCCAGCCCAGGATAACCCATCTACACATCCAGCCCAGGGATAACCCATCTACACATCCCCAGGGATAACCCATCTACACATCCAGCCCAGGGATAACCCATCTACACATCCAGCCCAGGGATAACCCATCTACACATCCAGCCCAGGGATAACCCATCTACACATCCAGCCTAGGGATAACCCATCTACACATCCAGTCCAGGGATAACCCATCTACACATCCAACCCAGGGATAACCCATCTACACATCCAACCCAGGGATAACCCATCTACACATCCAGGCCCAGGGATAACCCATCTACACATCCAGCCCAGGGATAACCCATCTACACATCCATCCCAGGGATAACCCATCTACACATCCAACCCAGGGATAACCCATCTACACATCCAGCCCAGGGATAACCCATCTACACATCCAGCCCAGGGATAACCCATCTAGACATCCAGCCCAGGGATAACCCATCTAGACAACCAACCCAGGGATAACCCATCTACACATCCAGCCCAGGGATAACCCATCTACACATCCAGCCCAGGGATAACCCATCTACACATCCAACCTAGGGATAACCCATCTAGACATCCAGCCCAGGGATAACACATCTACACATCCAGCCCAGGGATAACACATCTAGACATCCAACCTAGGGATAACCCATCTACACATCCAACCCAGGGATAACCCATCTACACATCCAGCCCAGGGATAACCCATCTACACATCCAGCCTAGGGATAACCCATCTAGACACATCCAGCCTAGGGATAACCCATCTACACATCCAGCCCAGGGATAACCCATCTACACATCCAGCCCAGGGATAACCCATCTACACATCCAGCCCAGGGATAACCCATCTAGACACATCCAGCCCAGGGATAACCCATCTACACATCCAGCCCAGGGATAACCCATCTACACATCCAGCCTAGGGATAACCCATCTAGACACATCCAGTCCAGGGATAACCCATCTACACATCCAGTCTAGGGATAACCCATCTACACACATCCTACCCAGGGATAACCCATCTACACATCCAGCCCAGGGATAACCCATCTACACATCCAGTCCAGGGATAACCCATCTACACATCCAGCCAGGGATAACCCATCTACACATCCAGCCAGGGATAACCCATCTACACATCCAGCCCAGGGATAACCCATCTACACATCCAGCCCAGGGATAACCCATCTACACATCCACCCAGGGATAACCCATCTACACATCCAGCCCAGGGATAACCCATCTACACATCCAGCCCAGGGATAACCCATCTACACATCCAGCCCAGGGATAACCCATCTACACATCCAGCCTAGGGATAACCCATCTACACATCCAGCCCAGGGATAACCCATCTACACATCCAGCCTAGGGATAACCCATCTACACATCCAGTCCAGGGATAACCCATCTACACATCCAGCCCAGGGATAACCCATCTACACATCCCCAGGGATACCCATCTACACATCCAGCCCAGGGATAACCCATCTACACATCCAGCCCAGGGATAACCCATCTACACATCCAGCCCAGGGATAACCCATCTACACATCCAGCCCAGGGATAACCCATCTACACATCCAGCCCAGGGATAACCCATCTACACATCCAGCCCAGGGATAACCCATCTACACATCCAGCCCAGGGATAACCCATCTACACATCCAGCCCAGGGATAACCCATCTACACATCCAGCCCAGGGATAACCCATCTACACATCCCCCAGGGATAACCCATCTACACATCCAGCCCAGGGATAACCCATCTACACATCCAGCCTAGGGATAACCCATCTACACATCCAGCCCAGGGATAACCCATCTACACATCCAGCCTAGGGATAACCCATCTACACATCCAGCCCAGGGATAACCCATCTACACATCCAGCCTAGGGATAACCCATCTACACATCCCCTAGGGATAACCCATCTACACATCCAACCCAGGGATAACCCATCTACACATCCAGCCCAGGGATAACCCATCTACACATCCAGCCCAGGGATAACCCATCTACACATCCAGCCCAGGGATAACCCATCTACACATCCAGCCCAGGGATAACCCATCTAGACATCCAGCCCAGGGATAACCCATCTACACATCCAGTCCAGGGATAACCCATCTACACATCCAGCCCAGGGATAACCCATCTACACATCCACCCAGGGATAACCCATCTACACATCCAGCCCAGGGATAACCCATCTACACATCCAGCCTAGGGATAACCCATCTACACATCCAGCCAGGGATAACCCATCTACACATCCCCCAGGGATAACCCATCTACACATCCAGCCTAGGGATAACCCATCTAGCACATCCAGCCTAGGGATAACCCATCTACACATCCAGCCCAGGGATAACCCATCTACACATCCAGCCCAGGGATAACCCATCTACACATCCACCCAGGGATAACCCATCTACACATCCAACCTAGGGATAACCCATCTACACATCCAACCCAGGGATAACCCATCTACACATCCAGCCTAGGGATAACCCATCTACACATCCAGCCCAGGGATAACCCATCTACACATCCAGCCCAGGGATAACCCATCTACACATCCAGCCCAGGGATAACCCATCTACACATCCAGCCCAGGGATAACCCATCTACACATCCAGCCCAGGGATAACCCATCTACACATCCAGCCTGGAGTTAACCCATCTACACATCCCCAACCCAGGGATAACCCATCTACACATCCAACCCAGGGATAATCCATCTACACATCCAGGCCCAGGGATAACCCATCTACACATCCACCCCAGGGATAACCCATCTACACATCCATCCCAGGGATAACCCATCTACACATCCAACCCAGGGATAAGCCATCTACACATCCAGCCCAGGGATAACCCATCTACACATCCAGCCCAGGGATAACCCATCTAGACATCCAGCCCAGGGATAACCCATCTAGACAACCAACCCAGGGATAACCCATCTACACATCCAGCCCAGGGATAACCCATCTACACATCCAGCCCAGAGATAACCCATCTACACATCCAACCTAGGGATAACCCATCTAGACATCCAGCCCAGGGATAACACATCTACACATCCAGCCCAGGGATAACACATCTAGACATCCAACCTAGGGATAACCCATCTACACATCCAACCCAGGGATAACCCATATACACATCCAGCCCAGGGATAACCCATCTACACATCCAGCCTAGGGATAACCCATCTAGACACATCCAGCCTATGGATAACCCATCTACACATCCAGCCCAGGGATAACCCATCTACACATCCATCCCAGGGATAACCCATCTACACATCCAGCCCAGGGATAACCCATCTAGACACATCCAGCCCAGGGATAACCCATCTAGACACATCCAGCCCAGCGATAACCCATCTACACATCCAGCCTAGGGATAACCCATCTAGACACATCCTGTCCAGGGATAACCCATCTACACATCCAGTCTAGGGATAACCCATCTACACACATCCTACCCAGGGATAACCCATCTACACATCCAGCCCAGGGATAACCCATCTACACATCCAGTCCAGGGATAACCCATCTACACATCCAGTCCAGGGATAACCCATCTACACATCCAGCACAGGGATAACCCATCTACACATCCAGCACAGGGATAACCCATCTACACATCCAGCCCAGGGATAACGCATCTACACATCCAACCCAGGGATAACCCATCTACACATCCAGCCCAGGGATAACCTATCTACACATCCAACCCAGGGATAACCCATCTACACATCCAGCCCAGTGATAACCCATCTACACATCCAGCCCAGGGATAACCCATCTACACATCCCCAACCCAGGGATAACCCATCTGCACATCCAGCCTAGGGATAGCCCATCTTCACATCCAGCCCAGGGATAACCCATCTACACATCCAGCCTAGGGATAACCCATCTACACATCCATCCCAGGGATAACCCATCTACACATCCAGCCCAGGGATAACCCATCTACACATCCATCCCAGGGATAACCCATCTACACATCCAGCCCAGGGATAACCCATCTACACATCCAACCCAGGGATAACCCATCTACATATCCAACCTAGGGATAACCCATCTAGACACATCCAGCCTAGGGATAACCCATCTACACATCCAGCCCAGGGATAACCCATCTACACATCCAGCCCAGGGATAACCCATATACACATCCAGCCCAGGGATAACCCATCTACACATCCAGTCTAGGGATGACCCATCTACACATCCTACCTAGGGATAACCCATCTACACATCCTACCTAGGGATAGCCCATCTACACATCCAACCCAGGGATAACCCATCTACACATCCAGCCCAGGGATAGCCCATCTACACATCCAGCCCAGGGATAACCCATCTACACATCCAACCCAGGGATAACCCATCTACACATCCAGCCTAGGGATAGCCCATCTACACATCCAGCCCAGGGATAACCCATCTACACATCCAGCCCAGGGATAACCCATCTACACATCCAGCCCAGGGATAACCCATCTACACATCCAGCCCAGGGATAACCCATCTACACATCCGGCCCAGGGATAACCCATCTACACATCCAACCCAGGGATAACCCATCTAGACATACATCTCAGGGATAAACCCATCTCGGTTCCCTGTCTAACCCATGGGTAGCCCATCTTGGTACCATGTCCAGTCCGGGAAAGCCCATCTAGGTACCCGGTCTAGTCCAGAGAGAATCCATCTTGGTACCTTGTCTAGTCCACAGGTAGCCTAGATGGGCAGGCACTCTTTTCAAAATGTGAAACCACATCTCTTTTAGGGTATTCCAATCTTTATAATGACATATGTTAAATATATTTGATGATATTCAAATCATGACTGATATGTGAAGTAGCATTGATTTGAAGTTATTCAAGTATAAACACATCTTGTTATTCAAAGACTTGAGTCGATTACAATTGGCACTGTTTCAATCAATACTCGCCAAACTGGACCCGCTATTACGGTAACTGTTTGTTTGAGAGACATGCTATTAGAGATGATCAATAGTATTGGGGAAATATGCATCATAGTTTCCTGTCCTTGAAGTACAACAGAACTGGAGTTTCTGTATTAGACACAGCGGTACCAATTTCCTGTCCTTGAAGTACAGCAGAACTGGAGTTTCTGTATTAGACACAGCTGTACCAATTTCCTGTCCTTGAAGTACAACAGAACTGGAGTTTCTGTATTAGACACAGCCGTACCAATTTCCTGTCCTTGAAGTACAACATAACTGGAGTTTCTGTATTAGACACAGCCGTACCAATTTCCTGTCCTTGAAGTACAACAGTACTGGAGTTTCTGTATTAGACACAGCCGTACCAATTTCCTGTCCTTGAAGTACAACAGAACTGGAGTCTCTGTATTAGACACAGCCGTACCAATTTCCTCTCCTTGAAGTACAACAGTACTGGAGTTTCTGTATTAGACACGTCAGCCGTACCAATTTCCTGTCCTTGAAGTACAACAGTACTGGAGTTTCTGTATTAGACACAGCCGTACCAATTTCCTGTCCTTGAAGTACAACAGAACTGGAGTCTCTGTATTAGACACGTCAGCCGTACCAATTTCCTGTCCTTGAAGTACAACAGTACTGGAGTCTCTGTATTAGACACGTCAGCCGTACCAATTTCCTGTCCTTGAAGTACAACAGAACTGGAATCTCTGTATTAGACACAGCCATACCAATTTCCTGTCCTTGAAGTACAACAGAACTGGAGTCTCTGTATTAGACACGTCAGCCGTACCAATTTCCTGTCCTTGAAGTACAACAGAACTGGAGTCTCTGTATTAGACACAGCCGTACCAATTTCCTGTCCTTGAAGTACAACAGAACTGGAGTTTCTCTATGAGACACGTCAGCCGTACCAATTTCCTGTCCTTGAAGTACATCTGAGAACTGGAGTCTCTATATTAGCCACAGCCTTATTAATGATGGCAATTATATGCTTTACATGTATATTAGCATAAAGTTGGCTACTTTGATCTTGGGTTTTAATTAATGAAATATAGAAATTTATCAGTGAAAAATATATATATATATACATGTAATATGTTATTACACTGCTTGTATTCTCTCACTGCTTGTATTCTCACTGCTTCACGCTCATTGCTTCCAGCAACTGCATGCAGAATTATTGCTCTCATTCGCTGAAGTATATACAATGGATGTCAACCATTCGCTGAAATACATACAACGGATGTCAATCATTCGCTGAAATACATACAACGGATGTCAGTCATTCGCTGAAATACATACAACGGATGTCAGTCATTCTCTGAAATACATACAATGTATGTCAGTCATTCGCTGAAATACATACAACGGATGTCAATCATTTGCTGAAATACATACAACGGATGTCAGTCATTCGCTGAAATACATACAACGGATGTCAGTCATTCTCTGAAATACATACAATGTATGTCAAACATTCTCTGAAATACATACAATGTATGTCAATCATTCGCTGAAATACATACAATGTATGTCAATCATTCGCTGAAATACATACACTGTAAGTCAATCATTCTCTGAAATATATACAATGGATGTCAATCATTCGCTGAAATACATACAATGTATGTCAATCATTTGCTGAAATACATACACTGTATGTCAATCATTCTCTGAAATATATACAATGTATGTCAATCATTAGCTGAAATATATACAATGTATGTCAATCATTCACTGAAATATATACAATGGATGTCAATCATTCGCTGAAATACATACAACGGATGTCAATCATTCGCTGAAATACATACAATGGATGTCATTCATTCGCTGAAATATATACAATGGATGTCAATCATTCGCTGAAATACATACAATGGGTGTCAATCATTCGCTGAAATACATACAATGGGTGTCAATCATTCGCTGAAATACATACAATGGATGTCAATCATTCGCTGAAATACATACAATGGATGTCAATCATTTGCTGAAATATATACAATGTAAGTCAATCATTCGCTGAAATATATACAATGGATGTCAATCATTCGCTGAAATACATACAATGGATGTCAATCATTCGCTGAAATACATACAATGGATGTCAATCATTCGCTGAAATACATACAATGTATGTCAATCATTCGCTGAAATATATACAATGGGTGTCAATCATTCGCTGAAATACATACAATGTATGTCAATCATTCTTTGAAATACATACACTGTATGTCAATCATTCTGTGAAATACATACAATGGATGTCAATCATTCGCTGAAATACATACAATGTATGTCAATCATTCGCTGAAATACATATAATGTATGTCAATCATTCTCTGAAATACATACACTGTATGTCAATCATTCTGTGAAATACATACAATGGATGTCAATCATTCGCTGAAATATATACAATGGATGTCAATCATTCGCTGAAATATATACAATGGATGTCAATCATTCTCTGAAATACATACAATGGATGTCAATCATTCGCTGAAATATATACACTGTATGTCAATCATTCGCTGAAATATATACAATGTATGTCAATCATTTGCTGAAATATATACAATGTATGTCAATCATTCACTGAAATACATACAATGTATGTCAATCATTTGCTGAAATACATACAATGGGTGTCAATCATTCGCTGAAATATATACACTGTATGTCAATCATTCACTGAAATACATACAATGTATGTCAATCATTTGCTGAAATATATACAATGGGTGTCAATCATTCGCTGACATATATACACTGTATGTCAATCATTCACTGAAATACATACAATGTATGTCAATCATTTGCTGAAATACATACAATGGGTGTCAATCATTCGCTGAAATACATACAATGTATGTCAATCATTTGCTGAAATACATACAATGGGTGTCAATCATTCGCTGAAATACATACAATGTATGTCAATCATTCGCTGAAATATATACAATGTATGTCAATCATTCGCTGAAATACATACAATGGGTGGCAATCATTCGCTGAAATATATACACTGTATGTCAATCATTCACTGAAATACATACAATGTATGTCAATCATTCGCTGAAATACATACACTGTATGTCAATCATTCTCTGAAATACATACAATGTATGTCAATCATTCACTGAAATACATACAATGGATGTCAATCAATCGCTGAAATACATACAATGGATGTCAATCATTCGCTGAAATACATACAATGGGTGTCAATCATTCGCTGAAATACATACACTGTATGTCAATCATTCTCTGAAATATATACAATGTATGTCAATCATTAGCTGAAATATATACAATGTATGTCAATCATTCACTGAAATATATACAATGGATGTCAATCATTCGCTGAAATACATACAAGGATGTCAGTCATTCGCTGAAATACATACAACGGATGTCAATCATTCGCTGAAATACATACAATGTATGTCAGTCATTCGCTGAAATATATACAATGGATGTCAATCATTCGCTGAAATACATACAATGGGTGTCAATCATTCGCTGAAATACATACAATGGGTGTCAATCATTCGCTGAAATACATACAATGGATGTCAATCATTCGCTGAAATACATACAATGGATGTCAATCATTTGCTGAAATATATACAATGTATGTCAATCATTCGCTGAAATATATACAATGGATGTCAATCATTCGCTGAAATACATACAATGGATGTCAATCATTCGCTGAAATACATACAATGGATGTCAATCATTCGCTGAAATACATACAATGTATGTCAATCATTCGCTGAAATATATACAATGGGTGTCAATCATTCGCTGAAATACATACAATGTATGTCAATCATTCTTTGAAATACATACACTGTATGTCAATCATTCTGTGAAATACATACAATGGATGTCAATCATTCGCTGAAATACATACAATGTATGTCAATCATTCGCTGAAATACATACAATGTATGTCAATCATTCTCTGAAATACATACACTGTATGTCAATCATTCTCTGAAATACATACAATGGATGTCAATCATTCGCTGAAATACATACAATGGATGTCAATCATTCGCTGAAATATATACAATGTATGTCAATCATTCACTGAAATACATACAATGTATGTCAATCATTTGCTGAAATACATACAATGGGTGTCAATCATTCGCTGAAATATATACACTGTATGTCAATCATTCACTGAAATACATACAATGTATGTCAATCATTTGCTGAAATACATACAATGGGTGTCAATCATTCGCTGAAATATATACACTGTATGTCAATCATTCACTGAAATACATACAATGTATGTCAATCATTCGCTGAAATACATACAATGGATGTCAATCATTCGCTGAAATACATACAATGTATGTCAATCATTCGCTGAAATACATACAATGGATGTCAATCATTCGCTGAAATACATACACTGTATGTCAATCATTCTCTGAAATACATACAATGGATGTCAATCATTCGCTGAAATACATACACTGTATGTCAATCATTCTCTGAAATACATACAATGGATGTCAATCAATCGCTGAAATACATACACTGTATGTCAATCATTCTCTGAAATACATACAATGGATGTCAATCATTCGCTGAAATATATACACTGTATGTCAATCATTCACTGAAATACATACAATGTATGTCAATCATTCGCTGAAATACATACACTGTATGTCAATCATTCTCTGAAATACATACAATGTATGTCAATCATTCACTGAAATACATACAATGGATGTCAATCAATCGCTGAAATACATACAATGGATGTCAATCATTCGCTGAAATACATACAATGGGTGTCAATCATTCGCTGAAATATATACACTGTATGTCAATCATTCACTGAAATACATACAATGTATGTCAATCATTTGCTGAAATATATACAATGGGTGTCAATCATTCGCTGACATATATACACTGTATGTCAATCATTCACTGAAATACATACAATGTATGTCAATCATTTGCTGAAATACATACAATGGGTGTCAATCATTCGCTGAAATACATACAATGTATGTCAATCATTTGCTGAAATACATACAATGGGTGTCAATCATTCGCTGAAATACATACAATGTATGTCAATCATTCGCTGAAATATATACAATGTATGTCAATCATTCGCTGAAATACATACAATGGGTGGCAATCATTCGCTGAAATATATACACTGTATGTCAATCATTCACTGAAATACATACAATGTATGTCAATCATTCGCTGAAATACATACACTGTATGTCAATCATTCTCTGAAATACATACAATGGATGTCAATCAATCGCTGAAATACATACAATGGATGTCAATCATTCGCTGAAATACATACACTGTATGTCAATCATTCTCTGAAATACATACAATGGATGTCAATCATTCGCTGAAATACATACACTGTATGTCAATCATTCTCTGAAATACATACAATGGATGTCAATCAATCGCTGAAATACATACACTGTATGTCAATCATTCTCTGAAATACATACAATGGATGTCAATCAATCGCTGAAATACATACACTGTATGTCAATCATTCACTGAAATACATACAATGGATGTCAATCATTTGCTGAAATATATACACTGTATGTCAATCATTCACTGAAATACATACAATGGATGTCAATCATTCACTGAAATACATACAATGGATGTCAATCATTCACTGAAATACATACAATGGATGTCAATCATTCACTGAAATACATACAATGGATGTCAATCATTCACTGAAATACATACAATGGATGTCAATCATTCACTGAAATACATACAATGGATGTCAATCATTCGCTGAAATACATACAATGGATGTCAATCATTCACTGAAATACATACAATGGATGTCAATCATTCACTGAAATACATACAATGGATGTCAATCATTCGCTGAAATACATACAATGGATGTCAATCATTCGCTGAAATACATACAATGGATGTCAATCATTCGCTGAAATACATACAATGGATGTCAATCATTCACTGAAATACATACAATGTATGTCAATCATTCTGTGAAATACATACAATGGATGTCAATCATTCTCTGAAATACATACAATGGATGTCAATCATTCACTGAAATACATACAATGGATGTCAATCATTCGCTGAAATACATACAATGGATGTCAATCATTCGCTGAAATACATACAATGGATGTCAATCATTCACTGAAATACATACAATGGATGTCAATCATTCACTGAAATACATACAATGGATGTCAATCATTCACTGAAATACATACAATGGATGTCAATCATTCACTGAAATACATACAATGGATGTCAATCATTCACTGAAATACATACAATGGATGTCAATCATTCACTGAAATACATACAATGGATGTCAATCATTCACTGAAATACATACAATGGATGTCAATCATTCACTGAAATACATACAATGGATGTCAATCATTCACTGAAATACATACAATGGATGTCAATCATTCACTGACATATATACAATGGATGTCAATCATTCACTGAAATATATACAATGGATGTCAATCATTCACTGACATATATACAATGGATGTCAATCATTCACTGAAATATATACAATGGATGTCAATCATTCACTGACATATATACAATGGATGTCAATCATTCGCTGAAACAAAACAAAAATGCTCTATTTATCCCAGACTTAGGAATGACCTTGGTAGCCTTATTGTAGTAGCACCTGTAATTATGAGCAACGTGTCATCACAGAGATCGCAGGTTCCATCCCCCGTCTGACCATAATAATATTATTCATTCAGATGAGACTTTTAACCAAGGTCTCATGCCTGTGATTTACACCATGCACATAAAAGAACCATAGGAGACTGCAATGAGTCTCAGTATTATTGTACTATCCTTCAAAATCTAAAATGACTAATCTTACGCGGCGTAAATAAACACAAAGCACAACATGTTATCATCTGACTTTGTTAATTGGAGATATACTCGCTACATGTGATCATGTGACTTTGTTAATTGGAGATATACTCGCTACATGTTATCATGTGACTTTGTTAATTGGAGATATACTCACTACATGTGATCATGTGACTTTGTTAATTGGAGATATACTCACTACATGTTATCATGTGACTTTGTTAATTGGAGATATACTCACTACATGTTATCATGTGACTTTGTTAATTGGAGATATACTCGCTACATGTTATCATGTGACTTTGTTAATTGGAGATATACTCACTACATGTTATCATGTGACTTTGTTAATTGGAGATATACTCACTACATGTTATCATGTGACTTTGTTAATTGGAGATATACTCACTACATGTTATCATGTGACTTTGTTAATTGGAGATATACTCACTACAACTGTTCATGCCTGCATGGGACCATTATTTTGTATTCGAAGTTCATTTTGAACCAATTTGATGGATTGGTTTAAACATATTTATTCGTTAATAATGTACAGTATATGATATCTGTATATAAAACGAAAATGGATTAAATCGATAGCTTATAGCGTATTGAGATTATCTCCATTAAATGTGTATGTGTGTGCACTATCGGCGATTAAGAGATAAACATAATATTATTATGTAGTAATAACAAAACATATAATAAGTGTATGAAAATATAGCTTTTTTATCAAGTGAAAAAATAGCAAAATGAGGATTGGGAGGGGCTAGAAAGCGTTGAAATAACAAAATGAGGATTGGGAGGGGCTAGAAAGCGATGAAATAACAAAATGAGGATTGGGAGGGGCTAGAAAGCGTTGAAATAACAAAATGAGGATTGGGAGGGGCTAGAAAGCGATGAAATAACAAAATGAGGATTGGGAGGGGCTAGAAAGCGTTGAAATAACAAAATGAGGATTGGGAGGGGCTAGAAAGCATTGAAATAACAAAATGAGGATTGGGAGGGGCTAGAAAGCGATGAAATAACAAAATGAGGATTGGGAGGGGCTAGAAAGCGTTGAAATAACAAAATGAGGATTGTTAGGGGCTAGAAAGCGTTGAAATAACAAAATGAGGATTGGGAGGGGCTAGAAAGCGTTGAAATAACAAAACAATGTTTAACGTGAATCACTCTGCTAGACTGCTAGTGCATCAGTCCATGTTTACAGATTGTTAAAACCATGTAGACTTTTCTATGAATTTATGGACAGCTAAGACTATTATTTCATTATGTTGAGATGACAAACCATGATGGAGCTATATGATTGAACTGCAATCTATTGAAATGTCTGAATGAGATTTTAACATTCGTATAATCGGACATTCGTTGTCGTTCCTAAAACTGCTACATTTTACACATTGTAAATAGTATTAAACAGATATAGAGTGTATACATGTGTTTCAATGTTTTTGCAGAGACTTGCTCCCCAGGGGTAATAGTGACATTGTAAATAGTATTAAACAGATATAGAGTGTATACATGTGTTTCAATGTTTTTGCAGAGACTTGCTCCCCAGGGGTAATAGTGACATTGTAAATAGTATTAAACAGATATAGAGTGTATACATGTGTTTCAATGTTTTTGCAGAGACTTGCTCCCCAGGGGTAATAGTGACATTGTAAATAGTATTAAACAGATATAGAGTGTATACATGTGTTTCAATGTTTTTGTAGAGACTTGCTCCCCAGGGGTAATAGTGACATTGTAACTAGTATTAAACAGATATAGAGTGTATACATGTGTTTCAATGTTTTTGCAGAGACTTGCTCCCCAGGGGTAATAGTGACATTGTAACTAGTATTAAACAGATATATAGAGTGTATACATGTGTTTCAATGTTTTTGCAGAGACTTCCTCCCCAGGGGTAATGGTATAGTGACAAGACGACCTCTTGTTCTACAGCTGATCAATGCAAACACAGGTTAGTAACGGTGCAAACACAGGTTAGTAATGATGCAAACACAGGTTAGTAATGGTGCAAACACAGGTTAGTAATGGTGCAAACACAGGTTGAGTGACAGTTGATCAATGCAAAAACAGGCTGATAGTAGTGACAGTTGATCATTGGAAAACACAGGCTGGTAGTGACAGTTGATCAATGTAAACACAGGCTGGTAGTGACAGTTGCTCAATGCAAACATAGGTTGGTAGTGACAGTTGATCAATGCAAACACAGGCTGGTAGTGACAGTTAATCAGTGCAAACACAGGCTGGTAGCGACAGTTGATCAATGCAAACACAGGCTGGTATTGACAGTTGATCAATGCAAACACAGGTTGGTAGTGACAATTGATCAATGCAAACACAGGCTGGTAGTGACAGTTGATCAATGCAAACACAGGCTGGTAGTGACAGTTGATCAATGCAGACACAGGCTGGTAGTGACAGTTGATCAATGCAAACACAGTCTGATAGTGACAGTTGATCAATGCAAACACAGGCTGGTAGTGACAGTTGATCAATGCAAACACAGGCTGGTAGTGACAGTTGATCAATGCAAACACAGGCTGGTAGTGACAGTTGATCAATGCAAACACAGGCTGGTAGTGACAGTTGATCAATGCAAACACAGACTGGTAGTGACAGTTGATCATTGGAAAACACAGGCTGGTAGTGACAGTTGATCAATGTAAACACAGGCTGGTAGTGACAGTTGCTCAATGCAAACACAGGCTGGTAGTGACAGTTAATCATTGCAAACACAGGCTGGTAGCGACAGTTGATCAATGCAAACACAGGCTGGTATTGACAGTTGATCAATGCAAACACAGGTTGGTAGTGACAATTGATCAATGCAAACACAGGCTGGTAGTGACAGTTGATCAATGCAAACACAGGCTGGTAGTGACAGTTGATCAATGCAGACACAGGCTGGTAGTGACAGTTGATCAATGCAAACACAGTCTGATAGTGACAGTTGATCAATGCAAACACAGGCTGGTAGTGACAGTTGATTAATGCAAACACAGGCTGGTAGTGACAGTTGATCATTGCAAACACAGGCTGGTAGTGACAGTTGATCAATGTAAACACAGGCTGGTAGTGACAGTTGATCAATGCAAACACAGGCTGGTAGTGACAGTTAATTAATGCAAAACACATTCTGATAGTGACAGTTGATCAATGCAAACACAGGCTGGTAGTGACAGTTGATCATTGCAAACACAGGCTGGTAGTGACAGTTGATCAATGCAAACACAGGCTGGTAGTGACAGTTGATCAATGCAAACACAGGCTGGTAGTGACAGTTGATCATTGCAAAACACAGGCTGGTAGTGACAGTTGATCAATGTAAACACAGGCTGGTAGTGACAGTTGATCAATGCAAACACAGGCTGGTAGTGACAGTTGATCAATGCAAACACAGGCTGGTAGTGACAGTTGATCAATGCAAACACAGGCTGGTAGTGACAGTTGATCAATGCAAACACAGGCTGGTAGTGACAGTTGATCAATGCAAACACAGGCTGGTAGTGACAGTTGATCAATGCAAACACAGGCTGGTAGTGACAGTTGATCAATGCAAACACAGGCTGGTAGTGACAGTTGATCATGCAAACACGGCTGGTAGTGACAGTTGATCAATGCAAACACAGGCTGGTAGTGACAGTTGATCATGCAAACACGGCTGGTAGTGAGTTGATCAATGCAAACACAGGCTGGTAGTGACAGTTGATCAATGCAAACACAGGCTGGTAGTGACAGTTGATCAATGCAAACACAGGCTGGTAGTGACAGTTGATCAATGCAAACACAGGCTGGTAGTGACAGTTGATCAATGCAAACACAGGCTGGTAGTGACAGTTGATCAATGCAAGCACAGGCTGGTAGTGACAGTTGATCAATGCAAACACAGGCTGGTAGTGACAGTTGATCAATGCAAACACAGGCTCGTAGTGACAGTTGATCAATGCAAACATAGGTTGGTAGTGACAGTTGATCAATGCAAACACAGGCTGGTAGTGACAGTTGATCAATGCAAACACAGGCTGGTAGTGACAGTTGATCATTGCAAACACAGGCTGGTAGTGACAGTTGATCATTGCAAACACCGGCTGGTAGTGACAGTTGATCAATGCAAACACAGACTGGTAGTGACAGTTGATCATTGCAAACACTGGCTGGTAGTGAGTTGATCAATGCAAACACAGGCTGGTAGTGACAGTTGATCAATGCAAACACAGGCTGGTAGTGACAGTTGATCAATGCAAACACAGGCTGGTAGTGACAGTTGATCAATGCAAACACAGGCTGGTAGTGACAGTTGATCAATGCAAACACAGACTGGTAGTGACAGTTGATCATTGGAAAACACAGGCTGGTAGTGACAGTTGATCAATGTAAACACAGGCTGGTAGTGACAGTTGCTCAATGCAAACACAGGCTGGTAGTGACAGTTAATCATTGCAAACACAGGCTGGTAGCGACAGTTGATCAATGCAAACACAGGCTGGTATTGACAGTTGATCAATGCAAACACAGGTTGGTAGTGACAATTGATCAATGCAAACACAGGCTGGTAGTGACAGTTGATCAATGCAAACACAGGCTGGTAGTGACAGTTGATCAATGCAGACACAGGCTGGTAGTGACAGTTGATCAATGCAAACACAGTCTGATAGTGACAGTTGATCAATGCAAACACAGGCTGGTAGTGACAGTTGATTAATGCAAACACAGGCTGGTAGTGACAGTTGATCATTGCAAACACAGGCTGGTAGTGACAGTTGATCAATGTAAACACAGGCTGGTAGTGACAGTTGATCAATGCAAACACAGGCTGGTAGTGACAGTTAATTAATGCAAAACACATTCTGATAGTGACAGTTGATCAATGCAAACACAGGCTGGTAGTGACAGTTGATCATTGCAAACACAGGCTGGTAGTGACAGTTGATCAATGCAAACACAGGCTGGTAGTGACAGTTGATCAATGCAAACACAGGCTGGTAGTGACAGTTGATCATTGCAAAACACAGGCTGGTAGTGACAGTTGATCAATGTAAACACAGGCTGGTAGTGACAGTTGATCAATGCAAACACAGGCTGGTAGTGACAGTTGATCAATGCAAACATAGGTTGGTAGTGACAGTTGATCAATGCAAACACAGGCTGGTAGTGACAGTTGATCAATGCAAACACAGGCTGGTAGTGACAGTTGATCAATGCAAACACAGTCTGGTAGTGAGAGTTGGTCAATGCAAACACAGGCTGGTAGTGACAGTTGATTAATGCAAACACAGGCTGGTAGTGACAGTTGGTCAATGCAAACACAGGCTGGTAGTGACAGTTGATCAATGCAAACACAGGCTGGTAGTGACAGTTGATTAATGCAAACACAGGCTGGTAGTGAGAGTTGGTCAATGCAAACACAGGCTGGTAGTGACAGTTGATCAATGCAAACACAGGCTGGTAGTGACAGTTGATCAATGCAAACATAGGTTGGTAGTGACAGTTGATCAATGCAAACACAGGCTGGTAGTGACAGTTGATCAATGCAAACACAGGCTGGTAGTGACAGTTGATCAATGCAAACACAGGCTGGTAGTGACAGTTGATCATTGCAAACACAGGCTGGTAGTGACAGTTGATCATTGCAAACACCAGCTGGTAGTGACAGTTGATCAATGCAAACACAGGCTGGTAGTGACAGTTGATCATTGCAAACACAGGCTGGTAGTGACAGTTGATCAATGCAAACACAGGCTGGTAGTGACAGTTGATCAATGCAAACACAGGCTGGTAGTGACAGTTGATCAATGCAAACACAGGCTGGTAGTGACAGTTGATCAATGCAAACACAGGCTGGTAGTGACAGTTGATCAATGCAAACACATGCTGGTAGTGACAGTTGATCAATGCAAGCACAGGCTGGTAGTGACAGTTGATCAATGCAAACACAGGCTGGTAGTGACAGTTGATCAATGCAATCACAGGCTGGTAGTGACAGTTGATCAATGCAAACATAGGTTGGTAGTGACAGTTGATCAATGCAAACACAGGCTGGTAGTGACAGTTGATCATTGCAAACACAGGCTGGTAGTGACAGTTGATCATTGCAAACACCGGCTGGTAGTGACAGTTGATCAATGCAAACACAGGCTGGTAGTGACAGTTGATCATTGCAAACACAGGCTGGTAGTGACAGTTGATCAATGCAAACACAGGCTGGTAGTGACAGTTGATCAATGCAAACACAGGCTGGTAGTGACAGTTAATTAATGCAAAACACATACTGATAGTGACAGTTGATCAATGCAAACACAGGCTGGTAGTGACAGTTGATCATTGCAAACACAGGCTGGTAGTGACAGTTGATCAATGTAAACACAGGCTGGTAGTGACAGTTGATCAATGCAAACACAGGCTGGTAGTGACAGTTGATCAATGCAAACACAGGCTGGTAGTGACAGTTGATCATTGCAAAACACAGGCTGGTAGTGACAGTTGATCAATGTAAACACAGGCTGGTAGTGACAGTTGATCAATGCAAACACAGGCTGGTAGTGACAGTTGATCAATGCAAACATAGGTTGGTAGTGACAGTTGATCAATGCAAACACAGGCTGGTAGTGACAGTTGATCAATGCAAACACAGGCTGGTAGTGACAGTTGATCAATGCAAACACAGTCTGGTAGTGAGAGTTGGTCAATGCAAACACAGGCTGGTAGTGACAGTTGATTAATGCAAACACAGGCTGGTAGTGACAGTTGGTCAATGCAAACACAGGCTGGTAGTGACAGTTGATCAATGCAAACACAGGCTGGTAGTGACAGTTGATTAATGCAAACACAGGCTGGTAGTGAGAGTTGGTCAATGCAAACACAGGCTGGTAGTGACAGTTGATCAATGCAAACACAGGCTGGTAGTGACAGTTGATCAATGCAAACACAGGCTGGTAGTGACAGTTGATCAATGCAAACATAGGTTGGTAGTGACAGTTGATCAATGCAAACACAGGCTGGTAGTGACAGTTGATCAATGCAAACACAGGCTGGTAGTGACAGTTGATCATTGCAAACACAGGCTGGTAGTGACAGTTGATCATTGCAAACACCGGCTGGTAGTGACAGTTGATCAATGCAAACACAGGCTGGTAGTGACAGTTGATCATTGCAAACACTGGCTGGTAGTGAGTTGATCAATGCAAACACAGGCTGGTAGTGACAGTTGATCAATGCAAACACAGGCTGGTAGTGACAGTTGATCAATGCAAACACAGGCTGGTAGTGACAGTTGATCAATGCAAACACAGGCTGGTAGTGACAGTTGATCAATGCAAACACAGGCTGGTAGTGACAGTTGATCAATGCAAGCACAGGCTGGTAGTGACAGTTGATCAATGCAAACACAGGCTGGTAGTGACAGTTGATCAATGCAAACACAGGCTCGTAGTGACAGTTGATCAATGCAAACATAGGTTGGTAGTGACAGTTGATCAATGCAAACACAGGCTGGTAGTGACAGTTGATCAATGCAAACACAGGCTGGTAGTGACAGTTGATCATTGCAAACACAGGCTGGTAGTGACAGTTGATCATTGCAAACACCGGCTGGTAGTGACAGTTGATCAATGCAAACACAGGCTGGTAGTGACAGTTGATCATTGCAAACACAGGCTGGTAGTGACAGTTGATCAATGCAAACACAGGCTGGTAGTGACAGTTGATCAATGCAAACACAGGCTGGTAGTGACAGTTGATCAATGCAAACACAGGCTGGTAGTGACAGTTGATCAATGCAAACACAGGCTGGTAGTGACAGTTGATCAATGCAAACACAGGCTGGTAGTGACAGTTAATTAATGCAAAACACATACTGATAGTGACAGTTGATCAATGCAAACACAGGCTGGTAGTGACAGTTGATCATTGCAAACACAGGCTGGTAGTGACAGTTGATCAATGTAAACACAGGCTGGTAGTGACAGTTGATCAATGCAAACACAGGCTGGTAGTGACAGTTGATCAATGCAAACACAGGCTGGTAGTGACAGTTGATCATTGCAAAACACAGGCTGGTAGTGACAGTTGATCAATGTAAACACAGGCTGGTAGTGACAGTTGATCAATGCAAACACAGGCTAGTAGTGACAGTTGATCAATGCAAACATAGGTTGGTAGTGACAGTTGATCAATGCAAACACAGGCTGGTAGTGACAGTTGATCAATGCAAACACAGGCTGGTAGTGACAGTTGATCAATGCAAACACAGTCTGGTAGTGACAGTTGGTCAATGCAAACACAGGCTGGTAGTGACAGTTGATCAATGCAAACACAGGCTGGTAGTGACAGTTGATCAATGCAAACACAGGCTGGTAGTGACAGTTGATCAATGCAAACACAGGCTGGTAGTGACAGTTGATTAATGCAAACACAGGCTGGTAGTGAGAGTTGGTCAATGCAAACACAGGCTGGTAGTGACAGTTGATCAATGCAAACACAGGCTAGTAGTGACAGTTGATCAATGCAAACACAGGCTAGTAGTGACAGTTGATCAATGCAAACATAGGTTGGTAGTGACAGTTGATCAATGCAAACACAGGCTGGTAGTGACAGTTGATCAATGCAAACACAGGCTGGTAGTGACAGTTGATCATTGCAAACACAGGCTGGTAGTGACAGTTGATCATTGCAAACACCGGCTGGTAGTTACAGTTGATCAATGCAAACACAGGCTGGTAGTGACAGTTGATCATTGCAAACACTGGCTGGTAGTGACAGTTGATCAATGCAAACACAGGCTGGTAGTGACAGTTGATCAATGCAAACACAGGCTGGTAGTGACAGTTGATCAATGCAAACACAGGCTGGTAGTGACAGTTGATCAATGCAAACACATGCTGGTAGTGACAGTTGATCAATGCAAACACAGGCTGGTAGTGACATTTGATCAATGCAAGCACAGGCTGGTAGTGACAGTTGATCAATGCAAACACAGGCTGGTAGTGACAGTTGATCAATGCAAACACAGGCTGGTAGTGACAGTTGATCAATGCAAACATAGGTTGGTAGTGACAGTTGATCAATGCAAACACAGGCTGGTAGTGACAGTTGATCAATGCAAACACAGGCTGGTAGTGACAGTTGATCATTGCAAACACAGGCTGGTAGTGACAGTTGATCATTGCAAACACCGGCTGGTAGTGACAGTTGATCAATGCAAACACAGGCTGGTAGTGACAGTTGATCATTGCAAACACAGGCTGGTAGTGACAGTTGATCAATGCAAACACAGGCTGGTAGTGACAGTTGATCAATGCAAACACAGGCTGGTAGTGACAGTTGATCAATGCAAACACAGGCTGGTAGTGACAGTTGATCAATGCAAACACAGGCTGGTAGTGACAGTTGATCAATGCAAACACAGGCTGGTAGTGACAGTTGATCAATGCAAACACAGGCTGGTAGTGACAGTTGATCAATGCAAACACAGGCTGGTAGTGACAGTTGATCAATGCAAGCACAGGCTGGTAGTGACAGTTGATCAATGCAAGCACAGGCTGGTAGTGACAGTTGATCAATGCAAACACAGGCTGGTAGTGACAGTTGATCAATGCAAACACAGGCTGGTAGTGACAGTTGATCAATGCAAACACAGGCTGGTAGTGACAGTTGATCAATGCAAGCACAGGCTGGTAGTGACAGTTGATCAATGCAAACACAGGCTGGTAGTGACAGTTGATCAATGCAAACACAGGCTGGTAGTGACAGTTGATCAATGCAAACATAGGTTGGTAGTGACAGTTGATCAATGCAAACACAGGCTGGTAGTGACAGTTGATCTAAAGTCTAGTGTGCATTATTCCGGTATACATTATTTATGGTATGTACGGTATTTATGGTATGTACAGTATTTATGGTATGTGCAGTATTTATGGTATATACGGTATTTATGATATGTACAGTATTTATGGTATGTACAGTATTTATGGTATGTACAGTATTTATGGTATGTACAGTATTTATGGTATGTATAGTATTTATGGTATGTATAGTATTTATTGTATGTACAGTATCTATGATATGTACAGTATTTATGATATATACAGTATTTATGGTATATACATTATTTATGGTATGTACAGTATTTATGGTATGTACGGTATTTATGGTATATACGGTATATACATTATTTATTGTACTTTTGTAGAGCATGCAGAATTCCTGCATCAGAAGGGGAAGAAGTATGTTGACTTTGATCTTGTACGCAAAGAGATTGAAGCGGAGACGGAACGTGTCACTGGTGCCAACAAGGGCATTTCAAACATTCCAATCAACCTTAGAGTTTACTCCCCCAATGGTACGTATACCAGAATACCTTGAGACAGACTGTCAGTAGTTATATCACTCAATTCTATATGATTCCAGACCAAACCAGATTTACAAGCCAACTACAAAGACACTAATACTCACATCTGGTTGCATCACAACATCTCTCTCATCTGATTGCATCACAACATCCCTCTCATCTGATTGCATCACAACATCTCTCACATCTGATTGCATCAAACATCTCTCACATCTGATTGCATCACAACATCTCTCTCATCTGATTGCATCATAACATCCCTCACATCTGATTGCATCATAGCATCTCTCACATCTGATTGCATCATACACACATCTCTCACATAGCCTCAACATCTCTCACATCTGATTGCATCACAACGTCTCTCACATCTGATTGCATCATACACACATCTCTCACATAGCCTCAACATCTCTCACATCTGATTGCATCACAACATCTCTCACATCTGATTGCATCATAACATCTCTCACATCTGATTGCATCACAACATCTCTCACATCTGATTGCATCACAACATCCCTCACATCTGATTGCATCACAACATCTCTCTCATCTGATTGCATCACAACATCCCTCACATCTGATTGCATCACAACATCCCTCACATCTGATTGCATCACAACATCTCTCACATCTGATTGCATCATAACATCTCTCACATCTGATTGCATCATAACATCTCTCACATCTGATTGCATCACAACATCCCTCACATCTGATTGCATCACAACATCCCTCACATCTGATTGCATCATAACATCTCTCACATCTGATTGCATCACAACATCTCTCATATCTGATTACATCTCTCACATCTGATTGCATCATAACATCCCTCACATCTGATTGCATCACAACATCTCTCACATCTGATTGCATCATAGCATCTCTCACATCTGATTGCATCACAACATCTCTCACATAGCCTCAGCATCTCTCACATCTGATAGCATCACAACATCTCTCATATCTGATTGCATCATAACATCTCTCACATCTGATTGCATCATAACATCTCTCATATCTGATAGCATCACAACATCTCTCACATCTGATTGCATCATAACATCTCTCACATCTGATTGCATCACAACATCTCTCACATAGCCTCAGCATCTCTCACATCTGATTGCATCACAACATCTCTCACATCTGATTGCATCACAACATCTCTTACATCTGATTGCATCACAACATCTCTCACATCTGATTGCATCACAACATCTCTCATATCTGATTGCATCATAACATCTCTCACATCTGATAGCATCATAACATCTCTCACATCTGATTGTATCACAACATCCCTCACATCTGATTGCATCACAACATCTCTCACATCTGATTGCATCACAACATCCCTCACATCTGATTGCATCACAACATCTCTCACATCTGATTGCATCACAACATCCCTCACATCTGATTGCATCACAACATCTCTCACATCTGATTGCATCACAGCATCTCTCATATCTGATAGCATCACAACATCTCTCACATCTGATTGCATCACAACATCTCTCACATCTGATAGCATCACAACATCTCTCACATCTGATTGCATCACAACATCTCTCACATATGATTGCATCACAGCATCTCTCACATCTGATTGCATCACAACATCTCTCATATCTGATTGCATCACAACATCTCTCACATAGCCTCAGCATCTCTCACATCTGATTGCATCACAACATCTCTCACATCGGATTGCATCACAACATCCCTCACATCTGATTGCATCACAACATCTCTCATATCTGATTGCATCACAACATCTCTCACATAGCCTCAGCATCTCTCACATCTGATTGCATCACAACATCTCTCACATTGGATTACATCACAACATCCCTCACATCTGATTGCATCACAACATCTCTCACATCTGATTGCATCACAACATCCCTCACATCTGATTGCATCACAACATCTCTCACATCTGATTGCATCACAACATCTCTCACATCGGATTGCATCACAACATCTCTCACATCAGATTGCATCACAACATCTCTCACATCTGATAGCATCACAACATCCCTCTCATCTGATTGCATCACAACATCTCTCATATCTGATAGCATCACAACATCTCTTACATCTGATTGCATCACAACATCCCTCACATATGATAGCATCACAACATCCCTCTCATCTGATTGCATCACAACATCTCTCATATCTGATAGCATCATAACATCTCTTACATCTGATTGCATCACAGCATCTCTCACATCTGATTGCATCACAACATCTCTTACATCTGATTGCATCACACCATCTCTCACATCTGATTGCATCACAACATCTCTTACATCTGATTGCATCCCAACATCCCTCACATCTGATTGCATCATAACATCTCTCACATCTGATTGCATCACAACATCTCTTACATCTGATTGCATCACAACATCCCTCACATCTGATTGCATCATAACATCTCTCACATCTGATAGGATCACAACATCCCTCTCATCTGATTGCATAACAACATCTCTCATATCTGATAGCATCACAACATCTCTCACATAGCTTCAACATCTCTCACATAGCCTCAACATCTCTCACATAGCTTCAACATCTCTCACATAGCTTAGCCTCAACATCTCTCACATAGCTTCAACATCTCTCACATAGCTTAGCCTCAACATCTCTCACATAGCTTAGCCTCAACATCTCTCACATAGCCTCAACATCTCTCACAAGCCTCAGCATCTCTCACATAGCCACAACATCTCTCACATAGCTTCAACATCTCTCACATAGCCTCTACATCTCTCACATAGCCTCAACATCTCTCACATAGCTTCAACATCTCTCACATAGCTTCAACATATCTCACATAGCCTCAACATCTCTCACATAGCCTCAGCATCTCTCACATAGCTTCAACATCTCTCACATAGCCTCAACATCTCTCTCATAGCCTCAACATCTCTCACATAGCTTCAACATCTCTGACATAGCTTCAACATATCTCACATATCCTCAACATCTCTCACATAGCCTCAGCATCTCTTACATAGCTTCAACATCTCTCACATAGCTTCAACATATCTCACATATCCTCAACATCTCTCACATAGCCTCAGCATCTCTTACATAGCTTCAACATCTCTCACATAGCTTCAACATCTCTCACATGGCTTCAACATCTCTCACATAGCCTCAACATCTCTCACATAGCCTCAACATCTCTCACATAGCTTCAACATCTCTCACCTAGCATCAACATCTCTCACATAGCTTAGCCTCAACATCTCTCACATAGCCTCAACATCTCTCACATAGCTGCAACATCTCTCACATAGCCTCAGCATCTCTCACATAGCCTCAACATCTCTCACATAGCCTCAACATCTCTCACATAGCCTCAACATTTCTCACATAGCTTCAACATCTCTCACATAGCTTCAACATCTCTCACATAGCTTAGCCTCAACATCTCTCACATAGCCTCAACATCTCTCACATAACTTCAACATCTCTCACATAGCTTAGCCTCAACATCTCTCACATAGCTTCAACATCTCTCACATAGCTTCAACATCTCTCACATAGCCTCAGCATCTCTCACATTGCCACAACATCTCTCACATAGCTTCAACATCTCTCACATAGCTTCAACATCTCTCACATAGCCTCAGCATCTCTCACATAGCTTCAACATCTCTCACATAGCCACAACATCTCTCACATAGCCTCAACATCTCTCACATAGCCACAACATCTCTCACTTAGCCTCAACATCTCTCACTTAGCCTCAACATCTCTCACATAGCCTCAGCATCTCTCACATAGCCTCAGCATCTCTCACATAGCTTCAACATCTCTCACATAGCTTCAACATCTCTCACATAGCTTCAACATCTCTCACATAGCCTCAGCATCTCTCACATAGCCTCAGCATCTCTCACATAGCTTCAACATCTCTCACATAGCTTCAACATTGGATTAATCCAAGATGGCCGCCACAACTGCAACTTAGAAAATTATTTCCAGCTTCCCATCCCAAACCATTCAGTGATTTCAGCCAACCATTGTACTGTAGCATGACTAAATATGTAACTTAAATTATTTGGATCCAAGATGGCCAGAAGTCAGCAATTTTAAATCTTATTTTTGACTAACCTATTTCAGTATAGCCCATATGTATCTATTTCAGTATTAAACCTGACACTAATCGACTTACCGGGTATGACAAAGGTACCAGTAGGGGACCAGCCAGCAGATATAGAAGCTCAGATCCGAAATATGCTCATGGAGTTCATTGCAAAAGAAAGCTGTCTTATACTGGCCGTCAGTCCGGCAAACACTGATCTCGCTAACTCAGATGCTCTAAAAATAGCAAAGGAAGTTGATCAGCAAGGTAATTTATGAGAGAGCAATCCGAGATAACAAACCTCTGCCACGCTGTCCGATTAGCGCAGTTGTTAGCGTGCGCGCTCCTCACCAATGCAACCTGGGTGCGATCCTCGGACCGGGAAGTATGTGAGATGGTACAGTGGTCGCCAGATCGGACAGGTGGGTTTTCTCCGGGTACTCAGGTTTCCTCGCGCACGAATGACCACATATACGCTTTCATCCGTGCCGTCGAGAATGATTAATATAAGTTGTTAAAAACTTGCTTTGCAATCGTAAAATAAATAAGGTTTAATTAATCTGCCATGCTGCTAAATCTCCATTTTCACAATGATGAATCCTTTTAAAAAATAATGGATCCGAATGACCCCCAAAATCTAATGGGTTCATACCTTCCAGGACCCACCCTTCCATACTTCCTGGGACCAACCTTTCCATACTTCCCGGGACCCACCCTTCCATACTTCCTGGAACCAACCTTTCCATACTTCCTGGGGACCCACCCTTCCATACTTCCTGGGGACCCACCCTTCCATACTTCCTGGGGACCCACCCTTCCATACTTCCTGGGACCAACCTTTCCATACTTCCCGGGACCCACCCTTCCATACTTACCAGGGATCCACCCTTCCATACTTCCAGGGACACACCCTTCCATACTTCCAGGGACCCACCCTTCCATACTTCCAGGGACCCTTCCATACTTCCTGGGACCCACCCTTCCATACTACCAGGGACCCACCCTTCCATACTTCCAGGGACCCATCCTTCCATACTTCCAGGGACCCACCCTTCCATACTTCCTGGGACCCTTCCATATTTCCAGGGACCCACCCTTCCATACTTCCAGGGACCCACCCTTCCATCAAATGTGATGAAAATCGTAATCAAGCATAATATAGTCAAACATAATATAGTCAAATATAATATAGTGAACCATAATATAGTGAACCATAATATAGTGAACCATAATATAGTCAAACATAATATAGTGAACCATAATATAGTGAACCATAATATAGTCAAACATAATATAGTGAACCATAATATAGTGAACCATAATATAGTGAACCATAATATAGTCAAACATAATATAGTGAACCATAATATAGTGAACCATAATATAGTGAACCATAATATAGTGAACCATAATATAGTGAACCATAATATAGTCAAACATAATATAGTGAACCATAATATAGTGAACCATAATATAGTGAACCATAATATAGTCAAACATAATATAGTGAACCATAATATAGTGAACCATAATATAGTGAACTATAATATAGTGAACCATAATATAGTCAAACATAATATAGTGAACCATAATATAGTGAACCATAATATAGTGAACCATAATATAGTGAAATATAATATAGTCAAACATAATATAGTGAACCATAATATAGTGAACCATAATATAGTCAAACATAATATAGTGAACCATAATATGTGAACCATAATATAGTCAAACATAATATAGTGAACCATAATATGTGAACCATAATATAGTCAAACATAATATAGTGAACCATAATATGTGAACCATAATATAGTGAACCATAATATAGTGAACCATAATATAGTGAAAACTTAACCGATTTTGATGGTCTGGAGTGCAGCAGATATTTTGTGTTTATTGACGTCATGCCTACTTCACTGGTTTGTATATCAGGTTTGAGGACGATCGGTGTGATAACAAAGCTAGATTTGATGGACGACGGGACAGATGCGAGAGAAATCCTCGAAAACCGTCTTCTTCCACTCCGTAGAGGTAACCAATAAACATACAGTTGCATATATACTGTAATCGCAGTGCTAAAAATTACTAATATTTGCTCAACTGAGCGTGAAGTGCTCCAATGTAGTGATTGAGAGAGTCTGTGTTCATCATACATGCACTATTTAGTGATTGAGAGAGTCTGTGTTCATCATACATGCACTATTTAGTGATTGAGATAGTCTGTGTTCATCATACATGCACTATTTAGTGATTGAGAGAGTCTGTGTTCATCATACATGCACTATTTAGTGATTGAGTGAGTCTGTGTTCATCATACATACACTATTTAGTGATTGAGAGAGTCTGTGTTCATCATACATGCACTATTTAGTGATTGAGTGAGTGTGTGTTCATCATACATACACTATGTAGTGATTGAGAGAGTCTGTGTTCATCATACATGCACTACTTAGTGATTGAGAGAGTCTGTGTTCATCATGCATGCACTATTTAGTGATTGAGAGAGCCTGTGTTCATCATGCATGCACTATTTAGTGATTGAGAGAGCCTGTGTTCATCATACATGACTATTAGGATTGAGAGAGTCTGTGTTCATCATGCATGCCTATTAGGATTGAGGGCGGTTCATCTGCTGCACTATTTAGTGATTGAGGAGCTGGTTCATATACATGTACTATTTAGTGATTGAGAGAGTCTGTGTTCATCATACATGCACTATTTAGTGATTGAGAGAGTCTGTGTTCATCATACATGCACTATTTAGTGATTGAGTGAGTCTGTGTTCATCATACATGCACTATTTAGTGATTGAGTGAGTCTGTGTTCATCATACATACACTATTTAGTGATTGAGAGAGTCTGTGTTCATCATACATGCACTATTTAGTGATTGAGTGAGTCTGTGTTCATCATACATGCACTATGTAGTGATTGAGAGAGTGTGTGTTCATCATACATGCACTATTTAGTGATTGAGAGAGTCTGTGTTCATCATACATGCACTATTTAGTGATTGAGAGAGTCTGTGTTCATCATACATGCACTATGTAGTGATTGTGATAGTCTGTGTTCATCATACATGCACTATTTAGTGATTGTGATAGTCTGTGTTCATCATACATGCACTATTTAGTGATTGAGAGAGTGTGTGTTCATCATACATGCACTATTTAGTGATTGTGAGAGTCTGTGTTCATCATACATGCACTATTTAGTGATTGAGAGAGTCTGTGTTCATCATACATGTACTATTTAGTGATTGAGAGAGTCTGTGTTCATCATACATGTACTATTTAGTGATTGAGAGAGTCTGTGTTCATCATGCATGCACTACTTAGTGATTGAGAGAGCCTGTGTTCATCATACATGTACTACTTAGTGATTGAGAGAGCCTGTGTTCATCATACATGTACTATGTAGTGATTGAGAGAGTCTGTGTTCATCATACATGCACTACTTAGTGATTGAGAGAGTCAGTGTTCATCATACATGCACTATGTAGTGATTGAGAGAGTCTGTGTTCATCATACATGCACTATTTAGTGATTGAGAGAGTCTGTGTTCATCATACATGCACTACTTAGTGATTGAGAGTCTGTGTTCATCATGCATGCACTATTTAGTGATTGAGAGAGTGTGTTCATCATACATGCACTATGTAGTGATTATGAGAGTCTGTGTTCATCATACATGTACTATTTAGTGATTGAGAGAGTCTGTGTTCATCATACATGCACTATTTAGTGATTGAGAGAGTCTGTGTTCATCATACATGCACTATGTAGTGATTGAGAGAGTCTGTGTTCATCATGCATGCACTATTTAGTGATTGAGAGAGTCTGTGTTCATCATACATGCACTATTTAGTGATTGAGAGAGTCTGTGTTCATCATACATGCACTATGTAGTGATTGAGAGAGTCAGTGTTCATCATACATGCACTATGTAGTGATTGAGAGAGTCTGTGTTCATCATGCATGCACTATGTAGTGATTGAGAGAGTGTGTGTTCATCATACATGCACTATTTAGTGATTGAGAGAGTCTGTGTTCATCATACATGCACTATGTAGTGATTGAGAGAGTGTGTGTTCATCATACATGCACTATTTAGTGATTGAGAGAGTCTGTGTTCATCATACATGCACTATTTAGTGATTGAGAGAGTCTGTGTTCATCATACATGCACTATGTAGTGATTGTGATAGTCTGTGTTCATCATACATGCACTATTTAGTGATTGTGATAGTCTGTGTTCATCATACATGCACTATTTAGTGATTGAGAGAGTGTGTGTTCATCATACATGCACTATTTAGTGATTGTGAGAGTCTGTGTTCATCATACATGCACTATTTAGTGATTGAGAGAGTCTGTGTTCATCATACATGTACTATTTAGTGATTGAGAGAGTCTGTGTTCATCATACATGTACTATTTAGTGATTGAGAGAGTCTGTGTTCATCATACATGCACTATTTAGTGATTGAGAGAGTGTGTGTTCATCATACATGCACTATTTAGTGATTGGGAGAGTCTGTGTTGATCATACATGCACTATGTAGTGATTGAGAGAGTCTGTGTTCATCATACATGCACTATTTAGTGATTGAGAGAGTCTGTGTTCATCATGCATGCACTATTTAGTGATTGAGAGAGTCTGTGTTCATCATACATGCACTATTTAGTGATTGAGAGAGTCTGTGTTCATCATACATGCACTATTTAGTGATTGAGAGAGTCTGTGTTCATCATACATGCACTATTTAGTGATTGAGTGAGTCTGCAGGTGCATCTGTTATATCCAGGTTATATTGGTGTGGTGAACAGAAGTCAGAAGGATATTGAGGGTAAGAAGGACATTAGAGCAGCCCTGGCAGCAGAACGCAAGTACTTCCTCAGCAACCCATCATACAGACACATGGCAGATAGAATGGGCACACCTTTCCTCCAGGTAGGCAAAGTTCTTGTGATATGAATGGCTGAAATTGAGAGTTGTAATCTATTGCAGCCAATCATAATGAAGCGAAAGATCTTGAGATATGATTGGCTGAAATTGAGAGTTGTACTCTATTGCAAGCAGCCAATCATAATGAAGCGAAAGATCTTGAGATATGATTGGCTGAAATTGAGAGTTGTACTCTATTGCAAGCAGCCAATCATAATGAAGCGAAAGATCTTGAGATATGATTGGCTGAAATTGAGAGTTGTACTCTATTGCAAGCAGCCAATCATAATGAAGCGAAAGATCTTGAGATATGATTGGCTGAAATTGAGAGTTGTACTCTATTGCAAGCAGCCAATCATAATGAAGCGAAAGATCTTGAGATATGATTGGCTGAAATTGAGAGTTGTACTCTATTGCAAGCAGCCAATCATAATGAAGCGAAAGATCTTGAGATATGATTGGCTGAAATTGAGAGTTGTACTCTATTGCAAGCAGCCAATCATAATGAAGCGAAAGATCTTGAGATATGATTGGCTGAAATTGAGAGTTGTACTCTATTGCAGGCCAATCATAATGAAGCGAAAGATGATGAGAACTGATAAATGGCTGAATGGAAACTGGTGAAATTGGGAGTTGTACTCAATTGGAAACTGTACTCTGATGTAACCAATTGGAAACTGTACTGATGTGACATTGGAAACTGTACTCTGATGTAACCAATTGGAAACTGTACTCTGATGTAACCAATTGGAAACTGTACTCTGATGTAACCAATTGGAAACTGTACTCTGATGTAACCAATTGGAAACTGTACTCTGATGTAACCAATTGGAAACTGTGATGTAACCAATTGGAAACTGTACTCTGATGTAACCAATTGGAAACTGTACTCTGATGTAACCAATTGGAAACTCTGATGTAACCAATTGGAAACTGTACTCTGATGTAACCAATTGGAAACTGTACTCTGATGTAACCAATTGGAAACTGTACTCTGATGTAACCAATTGGAAACTGTACTCTGATGTAACCAATTGGAAACTGTACTCTGATGTAACCAATTGGAAACTGTACTCTGATGTAACCAATTGGAAACTGTACTCTGATGTAACCAATTGGAAACTGTACTCTGATGTAACCAATTGGAAACTGTACTCTGATGTAACCAATTGGAAACTGTACTCTGATGTAACCAATTGGAAACTGTACTCTGATGTAACCAATTGGAAACTGTACTCTGATGTAACCAATTGGAAACTGTACTCTGGTGTAACCAATTGGAAACTGTACTCTGATGTAACCAATTGGAAACTGTACTCTGATGTAACCAATTGGAAACTGTACTCTGATGTAACCAATTGGAAACTGTACTCTGATGTAACCAATTGGAAACTGTACTCTGATGTAACCAATTGGAAACTGTACTCTGATGTAACCAATTGGAAACTGTACTCTGATGTAACCAATTGGAAACTGTACTCTGATGTAACCAATTGGAAACTGTAGTCTGATGTAACCAATTGGAAACTGTACTCTGATGTAACCAATTGGAAAATGTACTCTGATGTAACCAATTGGAAACTGTACCCTGATGTAACCAATTGGAAACTGTACCCTGATGTAACCAATTGGAAACTGTACTCTGATGTAACTAATTGGAAACTGTACTCTGATGTAACCAATTGGAAACTGTACTCTGATGTAACCAATTGGAAACTGTACTCTGATGTAACCAATTGGAAACTGTACTCTGATGTAACCAATTGGAAACTGTACTCTGATGTAACCAATTGGAAAATGTAGTCTGATGTAACTAATTGGAAACTGTACTCTGATGTAACCAATTGGAAACTGTACTCTGATGTAACCAATTGGAAACTGTACTCTGATGTAACCAATTGGAAACTGTACTCTGGTGTAACCAATTGGAAACTGTACTCTGATGTAACCAATTGGAAACTGTACTCTGATGTAACCAATTGGAAACTGTACTCTGATGTAACCAATTGGAAACTGTAGTCTGATGTAACCAATTGGAAACTGTACTCTGATGTAACCAATAGGAAACTGTACTCTGATGTAACCAATTGGAAACTGTAGTCTGATGTAACCAATTGGAAACTGTACTCTGATGTAACCAATTGGAAAATGTACTCTGATGTAACCAATTGGAAACTGTACCCTGATGTAACCAATTGGAAACTGTACCCTGATGTAACCAATTGGAAACTGTACTCTGATGTAACCAATTGGAAACTGTAGGCCTACTCTGATGTAACCAATTGGAAACTGTACTCTGATGTAACCAATTGGAAACTGTACTCTGATGTAACCAATTGGAAACTGTACTCTGATGTAACCAATTGGAAAATGTAGTCTGATGTAACTAATTGGAAACTGTACTCTGATGTAACCAATTGGAAACTGTACTCTGATGTAACCAATTGGAAACTGTACTCTGATGTAACCAATTGGAAACTGTACTCTGGTGTAACCAATTGGAAACTGTACTCTGATGTAACCAATTGGGTACAAAACTGTTTTTCATCAGAAATTAATAAGTACAAGCTAATAATTTTGTCTTCTTCATTTTAGAGGGTGTTAAATCAGCAGTTGACCAATCATATACGTGATACGTTGCCGATGCTGCGTAACCGACTACAAACACAGTTGCTTTCCTTAGAAAAGGATGTGGACGAATTCAAAAATTTCCGACCAGATGATCCTGCCAGGAAAACTAAGGCCATGATGCAGTATATACAAATTGATTGATTTTTTTAATATGCGTGCAAGTTTGGATCAATTGTCCAGTCTTTGGAACATGCAGGTTTGGATCAATTGTCCAGTCTTTGGTACATACAAGTTTGGATCAATTGTCCAGTGTTTGGTACATGCAAGTTTGGATCAATTGTCCAGTGTTTGGTACATGCAAGTTTGGATCAATTGTCCAGTGTTTGGTACATGCAAGTTTGGATCAATTGTCCAGTTTTTGGAACATGCAAGTTTACTTCAATTGTCCAGTCTTTGGGACATGCAAGTTTGGATCAATTGTCCAGTTTTTGGAACATGCAAGTTTGGATCAATTGTCCAGTCTTTGGGACATGCAAGTTAGGATCAATTGTCCAGTCTTTGGAACATGCAAGTTTGGGCAAATTGTCCAGTCTTTGGCACATACAAGTTTGGATCAATTGTCCAGTCTTTGGGACATGCAAGTTTGGATCAATTGTCCAGTCTTTGGTACATACAAGTTTGGATCAATTGTCCAGTCTTTGGTACATACAAGTTTGGATCAATTGTCCAGTCTTTGGGACATGCAAGTTTGGATCAATTGTCCAGTCTTTGGGACATGCAAGTTTGGATCAATTGTCCAGTCTTTGGTACATACAAGTTTGGATCAATTGTCCAGTCTTTGGTACATGCAAGTTTGGGTCAATTGTCCAGTCTTTGGTACATGCAAGTTTGGGTCAATTGTCCAGTCTTTGGAACATGCAAGTTTGGGTCAATTGTCTAGTCTTTGGTACATGCAAGTTTGGTTCAATTGTCCAGTCTTTGGGACATGCAAGTTTGGATTAATTGTCCAGTCTTTGGATCATGCAAGTTTGGGTCAATTGTCCAGTCTTTGGTACATGCAAGTTTGGTTCAATTGTCCAGTCTTTGGGACATGCAAGTTTGGATCAATTGTCCAGTCTTTGGAACATGCAAGTTTGGATCAATTGTCCAGTGTTTGGGACATGCAAGTTTACTTCAATTGTCCAGTCTTTGGAACATTCAAGTGTGGAGTCAATTGTCCAGTCTTTGGAACATGCAAGTGTGGATCAATTGTCCAGTCTTTGGAACATGCAAGTTTGGATCAATTGTCCAGTCTTTGGATCATGCAAGTTTACTTCAATTGTCCAGTCTTTGGGACATGCAAGTTTGGATCAATTGTCCAGTTTTTGGAACATGCAAGTTTGGATCAATTGTCCAGTCTTTGGGACATGCAAGTTAGGATCAATTGTCCAGTCTTTGGAACATGCAAGTTTATTCAATTGTCCAGTCTTTGGAACATGCAAGTTTGGTCAATTGTCAGTCTTTGGACATGCAAGTTTGGTCAATTGTCCAGTCTTTGGACATGCAAGTTTGGATCAATTGTCCAGTCTTTGGATCATGCAAGTTTGGGTCAATTGTCCAGTCTTTGGTACATGCAAGTTTGGTTCAATTGTCCAGTCTTTGGGACATGCAAGTTTGGATCAATTGTCCAGTCTTTGGAACATGCAAGTTTGGATCAATTGTCCAGTGTTTGGGACATGCAAGTTTACTTCAATTGTCCAGTCTTTGGAACATTCAAGTGTGGAGTCAATTGTCCAGTCTTTGGAACATGCAAGTGTGGATCAATTGTCCAGTCTTTGGAACATGCAAGTTTGGATCAATTGTCCAGTCTTTGGATCATGCAAGTTTGGATCAATTGTCCAGTCTTTGGAACATACAAGTTTGGATCAATTGCTGTTTGACAGCATAGTCAGATATCCTCCCTGTTAGACAGCCAAGCTCGATATCCTCCCTGTTAGACAGCCAAGTTGGATATCCTCCCTGTTAGATAGCCAAGTCGGATATCCTCCCTGTTAGACAGCATTGTTGGATATCCTCCCTGTTAGACGACCACGTTGGATATCCTCCCTGTTCGACAGCCACGTTGGATATCCTCCCTGTTAGACAGCCAAGTTGGATATCATCCCTGTTCGACAGCATAGTCAGATATCCTCCCTGTTAGACAGCCAAGTCTGATATCCTCCCTGTTTGACAGCATAGTGAGATATCCTCCCTGTTAGACAGCCAAGTTGGATATCCTCCCTGTTTGACAGCATTGTTGGATATCCTCACTGTTAGACAGCATAGTTGGATATCCTCCCTGTTAGACAGCCAAGTTGGATATCCTCCCTGTACGACAGCATAGTCAGATATCCTCCCTGTTAGACAGCCAAGTTGGATATCCTCCCTGTTCGACAGCATAGTCAGATATCCTCCCTGTTAGACAGCCAAGTTGGATATCTTCCCTGTTAGACAGCCTAGTCGGATATCCTCCCTGTTAGACAGCATTGTTGGATATCCTCTCTGTTAGACAGCATATTTGGATATCCTCCCTGTTAGACAGCATATTTGGATATCCTCCCTGTTAGACAGCATAGTTGGATATCCTCCCTGTTAGACAGCCAAGTTGGATATCCTCCCTGTTAGACAGCCAAGATGGATATCTTCCCTGTTAGACAGCCAAGTTGGATATCCTCCCTGTTAGACAGCATTGTTGGATATCCTCCCTGTTAGACAGCATAGTTGGATATCCTCCCTGTTTGACAGCCAAGTCGGATATCCTCCCTGTTAGACAGTGTAGTTGGATATCCTCCCTGTTAGACAGCATTGTTGGATATCCTCCCTGTTAGACAGCATTGTTGGATATCCTCCCTGTTAGACAGCATAGTTGGATATCCTCCCTGTTTGACAGCCAAGTCGGATATCCTCCCTGTTAGACAGTGTAGTTGGATATCCTCCCTGTTAGACAGCCAAGTTGAATATCCTCCCTGTTAGACAGCCAAGTTGGATATCCTCCCTGTTAGACAGCATAGCCGGATATCCTCCCTGTTAGACAGCCAAGTTGGATATCCTCCCTGTTAGACAGCCAAGTTGAATATCCTCCCTGTTTTACAGCATATTTGTATATCCTCCCTGTTAGACAGCGTAGTTGGATATCCTCCCTGTTAGACAGCGTAGTCGGATATCCTCCCTGTTAGACAGCGTAGTCAGATATCCTCCCTGTTAGACAGCCAAGTCGGATATGCTCCCTGTTAGACAGCCAAGTTGGATATCCTCCCTGTTAGACAGCGTAGTCAGATATCCTCCCTGTTAGACAGCGTAGTTGGATATACTCCCTGTTAGACAGCGTAGTTGGATATCCTCCCTGTTAGACAGCGTAGTTGGATATCCTCCCTGTTAGACAGCGTAGTTGGATATCCTCCCTGTTAGATAGCATTATTGGATATCCTATTGACAGTCTAGTTGGGAAATGCTCCCTGTTTGGCAGCCTAATCGGATGGCTGTGAAGTATCTTGTGCACAGCGTTGAATATATCTCCATTTGACTTTGAATTGTGTATCGTTTGCTTACAGAATGGTGCAGTCGTTTGGGCTGGACTTTGAGAAGAGCATAGAGGGATCTGGCTCACAGATTAGCATGAAAGAACTATCTGGCGGGGCCAAAATCAACAGAATCTTTTATGAACGATTCCCATTTGAATTAGTTAAGGTAAATATCAGTAATGTTATTTAGCTTATCTCAGCAACCTGGGTAAAGTTCATCCCATTTACTAATTTTCCATATCTTCCAAATTCAGTTCACCACCAATAAGTGCACACATGATGACAAAACACATGTTACAAATTGCCCCACTAATCATAAGTATGCATGCAAGCACCCAGGACCACTCGGGGCTATATATAACTTAGGGCAATGCCCGTCGTGTCTCACTAACCGCTCTCAATGCTAACAACTTTATAGTGTAACATCCTCGTGGAAAGGAATTTATCACAGACGGCTCTGTAGTCCAGTGGTAACACGCCGGACTGGTAATCCAGGGATCGCAGGTTCGATCCCCCGTCTGACCCTAATAAAATTAACAGTCTTTCAGATGGGACATTAAACCGAGGTCTCGGGTCGGTGCTGTACACCGTAAAAGAACCAGAGGAGACTCTGGAATGGGTCTCTGTCTGTATCATGCACTATCCTCCAAAATCTAAAACGACTAATCTCTTCATGAGGCGTCGCTCATATGGGTAACCAGTAGTGACGATAAATAAACGTAAAACACACACGAATTTATATAATCTCTCAGCTTGTTTTCCAATCCATTTCAGATATCCTGTGTATACTGTATATACATTGAATGAACTGAATAAAATATGTTTAAACTAAGTTCATGTGAGGTATTGTTACAGCATTGTGTCTGTTCGTCATCCGTGAAAATGTTCAAATGTCTTCTATCCGTAACCATTGGGTCTATAGCCACCATTTATGGTCATGATACCTGGGTAGGTGGGGGATTACATAATTGTTAAAATCATGTCATGACGTAATCCAAGATGTCCACTGTCGAAAAATAGCACAAATTACGAAGCGCCAGCCGGAGTTTGACAAATCTTGGTGGGAATGATCGATGTCAATGCTCCTGTGGTCAAATGGGCATAACATTTTATTTTTGAGTGAATATGGTCAGGTCATATGTCAAATCGAAGGTATCGACAAGGCAATCAATTTTGTTATTTCAAATTTCTTCTTCACCCAAACCACTTTAGTCAATGGTAGCCAAATTTCACAGTTATAGGCCATGTATGAATAAAAATAACACAGATTCTTAAAACATCTTCTCACAAACCACCAGTCAGGTTTTGGCAACATTTGGTAGGAATGATCAATGTACAATGCTCTTTCAAAGTTGTCAAAATGGTGACCTCAGGGTAAAACATTAGTAAGGTACGCGATACACGGCCATCATGGCCGTCTTGTTTAGTGTTTAGCCGAATTGGCGACGGTGGAGGAAGACGTAATTGAAGCACAGATCAGTGGCTGGGTAGAACCACCAACCAGCTGGATATCTTCCTCCTGAAATTCGACACACCTGGTAGTATTTGAACCTATATCAGTGAGGGAAAAGTTATTTGAAGTCAATGACTGTAACCACTGAGCCACTGATGCCCCATTTACCAGTACTGACACTGTATTAGAGATTCAGCATATTTGAAATATGTGTAGGGTTTTAGAGTGAAGATACTCAAATTCAAAGATATAAACCAATTTCGCATATGGAGCAATTGTTTGGCCACAGCCGAAATTCAAGCAAATGGAAAGTAATAATTATGATTAATTATTTTGTTGTTTTCGTAAATAAATAAAAGAACTTGTTTGATACCAGAATAGTTCCAAATAGTTTCCTATAAAATATAATTTACATACTATTAATTGCAAGAAACAAATGTCGAATCAAAGTTCTTGTTAAGCTTCATTTCCACTAAACAAATCAGTCCTATTAACCCATTTCATTCTGGATACATTTAAAGGCTTTTGCAAACAACATAGATCCAGATTAGCCGCAGCATGACGATGCGTGCTGATCAGGATCTACGTTGTTTGCTACATAGCCAAGTGTTATGAAACATTTATTTCCCTTTGTTGCAATATGCCATTTGTCATTTTGAGTGTCCTGGAAAGAATGAAATTTATTTCTAAGTTGGAGTTTAAGATGCAGCAGATTTTTGGATACGATTTTGAACGAAAAACCTGCGTCTTATACATAAACGAGTACAGTAGACCTTTTCTAGAGTTGGAAGAATGGCCACCCTTGTTACCTTTTGAATCTAACTCAAAGTTTGTAGATGGAATTTCTACATGGACGTTCCTGTTTTATTTATAGATGGAATTTCTACATGGACGTTCCTGTTTTATTTATAAATGGAATTTCTACATGAATGTTCCTGTTTTATTTATAAATGGAATTTCTACATGGACGTTCCTGTTTTATTTATAAATGGAATTTCTACATGGACGTTCCTGTTTTATTTATAAATGGAATTTCTACATGGATGTTCCTGTTTTATTTATAGATGGAATTTCTACATGGACGTTCCTGTTTTATTTATAAATGGAATTTCTACATGGATGTTCCCGTTTTATTTATAAATGGAATTTCTACATGGACGTTCCTGTTTTATTTATAAATGGAATTTCTACATGGACGTTCCTGTTTTATTTATAGATGGAATTTCTACATGGATGTTCCCGTTTTATTTATATACTGAGTCAAAAAAGAAACGATACCTGGTGTTTATGTGTCTATAATTTCAACATTTATTAAGAAAATTCTTTGAAAATTCATAAGATGCTAGTCCAACATGATTGAAAGAGGAGCACATAAAGCATAATGAGCCTCCGAAACTGTCTGCTGCGTGATGACGTAATTCGTCGGACAGGGGTCTAATGGAGTTTTCACACAGACGTCAATACCGAGTATGGGCACCATTTGCGTCTCTCACTGCAATGCACCGCCGTCGCATCGAACGGAAGAGTGTCTGAATCTCTTGCTGGTCAATATTTGTCCACTCCTGACGCAAAACATTCCACAGTTGGTTTAACGTTACCGACTGACGTCGTCTGACGCGGCGGTCTAACGTATCCCACAAATGTTCTATGGGTGACAAGTCTGGTGACAAAGCAGGCCACGGCAGGGTTTAAATATTGTTCTGCTCCAATAATGTGGTGGAAATCCGAGCAGTATGACACCTGGCATTGTCCTGTTGGAACAGTTTGACATTTCTGTTGGCGTTAAAGAACGGCACAACAACTGGCGCAAGGATCTCATCACAGTACCGCTGGGCGTTTAGGTTCCTGTCCACCACTAACAGTTCAGTGCGACTGCCGAAGGTGATACCGCCCCACGCCATAACGATTCCGCCCCCGAACAGATCGACCTGATGTACACATGCGTCGGCGTAACGTTCACCGCGTCTGCGATATACCCGCTCTCTGCCATCCGCTCGACGCAAACAGAACCGCGATTCATCGCTAAACATCACCGAATTCCACTGTAACCGAATCCAGCGAGCACGTTCCGTCGTCCATTCCCGCCGTATGTCACGGTGACGTCGTGTTAGGATGGGTCCAACGTATGGCCGATAGGCACGAATGCCACGTTCACCGATCCATGTGTTCGATAACGTCGAAGTAGACGTGTTATCGTGATCCGCGTAACCCCGAGTCGATTTGCGACGTCACGCTGACGTAAACCGCCGTCAATCATGCCAATGGCACGCATTCTCTGATTGCGGTTTAGCCTAGGCATTTTGTTAGAGGTAACAATGGGTATGTAAGGTGTTTTTCCTCGATGATAATGCAATACCGGTACAATAAACCGGTTTTCCGATTTGTACATGTGTAGGAAGTTGTCTTTGTTGAGGAGCGAGTGCAAATCGGAAATTCGGCGTTCCAGGATTATCGGGTGTTTATTTACCTGTGTTTATGGTTGGCTGACGTTGCAATAAGATACCCGGTACATAATAATATATTAAACCTTTCTATGGTTTTATCCGCTTTACGTCATTTTTAGTTTGGTATCGTTTCTTTTTTGACTCAGTATAGATGGAATTTCTACATGGACGTTCCTGTTTTATTTATAGATGGAATTTCTACATGGACGTTCCTGTTTTATTTATAAATGGAATTTCTACATGGACGTTCCTGTTTTATTTATAAATGGAATTTCTACATGGACGTTCCTGTTTTATTTATAAATGGAATTTCTACATGGACGTTCCTGTTTTATTTATAAATGGAATTTCTACATGGACGTTCCTGTTTTATTTATAGATGGAATTTGATGAGAAGGAGCTACGGCGAGAGATCAGCTACGCAATCAAAAACATCCACGGTATCAGAACGGGCCTCTTCACGCCGGACATGGCATTTGAAGCGATTGTGAAGAAACAAATAGCAAAATTAAGACAGCCATCACTGAAGTGCATAGATATGGTTGTCATTGAATTGACAAATGTGATACATAAAAATACACAAAAGGTTTGTTGTACTGTGGGTACACACTCATTTTATGGTTTCTTGGAATGTGCTACATGCTGAGATATGCTAAGGAGTATTGCATGCTGAGATAGTTTGCCTCCGTGGTCGAATTGGTTAGGGTCGCTGACTTGTATACCACTGTAACCTATCATCACTGATGGTCACGGGTTTGAGCCCCGCTCAGACGGTGTCTCTTTTATATGAAAATGTTGGCAGTTTCTTAACAGAGGTTGGTGCACCCAAGTACTTGTTATCCTCTGGAGCCTGCCCAGGAAAGGTGTTGTTAGGTAAACTGCCTGCCGGCGATATAGCCCAAAATGGTGCTGATGCAGGCGTAAGACTTGAAATATAAATATAAGATATACATGCTGAGATATGCCAAGGAGTGTTGAATGCTGAGATATGCTAAGGAGTGTTGCATGACGAGATATACTAAGGAGTGTTGCATGCTGAGATATGCTAAGGAGTGCTACATGCTGAGATATGCTAAGGAGTGTTGCATGCTGAGATATGCTAAGGAGTGATGAATGCTGAGATATGCTAATGAGTGTTGCATGCTGAGATATGCTAAGGAGTTCTGCATGCTGAGATATGCTAAGGAGTGCTACATGCTGAGATATGCTAAGGTGTGTTGCATGCTGAGATATGCTAAGGAGTGATGAATGCTGAGATATGCTAATGAGTGTTGCATGCTGAGATATGCTAAGGAGTGCTGCATGCTGAGATATGCTAAGGAGTGTTGCATGCTGAGATATGCTGAGGAGTGTTGAATGCTGATATATGCTAAGGAGTGTTGCATGCTGATATATGCTAAGGAGTGCTGCATGCTGAGATATGCTAAGGAGTGTTGAACTCGGAGATATGCTAAGGAGTGTTGAACTCTGAGATATGCTAAGGAGTGTTGAATGCTGAGATATGCTAAGGAGTGTTGAACTCGGAGATATGCTAAGGAGTGTTGCATGCTGAGATATGCTAAGGAGTGCTGCATGCTGAGATATGCTAAGGAGTGTTGAACTCGGAGATATACTAAGGAGTGTTGCATGCTGAGATATGCTAAGGAGTGCTGCATGCTGAGATATGCTAAGGAGTGTTGAACTCGGAGATATGCTAAGGAGTGTTGAACTCTGAGATATGCTAAGGAGTGTTGAATGCTGAGATATGCTAAGGAGTGTTGAACTCGGAGATATGCTAAGGAGTGTTGAATGCTGAGATATGCTAAGGAGTGCTGCATGCTGAGATATGCTAAGGAGTGTTGAACTCTGAGATATGCTAAGGAGTGCTGCATGCTGAGATATGCCAAGGAGTGTTGAACTCTGAGATATGCTAAGGAGTGTTGAATGCTGAGATATGCTAAGGAGTGTTGCATGCTGAGATATGCTAAAGAGTGTTGAACTCTGAGATATGCTAAGGAGTGTTGAACTCTGAGATATGCTAAGGAGTAAGCTCCAAAGGATTGTCGTCCCCCTCATTTTCACTTGAAATTGATGTCTCCGGTGATGCAGTAACTGTACTTAATAAACTTCTGATGTATCAAACAGTGCTTTCTCCAGTATATGTCTAGTTCAGTTTTGAAATGATGTACAGTTTTAGCATTTACTATGTAGTCTAGTAATGGGTTCCAATCATTCACAACAAAGGAGTTTTTTTTAAATATGGAAATACAAATGTGGCAAGTTAACAAATTTTTTTTTTTGAAATATTCTGTTATATTTCTGAAATATTTGCAAAGTAAAAGCACATTTAAAGATATATTAAAATATAGATTGATTTAAACATAAAAGCCACTCTCTGTCGAGTACTTTGCACGATGCGTGTCAGTCCGAGGGTGGGATTTCCTTAACTGTAACTCTATGGAGGTGGTAGATTTATTTTCTCACCTGTCCTTTGTTCTAGATTCACTTTACGAATTATGCCAGCTTACCGGTATATATACATGTATGAATGGCGTATGAATTTACTATAAAGTGATGAAGTCATTGGAATGTGACAATTTACTCACAATGATGTTGATTGTCATTTAAAAGAAACACCACGTACATGCGAAGTTTAACGGTTAAATTTCTTTAATGCTAAATCTTTACATCCAGCACGGGTAAGGATTGAACTAATATATGACTTTAACCATCATACTAAAAGGAACTAATAAATAAGATTTAAAGGGAGATCAGTCACACTGTGATTAGAGGGGGGATGCTTACAAACAATGCAAGTGCATTGTGGGTCAAATGATAATAGTAGGCACATGAGCAACACATGAATGGTAGCGCTACATCATTGATTGCATCATCGATGACGTATCGCTGTTTTCATAATAACGTAACTTCACAGAGTTTACCGTTATCAAATGAAATGATATAAATTTGGATGCGGAAATAAATGGAAACTACCAGACTTGTTCATGATATCTAATTAGCATAAAGTAGTCCCCTTTTCTACCCGGGTAGACAGATTTATCTCACACCCACAAAAGTGGGTAAAGTCTGTCTATAGGTGAGAAAAACAGATGGGTTTATCCTTGACGCAATGCACCTGATGGGTTTATCCTTGACGCAATGCACCTGATGGGTTTATCCTTGATGCAATGCACCTGATGGGTTTATCCTTGACGCAATGCACCTGATGGGTTTATCCTTGGCGCAATGCACCTGATGGGTTTATCCTTGACGCAATGCACCTGATGGGTTTATCCTTGACGCAATGCACCTGATGGGTTTATCCTTGACGCAATGCACCTGATGGGTTTATCCTTGACGCAATGCACCTGATGGGTTTATCCTTGACGCAATGCACCTGATGGGTTTATCCTTGACGCAATGCACCTGATGGGTTTATCCTTGACCCTGATGGGTTTATCCTTGACGCAATGCACCTGATGGGTTTATCCTTGACGCAATGCACCTGATGGGTTTATCCTTGACCCGATGCACCTGATGGGTTTATCCTTGACCCAATGACCCTGATGGGTTTATCCTTGACCCGATGCACCTGATGGGTTTATCCTTGACCCGATGCACCTGATGGGGATAAACAAACACATTATGCTATTGATAAACAAACATATTATGTTATTGATAAACAAACACATTATGCTATTGATAAACAAACATATTATGTTATTGATAAACAAACACATTATGCTATTGATAAACAAACATATTATGTTATTGATAAACAAACACATTATGTTATTGATAAACAAACATATTATGTTATTGATAAACACACATATTGTGTTATTGATAAACAAACATATTATGTTATTGATAAACAAACATATTATGTTATTGATAAACAAACATATTATGTTATTGATAAACAAACATATTATGTTATTGATAAACAAACATATTATGTTATTGATAAACAAACATATTATGTTATTGATAAACAAACATATTATGTTATTGATAAACACACATATTATGCTATTGATAAACAAACATATTATGTTATTGATAAACAAACATTTTATATTATTGATAAACAAACATATTATGTTATTAGTTTAAACATTATTTATTTGTTCTGTTACATACACAACTATTATAAATGATTGTAAGACAAATAGGATTTGAAAACAAGCTTAATACAAAGCTTTTGTAAATTCATCTCCGTGATAAACATAAAGTCTAATTATGCGATTAAAGAAATTATATGTATTATGAAATAGTCAAGTTATAATATTGTTTGTTTTAAACAAAAATATAGTCCATATTTCCCGATTATGTTATTGATAAACAAACATACAAATAAATGGAGACAAAAACATAACATCCTTATCGGAGGACAGTTTGTTTCTGTATTATATGGTTTCATGGTTACTATTTGTAGATGAGTCGTTATCCAAGATTGAGGGAGGAAACGGAACGTATAATAAACTCGTGCGTACGAGAGCGGGAGGCAACGTGTAAAGATCAGCTTATGATGTTAGTTGACATACAGCTAGCTTATATGAACACAAACCACGAAGATTTCATAGGTTTTGCAAAGTAAGTGTCAAATAATGTCTATGTCACCTGGCAGTCTATATCCCTTCCTAGGCAACCCGGGCATGCTAGAGCTGTTACGATTGTGCCCTTAGGCAAGGCAACTCGGGCACGCTGGAGCTGTTACGATTGTGCCCTTAGTCAAGACAACTCGGGCACGCTGGAGCTGTTATGATTGTGCCCTTAGGCAAGGCAACTCGGGCACGCTGGAGCTGTTACAATTGTGCCCTTAGTCAAGGCAACTCGGGCACGCTGGCGCTGTTATGATTGTGCCCTTAGGCAAGGCATCTAGGCAACTCGGGCACGCTGGAGCTGTTACGATTGTGCCCTTAGGCAAGGCATCTAGGCAACTTGGGCACGCTGGAGCTGTTACGATTGTGCCCATAGGCAAGGCATCTAGGCAACTCGGGCACGCTGGAGCTGTTACGATTGTGCCCTTAAGGCAAGGCATCTAGGCAACTCGGGCACGCTGGATCTGTTACGATTGTGCTCTTAGGCAAGGCATCTAGGCAACTCGGGCACGCTGGATCTGTTACGATTGTGCTCTTAGGCAAGGCAACTCGGGCACGCTGGATCTGTTACGATTGTGCTCTTAGGCAAGGCAACTCGGGCACGCTGGAGCTGTTACGATTGTGCCCTTAGGCAAGGCATCTTTCCAACTCGTGCACGCTGGAGCTGTTATGATTGTGCCCTTACGCAAGGCATCTAGGCAACTCAGGCACGCTGGAGCTGTTACGATTGTGCCCTTAAGGCAAGGAATCTATGCAACTCGGTCACGCTGGAGCTGTTACGATTGTGCCCTTAGGCAAGGCAACTCGGGCACGCTGGAGCTGTTACGATTGTGCCCTTAGGCAAGGCATCTTTCCAACTTTGATCATAGAACCAAACATTCCCAATTCCACAGATATGCCCCGCGAGGTTATAAAACTTTTCTCAGATCTCAAACTCAAGCTCAAGTGATCTGATTGGTTGCTTCTGAGTGTTACTGTCAGCTGAACCTAATCAGGGTCCTTGTTCCCAAAATGGCGACCAATGGATCATTTATAATCTCTTTGTATGGATACACACATTTCAGTGAGTGACACCCATTCATACATGTATGTATGATGCCAAATACTGGATGTAATAAGAGTTGTCTCTAAATTTCAGTGCACAACAGAAGTCGGACAATACTACAAAAATAAAAGTGGGAAACCAGGTACACCATTTATAGTGCAGTGCATTTAGCCAAAAAAATGACCGAACCAGAGAAAAAAATTGAACAGATAGTGCACCTATATTGTCATCATCTATAAGGTTTCATCTTTCAGAAAAAATAAAATATTTTTAAATATAATTTTTTTCACGGTCAAGGTCACCAGGAATGGTAAAATCATGAAGTGACAATATATAGCATTATCCAAATATATTAACAGCATGTTTCCAACACGGGGCTAAAACTAGAGGCAGATTGGGGGGAAATAGAAATGTTTTTCATATAGTATATATAGAGGAATGCATGGCTAAATCAACAAAGTCCTCCATTGTGCCTCCCTTAAACTAATCCCTATTCTGAATGTCTACCCAGCACCAGATATCTATTATATATATGTCTAGCCCTGCCAGCACCAGATATCTATTATATATATGTTTAGCCCTGCCAGCACCAGATATCTATTATATATATGTCTAGCCCTGCCAGCACCAGATATCTATTATATATATATGTTTAGCCCTGCCAGCACCAGATATCTATTATATATATGTCTAGCCCTGCCAGCACCAGATATATATTATATATATGTCTAGCCCTGCCAGCACCAGATATATATTATATATATGTCTAGCCCTGCCCTGTCAGCACCAGATATCTATTATATATATGCCTAGCCCTGTCAGCACCAGATATCTATTATATATATGTCTAGCCCTGCCAGCACCAGATATCTATTATATATATGTCTAGCCCTGCCAGCACCAGATATCTATTATATATATGTTTAGCCCTGCCAGCACCAGATATCTATTATATATATGTCTAGCCCTGCCAGCACCAGATATATATTATATATATGTCTAGCCCTGCCAGCACCAGATATATATTATATATATGTCTAGCCCTGCCCTGTCAGCACCAGATATCTATTATATATATGCCTAGCCCTGTCAGCACCAGATATCTATTATATATATGTCTAGCCCTGCCAGCACCAGATATCTATTATATATATGTCTAGCCCTGCCAGCACCAGATATCTATTATATATATGTTTAGCCCTGCCAGCACCAGATATCTATTATATATATGTCTAGCCCTGCCAGCACCAGATATCTATTATATATATGTTTAGCCCTGCCAGCACCAGATATCTATTATATATATGTCTAGCCCTGCCAGCACCAGATATCTATTATATATATGTCTAGCCCTGCCAGCACCAGATATCTATTATATATATGTTTAGCCCTGCCAGCACCAGATATCTATTATATATATGTCTAGCCCTGCCAGCACCAGATATCTATTATATATATGTCTAGCCCTGCCAGCACCAGATATCTATTATATATATGTCTAGCCCTGCCAGCACCAGATATCTATTATATATATGTCTAGCCCTGCCAGCACCAGATATCTATTATATATATGTTTAGCCCTGCCAGCACCAGATATCTATTATATATATGTCTAGCCCTGCCAGCACCAGATATATATTATATATATGTCTAGCCCTGCCAGCACCAGATATATATTATATATATGTCTAGCCCTGCCCTGTCAGCACCAGATATCTATTATATATATGCCTAGCCCTGTCAGCACCAGATATCTATTATATATATGTCTAGCCCTGCCAGCACCAGATATCTATTATATATATGTCTAGCCCTGCCAGCACCAGATATCTATTATATATATGTTTAGCCCTGCCAGCACCAGATATCTATTA
>CM026400.1:27927724-28119782 GCA_014843695.1 Archivesica marissinica | reverse complement strand
AGCTGATACATCATACTAGTACATTATAAACAAGTGCTGTTAGCTGATACATCATGATAGTACATTATAAACAAGTGCTGTTAGCTGATACATCATGCTAGTACATTATAAACAAGTACTGTTAGCTGATACATCATGATAGTACATTATAAACAAGTGCTGTTAGCTGATACATCATACTAGTACATTATAAACAAGTGCTGTTAGCTGATACATCATACTAGTACATTATAAACAAGTGCTGTTAGCTGATACATCATACTAGTACATTATAAACAAGTGCTGTTAGCTGATACATCATACTAGTACATTATAAACAAGTGCTGTTAGCTGATACATCATGATAGTACATTATAAACAAGTGCTGTTAGCTGATACATCATGATAGTACATTATAAACAAGTGCTGTTAGCTGATACATCATGATAGTACATTATAAACAAGTGCTGTTAGCTGATACATCATGATAGTACATTATAAACAAGTGCTGTTAGCTGATACATCATACTAGTACATTATAAACAAGTGCTGTTAGCTGATACATCATACTAGTTAGTACATTGTAGACAAGTGCTGTTAGCTGATACATCATGATAGCACATTATAAACAAGTGCTGTTAGCTGATACATCATACTAGTTAGTACATTGTAGACAAGTGCTGTTAGCTGATACATCATGATAGTACATTATAAACAAGTGCTGTTAGCTGATACATCATACTAGTTAGTACATTGTAGACAAGTGCTGTTAGCTGATACATCATGATAGTACATTATAAACAAGTGCTGTTAGCTGATACATCATGATAGTACATTATAAACAAGTGCTGTTAGCTGATACATCATGATAGTACATTATAAACAAGTGCTGTTAGCTGATACATCATGATAGTACATTATAAACAAGTGCTGTTAGCTGATACATCATGATAGTACATTATAAACAAGTCTGTTAGCTGATACATCATGATGTACATTATAAACAAGTGCTGTTAGCTGATACATCATACTAGTACATTATAAACAAGTGCTGTTAGCTGATACATCATGATAGTACATTATAAACAAGTGCTGTTAGCTGATACATCATGATAGTACATTATAAACAAGTGCTGTTAGCTGATACATCATACGTTAGTACATTATAAACAAGTGCTGTTAGCTGATACATCATGATAGTACATTATAAACAAGTGCTGTTAGCTGATACATCATGATAGTACATTATAAACAAGTGCTGTTAGCTGATACATCATACTAGTACATTATAAACAAGTGCTGTTAGCTGATACATCATGATAGTACATTATAAACAAGTGCTGTTAGCTGATACATCATGATAGTACATTATAAACAAGTGCTGTTAGCTGATACATCATGCTAGTACATTATAAACAAGTGCTGTTAGCTGATACATCATGATATGTACATTATAAACAAGTGCTGTTAGCTGATACATCATACTAGTACATTATAAACAAGTGCTGTTAGCTGATACATCATGATAGTACATTATAAACAAGTGCTGTTAGCTGATACATCATACTAGTACATTATAAACAAGTGCTGTTAGCTGATACATCATACTAGTACATTATAAACAAGTGCTGTTAGCTGATACATCATACTAGTACATTATAAACAAGTGCTGTTAGCTGATACATCATAATAGTACATTATAAACAAGTGCTGTTAGCTGATACATCATGATAGTACATTATAAACAAGTGCTGTTAGCTGATACATCATGATAGTACATTATAAACAAGTGCTGTTAGCTGATACATCATATACTAGTACATTATAAACAAGTGCTGTTAGCTGATACATCATAATAGTACATTATAAACAAGTGCTGTTAGCTGATACATCATGATAGTACATTATAAACAAGTGCTGTTAGCTGATACATCATGATAGTACATTATAAACAAGTGCTGTTAGCTGATACATCATGATAGTACATTATAAACAAGTGCTGTTAGCTGATACATCATAATAGTACATTATAAACAAGTGCTGTTAGCTGATACATCATAATAGTACATTATAAACAAGTGCTGTTAGCTGATACATCATGATAGTACATTATAAACAAGTGCTGTTAGCTGATACATCATACTAGTACATTATAAACAAGTGCTGTTAGCTGATACATATAGTACATTATAAACAAGTCTGTTAGCTGATACATCATACTAGTACATTATAAACAAGTGCTGTTAGCTGATACATCATACTAGTACATTATAAACAAGTGCTGTTAGCTGATACATCATACTAGTACATTATAAACAAGTGCTGTTAGCTGATACATCATACTAGTACATTATAAACAAGTGCTGTTAGCTGATACATCATACTAGTACATTATAAACAAGTGCTGTTAGCTGATACATCATACTAGTACATTATAAACAAGTGCTGTTAGCTGATACATCATGATAGTACATTATAAACAAGTGCTGTTAGCTGATACATCATACTAGTACATTATAAACAAGTGCTGTTAGCTGATACATCATACTAGTACATTATAAACAAGTGCTGTTAGCTGATACATCATACTAGTACATTATAAACAAGTACTGTTAGCTGATACATCATACTAGTACATTATAAACAAGTGCTGTTAGCTGATACATCATACTAGTACATTATAAACAAGTGCTGTTAGCTGATACATCATGATAGTACATTATAAACAAGTGCTGTTAGCTGATACATCATGATAGTACATTATAAACAAGTGCTGTTAGCTGATACATCATACTAGTACATTATAAACAAGTGCTGTTAGCTGATACATCATACGTAGTACATTGTAGACAAGTGCTGTTAGCTGATACATCATGATAGTACATTATAAACAAGTGCTGTTAGCTGATACATCATACTAGTTAGTACATTGTAGACAAGTGCTGTTAGCTGATACATCATGATAGTACATTATAAACAAGTGCTGTTAGCTGATACATCATACTAGTTAGTACATTGTAGACAAGTGCTGTTAGCTGATACATCATGATAGTACATTATAAACAAGTGCTGTTAGCTGATACATCATGATAGTACATTATAAACAAGTGCTGTTAGCTGATACATCATGATAGTACATTATAAACAAGTGCTGTTAGCTGATACATCATGATAGTACATTATAAACAAGTGCTGTTAGCTGATACATCATGATAGTACATTATAAACAAGTGCTGTTAGCTGATACATCATGATAGTACATTATAAACAAGTGCTGTTAGCTGATACATCATACTAGTACATTATAAACAAGTGCTGTTAGCTGATACATCATGATAGTACATTATAAACAAGTGCTGTTAGCTGATACATCATACTAGTACATTATAAACAAGTGCTGTTAGCTGATACATCATACTAGTTAGTACATTGTAGACAAGTGCTGTTAGCTGATACATCATGATAGTACATTATAAACAAGTGCTGTTAGCTGATACATCATACGTTAGTACATTGTAGACAAGTGCTGTTAGCTGATACATCATGATAGTACATTATAAACAAGTGCTGTTAGCTGATACATCATACGTAGTACATTATAAACAAGTGCTGTTAGCTGATACATCATGATAGTACATTATAAACAAGTGCTGTTAGCTGATACATCATGATAGTACATTATAAACAAGTGCTGTTAGCTGATACATCATGATAGTACATTATAAACAAGTGCTGTTAGCTGATACATCATACGTAGTACATTATAAACAAGTGCTGTTAGCTGATACATCATGATAGTACATTATAAACAAGTTCTGTTAGCTGATACATCATGATGGTACATTATAAACAAGTGCTGTTAGCTGATACATCATACTAGTACATTATAAACAAGTGCTGTTAGCTGATACATCATGATAGTACATTATAAACAAGTGCTGTTAGCTGATACATCATGATAGTACATTATAAACAAGTGCTGTTAGCTGATACATCATACTAGTTAGTACATTGTAGACAAGTGCTGTTAGCTGATACATCATGATAGTACATTATAAACAAGTTCTGTTAGCTGATACATCATGATGGTACATTATAAACAAGTGCTGTTAGCTGATACATCATACTAGTACATTATAAACAAGTGCTGTTAGCTGATACATCATGATAGTACATTATAAACAAGTGCTGTTAGCTGATACATCATACTAGTACATTATAAACAAGTACTGTTAGCTGATACATCATACTAGTACATTATAAACAAGTGCTGTTAGCTGATACATCATGATAGTACATTATAAACAAGTGCTGTTAGCTGATACATCATACTAGTACATTATAAACAAGTGCTGTTAGCTGATACATCATACTAGTACATTATAAACAAGTGCTGTTAGCTGATACATCATACTAGTACATTATAAACAAGTGCTGTTAGCTGATACATCATACTAGTACATTATAAACAAGTGCTGTTAGCTGATACATCATACTAGTACATTATAAACAAGTACTGTTAGCTGATACATCATAATAGTACATTATAAACAAGTGCTGTTAGCTGATACATCATGCTAGTACATTATAAACAAGTGCTGTTAGCTGATATATCATGATGGTACATTATAAACAAGTGCTGTTAGCTGATACATCATACTAGTACATTATAAACAAGTGCTGTTAGCTGATACATCATGATAGTACATTATAAACAAGTACTGTTAGCTGATACATCATGATAGTACATTATAAACAAGTACTGTTAGCTGATACATCATGATAGTACATTATAAACAAGTACTGTTAGCTGATACATCATGATAGTACATTATAAACAAGTGCTGTTAGCTGATACATCATAATGGTACATTATAAACAAGTGCTGTTAGCTGATACATGATAATGGTACATTATAAACAAGTGCTGTTAGCTGATACATCATGATAGTACATTATAAACAAGTGCTGTTAGCTGATACATCATACTAGTACATTATAAACAAGTGCTGTTAGCTGATACATCATACTAGTACATTATAAACAAGTGCTGTTAGCTGATACATCATACTAGTACATTATAAACAAGTGCTGTTAGCTGATACATCATACTAGTACATTATAAACAAGTGCTGTTAGCTGATACATCATACTAGTACATTATAAACAAGTGCTGTTAGCTGATACATCATGATAGTACATTATAAACAAGTGCTGTTAGCTGATCTTGTTGTAGTTATACATGTGGACTATGTGTAAAGCACTGTTGATCATTTTAAACTATTATGTATCTAAATGATTAATATTCACTGATAAATCTCATTTTAACCCCGTGAACAGAAGTTACCTCCCTTGATTGTTTCAGGTTATTCGAAAGGGCTGGCTAACATTGCATAATATAAGTTTTATGAAGGGAGGATCCAAGGACTTCTGGTTTGTTCTCACTGCCGAGAGCTTGGCGTGGTTTAAAGATGAAGAGGTGAGTAAACGTGAATTGTGATATCTTAATAAATATATATCGTTATCTCGATAAAATTATGCGTCACACCTAGCAGATTGGGTCTTGAATAAACTGTATAATGAAATGTAATATTTACAGCATCGTTTCATGTGTAACTTTATCCTGCTCACAATGGTAATATGATGTGACATTGCAATGTAGATAGCATATACGAGAGCATTTCTGATCAATGTTTTATACCCAGAGCCAAGTAAGGAAATACACATCACAACGCTAATCCTTCAATGAGTGTGACTGGAATCATATGTCAATCTTATCACAAATAGCATGGCCTGTGTCTGAATTCCAAAATTGAAAGTTAGAACACAGCCTCAACGAAAGGATTCAGGCTTAAAGTCTCCTGTGCTATATTTCTTCAAATGGAAAATATTAAACTAAATTTGACTATTGACACCAATCACAATATTATTAGCGATTTTGTAAACAAATATCTGTAACATGAAGTATTTGTAAGTAAAGTATTTTCGTAAACATCAAGTGTATTATTGAATGAATAATTTCGGGGAACGGACAATATCCCCCCCGTATATTTTGACCCAGGCGGACAATATCCCCCCATCAAAAAGACAGGGCGGACAATATCCCCCCCGTAGAAAATCACAGGGCGAACAATATCCCCCCCATCAAAAAGACAAGGCGGACAATATCCCCCCGTAGAAAACCACATTAACAAGCTTTATTTTATTTCTGTATAAGTAATATTGTGTCACATTGTGATATTTTGTCCATCTTTGACCTTAGTTTTGGGCTCATAATGTGTTCACTTGATTTGTTTGATTGCTTCTTTCAACTGCACTGATTGGTAAATGGACTTTGATTATGTTAATTGTTTGTTTGGCTAATTGAAGATTTGATTGCGAAAACGACAGCCAGTTTCCTGTTCGCGATTGGCGAGTGTATAAGACTGTGAACAATTCTTAGGTTTCGCCACTATGTGCTAAATGACAAGTCTCAATTAGCACTTTCGTGAATAAGACTATAATAAACACCAAAATTCACACAAAATATCGCACTGTCCTACATCATTATTTATCATGCTTATGTGCTTGTATACGGAAATAAATGTTGTTAACCCATTCTTGTTAGTTACTCTTTCCCTGTCCTATGATTTTTCTACGGGGGGGATATTGTCCGCCCTAGGATTATCCACGGGGGGGATATTGTCCGCCTTGTATTTTTGATGGGGGGGGATATTGTCCGCCCTGTCATTTTTGACAGGGGGGATATTGTCCGCATGGGTCAAAATATATGGGGGGGATATTGTCCTACACTAAATAATTTCTATTTGGAAATATAATAATTTCCAGTATTTACAATTTCTAATAAGCTACTCATTGAAATATCAGTAATATAGGGCAAACACACCTCCACAACCACTTCCCACAAGGTGTTGCTCCCACCCATTATATACTACTAATATTTCACTTAGCGGCATAGTCTAATGAAATGCACTTGGGACTTTAAGGAAATTATATATTGAAATTTTGGAAACTCCTGAGCAAATTAGCGTGCCAATAGTAAGTGGTTTCCAGGAAGTGATTTCCATGGTTTCCAGTAAGTGGTTTCCAGGAAGTGATTTCCATGGTTTCCAGTAAGTGGTTTCCATGGTTTCCAGTTAGTAAATGGTTGAACCAGGGTATTACTGGATTTCTATCTGCTTTATTGAGGTCATCTAAAAATAGTTTGGTTTGCAAATGTCCCTGCTATTTTGTGTTCACTCTTTGAAGTCTGAAAAATTACCATTTTGGACAACAACAAAAAACTCAGATCATAAATTGAAAATAATATTATGGCCTTTTTTAGCACAAAAATTTACCCAGAGAGCAAATTCTTGTTTAATAAATGTAATGATAATGATTGAAAATGTAACTAACTTACAGATTACATTGTGAATAGATGTGGAAACTTCATGATAACTGTAACTTACAGGTATTCCACCTCTGTGTGCTCCAGCTCTATGTGCTCCAGCTCTAGGTGCTTCAGCTCTGGGAGCTCCAGCTCTATGTGCTCCAGCTCTAGGTGCTTCAGCTCTAGGTGCTCCAGCTCTATGTGCTCCAACTCTAGGTGCTCCAGCTCTATGTGCTTCAGCTCTGGGTGCTCCAGCTCTATGTGCTTCAGCTCTGGGTGCTCCAGCTCTAGGTGCTCCAGCTCTATGTGCTCCAGCTCTAGGTGCTCCAGCTATAGGTGCTCCAACTCTAGGTGCTCCAGCTCTATGTGCTTCAGCTCTGGGTGCTCCAGCTCTAGGTGCTCCAGCTCTGGATGCTCCAGCTCTAGGTGCTCCAACTCTAGGTGCTCCAGCTGTGAGTGCTCCAGCTCTAGATGCTCCAACTCTAGGTGCTCCAGCTCTAGGTGCTCCAGCTCTGGGTGCTCCAGCTCTAGATGCTCCAACTCTAGGTGCTCCACCTGTGAGTGCTCCAGCTCTAGATGCTCCAACTCTAGGTGCTCCAGCTCTATGTGCTTCAGCTCTGGGTGCTCCAGCTCTATGTGCTTCAGCTCTGGGTGCTCCAGCTCTAGGTGCTCCAGCTGTGAGTGCTCCAGCTCTAGATGCTCCAACTCTAGGTGCTCCAGCTCTAGGTGCTCCAGATCTGAGTGCTCTATTTTCTATGCTCGAGTAATAATCATTTACCTTTGTCGAAATTATATATAATAATAATACAGATATACAGATCATTAAAACATCGGTAGACATGATTTTCTGCCCTTTTCTTTTCTACCAATAATATTCAAATGTACCTTAATTGTCTATATGTAAGATGCAGGTTTTTTCATCCAAATTTGTATCCTGTCTGCTGCGTCGTTTAGAACTATCTTTCATTGATTCCAGGACTAAATCGGCAAATGGTGTATTACAACAAAGGGAAATAAATGGTTCATACTATTTTTCTCTAAGTCCTGTACATGCCATATTTATTCTGGATGTCATTGACTCTAAATATCTACATCGTGTGGAAAATCATTCAAAATTAAAAATGTTATTTAATTTAAAATAAAAAATAGAAAATCTAGATATAAAATAGATTATTTCAATATTAAAATCATCAACACCAATTTTTTATTGAAAGACAATTAAGCGTGGTTCACAGTAAATATCTTCAGCAAACTTTGTAAACAACCAATTACCTACTGCTGTTTGTGCTGCTATTTTTAAGATTGACAAGTTTGACTAGGTGTTGACTTGATGAAATTAAGTCATGTTAACTACTAGTACTTTTCGTGATATACTCACTTACTGACACATGTCGTACACGCTATTGTATAAATAAAGTTATGAGCAGATTTTGATGATCGGAGTATCACAGACGGATCTGTAGTCCAGTGGTTACACGCTGGACTGGTAATCCAGGGATCGCAGGTTCGATAATAAAATTAACAGTCTTTCAGCTGGGACATTAAACCGAGGTCTCGTATCGGTGCTGTACACCGTGCACATAAAAGAACCAGGGGAGACTCTGGAATGGGCCTCTGTCTGTATCATTGTACTATCCTCCAAAAATCTAAAATGACTAATCTCTTCAGGAGGCGTCGCTCATATGGGCAACTGATAGCGACGATAAATAAACGTAAAACACACACACATTTTGATGATCGTACACACACAGCACATGAGAAGTTAACCGCCTATGCCGAAGCACATGGGTATGCAGAGCAGCAGGTAGAGAATATGGCATTTAGTGGTCATACACCATGCCCATTTTCACGACTCGTAATACTTATGAATCACAGTCAGTGTTTATATATTTATTTTTTTAAAGATATTTGGTAATTTTACTCACTGTAAGATTATGTGGGTTTTATACAGCAAATAAGCCGTTTTCTCTGTTTTGTTTAACTGTGTGTCATACTCCCATGCGACCTATATATAGATGATTACGGTACATGTTATTCAAACTAGTATCTGTTAGTACCCCCTATCCCTCACACCGCCTCCCTGCAACGCCTCCCTGCAACTTGCACCTTGTACTGGATGCTTACCATATAATGTACCATCATTGTCACAGATTCTATACCAACAGGCTAGCTTCATGCTATATTTGGCGTGGAACCAAATGCTAGCTTATAGATAGATAGTTTTATTCTGGTAAAAATAGAATATATGTCATAAAACAAATACAAAATCAATGTCAACATAGTACATGTGAGCATTAACGTGCAGAGTAGATGACATATAATCAATGTCAACATAGTACATGTGAGCATTAACGTGCAGAGTAGATGACATATAATCAATGCCAACATAGTACATGTGAGCATTAACGTGCAGAGTAGATGACATATAATCAATGTCAACATAGTACATGTGAGCATTAACGTGCAGAGTAGATGACATATGATCAATGCCAACATAGTACATGTGAGCATTAACGTGCAGAGTAGATGACATATGATCAATGCCAAGGATAACACTAACAGAGAGCAACAAAGCTCTCTTATTTCCATTGTGGTCCTTAGAGTTAATCATAGGACATCGGAAAGGCAAATTAGTCAATCAAATTATTGCACATAGTGAATTACAGTAACATAGCACATGATTGCATGAATATTTATATAATATCACAGGGAATTGCCTGACATTGAACAGGTATTAAACTATTTACTAAAACTCAATACATTTGAAATAAAACATTAAATGAAATAAAAATAATGACCAGATAAAAGGACTAGATTGATACTGATTGTATAAAATGTTCCTTCACAGATTTTTTAAACTGATTGTGATTACTAATAGATCTAAAATGTGATGGCAACCCATATCAGGCGGGGAACCAAATGCTAGTAGCTTCGTGCCATATCGGCCCGGGGAACCAACTGCTAGTAGCTTCGTGCCATATCGGGCGGGAACCATAAGCTAGCCTCATGCCATATCGGTCGGGGAACCAAATGCTAGCTTCATGCCATATCGGTCGGGGAACCAAATGCTAGCTTCATGCCATATCGACCTGGGGAACCAAATGCTAGCTTCATGCCATATCGGCCCGGGGAACCAAATGCTAGCTTCATGCCATATCGGCCCGGGGAACCAAATGTTAGCTTCATGCCATATCGGCCCGGGGAACCAAATGCTAGCTTCATGCCATATCGGCCCGGGGAACCAAATGTTAGCTTCATGCCATATCGGCCCGGGGAACCAAATGCTAGCTTCATGCCATATCGGCCCGGGGAACCAAATGCTACTGTTGTTATTATTTTTACATTAACATCTATAAAGAATCCGGCAGTCTGCCAGGACAGGTATCGGTCTTGTTCCCAGCAGCAGTTTGTTTGTCTGGTTCCCAGCAGTGGTTTGTGTGTCTGGTTCCCAGCAAGGGTTAGTCTTCAAGACTTCACTACAGCATTGGTTTGTCTGGTCCCCCGCATCAGTTGGTCTGGTCCACAGCATTGGTTAGTTTTGTCCCCAGGGGTTTGTCTGATTCCCAACAAGGGTTGGTCAGGCTACCTGTTTCGATTGTTATGGTACCAGTGTAGAGGCTGGTTGGTATCCGGCAAATAGGGATTCAAATAGTATGAGTTGTACCTTGCTCTCAACTCATTTAAGTTAGGATAGCCAAGGGAACCACGAGTTTCCATGGGTTACAGATGGCTTGCAAAGAAATAACAGTTTATCTTAGCAACAAGCATTAAACACATAGCATTGATGATATAGAAGTTTATGGCGGGCCTCGTATAAGATACAATACTAGATAAGCTGTGTCTATATGGCGGGCCTCGTATATGGCGGGCCTCATATATGGCGGGCCTCATATAAGATACAATACTAGATAAGCTGTGTCTATATGGCGGGCCTCGTATATGGCGGGTCTCGTATAAGATACAATACTAGATACGCTATGTCTATATGGCGGGCCTCGTATAAGCTACAATACTAGATAAGCTGTGTCTATATGGCGGGCCTCGTATAAGATACAATACTAGATAAGCTGTGTCTATATGGCGGGCCTCGTATATGATGGGCCTCGTATAAGATACAATACTAGATAAGCTGTGTCTATATGGCGGGCCTCGTATATGGCGGGCCTAGTATAAGATACAATTCTATATAAGTTGTGTCTATATGGCGGACCTCGTATATGGTGGGCCTCGTATATGGCGGGCCTCGTATATGGTGGGCCTCGAATATGACGGGTCTCGTATATGGCGTACCTCGTATATGACGGGCCTCGTATATGGCGGGCATCGTATATGGCGGACCTCGTATATGGCTGGCATCGTATATGGCGGACCTTGTATATGACGGGCCTCGTATATGGCGGACCTCATATATGACGGGCCTCGTATATGACGGGCCTCGTATATGGCGGACCTCGTATATGGCGGGCATCGTATATGGTCGGCCTCGTATATGGCGGGCCTCGTATATGGTGGGCCTCGTATATGGCGGGCCTTGTATATGGTGGGCCTCGTATATGATGGGCCTCGTATATGACGGGCCTCATATATGGCGGGCCTCGTATATGGTGGGCCTCGTATATGACGGGCCATGTATAAGATGCCTTGAAATCAGAGGCTTTATCCTAACTCATTTTACTGTACATTTTACTGTACCAGAACCAACTAAGCAGAGCATGTGTTTAGTGTAACCCACTGTTTCCGCCTCCAATGGTGTCATAGTCAGTTGCTGACATGGATAGATCTTGGGACAAGTCATCAAATATAAGTTTATAAAGATAATGAAGCATGTGGTTTTTGTCTTTTATATAAATTCTAACAAAAATCATTGTCATACACAATTGTTTGTTTATTATCAAGAATTGCAGCCTGCAGCCCAATGTAATGAATTACAGCCTGCAGTTTAGCCCTGTGTAGTGAATTACAGCCTGCAGTTTAGCCCTGTGTAGTGAATTACAGCCTGCAGATTAGCCCTGTGGCATCTGACTGTTTATTAATTATGTAGTTCTCCGTCGACCTCTGGGGTGGGGCAGTTTGTTGTTTATTATGGAGTTCTCCGTCGACCTCTGGGGTGGGGCAGTTTGTTGTTTATTATGGAGTTCTCCCTCGACCTCTTGGGTGGGGCAGTTTGTTGTTTATTATGGAGTTCTCCGTCAACCTCTTGGGTGGGGCAGTTCATTGTTTATTATGGAGTTCTCCCTCGACCTCTGGGGTGGGGCAGTTTGTTGTTTATTATGAAGTTCTCCGTCGACCTCTGTGATGGGGCAGTTTGTTGTTTATTATGGAGTTCTCCCTCGACCTCTGTGATGGGGCAGTTTGTTGTTTATTATGGAGTTCTCCCTCGACCTCTGTGATGGGGCAGTTTGTTGTTTATTATGGAGTTCTCCGTCGACCTCTGTGATGGGGCAGTTTGTTGTTTATTATGGAGTTCTCCGTCGACCTCTGTGATGGGGCAGTTTGTTGTTTATTATGGAGTTCTCCGTCGACCTCTGTGATGGGGCAGTTTGTTGTTTATTATGGAGTTCTCCATCGAACTCTGGGGTGGGGCAGTTCGTTGTTTATTCGTATGTTTTGAGACAGCCCTCAGCCTTGGGTATGGGGCAGGTGATTGTGGTTTATTACAGTTTGAGCTTGAGACCACCACTATGCATAGCTTATTGTTAAGTAATTTTGGGACAGCTGAGAGGCACATATGGTAATACAATTGCACATATTTCGCTGGATTTGTTTGAGATGCATGATGTGTGACCAGCTTTTACCATCTGAATGTTCTGCATGCTTTATATAGCTGCATTTGCCAGTTGCCTACACATGTTTGGGGTGTGCATCATGTATTTAACTCTGTAACCAGCTTTGAGCTTGTACACTATACAAGCTTGTACACTATACAACCATAAACTATAATTTAGCTGTATACATGTAGAAGACTTTAACTGTATCTTAAAAAGCATGTTCTTCAAAATTGTACCTTCATGTAAAACTCCTGTAACATGTAGTGAATAGATGGTTCTTGCGTCAACTACTGTAACATGGCTGTAGTGAATGGTTCTTGCGACAAGATTTAGACATTGATTTTAAAGTCACTATGTCTAAGATCAAGTTCACAGGAGCCTTAAAGCAGCATTATATTGTATGAAATAAAATATATTTGAAAAATTCAATTTTTACGTATGGGTAACAATGCTGCTACACATTCTAACATTATACTTTGTATGCTTATGTTCATTTGGTAAACAGTGTTTTTTTTGGCGATAAAACAAACTCCAAACCGAAAGGAGGACTTTCCTACATTGATGGTGATATTAACCCCCTACATTGATGGTAATATTAACCCTACATTGATGGTAATATTACTCCCCTACATTGATTGTAATATTACCCCCTACCTTGATGGTAATATTAACCCCTACATTGAGGGTAATATTAACCCCCTACATTGATGGTAATATTAACCCCCTACATTGATGGTAATATTAACCCCCTACATTGAGGGTAATATTAACCCCCTACATTGATGGTAATATTAACCCCCTACATTGAGGGTAATATTAACCCCCTACATTGATGGTAATATTAACCACCTACATTGAGGGTAATATTAACCCCCTACATTGAGGGTAATATTAACCCCCTACATTGATGGTAATATTAACCCCCTACATTGATGGTAATATTAACCCCCTACATTGATGGTAATATTAACCCTACATTGATGGTAATATTAACCCCCTACATTGATGGTAATATTACTCCCCTACATTGATGGTAATATTAACCCCCTACATTGATGGTAATATTAACCCCCTACATTGATGGTAATATTAACCCCCTACATTGATGGTAATATTAACCCCCTACATTGATGGTAATATTAACCCTACATTGATGGTAATATTACTCCCCTACATTGATGGTAATATTAACCCCCTACATTGAGGGTAATATTAACCCCCTACATTGAGGGTAATATTAACCCCCTACATTGATGGTAATACTAACTGTGAATAAAACTTGTGTTATAGGCGAATATGGAAGGTTAGTTGTTAAACTGGAGAATACATTGTTTACTTGATACATATCTCTCATGCAATTTAGAATGAAAAGAAGGTCAATTCTATGTACTAAGAACAATCACAACTTTCCATTAAATTGCAAAGTTTGTTACAGACGGATCTGTAGTCCAGTGGTAACACGCTGGACTGGTAATCCAGGGATCGCGGGTTCGATCCCCTGTCAGACCCTAATAAAATTAACAGTCTCTCAGATGGGACTTTAAGCTGAGGTCTCGTGTCGGTGCTTTACACCATGCATGTCTCTGTCTGTATCATTGCACTATCCTCCAAAAATCTAAAATGACTAATCTCTTCAGGAGGCGTCGCTCATATGGGCAACCGGTAGCGACGATAAATAAATGTAAACACACACACACACACAAAGTTTGTTGTTGACACCTATCAGTTCTGCAGCCAGCAAATTGTGTACTTGACTGTTTATTCATTAATGCATGTTCTTCCCCTCTATATAATATGGTATGAAGAGTTTTACTAGTGAAACATTTGAAACACATGTAGTGATATCAACAGTTAGGCAGATAATTCGGACATGTTTATTAACATCAAATACATCTATGTTGTAAGAGAGGAGTTGCATCTGTTTCAATAGACTTTTAATCGTGGTCATGATTGTTGATATTGATACAGATAGGCAGGAAAGCTATTAAGCTGTTACAATGCTAGGCAGGTTCCATGAAGGTTTTGGTTAGTTAGGCAGATGTGAATACATAAGTGTTGCCAAATGAAATTTGATGCTTTGTGAATAGAACGCATATGCCAATGGTTTTGTTCAATGCTCAAGCTGGTAACGTACAAGAGAAAACTGGTGCCATGAATGTTTCGAATAAGCAATTGTGAATAGGTTGGCAGTAGTATTATATAGTAAAGTTTCTCATGTGAGTGGCTGATGCTGTTGCTCAGGGAATTCCCGTTTATAAATAGAAATTCCCTCAACATCAACATCAGCCACTCACAGGAGAAACTTTACCATACTACTGTTGACAAATGTTAATAGACAGCAGGTGCCAAGGAAATTGTCACATAGACTTGATAGTTAGGCAAATGTGAATAGAAAGCAGGTGCCAAGGAAATTGTCACATAGACTTGATAGTTAGGCAAATGTGAATAGAAAGCAGGTGCCAAGGAAATTGTCACATAGACTTGATAGTTAGACAAATGTGAATAGAAAGCAGGTGCCAAGGAAATTGTCACATAGACTTGATAGTTAGGCAAATGTGAATAGAAAGCAGGTGCCAACGAAATTGTCACATAGACTTGATAGTTAGGCAAATGTGAATAGAAAGCAGGTGCCAAGGAAATTGTCACATAGACTTGATAGTTAGGCAAATGTGAATAGAAAGCAGGTGCCAAGGAAATTGTCACAGACTTGATAGTTAGGCAAATGTGAATAGAAAGCAGGTGCCAAGGAAATTGTCACAGACTTGATAGTTAGGCAAATGTGAATAGAAAGCAGGTGCCAAGGAAATTGTCACATAGACTTTATAGTTAGGCAAATGTGAATAGAAAGCAGGTGCCAAGGAAATTGTCACATAGACTTGATTATTAGGCAAATTTGAATAGAAAGCAGGTGCCAAGGAAATTGTCACATAGACTTGATAGTTAGGCAAATGTGAATAGAAAGCAGGTGCCAAGGAAATTGTCACATAGACTTTATAGTTAGGCAAATGTGAATAGAAAGCAGGTGCCAAGGAAATTGTCACATAGACTTTATAGTTAGGCAAATGTGAATAGAAAGCAGGTGCCAAGGAAATTGTCACATATACTTTATAGTTAGGCAAATGTGAATAGAAAGCAGGTGCCAAGGAAATTGTCACATAGACTTTATAGTTAGGCAAATGTGAATAGAAAGCAGGTGCCAAGGAAATTGTCACATAGACTTGATTATTAGGCAAATGTGAATAGAAAGCAGGTGCCAAGGAAATTGTCACATAGACTTGATAGTTAGGCAAATGTGAATAGAAAGCAGGTGCCAAGGAAATTGTCACATAGACTTGATAGTTAGGCAAATGTGAATAGAAAGCAGGTGCCAAGGAAATTGTCACATAGACTTGATAGTTAGGCAAATGTGAATAGAAAGCAGGTGCCAAGGAAATTGTCACATAGACTTGATAGTTAGGCAAATGTGAATAGAAAGCAGGTGCCAAGGAAATTGTCACATAGACTTGATAGTTAGGCAAATGTGAATAGAAAGCAGGTGCCAAGGAAATTGTCACATAGACTTGATAGTTAGGCAAATGTGAATAGAAAGCAGGTGCCAAGGAAATTGTCACATAGACTTGATAGTTAGGCAAATGTGAATAGAAAGCAGGTGCCAAGGAAATTGTCACATAGACTTGATTGTCAGGCAAATGTGAATAGAAAGCAGGTGCCAAGGAAATTGTCACATAGACTTGATAATTAGGCAAATGTGAATAGAAAGCAGGTGCCAAGGAAATTGTCCAATAGTTAGGCGTTCAATAGGGAAATGTGAAGAACTTGGTGGTAATTGTTACAGGAGAAAGAGAAGAAGTACCTGTTGACCTTGGATGGTTTGGTACTTCGGGATATTGAGTCGGGATTCTTTACTCGACATCCCATCTTTGCTGTCTTCAACTCTGAAAATAGGTAACCATTTTGTTCACGGTACCTGTCACATGAGCAGCTTGTTGGTGGTCACATGATGCTTAGAACATTCTTGTAACATGATTAGAATATTGACTAGGTAGCACAATAAACAACAACTAGTAGTAGTTATAAATAACACCCAACATTAAATGTACAAAGAAAACAATTAACTTTATATTTTTACAAATATTTAAAGCCACAAATAAATTTTTTCATTCAATTTTTATTTTTTCACTAAATTTTCAATTTTTTAAAAATTACTAAGCAAATTACATTTAAACGTGGCAACAATTACGATATTGTAATTTTATTCATTTAGAAGTAATGTGATTTTCAGAATTTAGTTAAATGTTTGTAATGACCATGTGAGCCCCACTGGAGCCGTTACGATTGTGCCCTTAGGCAAGGCATTTAAATTCCACATTGCCTCTTCTCTCTCCCTCGTGGCGATGGATTCCATCAGGAATGAGGTCTCGAGAGTGATTTATATAAGTTGAAATAACTTGTTTCGCAATTGAGCTAAAATAAATTTGTATAAACTAATGACCATGTGACCATCAGAATTATGATCATGTGACAAAGTCATAGTAGTCATGCATATTCATTGGTTGTGGAGTGTATGTTACTAATATGATGCATGATCAGTATTTATAGATGTTGTATAGCTTAGGAGCATGCTTGATTGATATATGTGCTTACACATGTGTGGTTGGTTTATGCACAGTGTTGCAGTGTTGAGGTCTGTCTTATGTTGATCCTTTTGATTCAGGCTTACTGTTTACAATGCTTTGTGCAGATTCAGGAGTTCAGCTTAATGAAGGGTTAAGTGAGGGGGGTGGTGAGGGGCAGTGCCCACTAAGTGAGGGTGGAGGGCTGGTGAGGGGCGGTGCCCACTAAGTGAGGGTGGATGGTGGGTGAGGGGCGGTGCCCACTAAGTGAGGGGGCGGGTGAGGGACGGTGCCCACTAAGTGAGAGGGTGGGTGAGGGAAGGTGCCCACTAAGTGAGGGGGGTTGGTGAGGGGCGGTGCCCACTAAGTGAGGGGGTGGGTGAGGGACGGTGCCCACTAAGTGAGGGGGTGGGTGAGGGGCGGTCCCCACTAAGTTAGGGGGGTGGGTGAGGGGCAGTACCCACTAAAGTGAGGGGGTGGGTGAGGGACGGTGCCCACTAAGTGAGGGAGGGGGTGGATGAGGGACAGTGCCCACTAAGTGAGGGAGGGGGTGGGATGAGGGACTGTGCCCAGTATCTCACTCCTATTTTTGAGGAAATTGCCGTATGGCCAAACGATATGCTAGATTCTCATCACCAATATATTGATTTTGTTCATACTAATATTCATTCCCCCCTAGAAAATGCCACCCTCTGCTCCCCATAGAAGGCCCCCATTGCCCCCATTTGGACACAGATTGGATGGGAATCTAGCAATTAAGTGTATAATGATGTAATCATGAAATTGAATAACAGATAGATAGTTAGAGGGGAATGGTACTTAGTCTGGATCTGCACATAAATGTGTCACGCTATTTATTTCTAGCTATTTATAGCTTCGTTCTTATTTTCAAAACAATTCACAGGAAAGCCTTTGGGAAACTCTAGACAAACAAATAAATCATACACCTAACATGCTATACTAACCCAATACACACTAAATAAACCATACACCTAACATGCTATACTAACCCAATACACACTAAATAAACCATACACCTAACATGCTATACTAACCCAATACACACTAAATAAACCATACACCTAACATGCTATACTAACCCAATACACACTAAATAAACCATACACCTAACATGCTATACTAACCCAATACACACTAAATAAACCATACACCTAACATGCTATACTAACCCAATACACACTAAATAAACCATACACCTAACATGCTATACTAACCCAATACACACTAAATAAACCATACACCTAACATGCTATACTAACCCAATACACACTAAATAAACCATACATCTAACATGCTATACTAACCCAATACACACTAAATAAACCATACACCTAACATGCTATACTAACCCAATACACACTAAATAAACCATACATCTAACATGCTATACTAACCCAATACACACTAAATAAACCATACACCTAACATGCTATACTAACCCAATACACTAAATAAACCATACACCTAACATGCTATACTAACCCAATACACACTAAATAAACCATACACCTAACATGCTATACTAACCCAATACACACTAAATAAACCATACACCTAACATGCTATACTAACCCAATACACACTAAATAAACCATACATCTAACATGCTATACTAACCCAATACACACTAAATAAACCATACACCTAACATACTATACTAACCCAATACACACTAAATAAACAATACACCTAGCATGCTATACTAACCCAATACACACCAGATAAACCATACACCTAACATGCTATACTAACCCAATACACACTAAATAAACCATACACCTAACATGCTATACTAACCCAATACATACTAAATAAACCATACACCTAACATGCTATACTAACCCAATACACACTAAATAAACCATACACCTAACATACTATACTAACCCAATACACACTAAATAAACCATACACCTAACATACTATACTAACCCAATACACACTAAATAAACCATACACCTAACATGCTATGCTAACCCAATACACACCAGATAAACAAATAAATCATACACCTAACATGCTATGCACATCTTGTACCTAACATGCTATACTAACCCGATACACACCTAGCAGGCTATACCAACCCAATATGCACCATGCACCTAACATGTTATACCAACCCAATACACACATTGTACCTAACATGTTATACCAACCCAATACACACATTGTACCTAACATGTTATACCAACCCAATACACACATTGTACCTAACATGTTATAGTAACCCAATACACACATTGTACCTAACATGTTATAGTAACCCAATACACACATTGTACCTAACATGTTATACCAACCCAATACACACATTGTACCTAACATGTTACACTAACCCAATACACACATTGTACCTAACATGTTATACTAACCCAATACACACATTGTACCTAACATGTTATACCAACCCAATACACACATTGTACCTAACATGTTATACCAACCCAATACACACATTGTACCTAACATGTTATACCAGCCCAATACACACATTGTACCTAACATGTTACAGTAACCCAATACACACATTGTACCTAACATGTTATACCAACCCAATACACACATTGTACCTAACATGTTACAGTAACCCAATACACACATTGTACCTAACATGTTATACCAACCCAATACACACATTGTACCTAACATGTTATACCAACCCAATACACACATTGTACCTAACATGTTATAGTAACCCAATACACACATTGTACCTAACATGTTATAGTAACCCAATACACACATTGTACCTAACATGTTATAGTAACCCAATACACACATTGTACCTAACATGTTATAGTAACCCAATACACACATTGTACCTAACATGTTATACCAACCCAATACACACATTGTACCTAACATGTTATACTAACCCAATACACACATTGTACCTAACATGTTATAGTAACCCAATACACACATTGTACCTAACATGTTATACCAACCCAATACACACATTGTACCTAACATGTTATACTAACCCAATACACACCTTGCATAGCATATTAACCCAATACACACCTTGCATAGCATATTAACCCAATACACACCTTGCATAGCATATTAACCCAATACACACCTTGCATAGCATATTAACCCAATACACACCTTGCATAGCATATTAACCCAATACACACCCTCCATAGCATATTAACCCAATACACACCTTGCATAGCATATTAACCCAGTACACATCATGCATTGCATATTAACCCAATACACACCTTGCATAGCATATTAACCCAATACACACCCTCCATAGCATATTAACCCAATACACACCTTGCATAGCATATTAACCCAATACACACCTTGCATAGCATATTAACCCAATACACACCTTGCATATCATATTAACCCAATACACACCTTGCATAGCATATTAACCCAATACACACCTTGCATAGCATATTAACCCAATACACACCTTGCATAGCATATTAACCCAATACACACCTTGCATAGCATATTAACCCAATACACACCCTCCATAACATATTAAACCTAATGCACACCTTGTACTTAACATAACATATTAAACCCAATGCACACCTTGTACTTAACATAACATATTAAACCCAATGCACACCTTGTACTTAACATAACATATTAAACCCAATGCACACCTTGTACTTAACATAACATATTAAACCTAATGCACACCTTGTACTTAACATAACATATTAAACCCAATGCACACCTTGTACTTAACATAACATATTAGCGATGACATGTGCACATATAAGCAAACATCACATCCATAATCACACATTTACTAACCCCTGTATTCATTCCTTTTTGCACAATATTTCCAAACAATCCAGAGAAAGTGCACTTGTACATCATTTAATTTACCCCAGAAAATAACAACGGTAGACTAGATCTACTAACATAGATTGTGTTTGTTTTTCGTTAACTAGGAAAAAGACAAGAAGTACATACTACCTTTGGATAATATAATTTTACGGGATTTGCAAGACACAGGATTCATTAAACAGAAAAAACTTTTTGCCTTATTCAAGCACGATGCAAGGTGGGCCATTTAGGAATTGTTATCTCCCCCTATTGCATAGGCACACACTGCGGTAATATAGTACATGTTTCTCCACTGCCCTTTGGTTTCACAGTTTTGTTGTTTTCAGTATTGTGAGATTATGTTGATGTTATATTTATGTTGTTATCTTTTTTATCCTGTAGTGCAATTTCGATCTGTGAGCTGTGAATCAACTTTTTACATCCATATATTTCGTGAATAGGTAAAATAATAATGACCGCACACTTTATATACAGATCTATTTATAGAATGCTAAAGTTGATAGCGATCCCTTTTTTGTTCATGTTTAATAGCCTTGACCACAAGACACAAATTTTTATTTTTTTGCCCTATGGTCATATAGTATGTCTTGTGCCTGTGGCCTTGACGACAGTAAAAGTGATTGACTGGTCAATGGTTCGAGTCCGGCTTCATGCATTATTATGTTTTTGGCTCAGGTGAGGTATTGTTATCACAATGTGTCCACCGTGGTCCGTCGTCCGGAAACATTTTCAAATGTCTTCTCCTCAGTAACCATTGGGTCTATTTAAAGAATTAGCACAATTTTCTTAAAATATCTTCTCACAAATGGCCAACCGAATTTTGATGAATCTTGGTAGGAATGATCGATGTATAAAGTTGTTCAAATGGTGACCCCTGGGATATAAATGGGCGTGGACCGTGAGGTCAAGTAGGGGTCAAATATGTTATATATATCAACTCAAATCTATCGACAAGGCGATCACTGTAATGCTAGTTTCATAAAGAGATTTCAAACATCTTCTTTTCACAAATAGATCAGCCAGTGTTCAAGAAACTGCTTGTATGATCGATCCTTAGGTGAAGCCTTTCCAACGTTGTTAAAATAGTTCCCCTGAAAGCCAACCATCCTAAAAATAGCACAAATTCTTAAAAAATCTTCTGCTCACGAACCACCAGCCAGATTTTCCGAATCTTGGTAGGAATGATCGATGTACAATGTCCTTTCAAAGTAGTTCAAATGGTGACCCGGGATCAAAAATGAGCGTGGCCCGGGAGGTCAATGAGCGGTCAAATTTTATTTTGAGTGAATATAATCATGCCATATATCAAATCGAAGGTATTGTTTTCAAAATCAAATGATCTTGTTATCCAAGATGGCTGTCGAAAGGTCAAAAAATCGTTTTTACAGATTTCAATATTCTTCTTCACCCAAACCGCTTGGCCAATGGTAGCCATTTGACTGTTATTGTCCGTGGGTGTAGCCTTTTCAGATTTGTTTAGATGGAGGTTGTTGCGATTATAAAAGATGGCCACCATCTAAAAATAACACAAATTCTTCAAACATCTTCTCTCAAACCACAGATTGGATTTTACACTTGGTTGGAATGAACGATATACAATGCTCTTTCAAAGTTGTTAATATGGTGACCCGGCGATAAAAAATGAGTCGATACAGTGCCCTCTTGACGGTATTTATAAATATCTTGTTTGTTAAGTCACCGACTTGTCAGTCGAAATTATGTGAGAACGTGTTGTTATCAATTTTGATTCTGCCGATTCAACAACAGACGATTTATACCAATTTTCTATGAGTAAACGAACAAGTCTTGAATGTCGTCATTTTTTAAACCGTTATTTGTGTTTTGCTATTAATAGCCACACAGGTAGACTTACCTAAAGGTCGTAGCTCACAGGTCGAAATCGAACTATACTGTTTTATACAACTGTTATGTTTTACCAAAAAGTGAATGCAACTGTCGATTTGTTTATACAAAAAGCCAAGTCATATTGGGTGGGGTAAAAAATAAAAATATATATTGAATATTTTGTTTAGATAAAATAAAACACCCGTTTATACTCGGGAAATATACGGGAAATCTGAAACTTGCATTTACTGTTTTGGTCAAAATACAACAAACAGGGAGGAGAAAGGACAGCAAGCAGTTGAGTGGTAAAACAGGTTATTGCCAGCTACATCTTCAAGTGGATGTAATTATTGGAAAATTAACAGTATTTTTGGTGACCCCAACAGGAGAGTGAGAAACGATTTATGTTGCCATTGGATGGGTTAAAGTTAACTGATGCAGATAACAGCGGGATCTTCTCTAAGAAATACCTGTTCTATGTTTTTAATCCTGAGTCAAGGTAAGCTGCTGATGACCCACTAACACTTGGCTGTGTCGCTGTAGTTCGAAGTTCCATTCATTTAACCCTTTCCTTCATAGAGATTTAGGTTAATATACTATTATATCTCCATACAACCGACAGCCATTTAGCTATCATGCAGTGGATAAGTAGTCGCCATATCTATCCCACCTCCATAGATATTACTGGGACTACATGCGATTCTGGCCTGCATTATGAACATTGGTTTGGCTATTACATTGTCAATGCATGTCGTATTGGTAATGGCGTCAAGAGGTGCTTCTATGAGGGGAAGGGTTTATGAGCATTGGTTTGGCTACGACATTGTCAATGTATGTCGTATTGGTAATGGCGTCAAGAGGTGCTTCTATGAGGGGAAGGGTTTATGAACATTGGTTTGGCTACTACATTGTCAATACATGTCCGTGTATCCTCTGTGACCGGGGTGTGATATCCTCCGTGACCGGGGTGTGATATCCTCCATGACCGAGGTGTGATATCCTCCATGACCGGGGTGTGATATCCTCCATGACCGGAGTGTGATATCCTCCATGACCGGGTTTGATATCCTCCATGACCGGAGTGTGATATCCTCCATGACCGGAGTGTGATATCCTCCATGACCGGGGTGTGATATCCTCCATGACCGGGGTGTGATATCCTATGTGACCGGGGTGTGATATCCTACGTGACCGGGGTGTGATATCCTATGTGACTGGGGTGTGATATCCTCCATGACCGGGGTGTGATATCCTCCATGACCGGGGTGTGATATCCTCCATGACTGGGGTGTGATATCCTACGTGACTGGGGTGTGATATCCTCCATGACTGGGGTGTGATATCCTACATGACCGGGGTGTGATATCCACCATGACCGGGGTGTGATATCCTCCATGACTGGGGTGTGATATCCTACATGACTGGGGTGTGATATCCTACATGACTGGGGTGTGATATCCTACATGACTGGGGTGTGCTATCCTCCATGACCAGGGTGTGCTATCCTCCATGACCAGGGTGTGATGACCAGGGTGTGATGACCAGGGTGTGCTATCCTCCATGACTGGGTGTGATATCCTCCATGACCAGGGTGTGATATCCTCCATGACCGGGGTATGATATCCTGCATGACTGTGGTGTGATATCCTACGTGACCAGGGTGTGCTATCCTACATGATCGGGATGTGATATCCTACATGATCGGGATGTGATATCCTACATGACCGGGGTGTGCTATCCTACATGATCGGGATGTGATATCCTACATGACCGGGGTGTGATATCCTACATGACCGGGGTGTGATATCCTACATGACCGGGGTGTGATATCCTCCATGACTGGGGTGTGATATCCTACATGACCGGGGTGTGATATCCTCCATGACTGGGGTGTGATATCCTCCATGACTGGGGTGTGATATCCTATATGACTGGGGTGTGATATCCTACGTGACTGGGGTGTGATATCCTCCATGACTGGGGGTTTGTGATATCCTACGTGACCGGGGTGTGATATCCTCCATGACTGGGGTGTGATATCCTACATGACCGGGGTGTGATATCCTCTGTGACTGGGGTGTGATATCCTCATGACATTGTGTGATATCCTCCATGACCGTGGTGTGATATCCTCCATGACTGTGGTGTGATATCCTACGTGACCGGAGTGTGTTATCCTCCATGACCAGGGTGTGCTATCCTCCATGAATGTGATATCCTCCATGACCAGGGTGTGCTATCCTCCGTGACCAGGGTGTGCTATCCTCCATGACCAGGGTGTGATATCCTCCATGACCAGGGTGTGATATCCTACATGACCGTAATGTGATATCCTCCATGACCGGGGTGTGATATCCTCCATGACTGGGGTGTGATATCCTCCATGAGCGGGGTGTGATATTCTCCATGGCCGTGATGTGATATCCTCCATGAGCGGGGTGTGATATCCTCCATGGCCGTGATGTGATATCCTCCATGGCCATGATATCCTCCACGACTGGGATGTGATATCCTCCATGACCATGATGTGCTATCCTCCATGACCGTGGTGTGATATCCTCCACGACCGTGGTGTGATATCCTCCATGACAGTGATGTGATATCCTCCATGACCATGGTGTGATATCCTCCATGACTGTGATGTGATATCCTCCACGACCGTGATGTGATATACTCCATGACTGTGATATCCTCCATGACCATGATGTGATATCCTCCATGGCTGAGGTGTGATATCCTCCATGGCTGAGGTGTGATATCCTCCATGACCGTAATGTGATATCCTCCATGACTGGGGTGTGATATGCTACCATACAATCCTACAGTATGCACACTTGTCAAGTGCTGGATATGCAATCAATCCGTGATGTTGGATATGCAATTAATCTGTGATGTTGGATATGCAATTAATCTGTGATGTTGGATATGCAATTAATCTGTGATGTTGGATATGCAATTAATCTGTGATGTTGGATATGCAATTAATCTGTGATGTTGGATATGCAATTAATCTGTGATGTTGGATATGCAATCAATCCGTGATGTTGGATATGCAATTAATCTGTGATGTTGGATATGCAATCAATCCGTGATGTTGGATATGCAATTAATCTGTGATGTTGGATATGCAATTAATCTGTGATGTTGGATATGCAATCAATCTGTGATGTTGAATATGCAATTAATCTGTGATGTTGAATATGCAATCAATCTGTGATGTTGGATATGCAATTAATCTGTGATGTTGGATATGCAATTAATCTGTGATGTTGGATATGCAATCAATCCGTGATGTTGGATATGCAATTAATCTGTGATGTTGGATATGCAATTAATCTGTGATGTTGGATATGCAATTAATCTGAGATGTTGGATATGCAATTAATCTGTGATGTTGGATATGCAATTAATCTGTGATGTTGAATATGCAATTAATCTGTGATGTTGAATATGCAATCAATCTGTGATGTTGGATATGCAATTAATCTGTGATGTTGGATATGCAATTAATCTGTGATGTTGGATATGCAATCCCACTTATAATGACCAGTATAAAATGTTAATTGCATTTGCCGTATATTATTATTTTCTTAAGTCATGAAAACAACTTTCAAAAAAACTCTTGTTGACAGTTTTACCTTCATCACATGACCTTGCTGCTCAATTCAGCTATTGCAACGGTCGGGCCCCCGTTTATATGTCAGTTGGCACCCGTTTATATGGGGAACTGAAGACTTCAGGACACCTATGCACGGCGTACTTGTTATTTTTTATTTATCCACAGTAACTTGTTGAATATTTTATTTTGATATAGTACATCATTGAATAAAAACACTTATTGGTCTTAATCAGAAATGGAATAGAAACTATTTTTCGGGTTAGTGGTAGATTTTTTAAATTCGGATAGCTACCTGAATTGCTCATACACCGTATCAGTTTCGGTGAAAATATTCTCCCAATGATTTGTTTGTTTATATTCGTCCGCTGGACCAGTCACCTGACAGTTGCATCAGGCTACTGATACATGCAACGGAATGCTATTGAACCATGCTTCAGCTGTCAGCGAAATTAGCATAGAACTATATAAATATTTTAAATACTGACAAATATGCCGAGCATAGGAATACGCCGAGCATAGGAATACGCCGAGCATAGGTTCCACCACTCTATTATAATTGACTCTCATTTTCGACATTGGACTAGCCTATATTAAAGTTAGTCAGGCCAAATTAATGCATGTGACGACAGTATTTTGCGGAGTGAAATAATTCAATAGTTTTTGTTTTATGGTGATTGGTTTCGTATTTGCAGAACCTCGAACTCAATGTGTTCCATCTACCAGCTTTACATCATTTACTCAACCTCGAACTCAATGTGTTCCATCTACCAGCTTTACATCATTTACTCAACCTCGAACTCAATGTGTTCCATCTACCAGCTTTACATCATTTACTCAACCTCGAACTCAATGTGTTCCATCTACCAGCTTTACATCATTTACTCAACCTCGAACTCAATGTGTTCCATCTACCAGCTTTACATCATTTACTCAACCTCGAACTCAATGTGTTCCATCTACCAGCTTTACATCATTTACTCAACCTCGAACTCAATGTGTTCCATCTACCAGCTTTACATCATTTACTCAACCTCGAACTCAATGTGTTCCATCTACCAGCTTTACATCATTTACTCAACCTCGAACTCAATGTGTTCCATCTACCAGCTTTACATCATTTACTCAACCTCGAACTCAATGTGTTCCATCTACCAGCTTTACATCATTTACTCAACCTCGAACTCAATGTGTTCCATCTACCAGCTTTACATCATTTACTCAACCTCGAACTCAATGTGTTCCATCTACCAGCTTTACATCATTTGCAGATACTCGAACTCAATGTGTTCCATCTACCAGCTTTACATCATTTGCAGATACTCGAACTCAATGTGTTCCATCTACCAGCTTTGCATCATTTGCAGATACTCGAACTCAATGTGTTCCATCTACCAGCTTTACATCATTTGCAGATACTCGAACTCAATGTGTTCCATCTACCAGCTTTACATCATTTGCAGATACTCAACCTCGAACTCAATGTGTTCCATCTACCAGCTTTACATCATTTGCAGATACTCAACCTCGAACTCAATGTGTTCCATCTACCAGCTTTACATCATTTGCAGATACTCAACCTCGAACTCAATGTGTTCCATCTACCAGCTTTACATCATTTGCAGATACTCAACCTCGAACTCAATGTGTTCCATCTACCAGCTTTACATCATTTGCAGATACTCAACCTCGAACTCAATGTGTTCCATCTACCAGCTTTACATCATTTGCAGATACTCGAACTCAATGTGTTCCATCTACCAGCTTTACATCATTTGCAGATACTCAAACTCAATGTGTTCCATCTACCAGCTTTACATCATTTGCAGATACTCAACCTCGAACTCAATGTGTTCCATCTACCAGCTTTACATCATTTGCAGATACTCAACCTCGAACTCAATGTGTTCCATCTACCAGCTTTACATCATTTGCAGATACTCAACCTCGAACTCAATGTGTTCCATCTACCAGCTTTACATCATTTGCAGATACTCAACCTCGAACTCAATGTGTTCCATCTACCAGCTTTACATCATTTGCAGATACTCAACCTCGAACTCAATGTGTTCCATCTACCAGCTTTACATCATTTGCAGATACTCGAACTCAATGTGTTCCATCTACCAGCTTTACATCATTTGCAGATACTCGAACTCAATGTGTTCCATCTACCAGCTTTACATCATTTGCAGATACTCGAACTCAATGTGTTCCATCTACCAGCTTTACATCATTTGCAGATACTCAACCTCGAACTCAATGTGTTCCATCTACCAGCTTTACATCATTTGCAGATACTCAACCTCGAACTCAATGTGTTCCATCTACCAGCTTTACATCATTTGCAGATACTCAACCTCGAACTCAATGTGTTCCATCTACCAGCTTTACATCATTTGCAGATACTCATCCTCGAACTCAATGTGTTCCATCTACCAGCTTTACATCATTTGCAGATACTCAACCTCGAACTCAATGTGTTCCATCTACCAGCTTTACATCATTTGCAGATACTCAACCTCGAACTCAATGTGTTCCATCTACCAGCTTTACATCATTTGCAGATACTCAACCTCGAACTCAATGTGTTCCATCTACCAGCTTTACATCATTTGCAGATACTCACCTCGAACTCAATGTGTTCCATCTACCAGCTTTACATCATTTGCAGATACTCAACCTCGAACTCAATGTGTTCCATCTACCAGCTTTACATCATTTGCAGATACTCAACCTCGAACTCAATGTGTTCCATCTACCAGCTTTACATCATTTGCAGATATTCAACCTCGAACTCAATGTGTTCCATCTACCAGCTTTACATCATTTGCAGATACTCAACCTCGAACTCAATGTGTTCCATCTACCAGCTTTACATCATTTGCAGATACTCAACCTCGAACTCAATGTGTTCCATCTACCAGCTTTACATCATTTGCAGATACTCAACCTCGAACTCAATGTGTTCCATCTACCAGCTTTACATCATTTGCAGATACTCAACCTCGAACTCAATGTGTTCCATCTACCAGCTTTACATCATTTGCAGATACTCATCCTCGAACTCAATGTGTTCCATCTACCAGCTTTACATCATTTGCAGATACTCAACCTCGAACTCAATGTGTTCCATCTACCAGCTTTACATCATTTGCAGATACTCAACCTCGAACTCAATGTGTTCCATCTACCAGCTTTACATCATTTGCAGATACTCAACCTCGAACTCAATGTGTTCCATCTACCAGCTTTACATCATTTGCAGATACTCAACCTCGAACTCAATGTGTTCCATCTACCAGCTTTACATCATTTGCAGATACTCAACCTCGAACTCAATGTGTTCCATCTACCAGCTTTACATCATTTTTGCAGATCACTTTGATCAAAATTTCAGTTTTGTTCGTTATCTGTCTGTCTAAACTTAATCTTAAGTAATAGGTTGATATAAGCGTCGTGTCTTCTGATTATCCATTATTTATGTCACAGAGTAAAATTTATCGTTGCAGCTCCATTTTTAGTTCACGTGAGTAAAGCTCATGTGAGGTCTCATAATACCGCAATATGTCCGTCGTCGTCCGTAAACATTTTCAAATGTGTTCTCCTCATCATTCTTGGGTAGGTGGGGGATTACAAACTTGTTAAAGTAACGTCATTACGTACCGTAATCCAAGATGGCCGCTGTCTAAAAATAGCACATATTCTTATAAAATCTTCTCATGAACTGCCAACCAGATTTTGACGAATAATGATAACATTTACAATTCTCTTTCAATGTTGTTCAAATGGTGACCCCTGGATCAAAAATGGGCGTGGCCCAGGAGGTCAAGTAGAATATGGTCATGATATATATCAAATCGAAGGTTTTGTCGAGTAAAAATCGGATGATTACGTCGTCCAAGATGAAGTTGTTCAAATGGTAACCACGGGTAACAATGGGTGTGGCCTGGGAAGTGAAATGGAGATAACATTTTATTTTTGAGTGAATATGTTCATGTCATAATATATCAAAATGAATGTATCAACGCCTGAGGCGTAGCTCCGATGCAATTGTTGTCAAAATCAAGATGGCCACCGAAAGGTCAAAAGATTGTTGAAAATTGCCACCGTCTAAAAATAACTGAAATTCTTCAAACATCTTCTTACGAACCATCTGTCGCATTTTTAAATTTTTTATAATTTATTGTTTAAAGGGGTCACATGGTGAACTGAAATGAAATCATGATCTCCAGGGACTCAGTGGAGCGATAACGGGCCATTCTTGGCCCCTTTTTATATTGTTGGCCTTAGATATTGCAGATAGTTTAAATTGTTTAAATTAAATATTTTTACTACAAAAGTACAAAAGTTAAAATGCATCTTTGTACTTTGTACAGGAATGTATACAAAGATTACAAACAGTTGGAACTGTCGGCCGATAGTCAGGAGGAAGTAGACAGTTGGAAGGCCTCGTTCCTCCGGGCAGGGGTGTACCCAGACAGATCTCAGGACAAGGACAATGATAGCGTAAGTTTAAACATGTATGTGGTATTAAATGAGGTAGGTGTTTTCATGGGTGGAACGTACAGAGCTGAGAACCAAATAATGTGTCTAGGGTAATACTAACCATGTCACGTTAAGTGTAACCTTCATATACACTGGTGTGGAACAACGGTATTGCCCCCGAGGTGTGGGACAACGGTATTGCCCCCGAGGTGTGGGACAACGATATTGCCCCCGAGGTGTGGGACAACGATATTGCCCCCGAGGTGTGAGGCAACGATATTGCCCCCGAGGTGTGGGACAACGATATTGCCCCCGAGGTGTGGGGCAACGATATTGCCCCCGAGGTGTGGGACAACGATATTGCCCCCGAGGTGTGGGGCAACGATATTGTCCCCCAAGGTGTGGGACAACGATATTGCCCCCCGAGGTGTGGGACAACTAATTGCACCCGAGGTGTGGGACAATCTATGATATTGCCCCCGAGGTGTGGGACAACAATATTGCCCCCAAGGTGTGGGACACTTTATGATATTGCCCTCGAGGTGTGGGACAATGATATTGCCCCTGAGGTGTGGGACAATGATATTGCCCCTGAGATGTGGGACAACAATATTGCCTCCAAGGTGTGGGACAATGATATTGCCCCTGAGGTGTGGGACAACAATATTGCCCCCAAGGTGTGGGACAATGATATTGCCCCCGAGGTGTGGGACAACGATATTGCCCCTGAGGTGTCGGAATATGTAACAATGCTCTAACGACATAGTCTGACCACTCGGGTGCAATATCCTGATAGATACTGATCATACATGTCCCACACAAATACATACCGATCATACATGTCCCACACAAATACATACCGATCATACATGTCCCACACAAATACATACCGATCATACCCTTGTCCCACACAAATACATACCGATCATACTTGTCCCACACAAATACATACCGATCATACATGTCCCACACAAATACATACCGATCATACCCTTGTCCCACACAAATACATACCGATCATACTTGTCCCACACAAATACATACCGATCATACTTGTCCCACACAAATACATACTGATGATACCCTTGTCCCACACAAATACATACCGATCATACATGTCCCACACAAATACATACCGATCATACTTGTCCCACACAAATACATACCGATCATACTTGTCCCACACAAATACATACCGATCATACATGTCCCACACAAATACATACCGATCATACATGTCCCACACAAATACATACCGATCATACATATCCCACACAAATACATACCCTTGTCCCACACAAATACATACCGATCATACTTGTCCCACACAAATACATACCGATCATACCCTTGTCCCACACAAATACATACCGATCATACATGTCCCACACAAATACATACCGATCATACTTGTCCCACACAAATACATACCGATCATACTTGTCCCACACAAATACATACCGATCATACATGTCCCACACAAATACATACCGATCATACTTGTCCCACACAAATACATACCGATCATACTTGTCCCACACAAATACATACCGATCATACCCTTGTCCCACACAAATACATACTGATGATACCCTTGTCCCAAACAAATACATACTGATGATACCCTTGTCCCACACAAATACATACTGATGATATCCTTGTCCCAAACAAATACATACTGATGATATCCTTGTCCCACACAAATACATACTGATGATATCCTTGTCCCACACAAATACATACCGATCATACCCTTGTCCCACACAAATACATATCTATCATACTTGTCCCACACAAATACATACTGATGGTATCCTTGTCCCACACAAATACATACTGATGATACCCTTGTCCCACACAAATATATACTGATGATACCCTTGTCCCACACAAATACATACTGATGATACCCTTGTCCCACACAAATACATACTGATGATACCATTGTCCCACACAAATACATACTGATGATACCATTGTCCCACACAAATACTGATTTATGGCCATAACACAAAACATGTCGTCCATGCTTCACCTCCAAAACTTCATAATGCATGTACTACATATGACTTTTTATTGCAATGACTTCATATATTTCACGTCCGTTCTGTTATTACTACACTGAAGCAACAGTGGGTGGGGTGACTTCCGTTCTAGTTTGTGTTATGTATGGTTTACTAATACTGTTATTATGTACCGTGTATTCCGTGTATTCCAGGGAAGGGATGAAATAGGATCTATGGACCCCCAGTTAGAGAGGCAGGTGGAAACCATACGCAACCTCGTCGACTCCTACACAAAAATTGTTGGCAAGACCCAACGAGACCTTGTCCCAAAGACCATCATGCATTTTGTGGTGAACCATGTAAGTTTTTCTTTGCCAAATGGTATATAAGATTAACCCTCTCTCTCACGTGTTCTTCGTTTTATCAATCTCTCATTTATATGAAAAAGTTGGCAGTTTCTTACGGAGGTTGGTGCACCCAAGTACTGCTTAACCGCTGGAGCCTGCCCAGGAAAGGTGTTGTTAGGTAAACTGCCCGCCTGCGATATAGCCCAAAATGGTGCTGATGCAGGCGTTAAACCCGAAATATAACATAACATAATCGTTTTATCAAAATACTTGCCTCTTAACCCTGTATCTTCATATTTAATTAGGGGGAGTAGAAATTGTGCAGCTGGTGCTGCATGGAAAGTATATGTTGTGCTACCCAGGAGCCTGCACTTGCCTCACATACTGGGCTCTTTCTCCACCAACTTTAAACCCCAAAATAAAACAAACCATTTAATTTGTCGTTGTAAGCCAAATAACAAACAACTCATCTGCTATATTTGCAACTTCTAAGCCTCAAATCAGAACAAAAGCAAACCAAACTTCAGATGTTGTATGACTTTAACCCAAACCTTCAGATATTGCTGGGACTTTAACCCAAAACTTCAGATATTGTATGACTTTAACCCAAATCTTCAGACGTTGTATGACTAACTCAAACCTTCAGACGCTGTATGACTTTAACCCAAACCTTCAGACGCTGTATGACTTTAACCCAAACCTTCAGATATTGTATGACTTTATCTCAAACCTTCAGATGCTGTATGACTTTAACCCAAATCTTCAGACATTGTATGACTTTAACTCAAACCTTCAGACGTCGTATGACCTTAACTCAAAACTTCAGATATTGCCGGGACCTTAAGTCAAAACTTCAGATATTGCCGGTACCTTAAGTCAAAACCTCAGATATTGCTGGGACCTTAAGTCAAAACTTCAGATATTGCCAGGACCTTAAGTCAAAACCTCAGATATTGCCGGGACCTTAAGTCAAAACTTCAGATATTGCCAGGACTTTAATAACCCAAAACTTCAGATATTGTATGACTTTAACCCAAACCTTCAGACGTCGTATGACTAACTCAAAACCTCAGATATTGCCGGGACTTTAACCCAAAACTTCAGATGTGTATGACTTTAACACAAAACAGATGCTCAAGCTGTTGGTGTGACATTTAAGCCCCAAAGCCCAAAACTGTCGGTTTACACCAAACACTATGTGCATCTCTATACCAGAGTTTAGCTGTACATGCAACTGTGTGCCCCAAATAAACATACCAGACTTTAGCTGTACATGCAACTGTGTACCCCAAACAAACATACCAGACTTTAGCTGTACATGCAACTGTGTACCCCAAACAAACATACCAGACTTTAGCTGTACATGCAACTGTGTACCCCAAACAAACATACCAGACTTTAGCTGTACATGCAACTGTGTACCCCAAACAAACATACCAGACTTTAGCTGTACATGCAACTGTGTGCCCCAAACAAACATACCAGACTTTAGCTGTACATGCAACTGTGTGCCCCAAACAAACATACCAGACTTTAGCTGTACATGCAACTGTGTACCCCAATCAAACATACCAGACTTTAGCTGTACATGCAACTGTGTACCCCAAACAAACATACCAGACTTTAGCTGTACATGCAACTGTGTACCCCACACAAACATACCAGACTTTAGCTGTACATGCAACTGTGTACCCCAAATAAACATACCAGACTTTAGCTGTACATGCAACTGTGTACCCCAAACAAACATACCAGACTTTAGCTGTACATGCAACTGTGTACCCCAAACAAACATACCAGACTTTAGCTGTACATGTAACTGTGTACCCCAAACAAACATACCAGACTTTAGCTGTACATGCAACTGTGTACCCCAAACAAACATACCAGACTTTAGCTGTACATGCAACTGTGTACCCCAAACAAACATACCAGACTTTAGCTGTACATGCAACTGTGTACCCCAAACAAACATACCAGAGTTTAGCTGTACATGCAACTGTGTACCCCAAACAAACATACCAGACTTTAGCTGTACATGCAACTGTGTACCCCAAACAAACATACCAGACTTTAGCTGTACATGCAACTGTGTACCCCAAACAAACATACCAGACTTTAGCTGTACATGCAACTGTGTACCCCAAACAAACATACCAGACTTTAGCTGTACATGCAACTGTGTACCCCAAACAAACATACCAGACTTTAGCTGTACATGCAACTGTGTGCCCCAAACAAACATACCAGACTTTAGCTGTACATGCAACTGTGTACCCCAAACAAACATACCAGACTTTAGCTGTACATGCAACTGTGTACCCCAAACAAACATACCAGACTTTATCTGTACATGCAACTGTGTACCCCAAACAAACATACCAGACTTTAGCTGTACATGCAACTGTGTACCCCAAACAAACATACCAGACTTTAGCTGTACATGCAACTGTGTGCCCCAAACAAACATACCAGACTTTAGCTGTACATGCAACTGTGTGCCCCAAACAAACATACCAGACTTTAGCTGTACATGCAACTGTGTGCCCCAAACAAACATACCAGACTTTAGCTGTACATGCAACTGTGTGCCCCAAACAAACATACCAGACTTTAGCTGTACATGCAACTGTGTGCCCCAAACAAACATACCAGACTTTAGCTGTACATGCAACTGTGTGCCCCAAACAAACATACCAGACTTTAGCTGTACATGCAACTGTGTGCCCCAAACAAACATACCAGACTTTAGCTGTACATGCAACTGTGTACCCCAAACAAACATACCAGACTTTAGCTGTGATGCAACTGTGTACCCCAAACAAACATACCAGACTTTAGCTGTACATGCAACTGTGTACCCCAAACAAACATACCAGACTTTAGCTGTACATGCAACTGTGTACCCCAAACAAACATACCAGACTTTAGCTGTACATGCAACTGTGTGCCCCAAACAAACATACCAGACTTTAGCTGTACATGCAACTGTGTGCCCCAAACAAACATACCAGACTTTAGCTGTACATGCAACTGTGTGCCCCAAACAAACATACCAGACTTTAGCTGTACATGCAACTGTGTACCCCAAACAAACATACCAGACTTTAGCTGTACATGCAACTGTGTACCCCAAACAAACATACCAGACTTTAGCTGTACATGCAACTGTGTACCCCAAACAAACATACCAGACTTTAGCTGTACATGCAACTGTGTACCCCAAACAAACATACCAGACTTTAGCTGTACATGCAACTGTGTACCCCAAACAAACATACCAGACTTTAGCTGTACATGCAACTGTGTACCCCAAACAAACATACCAGACTTTAGCTGTACATGCAACTGTGTACCCCAAACAAACATACCAGACTTTAGCTGTACATGCAACTGTGTGCCCCAAACAAACATACCAGACTTTAGCTGTACATGCAACTGTGTGCCCCAAACAAACATACCAGACTTTAGCTGTACATGCAACTGTGTACCCCAAACAAACATACCAGACTTTAGCTGTGATGCAACTGTGTACCCCAAACAAACATACCAGACTTTAGCTGTACATGCAACTGTGTACCCCAAACAAACATACCAGACTTTAGCTGTACATGCAACTGTGTACCCCAAACAAACATACCAGACTTTAGCTGTACATGCAACTGTGTGCCCCAAACAAACATACCAGACTTTAGCTGTACATGCAACTGTGTGCCCCAAACAAACATACCAGACTTTAGCTGTACATGCAACTGTGTACCCCAAACAAACATACCAGACTTTAGCTGTACATGCAACTGTGTACCCCAAACAAACATACCAGACTTTAGCTGTACATGCAACTGTGTACCCCAAACAAACATACCAGACTTTAGCTGTACATGCAACTGTGTACCCCAAACAAACATACCAGACTTTAGCTGTACATGCAACTGTGTACCCCAAACAAACATACCAGACTTTAGCTGTACATGCAACTGTGTACCCCAAACAAACATACCAGACTTTAGCTGTACATGCAACTGTGTACCCCAAACAAACATACCAGACTTTAGCTGTACATGCAACTGTGTACCCCAAACAAACATACCAGACTTTAGCTGTACATGCAACTGTGTACCCCAAACAAACATACCAGACTTTAGCTGTACCATGCAACTGTGTACCCCAAACAAACATACCAGACTTTAGCTGTACATGCAACTGTGTGCCCCAAACAAACATACCAGACTTTAGCTGTACATGCAACTGTGTACCCCAAACAAACATACCAGACTTTAGCTGTACATGCAACTGTGTACCCCAAACAAACATACCAGACTTTAGCTGTACATGCAACTGTGTACCCCAAACAAACATACCAGACTTTAGCTGTACATGCAACTGTATACCCCAAACAAACATACCAGACTTTAGCTGTACATGCAATCGAGTACCCCAAACAAACATACCAGAGTTTAGCTGTACATGCAACTGTGTACCCCAAACAGCTGTCTGTAAGATGTTTTGACCAAAACCAAACTATACATAAACTGTGACTTTAAACCATAAAACAAAAAAGCTTAACCCTTTCAACACCACAGACCTCTAAATTGGCTTACAAAAAAGTGTAGATCCAGATGAGCCGGCTCGTGACGAGCCGTCTCATCAGGATCTGCACTTTTTTCAAGTAATATTAACTATTTTTAGAGAAAAAAAATTCCCATTTTGATAAATGAACTGATCCAAATTTAATTTTGTTATTAATTTATTGGTCTAAAAATATCATGGACCAGTCCATGTCAGTTACTTGGTGTTGAATGGGTTAAAATGTTCATGTGATTACAAAAACAAGTAAGTTGATAATAATCCAAGTGTAACTTGTACCCCCAAAACTGAACCCAAAGCTATTGTGGCAAGTATTAGTTTTAAAATTGAAGCTGTCACATCAACTTTTACCCCCAAAACTGAAGCTGTCGCATCAACTTTTACCCCCAAAACTGAAGCTGTCTCATCAACTTTTACCCCCAAAACTAAAGCTGTCGCATCAACTTTTACCACCAAAACTAAAGCTGTCACATCAACTTTTACCCCCAAAACTAAAGCTGTCACATCAACTTTTACCCCCAAAACTAAAGCTGTCACATCAACTTTTACCCCCAAAACTGAAGCTGTTGCTGCAATTTTTTACCCCAAAATTCAGTGTCAGTGTAACTTTAAACACAAAGAAAAACTAATTATTTATGTTTATAGGTCAAAGAGTTCATTGGTGCAGAACTGCTGGCACACCTATACTCGAACCCAGACCAGTCAGCCATGATGGAAGAGTCGCAGGATGAGACGGTCAGACGTGAGGAGCTTCTCCGTATGTACCATACCACTAAAGAGGCACTCCAGATCATCGGTGACGTGTCAGTCGCGACAGTCTCCACGCCTGTACCACCACCGGTAGATAATGAATGGTTGGAGCCAAGTCAGGGACAGACCAACGGTGGAGGCTATGCAGGGTAGGAAATTGAAATATACAGCTGATATAATATTCCGTTCATCGACTCTTTTATCAGCAGCCATCATGTTTTATCAGCAGCCATCATGTTTTATCAGCAGCAGCCATCATGTTATCAGCAGCCATCATGTTTTATCAGCAGCCATCATGTTTCATCAGCAGCCATCATGTTATATCAGCAGGCATACATCATCAGCATCATGTTTTATCAGCAGGCATACATCAGCAGCCATCATGTTTTATCAGCAGCCATCATGTTTTATCAGCAGCCATCATGTTTCATCAGCAGCCATCCTGTTTTATCAGCAGCCATCATGTTTCATCAGCAGCCATCATGTTTCATCAGCAGCCATCATGTTTTATCAGCAGCCATCATGTTTCATTAGCAGCCATCATGTTATATCAGCAGCCATCATGTTTTATCAGCAGCCATCATGTATTATCAGCAGCCATCATGTTTTATCAGGAGCCATCATGTTTCATCAGCAGCCATCATGTTTTATCAGCAGCCATCATGTTTCATCAGCAGCCATCATGTTATATCAGCAGGCATACATCATCAGCATCATGTTTTATCAGCAGGCATACATCAGCAGCCATCATGTTTTATCAGCAGCCATCATGTTTCATCAGCAGCCATCATGTTATATCAGCAGCCATCATGTTTTATCAGCAGCCATCATGTTTTATCAGCAGCCATCATGTTTTATCAGGAGCGATCATGTTTCATCAGCAGCCATCATGTTTTATCAGCAGCCATCATGTTTCATCAGCAGCCATCATGTTATATCAGCAGGCATACATCATCAGCATCATGTTTTATCAGCAGGCATACATCAGCAGCCATCATGTTTTATCAGCAGCCATCATGTTTCATCAGCAGCCATCATGTTATATCAGCAGCCATCATGTTTTATCAGCAGCCATCATGTTTTATCAGCAGCCATCATGTTTCATCAGCAGCCATCATGTTTTATCAGCAGGCATACATCAGCAGCCATCATGTTTTATCAGCAGCCATCATGTTTTATCAGCAGGCATACATCAGCAGCCATCATGTTTTATCAACAGGCATCATGTTTCATCAGCAGGCATACATCATCAGCATCATGTTTTATCAGCAGGCATACATCAGCAGCCATCATGTTTTATCAGCAGCCATCATGTTTCATCAGCAGCCATCATGTTATATCAGCAGCCATCATGTTTTATCAGCAGCCATCATGTTTTATCAGCAGCCATCATGTTTTATCAGGAGCGATCATGTTTCATCAGCAGCCATCATGTTTTATCAGCAGCCATCATGTTTCATCAGCAGCCATCATGTTATATCAGCAGGCATACATCATCAGCATCATGTTTTATCAGCAGGCATACATCAGCAGCCATCATGTTTTATCAGCAGCCATCATGTTTCATCAGCAGCCATCATGTTATATCAGCAGCCATCATGTTTTATCAGCAGCCATCATGTTTTATCAGCAGCCATCATGTTTTATCAGGAGCGATCATGTTTCATCAGCAGCCATCATGTTTTATCAGCAGCCATCATGTTTCATCAGCAGCCATCATGTTATATCAGCAGCCATCATGTTTTATCAGCAGCATACATCAGCAGCCATCATGTTTTATCAGCAGCCATCATGTTTCATCAGCAGCCATCATGTTATATCAGCAGCCATCATGTTTTATCAGCAGCCATCATGTTTCATCAGCAGCCATCATGTTTTATCAGCAGACATACATCAGCAGCCATCATGTTTTATCAGCAGCCATCATGTTTTATCAGCAGGCATACATCAGCAGCCATCATGTTTTATCAACAGGCATCATGTTTCATCAGCAGGCATACATCATCAGCATCATGTTTTATCAGCAGGCATACATCAGCAGCCATCATGTTTTATCAGCAGCCATCATGTTTCATCAGCAGCCATCATGTTATATCAGCAGCCATCATGTTTTGCAGCCATCATGTTTTATCAGGAGCCATCATGTTTCATCAGCAGCCATCATGTTTTATCAGCAGCCATCATGTTTCATCAGCAGCCATCATGTTATATCAGCAGGCATACATCAGCAGCATCATGTTTTATCAGCAGGCATACATCAGCAGCCATCATGTTTTATCAGCAGCCATCATGTTTCATCAGCAGCCATCATGTTATATCAGCAGCCATCATGTTTTATCAGTAGCCATCATGTTTTATCAGCAGCCATCATGTTTTATCAGCAGCCATTATGTTTCATCAGCAGCCATCATGTTATATCAGCAGCCATCATGTTTTATCAGCAGCCATCATGTTTTATCAGCAGCCATCATGTTTTATCAGCAGGCATACATCAGCAGCCATCATGTTTTATCAACAGGCATCATGTTTCATCAGCAGGCATACATCATCAGCATCATGCACAAGGAGCAGCGCATGATAACATTCTGTAGTGGAGCATATGTGGTGTATGGTATGTCTGCCTTGTACCCAAGCGGGTGTAAGTTCAAGTCTCTCCAGTACTACAGCGATGGTGTCCACAAGGAAGACACATAAATCCACATTGCCTCTTCTGTCTCGCTCGTGGAAATAAGTTCCCATAGATAGGAAGTCTCAAGAGCAATTACTATTAATGTGTGGTCTCGAGAGTGATTACTCTAATGTTGTAATGAGGTCTTGTGTTTGTAATGTACTCAGGTTTGTGGTGTACTGTACTCAGGTTTGTACTCAGGTTTGAGATGTACTGTACTCGGGTTTGTGATGTACTGTACTCATGTTTGAGATGTACTGTACTCAGGTTTGAGATGTACTGTACTCGGTTTTGTGATGTACTGTACTCAGGTTTGAGATGTACTGTACTCAGGTTTGAGATGTACTGTACTCGGGTTTGAGATGTACTGTACTCAGGTTTGAGATGTACTGTACTTGGGTTTGAGATGTACTGTACTCAGGTTTGAGATGTACTGTACTCGGGTTTGTGATGTACTGTACTCAGGTTTGAGATGTACTGTACTCGGGTTTGAGATGTACTGTACTCAGGTTTGTGATGTACTGTACTCAGGTTTGAGATGTACTGTACTCAGTTTTGAGATGAACTGTACTCAGGTTTGAGATGTACTGTACTCAGGTTTGAGATGTACTGTACTCGGGTTTGTGATGTACTGTACTCAGGTTTGAGATGTACTGTACTCAGGCTTGAGATGTACTGTACTCAGTTTTGAGATGTACTGTACTCGGGTTTGAGATGTACTGTACTTGGGTTTGAGATGTACTGTACTTGGGTTTGATATGTACTGTACTCGGGTTTATGATGTACTGTACTCAGGTTTATGATGTACTGTACTCGGGTTCGAGATGTACTATACTTGGGTTTGAGATGTACTGTACTCGGGTTTGAGATGTACTGTACTCGGGTTTGAGATGTACTGTACGTGGGTTTGAGATGTACTGTACTCGGGTTTGTGATGTACTGTACTCGGGTTTGAGATGTACTGTACTTGGGTTTGAGATGTACTGTACTTGGGTTTGAGAGGTACTGTACTTGGGTTTGAGATGTACTGTACTTGGGTTTGAGATGTACTGTACTCGGGTTTGAGATGTACTGTACTCGGGTTTGAGATGTACTGTACTCGGGTTTGAGATGTACTGTATTCGGGTTTGAGATATACTGTACTCGGGTTTGTGATGTACTGTACTCAGGTTTGAGATGTACTGTACTCGGGTTTGAGATGTACTGTACTCATGTTTGAGATGTACTGTACTCATGTTTGAGATGTACTGTACTCGGGTTTGAGATGAACTGTACTCGGGTTTGTGATGTACTGTACTCGGGTTTGAGATGTACTGTACTTGGGTTTGAGATGTACTGTACTTGGGTTTGAGATGTACTGTACTTGGGTTTGAGATGTACTGTACTCGGGTTTGAGATGTATTGTACTCGGGTTTGAGATGTACTGTACTTGGGTTTGAGATGTACTGTACTCGGGTTTGAGATGTACTGTACTCGGGTTTGAGATGTACTATATTCGGGTTTGAGATATACTGTACTCGGGTTTGTGATGTACTGTACTCAGGTTTGAGATGTACTGTACTCGGGTTTGAGATGTACTGTACTCATGTTTGAGATGTACTGTACTCATGTTTGAGATGTACTGTACTCGGGTTTGAGATGAACTGTACTCGGGTTTGTGATGTACTGTACTCGGGTTTGAGATGTACTGTACTTGGGTTTGAGATGTACTGTACTTGGGTTTGAGATGTACTGTACTCGGGTTTGAGATGTACTGTACTTGGGTTTGAGATGTACTGTACTTGGGTTTGAGATGTACTGTACTTGGGTTTGAGATGTACTGTACTTGGGTTTGAGATGTACTGTACTCGGATTTGAGATGTACTGTACTCGGGTTTGAGATGTACTGTACTTGAGTTTGAGATGTACTGTACTCATGTTTGTGATGTACTGTACTCATGTTTGTGATGTACTGTACTCGGGTTTGAGATGTACTGTACCCAGGTTAGTAATGTACTGTACTCGGGTTTGAGATGTACTGTACTCGGGTTTGAGATGTACTGTACTCATGTTTGAGATGTACTGTACTCATGTTTGAGATGTACTGTACTCAGGTTTGAGATGTACTGTACTCCGACTTGAGATGTACTGTACTCGGGTTTGAGATGTACTGTACTTGGGTTTGAGATGTACTGTACTCAGGTTTATGATGTACTGTACTCGGGTTTGAGATGTACTGTACTCGGGTTTGAGATGTACTGTACTTGGGTTTGAGATGTACTGTACTCTGGTTTGAGATATACTGTAATCGGGTTTGAGATGTACTGTACTCGGGTTTGTGATGTACTGTACTCGGGTTTGAGATGAACTGTACTCGAGTTTGTGATGTACTGTACTCGGGTTTGAGATGTACTGTACTCGGGTTTATGATGTACTGTACTCAGGTTTATGATGTACTGTACTCGGGTTTGAGATGTACTGTACTCGGGTTTGAGATGTACTGTACTCGGGTTTGAGATGTACTGTACTCGGGTTTGAGATGTACTGTACTTGGGTTTGAGATGTACTGTACTCGGGTTTGAGATGTACTGTACTTGGGTTTGAGATGTACTCGGGTTCACGTTCATTTATCAATAATTTCTTTTAATTTTATGTACAATTTTTTTTTCTACCCGTGCTGTTTTTGTAAATTACCTCCCTTTATCAATATATATGTATGAACTGAGCAGTTGTGTTGTGTGTTTATTTTAGCTCGATTGCGAAACAAGTTCTTTCAACTTATATAATCACTCAGACCTCATTCCTGATGGAATCCATCGCCATGAAGGAGAGAGAAGAGGCAATGTGGAATTTAAATGCCTTGCCTAAGGGCACAATCGTAACAGCTCCAGCGAGGCTCGAACTCCGGACCTTTCACACCTGAAGCGAAAACGCATCCACTGCGCTATCACGACTTCCAGTAGTAGTTCAACCATCAACTGTGCCTTGCTGAAATGTTATAATCTGTTTTTTTTGTTTTTTTTACAGCCGACCATCTTCCCCAAAGCCAGGTCGAGCCCCTCCACCACCATTGCCAAATCGACCAGGGGGCAGTACAGCCCCACCAGCAGCGGTGATACCAACAATACCAAACCGACAAGCCCCAGGGGTACCCTCACGTCCGGCCCCTGCACCGGGACCAGCCATCCCTTCGTAAGTGACCGTATTTTTGTATGCTGTAAACATTGAATGAATATAACAAGGTGAAGTTGATCAGATCTAGAAGTGAGCTCGGACCATTAGCAGATTCAATGCGTGATCACATCTGCCCCCCCCCCCATAGTTACCACAATGCTCTCTCTCGATAATATGTGAGTGGCACCAGCTTCCAAAAATCCTCCATCTTTTGGTGCTAACATTTTATTTAGTTTTCTCAATTTCAAATGCAATCTCTTCAACGTGTAAAGAAGGATAATTATTTACAAATCGTGACCCCAGCTAGACATCCCATATAGATAGGAATACTGTCGTGAGTAGTATATACTGCTAGTAGGAGATACCGCTAGTAGGAGATACCACTAGTAGGATATACCACTAGTAGGAGATACCGCTAGTAGGATATACCACTAGTAGGAGATACCGCTAGTAGGAGATACCACTAGTAGGATATACCACTAGTAGGAGATACCACTAGTAGGATATACCACTAGTAGGATATACCACTAGTAGGAGATACCAATAGTAGGATATACCACTAGTAGGAGATACCACTAGTAGGATATACTGCTAGTAGGAGATACCAATAGTAGGATATACCACTAGTAGGATATACTGCTAGTAGGATATACCACTAGTAGGATATACCGCTAGTAGGAGATACCACTAGTAGGAGATACCGCTAGTAGGATATACCACTAGTAGGATATACCGCTAGTAGGAGATACCACTAGTAGGAGATACCACTAGTAGGAGATACTGCTAGTAGGATATACCACTAGTAGGAGATACCGCTAGTAGGATATACCACTAGTAGGATATACCGCTAGTAGGAGATACCGCTAGTAGGATATACCGCTAGTAGGAGATACCGCTAGTAGGATATACCGCTAGTAGGAGATACCGCTAGTAGGATATACCACTAGTAGGATATACCGCTAGTAGGATATACCGCTAGTAGGATATACCACTAGTAGGATATACTGCTAGTTGTATATATCTCTAGTAGGATATACTGCTAGTAGGAGATATCACTAGTAGGAGATACCGCTAGTAGGAAGATCTCCCTCAACTCTACCTTAGGAGAAGTGAGACAGCACAGACTGCTTCTCCCAAATCTCCCTCTCACTGAAACCTCCACATCTCCCTCTTGCTGAAACCCCACATCTCCCTCTTCCGGAAAACCCCAAGTCTCCCTCTTCCTGAAAACCCACATCTCCCTCTTCCTGAAACCCCAAGTCTCCCTCTTCCAGAAACCCTACAAACATGTATAATGGGAGATCATTTACGGATAACAATATATTTCTGTAATTCCAACACAAGTCCGCTTGTGAAGCTAGCCATTTCTAATATACTAAGTATAACTTAAGAAGAGGGTTTATCACCAAACTATCGTATCTGAAAGTTGCTGTGCCATTTCCAACCATACTGTCTACATTTTCGTATTACCAGTATTTACAGAGAGACAAATATTCCCAAAAAAAGTTGGCACAATAGACACTAAAATGTATACAAAATGACTTGTATTAAAAATGTTCAGTTTGATTGAAAAATATGGATTTATCTGCTGTTTTACTGAACATTTAGGTATACATTGAATCTTGTGTATATATATGTTGCGCCACAGTCCCAAACAAGCTATAAGAGGTTGGAAATCACACAGCGATAATAATGTTACATAGGTGAATTCTGCTATGTGACTGCAGTCACTGTTCTATACTTGTACAGAATTGTATCATTTATGAGGTTGTTAAAACTCTTACCACGGTTTATGCTTGTACGCTGGCACGTTGTGCAAAACTATCGCTTGTCAAATCCATTGAGTTTGCGCACTCGACTAGACAGGGTGGGGGGGGGGGTCACAATCCATCGAGTTTGCCCACTCGACTAGACGGGTGGGGTTACAATCCATTGAGTTTGCCCACTTGACTAGACAGCGTGGGGACTAGACAAGGTGTGGTCACATAGTCGGGGTTGAGACTAGACAGGATTATGACTAGACAGGGTGGGGTCACATTGTTGGGGTTGGGTCACATAGACGGGGTGGGGTCACATAGACGGGGTGGGGTCACATAGACAGGGTGGGGTCACATAGACAGGGCGGGGACTAGACAGGGCCTTGTCAGATAGACGGGATGGGGCCACATAGACAGGTGGGGACTAGACGGGGTGGGGTCACAATCATTGGAAAGAGATTTAACTGCCTCAATGGGAATTGTTCATCAAGGCTTGTAGTTACTACTCTACAGCGGTTCGCAGAATACATGTATACATGTACATATTACCCGTACAACAAGCTTCAGATGTAACTGCATACTCAATAAGATTACATTTAGCTTCAGATGTAACTGCATACTCAATAAGATTACATTTAGCTTCAGATGTAACTGCATACTCAATAAGACTACATTTAGCTTCAGATGTAACTGCATACTCAATAAGACTACATTTAGCTTCAGATGTAACTGCATACTCAATAAGATTACATTTAGCTTCAGATGTAACTGCATACTCAATAAGACTACATTTAGGCACTAACAGCCTGGACCACATGTTACACTGGTCCCATGCTTTGCATAAAAAACCAGTAGTAGTAAAATAATGACTGTAGTTGAACAGAATTAACACACTCCAGTGTAGCAGCATGTTAAATATTGTGACAGTCGGACATGTTAGATATTGTGACAGTCGTATTGGACATGTTAGTTATTGTGACAGGCGTATTGGACATGTTAGATATTGTGACAGTCATGTTGGACATGTTAAATATTGTGACAGTCGTGTTGGACATGTTTGATATTGTGACAGTCATGTTGGACATGTTAGATATTGTGACAGGCGTGTTGGACATGTTAGATATTGTGACAGTCATGTTGGACATGTTAAATATTGTGACAGTCATGTTGGACATGTTAAATATTGTGACAGTCGTGTTGGACATGTTAGATATTGTGACAGTCATGTTGGACATGTTAAATATTGTGACAGTCGTGTTGGACATGTTAAATATTGTGACAGTCGTGTTGGACATGTTAGATATTGTGACAGTCATGTTGGACATGTTAAATATTGTGACAGTCGTGTTGGACATGTAAAATATTGTGACAGTTGTGTTGGACATGTTAGATATTGTGACAGGCGTGTTGGACATTTGAAATATTGTGACAGTCAAGTTGGAAATGTTGAATATTGTGACAGTCGTGTTGGACATGTTAGATATTGTGACAGTCGTGTTGGACATGTTAAATATTGTGACAGTCGTGTTGGACATGTTAGATATTGTGACAGTCATGTTGGACATGTTAGATATTGTGACAGTCATGTTGGACATGTTAAATGTTGTGACAGTCATGTTGGACATGTAAAATATTGTGAGTCGTGTTGGACATGTTAAATGTTGTGACAGTCATGTTGGACATGTTAAATATTGTGACAGTCGTGTTGGACATGTTAAATATTGTGACAGTCGTGTTGGACATGTTAGATATTGTGACAGTCGTGTTGGACATGTTAAATATTGTGACAGTCGTGTTGGACATGTTTGATATTGTGACAGTCGTGTTGGACATGTTAGATATTGTGACAGGCGTATTGGACATGTTAGATATTGTGACAGTCGTGTTGGACATGTTAAATATTGTGACAGTCGTGTTGGACATGTTAAATATTGTGACAGTCGTGTTGGACATGTTAGATATTGTGACAGTCGTGTTGGACATGTTAAATATTGTGACAGTCGTGTTGGACATGTTTGATATTGTGACAGTCGTGTTGGACATGTTAGATATTGTGACAGGCGTATTGGACATGTTAGATATTGTGACAGTCGTGTTGGACATGTTAAATATTGTGACAGTCGTGTTGGACATGTTAAATATTGTGACAGTCGTGTTGGACATGTTAGATATTGTGACAGTCGTGTTGGACATGTTAAATATTGTGACAGTCGTGTTGGACATGTTTGATATTGTGACAGTCGTGTTGGACATGTTAGATATTGTGACAGGCATATTGGACATGTTAGATATTGTGACAGTCGTGTTGGACATGTTAGATATTGTGACAGTCATGTTGGACATGTTAGATATTGTGACAGTCATGTTGGACATGTTAGATATTGTGACAGTCATGTTGGACATGTTAAATGTTGTGACAGTCATGTTGGATATGTTAGATATTGTGACAGTCGTATTGGAATAGGTTTAAAGTTTCATTATGTGCATTTCTCCTTCACATTGAAAAATAAAACTATAATTTATATGCAAATCTGTCCTAGCGTAAACTATCGTATCCATTTATAAAGGTAAACTATAGTATCCATTTATAAAGGTAAACTATAGTATCCATTTATATAGGTAATTATAGTATCCATTTATAAAGGTAAACTATAGTATCCATTTATAAAGGTAAACTATAGTATCCATTTATATAGGTACCTATAGTATCCATTTATAAAGGTAAACCATAGTATCCATTTATAAAGGTAAACTATAGTATCCATTTATAAAGGTAAACTATAGTATTCATTTATATAGGTACCTATAGTATCCATTTATAAAGGTAACTATAGTATCCATTTATATAGGTAATTATAGTATCCATTTATATAGGTACCTATAGTATCCATTTATATAGGTAATTATAGTATCCATTTATAAAGGTAAACTATAGTATCCATTTATAAAGGTAACTATAGTATCCATTTATATAGGTAACTATAGTATCCATTTATATAGGTAATTATAGTATCCATTTATATAGGTAATTATAGTATCCATTTATATAGGTAACTATAGTATCCATTTATATAGGTAATTATAGTATCCATTTATATAGGTAATTATAGTATCCATTTATATAGGTAACTATAGTATCCATTTATATAGGTAACTATAGTATCCATTTATATAGGTAATTATAGTATCCATTTATATAGGTATCAATTTCATTTAGTGAATAAATATCGATAAAGGGAGTTAATCTGCAAATAGAAATTTCATAAAACCAGTTCATTTCCGGACGGATCTTCAAAAGTTGACTTATAGCGAAAAATAACACCGAAAATATACAATAACCTCAGTTTCTATCCACTGCTTATCAAGCATAGTTTGAGTAACTACATACTAGGTCTTTAAGTGTGTTAGATATTGTTGGAGATATTGTGTTAGATATTGTGTTTGATATGTATGTATGTATGTTCCATTAATGTCAAACCCCTTGCGGGGACCTACACATGTTTTGTATTGTGTGAGCCTTGTTTATAAAGCATGTATAGATGTTTATGATGCATGATGGATGTTGTCTTGTTATGTAGGATGATGAATACTGCCACAAAGATTGGTTCCGTAGGAAGGTATAGTTTATTATTATTCCTCCACTCTTACTGGCATCCATTCCTCCACTCTCTATCTAGTTGTTACCTTACTGGCATCCATTCCTCCACTCTCTATCTCTGTCTAGTTGTTTCCTTACTGGCATCCATTCCTCCACTCTCTATCTCTGTCTAGTTGTTACCTTACTGGCATCCATTCCTCCACTCTCTATCTATGTCTAGTTGTTTCCTTACTGGCATCCATTCCTCCACTCTCTATCTATGTCTAGTTGTTTACTTACTGGCATCCATTCCTCCACTCTCTATCTCTGTCTAGTTGTTTCCTTACTGACATCCATTCCTCCACTCTCTATCTCTGTCTAGTTGTTTCCTTACTGGCATCCATTCCTCCACTCTCTATATCTGTCTAGTTGTTTCCTTACTGACATCCATTCCTCCACTCTCTATCTCTGTCTAGTTGTTTCCTTACTGGCATCCATTCCTCCACTCTCTATCTCTGTCTAGTTGTTTCCTTACTGACATCCATTCCTCCACTCTCTATCTCTGTCTAGTTGTTTCCTTACTGGCATCCATTCCTCCACTTTCTCTCTCAAATCACTTGCTTCTCACAGGTTTAGGTTCAAATCACATCAGGGGAATTGTTTCATGTCAGGAAGTTATACAGATGTGTGTGAGGAAGTGATACAGCTGTATGTGAGGAAGTTATACAGCTGTGTGTGGAAGTTATACATATGTGAGGAAGTTAGACAGCTGTGTGTGGAAGTTATACATATGTGAGGAAATTAGACAGCTGTGTGTGTGAGGAAGTGATACAGCTGTATGTGAGGAAGTTATACAGCTGTGTGTGGAAGTTATACATATGTGAGGAAGTTAGACAGCTGTGTGTGTGAGGAAGTGATACAGCTGTATGTGAGGAAGTTATACAGCTGTGTGTGAGGATGTTAGACAGGTGTGTGTGTGAGGAAGTGATACAGCTGTGTGTGAGGAAGTTATACAGCTGTGTATGAGGAAGTTAGACAGGTGTGTGTGTGTGTGAGGAAGTGATACAGCTGTGTGTGAGGAAGTGATACAGCTGTATGTGAGGAAGTTATACAGCTGTGTATGAGGAAGTTAGACAGGTGTGTGTGAGGAAGTGATACAGCTGTGTGTGAGGAAGTGATACAGCTGTATGTGAGGAAGTTATACAGCTGTGTATGAGGAAGTTAGACAGGTGTGTGTGTGAGGAAGTGATACAGCTGTGTGTGAGGGAGTTATACAGCTGTGTGTGAAGAAGTTATACAGCTGTGTGTGAGGAAGTTAGAAAGCTGTGTGTGAGGAAGTTAGATAGCTGTGTGTGAGGAAGTTAGATAGCTGTGTGTGAGGGAGTTATACAGCTGTGTGTGAGGGAGTTATACAGCTGTGTGTGAGGAAGTTAGATAGCTGTGTGTGAGGGAGTTATACAGCTGTGTGTGAGGGAGTTATACAGCTGTGTGTGAGGAAGTTAGATAGCTGTGTGTGAGGGAGTTATACAGCTGTGTGTGAGGGAGTTATACAGCTGTGTGTGAGGAAGTTAGATAGCTGTGTGTGAGGAAGTTAGATAGCTGTGTGTGAGGGAGTTAGATAGCTGTGTGTGAGGGAGTTATACAGCTGTGTGTGAGGAAGTTAGAAAGTATATAGTTATACCCAGGTACCCACCCGTGTCTGAAACAATGCTCGGAGGAGCACGTGGGGTCTTGAGTAACCACACAGCTGGAAGGTATGATCTCCATTGCGCCTTTGGGCATTATAGAATTCTATTATAGAATTAACAATATATATATATCTGTGCATATATACTCTGCATAATTATATAGTCTGCATATATCTCTGCATGTTTTGTGGCAGGTTTTCATCCTATTCATTCAGAATAGTATTACCGCTTGCGAAGTGAATGCCCGCCAGCAGAGTTGGCGATGTAAATAATGTTACCCAGTTCAAACAATAAATCTGACAAAAGACTAATTATCCCACCTATTTCTCCAGTTACCTGTCAATCAACTTTTGTCAGAATTATGTTCCATCATCTGTCAATCAAATACAACTTACATGTATACATGCTGTCCACCTGTCAATCAAATACAACTTGCATGTATACATGCTGTCCACCTGTCAATCAAATACAACTTACATGTATACATGCTGTCCACCTGTCAATCAAATACAACTTGCATGTATACATGCTGTCCACCTGTCAATCAAATACAACTTGCATGTATACATGCTGTCCACCTGTCAATCAAATACAACTTGCATGTATACATGATGTCCACCTGTCAATCAAATACAACTTGCATGTATACATGCTGTCCACCTGTCAATCAAATACAACTTGCATGTATACATGCTGTCCACCTGTCAATCAAATACAACTTGCATGTATACATGCTGTCCATCTGTCAATCAAATACAACTTGCATGTATACATGCTGTCCATCTGTCAATCAAATACAACTTGCATGTATACATGCTGTCCATCTGTCAATCAAATACAACTTACATGTATACATACTGTCCACCTGTCAATCAAATACAACTTGCATGTATACATGCTGTCCATCTGTCAATCAAATACAACTTGCATGTATACATGCTGTCCACCTGTCAATCAAATACAACTTGCATGTATACATGCTGTCCATCTGTCAATCAAATACAACTTGCATGTATACATGGTGTCCACCTGTTAATCAAATACAACTTACATGTATACATACTGTCCACCTGTCAATCAAATACAACTTGCATGTATACATGCTGTCCATCTGTCAATCAAATACAACTTGCATGTATACATGCTGTCCATCTGTCCATCAAATACAACTTGCATGTATACATGCTGTCCATCTGTCCATCAAATACACATGTGTGTATTTAAATACAACTTACATGTATGCACACGTGTGTATTTAAATACAACTTACATGTATGCACATTTGTGTATTTAAATACAACTTGCATGTATGCACACTTGTGTATTTAAATACAACTTGCATGTATACCTCTTGTGTTTTTAAATACAACTTGTATGTATATACACTTGTGTATTTAAATGAAAGTTTAACTCTAATCCACAAGTTTCTGCCTCGGTTTTGAGCTGCATGGGTTCTAATCTATTGTGGTTGAAATAAGTGAGCGGGATCTGTTGATTTGAACCCACCTGCATAATGAAATCTGGAACCAGCTGGCAATCGTTTATTTCACAAGCGGTAATAATAAGCGGTCATTATATAGCAATTGATAGATTTTCAACCAAAACATTGTCCAAAATGGGGGCGAGGGGGAAGGTGTTATATTATTTTGTTTTTATTTAATTTTGATTTGAATCAACAAAATTGAGGGGACTGGAATTGAAATCTAGCAATAAATTTATCATGGCCATAATTATATACTTTGATCTTCTACTAATGCAGGTGTTTGTTGGGTTTCGGTGAACTCATTTTTCACTAACCGCATTCACCAAAATGTTGTTGTTTTTACTAGAAGTGTAATCGGTGTAAATGATATTGATGCATCACAGATTAATGACTGCCATATAATATTGATGTGTTACAGATTAATTACTGCCATATAATATTGATGTATCACAGATTAATGGCTGCCATATAATATTGATGTATTACAGATTAATGACTGCCATATAATATTGATGTGTTACAGATTAATTACTGCCATATAATATTGATGTATCACAGATTAATGACTGCCATATAATATTGATGTATTACAGATTAATGACTGCCATATAATATTGATGTATCACAGATTAATGGCTGCCATATAATATTGATGTATTACAGATTAATGACTGCCATATAATATTGATGTATTACAGATCAATGACTTACATATACTATTGATGTATTACAGATTAATGACTGCCATATAATATTGATGTATTACAGATCAATGACTTACATATACTATTGATGTATTACAGATAGCTTAATGACTGCCATATAATATTGATGTATTACAGATAGATTAATGACTGCCATATAATATTGATGCATTACAGATAGATTAATGACTGCCATATAATATTGATGTATTACAGATTAATAACTGCCATATAATATTGATGTATTACAGATCAATGACTTACATATAATATTGATGTATTACAGATTAATGACTGCCATATAATATTGATGTATTACAGATTAATGGCTGTCATATAATATTGATGTATTACAGATTAATGACTGCCATATAATATTGATGTATTACAGATCAATGACTTACATATACTATTGATGTATTACAGATTAATGACTGCCATATAATATTGATGTATTACAGATAGCTTAATGACTGCCATATAATATTGATGTATTACAGATAGATTAATGACTGCCATATAATATTGATGTATTACAGATAGATTAATGACTGCCATATAATATTGATGTATTACAGATTAATGACTGCCATATAATATTGATGTATTACAGATCAATGACTTACATATAATATTGATGTATTACAGATTAATGACTGCCATATAATATTGATGTATTACAGATTAATGACTGCCATATAATATTGATGTATTACAGATTAATGGCTGCCATATAATATTGATGTATTACAGATTAATGACTTCCATATAATATTGATGTATTACAGATTAATGACTTCCATATAATATTGATGTATTACAGATTAATGGCTGCCATATAATATTAACATGTCTGCACTAATAATACGATAACTACCGGTCATACTCACATATAAGGCGATCTCTAAGTATAAATTGAATGTTTGGCCAGTGCAAGTTGAAGAAACTTTCAGTGTCAGAGTGGTTTCTTGTCTAAAACATAATTATGGATACATTCAAGCAATACATTTAAAAACAAATTGTTTTTGTTTATATTTGTGTGTGTTTTACGTTTATTTATCGTCGCTACCGGCTGCCCATATGAGCGACGCCTCCTGAAGAGATTAGTAATTTTAAATTTTTGGAGATTAGTGCAATGATATAGACAGAGACCCATTCCAGAGTCTCCTCTGGTTCTTTTACGTGCACGGTGTACAGCACCGACACGAGACTTCGGTTTAATGTCGCATCTGAAAGACTGTTAATTTTATTAGGGTCAGACGGGGGGATCAAACCTGCGATCCCTGGATTACCAGTCCAGCATGTTACCACTGGACTACAGATCAGTCTGTCGGTATGCTGAAACTCTTTCTTCCAACCTATTATGGAGTTCATCATCATATTGTCTGCTCTGCTAGACTGTATTATAGAGTAGTATACGCCTCTTCAGCTATGCACAGTTTATCTGTTTCACTGAAGATCGAGCAAAACTAACAATACTTCATCATGACTACAGGCCCCAAGGTTATAAAACATTTCTCAGATCTCAAGCTCAAGTGATCTGATTGGTTGATTCTGAGTGTTACTCTCAGCTGAACCAATCAGACGATTGAGACTGAGTTTTGAGATTGGAGAAAAGTTTTATAACCTCCAGGTCAGGTGACACCAAAACGCTGGACTGGTAATCCAGGAATCGCAGTTTCGATCCCCCATCTGACCCTAATAAAATTAACAGTCTTTCAGATGGGACGTTAAACCGAGGTCTCGTGTCGGTGCTTTACACCGTGCACGTAAAAGAACCAGAGGAGATTCTGGAATGGGTCTCTGTCTGTATCATGCACTATCCTCCAAAAATCTAAAATAACTAATCTCTTCAGTAGGCGTCGCTCATATGGGCAACCGGTAGCGATGATAAATAAACGTAAAAAATCAAACAAACAAAAACACCAAAACATTATTTGGTTTGCATGTGCCTTGGAAGTTCTTATCAAAACCTTTTTGCAAGTGAAGTTCAATTTTTGCAACTCCTTTCTTTATTTCTTTACAGTGTAGTATGAATGTGTAGTATTATTTGTAACGCTTTTCTCTTGTAGAATGTCAACTTTATTTCTTTACAGTGTACATGTAGTATAGATGTGAAGTATTATGTGTAACTTGTAGAATATCAACTTTATTTTCACAAGATAACTTTAGTTTTAACTCCTGTGCTAATTCAAATGGTGTTTTTAAATACAGAAATTTAGGCATTAAGCGCCGATAAAAAGAGAACAATTGTCAGGTCAGGTTTTCATTGCTTGAACAATGTGATGTCGTCTAAATGGGACTGGGTTTGTTGTCTAAATGGGACTGGGTTTGTTGTCTAAATGGGACTGGGTTTGTTGTCTAAATGGGACTGGGTTTGTTGTCTAAATGGGACTGGGTTTGTTGTCTAAATGGGACTGAGTTTGTTGTCTAAATGGGACTGGGATTGTTGTCTAAATGGGACTGGGTTTGTTGTCTAAATGGGACTGGGTTTGTTGTCTAAATGGGACTAGGTTTGTTGTCTAAATGGGACTGGGTTTGTTATCTAAATGGGACTGGGTTTGTTGTCTAAATGGCACTGGGTTTGTTATCTAAATGGGACTGGGTTTGTTGTCTAAATGGGACTGGGTTTGTTGTCTAAATGGGACTGGGTTTGTTATCTAAATGGGACTGGGTTTGTTGTCTAAATGGCACTGGGTTTGTTATCTAAATGGGACTGGGTTTGTTGTCTAAATGGGACTGGGTTTGTTGTCTAAATGGGACTGGGTTTGTTGTCTAAATGGGACTGGGTTTGTTGTCTAAATGGGACTGGGTTTGTTGTCTAAATGGGACTGGGTTTGTTGAAATACGTTGTGTTGTAAGGTTAACCTAATGGTAAACATTGAATAGAGAAAGTGTAGCATATTTCCTTCTGTATTAATTACTAAACCACATTATGTTTATTTTCAGACGTGGAGGAGTTCCAGTGGCACCAGGCGTTAATGCTCCAAAAATTCCAGATAGACCGTCTGTACCGCAACGTCCAAACTAGACAGTTTGAACAATGTATTGTGTACTATCGGCTGTGTCAACAATGTATTGTGTACTATCGGCTGTGTCAACAATGTATTGTGTACTATCGGCTGTGTCAACAATGTATTGTGTACTATCGGCTGTGTCAACAATGTATTGTGTACTATCGGCTGTGTCAACAATGTATTGTGTACTATCGGCTGTGTCAACAATGTATTGTGTACTATCGGCTGTGTCAACAATGTATTGTGTACTATCGGCTGTGTCAACAATGTATTGTGTACTATCGGCTGTGTCAACAATGTATTGTGTACTATCGGCTGTGTCAACAATGTATTGTGTACTATCGGCTGTGTCAACAATGTATTGTGTACTATCGGCTGTGTCAACAATGTATTGTGTACTATCAGCTGTGTAGGAGTCTCATAGAATGTTAGTTCCGACTGGATGTAAATTATAATATTGTGTTAGAATGTTGTATATAACTGGAGGAAATGCTAAGAATGAATTGTTGACTTTGTCATTTTGTGTAGAGATCTATAGTGAGCAGTAGCATTTTGAACATGTTAGGCAACTAAATATTGGAAGATATACAAACAGACCTGATCGATGTACTTAGTGTATTGGAAGATATACAAACAGACCTGATCAATGTACTTAGTGTATTGGAAGATATACAAACAGACCTGATCGATGTACTTAGTGTATTGGAAGATATACAAACCGACCTGATCGATGTACTTAGTGTATTGGAAGATATACAAACCTACCTGATCGATGTACTTAGTGTTGCTAATGACTTTATTAAAGTCCCAATTTACGGGTTTTGTCTTGAAATAGAAAAATAAAACTGTTGTTCATAGGTAAATTATGACTCCCCACAATTGGTGGAGCATATTGTTTTTGCCTTTTCCGTCTGTCTGTCTGTCTGTCTGTCTGTCTGTCTGTCTGTCTGTCTGCACCCATATAATGGTATTTACGTGGTGATAAGAACAATAGGTTTACTACCTAGTGGTCTATGGTTATAAAATGTTTATATGGGATTGTGGCTATTAAATCCATTTATGTGGCTATTGAGATCAAAGGAATAGCCACTTAATATACAATTAAGTCTGTCTGTCCGCCTTAGCTTGCCCGCTCTTCATCCCCAGGAGGTCGTGATAGCGCAGTGGATGCGCGTTTGCTTCAGGTGCGAAAGGTCCGGAGTTCGAGCCCCGCTGGAGCCGTTACGATTGTGCCCTTAGGCAAGGCATTTAATTTCCACATGCCTCTTCTCTCTCCTTCATGGCGATCGATTCCAATAGGAATGAGGTCTCGAGAGTGATGACTATAAGTTGATTCTTTCGTTTCGCAATCGAGCTAAAAATAAATTGGTATAAACTTCATCCCCATAACCTCAGGTTGGTTTTCATCAAACTTGACAGTAAGTGTCGGTATGATGTCTAGTTGTGCATATTGTCATAACACAACGTTTGTCCACATTTCATCTCCAAACCGCTTTGTTGCTATTCACCAAGCTTGGCATGAAGCATCAGTATGATGTCTAGTTGTGCATATTGTCATAACACAACGTTTGTCCACATTTCATCTCCAAACCGCTTTGTTGCTATTCACCAAGCTTGGCATGAAGCATCAGTATGATGTCTAGTTATGCATATTGTATGGCGCAATATAACTGCTGTGCCAAATTGTTCAAGGAGTTTTGCATCGGCGATGTCTTAAAAATTGGCATATTTCCTACAAATTAAACCCACACTCTGATTGGCAAGAGAGGCAAGAGAAACGCCAATGATTTGTACTACTATGGGATAGAAATCTAATCAATGACATCACACGCTTCTGACATGTATACATACAATTGCATTGTACATTAATTGGAAAAGTAGCAAGTCATAACCATTACAATGCAAAGAAACAATTTAATTTAACTATGAATAGTACAAACATTATACCAGTACCTGAACAGACGGATCTGTAGTCCGGTGTTTAACACGTTGGACTGCTAATCCAGGGATCGCAGGTTCGATCCCCCGTCTGACCCTAATAAACTTTAAAAACAAGGTCTTGTGTCGATGCTTTACACTGTGCACGTAAAAGAACCAGAGGAGACTCTGAAATGGGTCTGTATCATTGCACTACCCTCCAAAATTCTAAAATGACTAATCTCTTCAGGAGCTCTCATATTGGCAACCGGTAGCGACGATAAATATACGTAAAACACACACACACATTATACTAGTACCCGAGTACCATTGTATGCACAGTGGCTTGTCAATGCTGTCAACAAGGTATTAAACAAACCCAAGATTATTAGCAATTCCTTTCTTGTAGCTGAATTGTAGGATCATTCACATATACGACATATTACTACTATCTTTTATAATTAATTACGTACATGTAGTACATAAATAAAATAACAAATTCCAGTTTCGTCATTTCTTTTCAAAACCGGATTCATCTGGGATTTAGATAGAACCATCAAATTGACCTCCCATTTGATAACCATCAAATTGACCTCCCATTTGATAACCATCAAATTGACCTCCCATTTGATAACCATCAAATTGATCTCCCATTTGATAACCATCAAATTGACCTCCCATTTGATAACCATCAAATTGACCTCCCATTTGATAACCATCAAATTATCTCCCATTTGATAACCATCAAATTGACCTCCCATTTGATAACCATCAAATTGACCTACCATTTGATAACCATCAAATTGACCTACCATTTGATAACCATCAAATTGACCTCCCATTTGATAACTACGTATTTACCTCCCTTTCTTAATATTGACGGTAACCTAAAATGCAATAAAATGGCGGGTTTTAGATTTGGCACAATTATTACTGATCGCCAAAATAAAACATCTGCCAATAAATCTACTTTATACAGTGTTTTAACCCTGTTCTAATTGGGTGATTTTTGCAGATTTATGGCCATTTGAACATTTTTATAACACAATAGCTATATCTCCAAAACCTCTAGTTGAATATTGACCAAACTTGGCATGAAGCATCTGATGTTGCATATTGTAGCCCGGTTCTGGAATATTATTTTTTTTGCGGATTTACGGCCAGTTGAGCATTTTTATAACACAATGCTTGTTCCGTACTGTATCTCCAAAATGCATTTTTGGTTTTTCACCAAGCTGGGCATGAAGCACAAATATGATGTCTAGTTGTGTATATTGTAATCCCGTTCCGGTTTTATGACTTATGGTGGATTATAGGTAATTTGAACACAAAGCGTGTCCAGGCTTCATATCCTAACTTCATAATACTACATATGACTTTTTATTGCTATGAATTCATATATTGCATTTTTATTACTCAACGTAAGCAACAGTGAGTGGGGAGACATGGCCTTTTTTCCCCCCCAAAACAATCTCTAGTTAATCCAATTTTGAACGATTTTCTAAGGGATGTAAGTTACAAATACTAATTGAATTAGTTAAAGTTGTTAATGACTTAGGTATGGTTGTTAATGACTTAGGTAATGTTGTTAATGACTTAGGTAATGTTGTTAATGACTTAGGTAATGTTGTTAATGACTTAGGTATGGTTGTTAATGACTTAGGTAATGTTGTTAATGACTTATTTAATACTATTAATGACTTTGGTAATGTTGTTAATGACTTAGGTATGGTTGTTAATGACTTAGGTATGGTTGTTAATGACTTAGGTAATGTTGTTAATGACTTCGTTAAAGTTGTTAATGACTTAGTTAATGTTGTTAATGACTTAGTTAATGTTGTTAATGACTTATTTAATACTATTAATGACTTAGGTAATGTTGTTAATGACTTAGTTAATGTTGTTAATGACTTTATTATTGTTGTTAATGACTTTGTTATTGTTGTTAATGACTTAGTTAATGTTGTTAATGACTTCGTTAAAGTTGTTAATGACTTAGTTAATGTTGTTAATGACTTATTGAATACTATTAATGACTTAGGTAATGTTGTTAATGACTTAGTTACGGTTGTTAATGACTTTGTTAAAGTTGTTAATGACTTAGGTAATGTTGTTAGTGACTAAGGAAGAACCTGTTGTACAGTCTGTTGGAGGGTTGATCAATGCCATTTGTGGACAAGTTTGTTACACAAAATGTATGTGATCACTTTTGTCAATAATATACATGTATACTCAGGTCATATGCTTTATGTTTTATGATCAAATCTTGAATTAACAATAACACTGAATACTATTTAGCCTTCTTGTCGGATGTCGTGGTTTAATGCAGCCGCAGCTCAATAATTCACAATAGGTATGATTAATTTATGGAAATTAATCGTGTTTCTAGTTAATATGGTTCGTAAGCATGCGTCTGCTTGTTTACACAGTTTTAAATAGAACAGGCTGCTTGTTTACACAGTTTTAAATAGAACAGGCTGCTTGTTTACACAGTTTTAAATAGAACAGGCTGCTTGTTTACACAGTTTTAAATAGAACAGGCTGCTTGTTTACACAGTTTTAAATAGAACAGGCTATGTCTCCCCATTTGTATATAGATCATTAGATATTACTCGGGATAGCAGACCTAGCATATGATAAAAGGTGGCCGGTAAAACTGGCAACAAAATTCCATTTCACTTTGTTCGAGAGATATTAGTTGGGGTTTTCTAATCCGGTATATACCTATATACCATAACCTATATACAGTGATCTATATACGGTATATAAGTAATTTATATACAGTGATCTATATACGGTATATAAGTAACCTATATACAGTGATCTATATACGGTATATAAGTAATTTATATACAGTGATCTATATACGGTATATAAGTAACCTATATACAGTGATCTATATACGGTATATAAGTAACCTATATACAGTGATCTATATACGGTATATAAGTAATTTATATACAGTGATCTATATACAGTATATAAGTAACCTATATACAGTGATCTATATATACAAGTAACTTATATACAGTGATCTATATATACCAGTAACCTATATACAGTGATCTATATATACAAGTAACTTATATACAGTGATCTATATATACAAGTAACTTATATACAGTGATCTATATATACAAGTAACCTATATACAGTGATCTATATATACCAGTAACCTATATACAGTGATCTATATATACAAGTAACTTATATACAGTGATCTATATATACAAGTAACTTATATACAGTGATCTATATATACAAGTAACTTATATACAGTGATCTATATATACAAGTAACCTATATACAGTGATCTATATATACAAGTAACCTATATACAGTGATCTATATACGGTATACAAGTAACTTATATACAGTGATCTATATATACAAGTAACTTATATACAGTGATCTATATACGGTATACAAGTAACTTATATACAGTGATCTATATACGGTATACAAGTAACTTATATACAGTGATCTATATATACCAGTAACCTATATACAGTGATCTATATATACAAGTAACTTATATACAGTGATCTATATATACAAGTAACTTATATACAGTGATCTATATATACAAGTAACCTATATACAGTGATCTATATATACCAGTAACCTATATACAGTGATCTATATATACAAGTAACTTATATACAGTGATCTATATATACAAGTAACTTATATACAGTGATCTATATATACAAGTAACTTATATACAGTGATCTATATATACAAGTAACTTATATACAGTGATCTATATATACAAGTAACTTATATACAGTGATCTATATATACAAGTAACCTATATACAGTGATCTATATATACAAGTAACCTATATACAGTGATCTATATACGGTATACAAGTAACTTATATACAGTGATCTATATACGGTATACAAGTAACTTATATACAGTGATCTATATATACAAGTAACCTATATACAGTGATCTATATATACAAGTAACTTATATACAGTGATCTATATATACAAGTAACTTATATACAGTGATCTATATATACAAGTAACTGATATACAGTGATCTATATACGGTATACAAGTAACTTATATACAGTGATCTATATATACAAGTAACCTATATACAGTGATCTATATACCAGTAACCTGTATACAGTATATAAGTAACTTATATACAGTGATCTATATATACAAGTAACCTATATACAGTGATCTATATACCAGTAACCTATATACAGTGATCTATATACGGTATATAAGTAACTTATATACAGTGATCTATATATACAAGTAACCTATATACAGTGATCTATATACCAGTAACCTATATACAGTGATCTATATATACAAGTAACTTATATAGTGATCTATATATACAAGTAACTTATATACAGTGATGTATATATACAAGTAACTTATATACAGTGATCTATATATACAAGTAACCTATATACAGTGATCTATATATACAAGTAACTTATATACAGTGATCTATATATACAAGTAACTTATATACAGTGATCTATATATACAAGTAACTTATATACAGTGATCTATATATACAAGTAACTTATATACAGTGATCTATATACAAGTAACCTATATACAGTGATCTATATATACAAGTAACTTATATACAGTGATCTATATATACAAGTAACTTATATACAGTGATCTATATATACAAGTAACTTATATACAGTGATCTATATATACAAGTAACTTATATACAGTGATCTATATATACAAGTAACCTATATACAGTGATCTATATATACAAGTAACTTATATACAGTGATCTATATATACAAGTAACTTATATACAGTGATCTATATATACAAGTAACTTATATACAGTGATCTATATATACAAGTAACTTATATACAGTGATCTATATATACAAGTAACTTATATACAGTGATCTATATATACAAGTAACTTATATACAGTGATCTATATATACAAGTAACTTATATACAGTGATCTATATATACAAGTAACTTATATACAGTGATCTATATATACAAGTAACCTATATACAGTGATCTATATATACAAGTAACCTATATACAGTGATCTATATATACAAGTAACTTATATACAGTGATCTATATATACAAGTAACTTATATACAGTGATCTATATATACAAGTAACTTATATACAGTGATCTATATATACAAGTAACTTATATACAGTGATCTATATATACAAGTAACTTATATACAGTGAGATATTATTTTGAAGCTGCTGGTGCCTATTTCAGAACATTTCACATCATCGTACCGACCTGCTGTGTACATAGGTGCAGCCATGCGGTTAAATACCATTTAACCCATTCAACACCAAGTAACTCACATGGACTGGTCCATGATATTCTTAAACCAATAAATGAATCAGAAAATCACATTTGGACAAGTTCATTTATCAAAATGGGTAATTATGTCTAAAAATAGTAATATTACTGGCAAAAAGTGCAGATCCTGATGAGACGGCTCGTTACGAGCCGGCTCATCTGGATCTACACTTTTTGTAAGCCTATTTAGAGGTCTGTGGTGTTGAAAGGGTTAAAAGACAATTATTGAGATATTACACCTGAAAATGAGTCACCATGTTCATGGATATACAGGGTATAACATCTTGCTGCATGTATTTCTAAACTGTCCACCCAATGATATTTGACTAAGTCTTGTCCAGGAATGTATTTGTCAACCCTCATATAAGTAACTTAATAGTACATTTACAGTTAGTTTGTGAAATAGCATGTTTTAAGTAGGAGTACTTAGGTAGTTGTGTATAGCGAGCCATATGTTATTCATTTCAAGTATAGGTGGTCAGTTTTTTGTACCAATTTTGTACCATTCACAAATCAGCTAGGAACCATCTATATACTCTTATGATGTATATGATCATTGTAACTTTACGATCAATACAGACTATATTTGTTGTAACTTTACGATCAATACAGACTATATTTGTTGTAACTTTACGATCAATACATACTATATTTGTTGTAACTTTACGATCAATACAGACTATATTTGTTGTAACTTTACGATCAATACAGACTATATTTGTTGTAACTTTACGATCAGTACAGACTATATTTGTTGTAACTTTACGATCAGTACAGACTATATTTGTGTGGTATACCAAGTTTGTTCACTGATTAATCCTAAAGGCAACCGAGTTTTGTACCATACACATATCATTTATTTATATTAATTAAAATTTCGTGAAATTAACCATAGGGATTTCGGAACAGCCTCAAATTTATGGATTCAGATATTATTTTAGAGCTCCATTTCCTGTCATAATATTGCAGAATTTAAAATATAATGTATTATTACATACTGTAAATAGATAATGTTGTCTTATAAATTATAAAGCCATAAAACTAATTTCAATTGAGACAACATCATACGTGTGGCGTCCGTGGTCCCGGGTTCGATACTCGATCAGGCCACGTATGTAGTGTCATTTAGCATGGCATCTCACACACATTGCTTAGTACTGGTTAACCACTTTGGGGCGGCTAAGCCTGCCCAGGAAAACGACATTAATGGAACATACATACATACATACTTACACATATTGGATAGACAAGACAATGCAAGCGTGAGTCTGATCTACATTGTATTACATATTGTATGTGTATTTAATGATTATATAAATAACACTGGTCATGTAAGCCAAACATACACGTTTTGCAATATCACCATTCCTGTTTGCTAGAATATGATTAGATTTGTCCGGACTATTGTCACCATCGGTTGTCATGTCTATATTGGTTGGCCAGAAGCATGTGCCGTACCAAATATTATCATTTTACTATTAACCCTTTCCCTCATAGAAGCACCTCTTGACACTTTTACCAATACGACATACATTGACAATGTAGTAGTCAAACCAATGTTCATAATAAAGGCCAGAATCTCATGTAGTCCCAGTAATATCTATGGAGGTGGGATAGATATGGCGACTACTTATCCACTGCATGATAGCTAAATGGCTGTTGTTTGTATAGAGATATAATAGTATATTAACCTAAATCTCTATGTAGTCCCAGTAATATCTATGGAGGTGGGATAGATATGGCGACTACTTATCCACTGCATGATAGCTAAATGGCTGTTGTTTGTATGGAGATATAATAGTATATTAACCTAAATCTCTATGAAGGAAAGGGTTAATTGGTGAGATTATTCCTATATTTGGCCAATAGAGCTGCTAGAGAAAAATGGGACTGTAATCAAAATATGATGGAAAATCTGAACAATTTCAGACACATGTGCTTCGTAAAGTGCCAACTATCGCCCGTAGCCCGTAAGATAGATTTCATTCAACACTATACAATATTTTATTTAAAAACATCGAAAATCTGTTGTATGAATGTAAATTATGCAATCCAGTACAAACTATTCAAGCGGACATTATATTAGTATCACACCAAAATATGCATATTTCAATCCAGTCAGGCGCATAGCTAGGCTTACGCATGTACGCACGTGCGTAAGATTTATTTTGACAGTTCCTGAAAATTATATAAATGCGAAAAAATGCAATAAAAAGTGGATCGTAAGGGGACACAGACATTGGTCATTCACAAGAAAGCAGACATGATCGAAATGCCAACAGATATTGATTGTAGCTGATGTTCATAGTATGCAATAATCACCTGAGACCATATAGCGGAAAAATGTATCCCCCTAGAATGGTGCGTAATCCATACTTAGGCCTAGCTACGTGCCTGCCAGTAGTCCCAGTTCACCGTTGTGTTTTGTTACAACGGGTCAAGTCCTGGATCCTAGCTGATACAGTTACAGAAACATGAGTGACCTGTTCAACAAATGTTCAGTGATACAGTTACATGAATGACCTGTTCAACAAATGTTCACTGATACAGTTACATGAATAACCTGTTCAACAAATGTTCACCGATACAGTTACATGAATGACCTGTTCAAATGTACTCTATATATATATATGTATGTCTATGAATATGTTTGCCAATATTCAATATTATACCATGATTTTATGCAATGTTTAGTCTATCGTAAATCTGTGATTATTTGAATTATGTTCTGTAAATATAAATCTATATGTTTTTCATATACATGTATTGTGGATCATGGGTGCCATGCCCATGCATTGATATTGTATACATGTAGTTATTAAGGGATTTTAGTAACAAATTGCATCTCATTCATTCGTTATAGTTTGTGTTGGCATACCGGCATCTTTTCTACTGCACACTGGTGTGTAAAAACTTGATTCGCTACGGCACACTGGTGTGTAAACACTTGATTTGCTACGGCACACTGGTGTGTAAACACTTGATTTGCTACGGCACACTGGTGTGTAAACACTTGATTTGCTACGGCACACTGGTGTGTAAACACTTGATTTGCTACTGCACACTGGTGTGTAAACACTTGATTTGCTACGGCACACTGGTGTGTAAACACTTGATTTGCTACGGCACACTGGTGTGTAAACACTTGATTTGCTACGGCACACTGGTGTGTAAACACTTGATTTGCTACGGCACACTGGTGTGTAAACACTTGATTTGCTACGGCACACTGGTGTGTAAACACTTGATTTGCTACGGCACACTGGTGTGTAAACACTTGATTTGCTACGGCACACTGGTGTGTAAACACTTGATTTGCTACGGCACACTGGTGTGTAAACACTTGATTTGCTACGGACACTGGTGTGTAAACACTTGATTTGCTAGGCACACTGTGGTAAACACTTGATTTGCTATGGCACACTGGTGTGTAAACACTTGATTTGCTACTGCACACTGGTGTGTAAACACTTGATTTGCTATGGTACACTGGTGTGTAAACACTTGATTCGCTACGGCACACTGGTGTGTAAAAACTTGATTCGCTACGGCACACTGGTGTGTTAAAACTTTATTCGCAATCGTGTTAAAAGAAATCTGTATCAACTACTAGTAATAAGTGTGCCAGGTTCCATCACAGTGGCAGAATTCTGCGACTCCCTGGTGTTTATTACTAGAATTCTGCGACTCCCTGGTGTTTATTACTAGAATTCTGCGACTCCCTGGTGTTTATTACTAGAATTCTGCGACTCCCTGGTGTTTATTACTAGAATTCTGTGACTCCCTGGTGTTTATTACTAGATTTCTGCGACTCCCTGGTGTTTATTACTAGAATTCTGCAACTCCCTGGTGTTTATTACTACAATTCTGCGACTCCCTGGTGTTTATTACTACAATTCTGCGACTCCCTGGTGTTTATTACTAGCATTCTGCGACTCCCTGGTGTTTATTACTAGAATTCTGCGACTCCCTGGTGTTTATTACTAGAATTCTGCGACTCCCTGGTGTTTATTACTAGAATTCTGCGACTCCCTGGTGTTTATTACTAGAATTCTGTGACTCCCTGGTGTTTATTACTAGATTTCTGCGACTCCCTGGTGTTTATTACTAGAATTCTGCAACTCCCTGGTGTTTATTACTACAATTCTGCGACTCCCTGGTGTTTATTACTACAATTCTGCGACTCCCTGGTGTTTATTACTAGCATTCTGCGACTCCCTGGTGTTTATTACTAGAATTCTGCGACTCACTGGTGTTTATTACTAGAATTCTGCGACTCCCTGGTGTTTATTACTAGAATCCTGCGACTCCCTGGTGTTTATTACTATTAAGTTGCCACATACAAGCCAGCATTGTTACATACAGGTATACAATGTTCCTTGCTTACCGATGGTCCTTTACTTGATGCAGTGGATAAATATGATTATTTTATTCCTAAGAAATTACCACTCAGCTCAATCTAAATACAGCCAAGAATATATTATAGCTTCAACAAACTACTTAGTACAGTCACACACAGGTCACATGGCTAATTGTTCCTCCAAATTATTCATTTGTTTATCCAATTCATTTCCCAGTTTATGTTATATTATCGAGATATAGTAATTTAATAGTCATATGAAGCGATAGTGGAGATAAAATTGCTAGCATGTTGTGCAAAGGAAACAACGATAAAAACAGAGGAAAACACTTAATAGGACCTATCTACTTTTAGGGAGTATTCAGGGGCAGTAACTGACCAATGTCTCTCATTGAAGTAGTCGAGAAAGATTTCGTTATTTTATAGATAGTAACTCGATTAGTTCTGAACTAGAAGTCACTAAGCATGGCAGTTCAGTGCCACAGCAATAGCAGATTCTGTAAGGAAGACCAGTGTGCTTGAAAACTAACTATAAAAAACTATGTATTTTATTAATTGACTACTAATGCAGCGTTATTTGCACAATGTTTTTCTGTGTCGCGGTGCGGACACAATTTGTAGAGTTGTAAAAGTTATTGCGGTAGATGACATTAAGACAATGTGGGTTCACTAATGGCTTATGCCTACACAATTATGACTGTGGACAAATGAAGTAATACAATAGTACGTCCTGTGAATACAACCATTTATTTAATGATTTCAATGAAATGTGGAAATTTATCGGTGAAATAAAATGTGCTATTCCACCGTTTTACAGTTATGATTCCCAGCCACTGCAGTTTGAAATATGTCATTGTGAACTCAAGCGTTCAATGACATCATCTAAACTCAACCTTCTAGTGTCATCATAAAAACACTAAAAAGTCTAAAATAAAAAGAAAATTTGTGTAAGTGAATAATTGAATTATAATTCGCTCATGAACATAGAAAGCTATTATCATCACTCATAGCTAGCACCACTCATGATAATATTGCTATCAATATTCATTGAGGTTATTATAATTCGATCAAGCAAATCTCCTCTATTTACAGTATCCACATGTTGCGTATTAGAGTATTACAGAAAGTGTAGCAGTATTGTTACTGCACGTAGAAGAGTGTATAATAGTACTTCACGATAGTTTCATATTTATGTTCTATATTTATGTATGTAGGTCATGTCATTAATATTAAAGTCAATAAAAGTGAAACTGTTACTTGTGCACTGTTTTTAGACACCCTGAGCTTTTTTAGCTCATGGGGAGCTATGTGATTGCCCTCAGTCCGTCGTCATCCATTGTGATTGCTCTCAGTCTGTCGTCATCCATTGTGATTGCCCTCAGTCCGTCGTCATCCATTGTGATTGCCCTCAGTCCGTCGTCATCCATTGTGATTGCCCTCAGTCCGTCGTCATCCATTGTGATTGCTCTCAGTCCGTCGTCATCCATTGTGATTGCCCTCAGTCCGTCGTCATCCATTGTGATTGCCCGCAGTCCGTCGTCATCCATTGTGATTGCTCTCAGTCCGTCATCATCCATTGTGATTGCCCGCAGTCCGTCGTCATCCATTGTGATTGCTCTCAGTCCGTCATCATCCATTGTGATTGCCCGCAGTCCGTCGTCATCCATTGGTGATTGCCAGTTTAGACAGCAATATAGTCATGAACTATACTACAGTATATGTACCAGCAATATAGTCATGAACTATACTACAGTATATGTACCAGCAATATAGTCATGAACTACACTACAGTATATGTACCAGCAATATAGTCATGAACTACACTACAGTATATGTACCAGCAATATAGTCATGAACTACACTACAGTATATGTACCAGCAATATAGTCATGAACTATACTACAGTATATGTACCAGCAATATAGTCGTGAACTATACTACAGTATATGTACCATCAATATAGTCATAAACTATACTACAGTATATGTACCATCAATATAGTCGTGAACTATACTACAGTATATGTACCATCAATATAGTCATGAACTATACTACAGTATATGCACCAGCTATATAGTCATGAACTATACTACAGTATATGTACCAGCAATATAGTCATGAACTATACTACAGTATATGTACCAGCAATATAGTCATGAACTACACTACAGTATATGTACCAGCAATATAGTCATGAACTACACTACAGTATATGTACCAGCAATATAGTCATGAACTACACTACAGTATATGTACCAGCAACATAGTCATGAACTATACTACAGTATATGCACCAGCTATATAGTCATGAACTATACTACAGTATATGTACCATCAATATAGTCATGAACTATACTACAGTATATGTACCATCAATATAGTCGTGAACTATACTACAGTATATGTACCATCAATATAGTCATGAACTATACTACAGTATATGCACCAGCTATATAGTCATGAACTATACTACAGTATATGTACCATCAATATAGTCATGAACTATACTACAGTATATGCACCAGCTATATAGTCATGAACTATACTACAGTATATGTACCATCAATATAATCATGAACTATACTACAGTATATGTACCATCAATATAGTAATGAACTATACTACAGTATATGTACCATCAATATAGTCATGAACTATACTACAGTATATGCACCAGCTATATAGTCATGAACTATACTACAGTATATGTACCAGCAATATAGTCGTGAACTATACTACAGTATATGTATCAGCTATATAGTCATGAACTATACTACAGCAGTATATGTACCAGCAATATAGTCATGAACTACACTACAGTATATGTACCAGCAATATAGTCATGAACTATACTACAGTATATGTACCAGCAATATAGTCATGAACTATATTACAGTATATGTACCAGCAATATAGTCATGAACTACACTACAGTATATGTACCAGCAATATAGTCATGAACTATACTACAGTATATGTACCAACAATATAGTCATAAACTATACTACAGTATATGTACCAGCTATATAGTCATGAACTATACTACAGTATATGTACCAGCAATATAGTCATGAACTATACTACAGTATATGTACCATCAATATAGTCATGAACTATACTACAGTATATGTACCAGCAATATAGTCATGAACTATAGTACAGTATATGTACCAGCAATAGTCATGAACTATACTACAGTATATGTACCAGTGTAGACAGCAATATAGTAATGAACTATACTACAGTATATGTACCAGCAATATAGTCATGAACTATACTACAGTATATGTACCAGCAATATAGTCATGAACTATACTACAATATATGTACCAGCAATATAGTCATGAACTATACTACAGTATATGTACCAGCAATATAGTCATGAACTACACTACAGTATATGTACCAGCTATATAGTCATGAACTATACTACAGTATATGTACCAGCTATATAGTCATGAACTACACTACAGTATATGTACCAGCTATATAGTCATGAACTATACTACAGTATATGTACCAGCAATATAGTCATGAACTATACTACAGTATATGTACCAGCAATATAGTCGTGAACTATACTACAGTATATGTACCAGCAATATAGTCATGAACTATACTACAGTATATGTACCAGCTATATAGTCATGAACTATACTACAGTATATGTACCAGCAATATAGTCATGAACTATACTACAGTATATGTACCAGCTATATAGTCATGAACTATACTACAGTATATGTACCAGCTATATAGTCATGAACTACACTACAGTATATGTACCAGCTATATAGTCATGAACTATACTACAGTATATGTACCAGCAATATAGTCATGAACTATACTACAGTATATGTACCAGCAATATAGTCGTGAACTATACTACAGTATATGTACCAGCAATATAGTCATGAACTATACTACAGTATATGTACCAGCTATATAGTCATGAACTATACTACAGTATATGTACCAGCAATATAGTCATGAACTATACTACAGTATATGTACCAGCTATATAGTCATGAACTATACTACAGTATATGTACCAGCTATATAGTCATGAACTATACTACAGTATATGTACCAGCTATATAGTCATGAACTACACTACAGTATATGTACCAGCAATATAGTCATGAACTATACTACAGTATATGTACCAGCAATATAGTCATGAACTATACTACAGTATATGTACCAGCAATATAGTCACAAACTATACTACAGTACATGTACCAGTGTAGACAGCAATATAGTAATGAACTATACTACAGTATATGTACCAGCAATATAGTCACGAACTATACTACAGTATATGTACCAGCTATATAGTCATGAACTATACTACAGTATATGTACCAGCAATATAGTCATGAACTATACTACAGTATATGTACCAGCTATATAGTCATGAACTATACTACAGTATATGTACCAGCTATATAGTCATGAACTACACTACAGTATATGTACCAGCTATATAGTCATGAACTACACTACAGTATATGTACCAGCAATATAGTCATGAACTATACTACAGTATATGTACCAGCAATATAGTCACAAACTATACTACAGTATATGTACCAGCTATATAGTCACAAACTATACTACAGTATATGTACCAGCTATATAGTCATGAACTATACTACAGTATATGTACCAGCAATATAGTCATGAACTACACTACAGTATATGTACCAACAATATAGTCACAAACTGTACTACAGTATATGTACCAGCTATATAGTCATGAACTACACTACAGTATATGTACCAGCAATATAGTCATGAACTATACTACAGTATATGTACCATCAATATAGTCATGAACTATACTACAGTATATGTACCAGCAATATAGTCACAAACTATACTACAGTATATGTACCAACAATATAGTCGTGAACTATACTACAGTATATGTACCAGCAATATAGTCATGAACTATACTACAGTATATGTACCAGCAATATAGTCATGAACTATACTACAGTATATGTACCAGCAATATAGTCATGAACTATACTACAGTATATGTACCAGCAATATAGTCGTGAACTATAAAACAGTATATGTACCAGCAATATAGTCATGAACTATACTACAGTATATGTACCAGCTATATAGTCATGAACTATACTACAGTATATGTACCAGCTATATAATCATGAACTATAGTACAGTATATGTACCAGCAATATAGTCACAAACTATAGTACAGTATATGTACCAGCAATATAGTCACAAACTATAGTACAGTATTTACACAAGATAATTATAAAATTAATAAGCTGTTCAAACATAACCACATATTTATTCCATTTTCAAGAAATAGCTTGCTTTGTCTAGAACAGAAATTCTGATTAAAACACATAAGCTACAGTTACGATATTGCATTTATGTAAACATTTGTTTGTGGGCAAAATCCGCATTATATATTTATATTCTATGTTTCTCAGCACATTATGTATTCTATATTTCTCAGCACATTATGTATTCTATGTTTCACAGCACATTATGTATTCTATGTTTCACAGCACATTATGTATTCTATGTTTCACAGCACATTATGTATTCTATGTTTCACAGCACATTATGTATTCTATGTTTCACAGCACATTATGTATTCTATGTTTCTCAGCACATTATGTATTCTATGTTTCACAGCACATTATGTATTCTATGTTTCACAGCACATTATGTATTCTATGTTTCTCAGCACATTCTCAGCACATTATGTATTCTATATTTCTCAGCACATTATGTATTCTATGTTTCACAGCACATTATGTATTCTATGTTTCACAGCACATTATGTATTCTATGTTTCTCAGCACATTATGTATTCTATATTTCTCAGCACATTATGTATTCTATGTTTCACAGCACATTATGTATTCTATGTTTCACAGCACATTATGTATTCTATGTTTCTCAGCACATTATGTATTCTATGTTTCACAGCACATTATGTATTCTATGTTTCTCAGCACATTATGTATTCTATATTTCTCAGCACATTATGTATTCTATGTTTCACAGCACATTATGTATTCTATATTTCTCAGCACATTATGTATTCTATGTTTCACAGCACATTATGTATTCTATGTTTCTCAGCACATTATGTATTCTATATTTCTCAGCACATTATGTATTCTATATTTCTCAGCACATTATGTATTCTATATTTCTCAGCACATTATGTATTCTATATTTCTCAGCACATTATGTATTCTATATTTCACAGCACATTATGTATTCTATGTTTCTCAGCACATTATGTATTCTATATTTCACAGCACATTATGTATTCTATATTTCACAGCACATTATGTATTCTATGTTTCTCAGCACATTATGTATTCTATGTTTCTCAGCACATTCTCAGCACATTATGTATTCTATATTTCTCAGCACATTCTCAGCACATTATGTATTCTATGTTTCTCAGCACATTCTCAGCACATTATGTATTCTATGTTTCTCAGCACATTATGTATTCTATGTTTCTCAGCACATTATGTATTCTATGTTTCACAGCACATTATGTATTCTATGTTTCACAGCACATTATGTATTCTATGTTTCTCAGCACATTATGTATTCTATGTTTCACAGCACATTATGTATTCTATGTTTCACAGCACATTATGTATTCTATATTTCTCAGCACATTATGTATTCTATGTTTCACAGCACATTATGTATTCTATGTTTCACAGCACATTATGTATTCTATGTTTCACAGCACATTATGTATTCTATGTTTCACAGCACATTATGTATTCTATATTTCTCAGCACATTATGTATTCTATGTTTCTCAGCACATTCTCAGCACATTATGTATTCTATATTTCACAGCACATTATGTATTCTATGTTTCACAGCACATTATGTATTCTATGTTTCTCAGCACATTATGTATTCTATGTTTCTCAGCACATTATGTATTCTATATTTCACAGCACATTATGTATTCTATGTTTCTCAGCACATTATGTATTCTATATTTCACAGCACATTATGTACTCTATATTTCTCAGTACATGTACTCTATGTGTAACATTTTATGTGACAGTTCTACAAATGCTATATCAAGAAAGATTATTTTAATTTTCCTCGAATATATCCAAATATGCACCACCATCACACAGCCAGCCTGAATTAATATCCCCGCTATCCAGTGCAGCTAACTGCTTGCCACTGAAATATTAAAATGCAAATAAAGTCTAATTATCTGTTGTTTTATTCAACTGGTAAAATAAATCTATCAAACATTTGCCATTTACTTTTAACTTTTGTAAACCACCATTTACAAAGATATCAGTGACTTTGTAAACCACCATTTACAAAGATATCAGTGATTTTATAAACCACAATTTACAAAGATATCAGTGATTTTATAAACCACAATTTACAAAGATTCAGTGATTTTATAAACCACAATTTACAAAGATTCAGTGATTTTATAAACCACAATTTACAAAGATATCAGTGATTTTATAAACCACAATTTACAAAGATATCAGTGATTTTATAAACCACAATTTACAAAGATATCAGTGATTTTATAAACCACAATTTACAAAGATATCAGTGATTTTATAAACCACAATTTACAAAGATATCAGTGATTTTATAAACCACAATTTACAAAGATATCAGTGATTTTATAAACCACAATTTACAAAGATTCAGTGATTTTATAAACCACAATTTACAAAGATATCAGTGATTTTATAAACCACAATTTACAAAGATATCAGTGATTTTATAAATCACAATTTACAAAGATTCAGTGATTTTATAAACCACAATTTACAAATATATCAGTGATTTTATAAACCACAATTTACAAAGATATCAGTGATTTTATAAACCACAATTTACAAAGATATCAGTGATTTTATAAACCACAATTTACAAAGATATCAGTGATTTTATAAACTAACATTTACAAAGATATCGGTGATTTTATAAACCACAATTTACAAAGATATCAGTGATTTTTTAAAATAAAGTACCAATAAAGGGAGGTAATGTACAATTTATGAGTAGGTATTCAAAGATTTATCTGAATAACTTAAAATGATACATGGATAATACAGTAATTATGGTGTATAACATCCGCTCCTCACTACGCTCAACATATCTGCAATCCACTCCTCACATCCGCTCCTCACGTGCTCCTCACATCTGCTCCTCGCATCCACTCCTCACTCCGCTCCTCATATCTGCAATCCACTCCTGACATCCGCTCCTCACATCCACTCCTCACTCCGCTTCTCATATCTGCAATCCACTCATAACATCTGCTCCTCACATCCACCCCTCACATCCGCTCCTCACATCCGCTCCTCACCTCCGCTCCTCACATCCACTCCGCTCCACACCTCCGCTCCACACCTCCGCTCCTCACATCCACTTCTCACATCCACTCCTCACATCTGCTCCTCACATCCACTCCTCACTCCCACTCCTCAATCCACTCACCTCCGCTCCTCACCTCCGCTCCTCACCTCCACTCCTCACCTCAACTCTGCTCCACACCTCTGCTCCTCACCTCCGTTCCTCACCTCCGCTCCACACCTCCGCTCCTCACATCCGCTCCGCACCTCCGCTCTTCACCTCCGCTCCTCACCTCTGCTCCTCACCTCCGCTCCTCACATCTGCTCCACACCTCCGCTCCTCACATCTGCTCCACACCTCCGCTCTACACCTCCGCTCTTCACCTCCTCACCTCACATCCACTCCTCACCTCTGCTCCTCACCTCCGCTCCACACCTCCGCTCTTCACCTCCGCTCCTCACATCCGCTCTTCACATCTGCTCCTCACTATACCTTGATGTGCAGTATGTTCCCGGTAACTGCTTACTGATAATTTCTTTGTGTATTTACCGGCAATTATATAATTATATGATTATTGTAATTGATAACTCAAAATGGGAGAAAAATAAATGTGAGACTGAGACAGACAGACAGACAAGCACTGAAGCCAGTGTATCCATGATTCAAACAGACAGACAGACAAGCACTGAAGCCAGTGTGTCCATGATTCAAACAGACAGACAAGCACTGAAGCCAGTATATCCAAGATTCAGACAGACAGACAAGCACTGAAGCCAGTGTATCCATGATTCAAACAGACAAACAAGCACTGAAGCCAGTGTATCCGTGATTCAAACAGACCAACATGCACAGAAGCCAGTGTATCCATGATTCAAACAGACCAACAAGCACAGAAGCCAGTGTATCCATGATTCAAACAGACCAACAAGCACAGAAGCCAGTGTATCCATGATTCAAACAGACAGACAGACAGACAAGCACTGAAGCCAGTGTATCCATGATTCAAACAGACAAACAAGCACTGAAGCCAGTGTATCCATGATTCAGACAGACAAACAAGCACTGAAGCCAGTGTATCCATGATTCAGACAGACCAACAAGCACTGAAGCCAGTGTATCCATGATTCAAACAGACAGACAAGCACTGAAGCCAGTGTATCCAGGATTCAAACAGACAGACAGACAAGCACTGAAGCCAGTGTATCCATGATTCAAACAGACCAACAAGAACTGAAGCCAGTGTATCCAGGATTCAAACAGACAGACAGACAAGCACTGAAGCCAGTGTATCCATGATTCAAACAGACAGACAAGCACTGAAGCCAGTGTATCCATGATTCAAACAGACAGACAAGCACTGAAGCCAGTGTATCCATGATTCAAACAGACCAACAAGCACTGAAGCCAGTGTATCCATGATTCAAACAGACAGACAAGCACTGAAGCCAGTGTATCCATGATTCAAACAGACAGACAAGCACTGAAGCCAGTGTATCCATGATTCAAACAGACAGACAAGCACTGAAGCCAGTGTACCCATGATTCAAACAGACAGACAAGCACTGAAGCCAGTGTATCCATGATTCAAACAGACAGACAAGCACTGAAGCCAGTGTATCCATGATTCAAACAGACAGACAAGCACTGAAGCCAGTGTATCCATGATTCAAACAGACAGACAGACAAGCACTGAAGCCAGTGTATCCATGATTCAAACAGACAGACAGACAAGCCCTGAAGCCAGTGTATCCATGATTCAAACAGACCAACAAGCACTGAAGCCAGTGTATCCATGATTCAAACAGACAGACAAGCACTGAAGCCAGTGTATCCATGATTCAAACAGACAGACAAGCACTGAAGCCAGTGTATCCATGATTCAAACAGACAGACAAGCACTGAAGCCAGTGTATCCATGATTCAAACAGACAGACAAGCACTGAAGCCAGTGTATCCATGATTCAAACAGATAAACAAGCACTGAAGCCAGTGTATCCAGGGTTATAACAGACCAACAAGCACTGAAGCCAGTGTATCCAGGATTATAACAGACCAACAAGCACTGAAGCCAGTGTATCCATGATTCAAACAGACCAACAATCACTGAAGCCAGTGTATCCAGGATTATAACAGACCAACAAGCACTGAAGCCAGTGTATCCATGATTCAAACAGACAGACAAGCACTGAAGCCAGTGTATCCATGATTCAAACAGACAGACAAGCACTGAAGCCAGTGTATCCATGATTCAAACAGACAGACAGACAGACAGACAAGCACTGAAGCCAGTGTATCCATGATTCAAACAGACAAACAAGCACTGAAGCCAGTGTATCCATGATTCAAACAGACAGACAAGCACTGAAGCCAGTGTATCCAGGATTCAAACAGACAAACAAGCACTGAAGCCAGTGTATCCATGATTCAAACAGACAGACAAGCACTGAAGCCAGTGTATCCATGATTCAAACAGACCAACATGCACTGAAGCCAGTGTATCCATGATTCAGACAGACAGACAAGCACTGAAGCCAGTGTATCCGTGATTCAAACAGACAGACAAGCACTGAAGCCAGTGTATCCAGGGTTATAACAGACCAACAAGCACTGAAGCCAGTGTATCCATGATTCAAACAGACCAACAATCACTGAAGCCAGTGTATCCATGATTCAAACAGACAAACAAGCACTGAAGCCAGTGTATCCATGATTCAGACAGACAGACATATACTGAAGCCAGTGTATCCATAATTCAAACAGACAAACAAGCACTGAAGCCAGTGTATCCATGATTCAAACAGACCAACATGCACTGAAGCCAGTGTATCCATGATTCAAACAGACCAACAATCACTGAAGCCAGTGTATCCATGATTCAGACAGACAGACAAGCACTGAAGCCAGTGTATCCATGATTCAAACAGACAAACAAGCACTGAAGCCAGTGTATCCATGATTCAAACAGACAGACAGACAGACAGACAGACAGACAGACAGACAGACAAGCACTGAAGCCAGTGTATCCATGATTCAAACAGACAAACAAGCACTGAAGCCAGTGTATCCATGATTCAAACAGACAGACAAGCACTGAAGCCAGTGTATCCAGGATTCAAACAGACAAACAAGCACTGAAGCCAGTGTATCCATGATTCAAACAGACAGACAAGCACTGAAGCCAGTGTATCCATGATTCAAACAGACCAACATGCACTGAAGCCAGTGTATCCATGATTCAGACAGACAGACAAGCACTGAAGCCAGTGTATCCATGATTCAAACAGACAGACAAGCACTGAAGCCAGTGTATCCAGGGTTATAACAGACCAACAAGCTCTGAAGCCAGTATATCCATGATTCAAACAGACAGACAAGCACTGAAGCCAGTGTATCCATGATTCAAACAGACCAACAAGCACTGAAGCCAGTGTATCCATGATTCGAACAGACAGACAAGCACTGAAGCCAGTGTATCCATGATTCAAACAGACCAACAAGCACTGAAGCCAGTGTATCCATGATTCAGACAGACAGACAAGCACTGAAGCCAGTGTATCCATGATTCAGACAGACAGACAAGCACTGAAGCCAGTGTATCCATGATTCAGACAGACAGACAAGCACTGAAGCCAGTGTATCCATGATTCATATTCAAAATTTGGAGGGATAGTGTGAGGTGTAGATGTGTATTTGGAGGGATAGATTGAGGTGTAGATGTGTATTTGGAGGGATAGATTGAGGTGTAGATGTGTATTTGGAGGGATAGTTTGAGGTGTAGATGTGTATTTGGAGGGGTAGATTGAGGCATATATGTGTATTTGGGGGGACAGTTTGAGGTGTAGATGTGTATTTGGAGGGGTAGATTGAGGTGTAGATGTGTATTTGGAGGGATAGTTTGAGGTGTAGATGTGTATTTTGAGGGGTAGATTGAGGCATATATGTGTATTTGGGGGGAAAGTTTGAGGTGTATTTGGAGGGGTAGATTGAGGTGTAGATGTGTATTTGGAGGGATAGTTTGAGGTGTAGATGTGTATTTGGAGGGATAGTTTGAGGTGTAGATGTGTATTTGGAGGGATAGATTGAAGTGTGGATGTGTATTTGGAGGGATAGATTGAGGTGTAGATGTGTATTTGGAGGGGTAGATTGAGGCATACATGTGTATTTGGAGGGATATATCGAGGTGTAGATGTGTATTTGGAGGGATAGATTTAGGTATAGATGTGTATTTGGGGGGGACAGTTTGAGGTGTAGATGTGTATTTGGGAAATGCAAATTGAAACAGTAAGCATACCTGTATCCTAGTTCACCGGAGCTGCCAGATGACGTGCAGACTGGTACATTAGTACTCTCTGTAACAGGCAGAGTCTGGACATCAATCTCCATGACAACCTGATCAGGTGAACCGAGCAGCGAATTGACATACACTGGCATATTGCCTCCTCCTATTTGTCGACTCACTCCTACTGAAATATTAGCTCCTCCCATTGATGCAGAATTTACCAATGTTGACCCCGTAGTGTATGACAAGCCTGCAGAATTTACCAATTGTTCTGGGGGAGGATTGCCTTGTATATCAGGGTTTGCTGCTGATGTACCCCAAATAGCACTACTCTCTACAATACCAACAGTATCTACATCCGGCAATCTGTCAGATACACTTAGTACATTTCTAGAAATGATACTAGTGGCTTGACATTTCTCATCAATAACCTTTGGTATTAATTCTTGTTGACAATGCTGGCTAGAAAATTGAGGGGAATAGTAATGCTCTGGGTATGCAGGACTCGATGCTGGTGGGTTATTACTCCTTGGGCTCTGGTTAGTGTTTAGTGGGCTCTGTACAGACAAGGGACTTCCCTGGGGAGTTGATTTGGTAGACCGACAATTGGTACTGTGCCTTGGTGACGTATTGGCCCTTTCTGGACATTGTCTGGATTTTTTCACATTAGCCTGACCTACAAATAGAAACAATGCCACAGCAACAGTGACCTCGACTTCTAATCCTAACCAGTTCTGGTGTGTAGTATAGTTGGGACGAATATTTGAGTAGCCAGGTATCTATAATAGTACCGCCCTGCTGCCCAAACTAGAACCACGACTCTTTGATCATGCTTAATTAGCTGTCAATCATCGTAAGGTAGGTTAACGGTCAACCGTATATTAGCCGATACGTGTGATCTGTTTAATTTATCAATAATTAGTATTATATACTGTACACAACAGCGGGGGGCATAATTATGCCGATACCGTAAGAAATCGATTTATCAATGGATTAATTGGTGATAATTGGATGACAGCAACTGTTAAAAAAAAAGAAACATTAACTCTATTAAACGGTCACCTCCAATAAATGAGCCAGTTCATTTCCTCCCAAGAGATTTTCCACTATATTTGATCTCTATTTAGTTTATACATTATTTACTTCAGTATTTGTACATGTAATCAAGAAATGAACATTTTACATATAATTTAACAGCAGTAGACTGAAAGGGATTAGAACGAAAGAAAACTTATATAGTTCTTCTCTCTATTCTCCCTACATCTCTGTTTGGCGGTCACCTCAGAAGCCAGTCATTTTAGATTTTTGGAGAATAGTGCAATGATACAGACAGAGACCCATTCTAGAATCTCCTCTGGTTCTTTTACGTGCACGGTGTACAGCACCGACACGAGACCTCGGTTTAAAATCCCATCAGAAAGACTGTTAATTTTATAAGGGTCAGACAGGGGATCGAACCTGCGATTCTTGGATTACCAGATTTTCCAGTATTTGACTTTATGTAGTAAGCTTGGTAAAATTTGTCACACCCGCTGCTTAAGTGTAATTGTCACTATATTGTATGTATACAAATTGTTGTTTATGAGAAGGAAATTGCTTGTTTGAAGGTCTTTCAGAAAAATGGTATCATTATCGCCTTCATCAATTGATTCTTTTATCTTATTCAGAAAAATGGTATCATTATCGCCTTCATCAATTGATTCTTTTATCTTATTCAGAAAAATGGTATCATTATCGCCTTCATCAATTGATTCTTTTATCTCATTCAGAAAAATGGTATCATTATCGCCTTCATCAATTGATTCTTTTATCTCATTCAGAAAAATGGTATCATTATCGCCTTCATCAATTGATTCTTTTATCTCATTCAGAAAAATGGTATCATTATTGCCTTCATCAATTGATTCTTTTATCTTATTCAGAAAAATGGTATCATTATCGCCTTCATCAATTGATTCTTTTTATCTTATTCAGAAAAATGGTATCATTATCGCCTTCATCAATTGATTCTTTTATCTTATTCAGAAAAATGGTATCATTATCGCCTTCATCAATTGATTCTTTTATCTTATTCATGTTACAGGGATTTAAAGTATTGAGTAATATGGGTAATTATTCTTCTGACAGACAGATCTGTAGTCCAGTGGTAACACGCTGTTACATAGGACCTAACTAAACACTGACACATGTACTACATGTATACACATAGGAACTAACTAAACACTAACACATGTACTACATGTATATTACACATAGGAACTAACTAAACACTAACAAATATACTACATGTATATTACACATAGGAACTAACTAAACACTGACAAATGTACTACATGTATATTACACATAGGAACTACCTAAACACTGACAAATGTACTACATGTATATTACACATAGGAACTAACTAAACACTGACAAATGTACTACATGTATATTACACATAGGAACTAACTAAACACTGACAAATGTACTACATGTATATTACACATAGGAACTAACTAAACACTGACACATGTACTACATGTATATTACATATAGGAACTAACTAAACACTGACACATGTACTACATGTATATTACACATAGGAACTAACTAAACACTGACACATGTACTACATGTATATTACATATAGGAACTAACTAAACACTGACACATGTACTACATGTATATTACACATAGGAACTAACTAAACACTGACACATGTACTACATGTATATTACATATAGGAACTAACTAAACACTGACACATGTACTACATGTATATTACACATAGGAACTAACTAAACACTGACACATGTACTACATGTATATTACATATAGGAACTAACTAAACACTGACACATGTACTACATGTATATTACACATAGGAACTAACTAAACACTGACACATGTACTACATGTATATTACATATAGGAACTAACTAAACACTGACACATGTACTACATGTATATTACACATAGGAACTAACTAAACACTGACACATGTACTACATGTATATTACACATAGGAACTAACTAAACACTGACACATGTACTACATGTATATTACACATAGGAACTACCTAAACACTAACACATGTACTACCGGTATATTACACCAATGTACTTTACACAGTATATGCAAAATGGAAAAATAAAACTATAATTCACATGAATATGTATCCTAGTATTAACTCTTAATGATTTTGTAAATAAATAATATTGAATACAGTCAAACCTGTGTTAGTGGTCACCTCTAATAAGCAGCCAACCTGTATTAAGCAGCCAGTTTCCAAATTCCCAATATGCTGTTTTATTATACATGTGACCTATATTAAACAGCCACCTGTGCTAAGCAGCCACTTTCTATGACTCCCTTGGCTGGCTGCTTAAGACAGGTTTGACTGTATAAATATTAATAAAGGGAGGTAACTTACAAGTAAATATTGCACATTGTTATTTATTTGCCAGGCATATAATTTCAACTTAAAATCTGAATAAATAAATTGTTGTGCCTAACAGATGACATTTACCTAACATAGCGGAGCAACTGTCAATGTCTACATATGACATTTACCTAACTTAGAGCAACTGTCAATGTCCTCGATCATATTTACCTAATTTAGAGCAACTGTCAATGCCCACAGATCATATTTACCTAACTTAGAGCAACTGTCAATGTCCGCGATCATATTTACCTAACATAGAGCAACTGTCAATGCCCACAGATCATATTTACCTAACATAGAGCAACTGTCAATGTCCATGGTCATTTTTACTTAACATAGAGCAACTGTCAATGTCCATAATCATATTAACTTAACATAGAGCAACTGTCAATGTCCACGATCATATTTACCTAACTTAGAGCAACTGTCAATGTCCACAGATCATATTTACCTAACATAGAGCAACTGTCAATGCCCACAGATCATATTTACCTAACATAGAGCAACTATCAATGTCCACAGATAATATTTACCTAACTTAGAGCAACTATCAATGTCCACAGATAATATTTACCTAACTTAGAGCAACTATCAATGTCCACAGATAATATTTACCTAACTTAGAGCAACTGTCAATGTCCACAGATAATATTTACCTAACTTAGAGCAACTATCAATGTCCACAGATAATATTTACCTAACTTAGAGCAACTGTCAATGTCCACAGATAATATATACCTAACTTAGACCAACTATCAATGTCCACAGATAATATATACCTAACTTAGACCAACTATCAATGTCCACAGATAATATTTACCTAACTTAGAGCAACTATCAATGTCCACAGATAATATTTACCTAACTTAGACCAACTATCAATGTCCACAGATAATATATACCTAACTTAGACCAACTATCAATGTCCACAGATAATATTTACCTAACTTAGAGCAACTATCAATGTCCACAGATAATATTTACCTAACTTAGACCAACTATCAATGTCCACAGATAATATTTACCTAACTTAGACCAACTATCAATGTCCACAGATAATATTTACCTAACTTAGAGCAGCTGTCTATGTCCACAGATACGGAGCTTGTTGATTGGGTACCAAGGTTCACTTCCCTGAAATGTTAATAAAAACTTGATGTCTCCCCCACTCACTGTTGGATAATAATTATGTCTCCCCACTCACTGTTAGATAATATGTCTCCCCACTTACTGTTAGATAATATGTCTCCCCACTCACTGTTGTATAATATGTCTCCCCACTCACTGTTGTATAATATGTCTCCCCACTCACTGTTGTATAATATGTCTCCCCACTCACTGTTGTATAATATGTCTCCCCACTCACTGTTAGATAATATGTCTCCCCCACTCACTGTTGGATAATATCCCTCCCCACTCACTGTTGGATAATATCCCTCCCCACTCACTGTTGGATAATATCCCTCCCCACTCACTGTTGGATAATATCCCTCTCCACTCACTGTTGGATAATATCCCTCCCCACTCACTGTTGGATAATATCCCTCCCCACTCACTGTTGGATAATATCCCTCCCCACTCACTGTTATGATATAGTGAAACATACATGAAATCCTGTTCAATGCAAGCAACATATGCCTCTGTCGTGTGTCTGTATCCTGTCATTGGGGTATACTTGTCTGCAACACAAGAACAAATATTTGTGTAGTAATTCATCAAAACAGAGCAATCACATGATGTTAGTGACACAACTTACTAATTATTTCACGCGGTTCGATTAGAAATAGTGTGACATTTTTGTCTATCCGCGGAACGCATTGCAAAGGGTGATTATAAATATTGGTCAGGTGCAGCGATGTGTAAATATACGCGTACGTGTAAGGGATATGTGTTGTAACTGGTCATTCTACCAGACAACTTCGCACAGTACATGTCTTGTTTATACATCGCAGCCATTTACACATTTAACTAGAAGAAATGGAAAGTGAACGTCAGCAGCAGGCGGGTCAACACACCTTACTTTCTCAGCTAGAGACAATGATAAACTCGAAATTTGAAGCATTTGAGCAACGTGTCAGCGCTACACAGAGAGAAATGTCGCAGTCACAGATTTCTGCAATCAAGGTCACTGGAGGCAGGAATGTCGGGTGCTACACGTTGAATCTCAGTTTGACAAGAATGTACAGATAAGTAACTCAGTTATTTCAAAGTGTTCAGAAGCTATACAATCTGTTACATGTGCTACTGATTTGCGGCTAGTTTCGAACTTGTGTGAAAATGCAAATGACACAACCAGCTTCTTGCACATATTGGGGAGGCAGAATCTCCGTTGGGTAGACTGGAGTTTTGCTCAAAGCACTGGCAAGAGGCAGTGGTGGGTGATTATATCTTAGACATAGTGATGAATGGCTATAAGTCCCTGAATCAGTTGAATTGCAAAACAATAAATCTGCACGTGACAAACCACAATTTGTTTCTAATGAGATTCGAACCCTTCTGTCCAAAGGCTGCATTGAGGAAGTCACGACCGCTCCACTGGTAGTAAACCCGCTTACAGTAGCTATTAATCACGCGGGCAAAGAACGTTTAGTTTTAGACTGTAGGCATTTAAATCTGGATTTGTTTAAATACAAATGCAGTTTTGAAAATCATTCAATAGCACGAGAAATGTTTTCAAAAGGGGACTTTTTGTTTAGCTTCGATATTAAAGGGGCATATAATCATGTTATGATTTATCCTGAACATACAACTTATCTGGGATTCGCATGGACAGAAAATGGGATTACAAGATATTTTGTTTTTAAAGTTTTACCATTTGGTATTTCCACGGCTGGATTTGTTTTCACAAAATTGTTACGGGTTTGTGTGGAGAAACATGGGTTTCAAAATCATTTTATTTTTGGACGATGGTCTAGGAGGCGCCAGTAGTTTTGAAACGGCCCTCAGTAGTGCTCAATACATTAGACAAGACCGGTTAGACTTTGGTTTTTTGTTAGCAAAGCATAAATGCCACTGGCTACCTTGCTTGCATGCGGTTGGGTTAGGATACAGTTGGAACATGTCAGAGGGTATCTTGAAAGTTACAGAAGAAAGAATTAGTCGCGCCGAACAGAGTTTGTGTGCTATTGTAGAAAAAATAATCTCTGGGTCAGTCATTATACAGGTCAGACAGATAGCCTGTTTAGTAGGCCAGCTAATCTCTATGCAGAGTATTCTTGGTGATATAGCAAGATTGCGTACTAGGTCATTGTACGATTGCGTTGTTAGCAGGGCTACTTGGAATGCCCTGGTGCAAGTCAATCCTGAAGCTTTGACTGAACTTGTTTTCGGGAAAGAAAATTTGAGAATGCTGAATAAAGTGATGTTTAAGATCTGTTGATCAGGCATACGTCTCTGTTGACGCCGGTGTAGTTGGATCGGTAGAATATGCCAATGTCTTTGTTGACGCCAGTGGAGCTGGATTTGGTGGTTACATAGAGGGATATCCAGACAGTAATGTTATTGGTAGTTGGTTGAGTCACGAAAGCATTACGAGCTCAACTTGGAGAGAGTTGGAGACTGTTTATCGAGTTATGCGTTTAAAAAAAAAAAAAAAAAAAAGCCAAAATTGCAAGATATTTCATTAAAAATAAACGATATATGTTCTGATAACAATATTGCTTTGTTTCCGAGATGGCTACCAAGGGAAGACAACTCGGTGGCGGATTATCTTAGTCGTTGTTCTGATAGTGATGATTGGTCAATTTCAGATTATGTTTACAAAACGTTGGACGAAAAATGTGGACCACACACTGTGGATAGGTTTGCATGTCATTACAATACGCAATATAGTATATTTAATTCTAGGTACTGATGTCCCGGAACGTCGGGCATTGACGCTTTCGAGCAGAAATGGATCGGAGAAAACAATTGGCTTGTTCCGCCACCAAGATTGATATCGAAGTGTATTGAGAAAGCACGGGTCGAAAATTGTTCTTGTACTATCGTGATGCCTCGATGACAATCCGCACCAGTTTGGCCAAAACTGTTCCCGTGCTGTAACAGGGCAAAATTCATAAATGATGTTGTTTATTTTCAGCCAGGGTGTTTGACAAAGAGAGGAAAAGGCAAAAACGGAATCTTAGACGGCAGGTCATTGTCGTTGGGCTTTGTTGCCGTAAAAATGATATAGTTTGTACGGCTTTGATGCCATAAGAATTGTATATTTTGTATATGCGTAATCGCAGGTATTTGTTCTTCAGGCCTAAGGTTGGAGCAATGTATTACCGAGGAGGTCAAGAAGTTGGGGATTACTGATAGCTCGTTTGGTGATCTTACCAAGAAGTCGGGGATTACTGATAGCTCGTTTGGTGATCTTACCAAGAAGTCGGGGATTACTGATAGCTCGTTTGGTGATCTTACCAAGAAGTCGGGGATTACCGATAGCTCGTTTGGTGATCTTACCAAGAAGTCGGGGATTACTGATAGCTCGTTTGGTGATCTTACCAAGAAGTCGGGGATTACTGACAGCTCGTTTGGTGATCTTACCAAGAAGATGGCTGGTTTCCTAGTAAACTCCAAAAGTGACAATACAATAAAGAAATTATATTACTACTTCCAAAAGTGGGAACAGTTTGTATATTCGAAAGGAGGTCAGTCTATACCAGCTTCACCTATTGTCGTTTGTCTATATTTGACAGAACTCTTAGACAAGAAATATTCGGATAATGTTATTTCGTCAACAGTCTATAGTATTAAATGGGCGCACTCTTTGAAAAATCTACCAGATCCAACAGATAATTTGTTTGTAAAGAACTTGCTTGATTCAGCGAAACGTGTATCTTCTAAATCGGTTAACAAAAAGGACCCTATTTCTACACAAATGTTAATAGACCTATGTGAAAAGCACGTTAATGAAGAGATGTCTTATTAATAAGGGACTTGTGTATGATTCTGTTAGGATATTCAGCCTTCCTTAGGTACGATGAAATCAGAAATCTTCATTGCAATGACATCAAGTTTTACGAAGATCATTTTTGTATATTTGTACGCAGATGCAAAACTGACCAATATCGTTTTGGTAATGAAATTGTTGTATCAAAAGGTTGTACCGTTGCATGTCCATACATGATGCTTCAACATTATTTAAAATTTTCTGGACAAACTGTAGAGAGCAATCAAATTTTATTCAAACCTTGCTTTAGATCAAAAGGTAAAAGCAGTCTTATTTATAAAGATAAACCCTTAAAGTTACACAAGGGCTAGAGAAACTTTGTTACTTAGGTTAAGAGATGTTGCAGGGGATTTAAATTTGGGTTTGCACTCTCTTCGCTCAGGGGGCGCTACAACAGCCGCTAATTCAGGAGTAAATGACCGCTGTTGGAAAAGACACGGCCGGTGGAAGAGTGATTCTAGTAAAGATGGCTATGTAGCTGATTCTTTAGATAGTAGGCTTTCAGTTTCCAGGCATTTAGAATTGTAAACTACACCAGCCCGCTCTTTTTAATTCTAAGCACTCCCGTCTGGTCATGCATATGGTGTTTGTGTTTCTTATTTGAGTAGAGCAAAGACTAATTATTTCACGCGGTTAGATTAGAAATAGCGTGAAATTTTTGTCTATCCGCGGAACGCATTGCAAAGGGTGATTATGAATATTGGTCAGGTGCAGCGATGCGTAAATATACGCGTACGTGTAAGGGATATGTGTTGTAACTGGTCATTCTACCAGACGACTTCGCACAGTACACGTCTTGTTTACTTTATTCTCAAATTATTTTATATACATATTCACAATGATAGCATACGTCTACGCAGATAAAATGAGGTCCGACATTGGGCGATCTGACACCAAAATGACAAATGGACACAGGTTTCTCAGAGCAAATACATTTAAAAAAAAAAAAAAATGTATGATCTCTGTGTTTTTCCTGGGCGAGTCGGTTCGCATGTGCGTGCTTAGATTGGTATTCTGTAAAATAAGTTGCACTTATTAACTTGTATACCGGGCAAGAGACGTATGCTATTATTTTAGTGTGACCAAAATGTTTCATTTCGGTGCATTTTGCATCCAGTTGTATATTGTGCGGCTGCAAATTAGTTCACGCTTCTAATAAACACTCCCGTCTGGTCATGCATATGGTGTTTGTGTTTCTTATTTGAGTAGAGCAAAGACTGGTGTAATAACTGCTTGACCACACATTATAAGTGACAATTAGCTTCTACAGCATATTTACTTCTGACAAGGTGGGTGTGTTTTTGTCTTTGTTTGTTAGCAAAATTACGCAAAACATTATGGACGGATTTCCATGACATTTGATGGAAGGGTGGACCTCGGGTCAAGAACGATCCCATTAGATTTTGGAGGCTCTATATACAGATTGTTTAAAAAGATTCTTCACCATTGTGAACATGGACATTTAGTGGCATGAAGGAGGTTTGCTATCTCAGATTGCTCTGACATTTAGCAGCGTGGTGGAGGTTTGCTATCTCGGATTGCTCAGACATTTAGCGGCGTAACAGAGGTTTGCTATCTCAGATTGCTCTGACATTTAGCTGCGTGACTGAGGTTTGCTATCTCGGATTGGTCAGATATTTAGCGGCATAACAGAGGTTTGCTATCTTGGATTGCTCGAATATTTAACAGCGTGAAGAGGTTCGCTATCTCGGATTGGTCACACATTTAGTGGCGTGACTGAGGTTTGCTATCTCGGATTGGTCAGATATTTAGCGGCGTAACAGAGGTTTGCTATCTCAGATTGCTCGGATATTTAGCAGCGTGAAGAGGTTCGCTATCTCAGATTGGTCACACATTTAACGGTGTGACAGAGGTTTGCTATCTCGGATTGCTCAGACATTTAGCGACGTGAAGAGGTTTGCTATCTCGGATTGGTCAGATATTTAGCGGGGTGACAGAGGTTTGCTATCTCGGATTGCTCAGACATTTAGCGGCATGAAGGAGGTTCGCTATCTCAGATTGCTCAGACATTTAGTGGCATGAAGGTTCGCTATCTCGGATTGCTCAGACATTTAGTGGCATGAAGGTTTGCTATCTCAGATTGCTCAGATATTTAGTGGCATGAAGGAGGTTTGCTATCTCAGATTGTTCCGACATTTAGTGGCATGAAGGAGGTTTGCTATCTCGGATTGGTCACACATTTGGTGGCATGAAGGTTTGCTATCTCAGATTGCTCAGATATTTAGTGGCATGAAGGAGGTTTGCTATCTCAGATTGTTCCGACATTTAGTGGCATGAAGGAGGTTTGCTATCTCGGATTGGTCACACATTTGGTGGCATGAAGGTTTGCTATCTCAGATTGCTCAGATATTTAGTGGCATGAAGGAGGTTTGCTATCTCAGATTGTTCCGACATTTAGTGGCATGAAGGAGGTTTGCTATCTCGGATTGGTCACACATTTGGTGGCATGAAGGTTTGCTATCTCAGATTGCTCAGATATTTAGTGGCATGAAGGAGGTTTGCTATCTCAGATTGTTCCGACATTTAGTGGCATGAAGGAGGTTTGCTATCTCGGATTGGTCACACATTTGGTGGCATGAAGGAGGTTCGCTATCTCAGATTGCTCAGACATTTAGTGGCATGAAGGTTCGCTATCTCGGATTGCTCAGACATTTAGTGGCATGAAGGTTTGCTATCTCGGATTGGTCACACATTTGGTGGCATGAAGGAGGTTCGCTATCTCGGATTGCTCAGACATTTAGTGGCATGAAGGTTTGCTATCTCAGATTGCTCAGATATTTAGTGGCATGAAGGAGGTTTGCTATCTCAGATTGTTCCGACATTTAGTGGCATGAAGGAGGTTTGCTATCTCGGATTGGTCACACATTTGGTGGCATGAAGGTTTGCTATCTCAGATTGCTCGGATATTTAGCAGTGTGAAGAGGTTCACTATCTCGAATTGGTCACACATTTAGCGGTGTGACAGGTTTGCTATCTCGGATTGCTCAGACATTTAGCGGCATGAAGGTTCGCTATCTCGGATTGCTCAGACATTTAGCGACGTGAAGAGGTTTGCTATCTCGGATTGGTCAGATATTTAGCGGGGTGACAGAGGTTTGCTATCTCGGATTGCTCAGACATTTAGCGGCATGAAGGAGGTTCGCTATCTCAGATTGCTCAGACATTTAGCGGCATGAAGGTTCGCTATCTCGGATTGCTCAGACATTTAGCGGCATGAAGGTTCGCTATCTCGGATTGCTCAGACATTTAGTGGCATGAAGGAGGTTTGCTATCTCGGATTGCTCAGACATTTAGTGGCATGAAGGAGGTTCGCTATCTCGGATTGCTCAGACATTTAGTGGCATGAAGGAGGTTCGCTATCTCGGATTGGTCACACATTTGGTGGCATGAAGGTTTGCTATCTCAGATTGCTCAGATATTTAGTGGCATGAAGGAGGTTTGCTATCTCAGATTGTTCAGACATTTAGTGGCATGAAGGAGGTTCGCTATCTCGGATTGGTCACACATTTGGTGGCATGAAGGTTTGCTATCTCAGATTGCTCGGATATTTAGCAGTGTGAAGAGGTTCACTATCTCGAATTGGTCACACATTTAGCGGTGTGACAGAGGTTTGCTATCTCGGATTGCTCAGACATTTAGCGGCATGAAGGTTTGCTATCTTGGATTAATCACACAGTTGGTGGCATGAAGGTTCGCTATCATGGATTGGTCAGACATTTAGCAGCATGAAGGTTCGCTATCTCGGATTAATCACACAGTTGGTGGCATGAAGGAGGTTTGCTATCTCGGATTGCTCAGACATTTAGCGGCATGAAGGTTCGCTATCTCAGATTGCTCAGACATTTAGTGGCATGAAGGAGGTTCGCTATCTCAGATTGTTCAGACATTTAGTGGCATGAAGGAGGTTCGCTATCTCGGATTGGTCACACATTTGGTGGCATGAAGGTTTGCTATCTCAGATTGCTCGGATATTTAGCAGTGTGAAGAGGTTCACTATCTCGAATTGGTCACACATTTAGCGGTGTGACAGAGGTTTGCTATCTCGGATTGCTCAGACATTTAGCGGCATGAAGGTTCGCTATCTCGGATTGCTCAGACATTTAGTGGCATGAAGGAGGTTCGTTATCTCGGATTGGTCACACATTTGGTGGCATGAAGGAGGTTCGCTATCTCAGATTGCTCAGACATTTAGCAGCATGAAGGTTTGCTATCTTGGATTAATCACACAGTTGGTGGCATGAAGGTTTGCTATCTCGGATTGCTCAGACATTTAGCGGCATGAAGGTTCGCTATCTCGGATTGGTCAGATATTTAGCAGTGTGACAGAAGTTCGCTATCTCGGATTGCTCAGACATTTGGTGGCGTGACAGAGGCTCGCTATCTCGGATTGCTCAGACATTTGGTGGCGTGACAGAGGCTTGCTATCTCGGATTGCTCAGACATTTGGTGGCGTGACAGAGGCTCGCTATCTCGGATTGCTCTTGTTACTAATGTAACCTAAACTTGCAATGTGTATACGTGTGGCTATAAGTATCACCTTTTGCACAATATTTATCAAACAGCTCCTCCCTGGACTGGTCTCCTGGAAATAGATGACAGTACATCTGCACCTGATTCTTGCCATCACGACCTTTGATCCATGTCTGCTTCAGAATGTCGGCTAGATTGTTTCGGCAACAGTCGACGTTGTCAATTTTCTTGACTTCACCACCAAGTTTCTTGAAATCGGCTACGTCCACATGCTCTATAACAGGTACCTTCACTAGTTTAGGTTGACCTAAGCTCTGTCTTTTGCTTCCTAAAAAGGCATGAAAGTGACATATCCAATTATTTTGTCATTTTGGTCAACATTTATAGTAGCTGAGGAGGCCTGGTAGCTCACTTTTCTAACCCCCACGCATGGCCATAATAGCTCAATTGTTGACTGTTAGCCATTAACAGAGAAGAAGAAGATTTTATAAATCTGAGTCAAGTGTGTTTATGTTATAATGTATTATACCATCACCACACACATGGAAATGTTTTGTTTTCTGTGATACAAACTGCTACTTAACCCTTTCCCCCATAGAAGCACCTCTTGACGTCATTACCAATACGACATACATTAACCCTTTCCCTCATAGAAGCACCTCTTGACGCCATTACCAATATGACATACATTAACCCTTTCCCTCATAGAAGCACCTCTTGACGCCATTACCAATACGACATACATTAACCCTTTCCCCCATAGAAGCACCTCTTGACGCCATTACCAATACGACATACATTAACCCTTTCCCCATAGAAGCACCTCTTGACGCCATTACCAATACGACATACATTAACCCTTTCCCTCATAGAAGCCCCTCTTGACGCCATTACCAATACGACATACATTGACAATGTAGTAGCCAAACCAATGTTCATTAAATGGCTGTCATTAGTATGGAGATATAATAGTATATTAACCTAAATCTCTATGAAGGAAAGGGTTAAATGGCTGTCATTAGTATGGAGATATAATAGTATATTAACCTAAATCTCTATGAAGGAAAGGGTTAAATGGCTGTCATTAGTATGGAGATATAATATTATATTAACCTAAACCTCTATGAAGGAAAGGGTTAAATGGCTGTCATTAGTATGGAGATATAATAGTATATTAACCTAAACCTCTATGAAGGAAAGGGTTAAATGGCTGTCATTAGTATGGAGATATAATAGTATATTAACCTAAACCTCTATGAAGGAAAGGGTTAAATGGCTGTCATTAGTATGGAGATATAATAGTATATTAACCTAAACCTCTATGAAGGAAAGGGTTAAATGGCTGTCATTAGTATGGAGATATAATAGTATATTAACCTAAACCTCTATGAAGGAAAGGGTTAAATGGCTGTCATTAGTATGGAGATATAATAGTATATTAACCTAAACCTCTATGAAGGAAAGGGTTAAATGGCTGTCATTAGTATGGAGATATAATAGTATATTAACCTAAACCTCTATGAAGGAAAGGGTTAATATTTACATTTATGGTAGCTCAACCATCCTTTCCATTCATTTCAGGTAGGCTAACATGTGAGCCACTACTACAAAGGGGGACAACTCTCAGTTCACAAATGGACATTTAAAATATCACATGATATATGGGTCTCCGTAGCTGAATGGTTACGGTGGTCGACTTCAAAGGATTTGCCCCACACTGCTGTTGGGTGTCAAATGATTGTTTCGTGTGACTTGCAGAAAGTTAGAGGTTCTACCAAGGTGCTTGCCATTAACTGAAATGACAGTTTTTAAAAAATTGTTTACCTGTGGTTTCTTTCATAACTAGAACACAAGACGTAAGGCGACCATATACACTTTTAAGGCCATCACTATTGGTGTAATGTTTGTCCGAGAAGCGCAGAATGAACGTCCCAGCTTTGTCACATGTTCCAAGCATCTTTTCGGCCTCCTCTTTCTTCACAAAGCCCATGATCAAGCTGCACACAACACAATATTTGTCAATTTTTATATTCCATTAAATGTCAAACCCCTTGAGGGGAGGGGCCCCTCAAGGGGGGACTAGATATTTATTTCCTAGACTGGCAGACTGGAGTAGTTGACCAGTACCATACAATTGTTTGAGGTGTGTTCTTCAAGAACTCGGATTCCAAGTCATGTATGTATTACATAACAGAGGGAGGGGTGGGGAGTCATGTATGTATTACATAACAGAGGGAGGGGTGGGGAGTCATGTATGTATTACATAACAGAGGGTGGGGTGGGGAGTCATGTATGTATTACATAACAGAAGGAGGGGTGGGGAATCATGTATGTATTACATAACAGAGGGAGGGTGGGGAGTCATGTATGTATTACATAACAGAAGGAGGGGGGGGGAGTCATGTATGTATTACATAACAGAGGGAGGGGTGGGGAGTCATGTATGTATTACATAACAGGGGTGGGGAGTCATGTATGTATTACATAACAGGGGGATGTGTGGGGAGTCATGTATGTATTACATAACAGAGGGATGTGTGGGGAGTCATGTATGTATTACATAACAGGGGGAGGGAGTCATGTATGTATTACATAACAGAGGGAGGGGTGGGAGTCATGTATGTATTACATAACAGAGGGAGGGTGGGGAGTCATGTATGTATTACATAACAGAGGGAGGGTGGGGAGTCATGTATGTATTACATAACAGAGGGAGGGTGGGGAGTCATGTATGTATTACATAACAGAGGGAGGGTGGGGAGTCATGTATGTATTACATAACAGAGGGAGGGTGGGGAGTCATGTATGTATTACATAACAGAGGGAGTGTGGGGAATCATGTATGTATTACATAACAGAGGGAGGGTGGGGAGTCATGTATGTATTACATAACAGAGGGAGGGGAGTCATGTATGTATTACATAACAGAGGGATGTGTGGGGAGTCATGTATGTATTACATAACAGAGGGATGGGTGGGGAATCATGTATGTATTACATAACAGAGGGATGGGTGGGGAATCATGTATGTATTACATAACAGAAGGAGGGGTGGGGAGTCATGTATGTATTACATAACAGAGGGAGGGGTGGGGAGTCATGTATGTATTACATAACAGAAGGAGGGTGGGGAGTCATGTATGTATTACATAACAGAAGGAGGGTGGGGAATCATGTATGTATTACATAACAGAAGGAGGGTGGGGAATCATGTATGTATTACATAACAGAGGGATGGGTGGGGAGTCATGTATGTATTACATAACAGAAGGAGGGGTGGGGAGTCATGTATGTATAATAATTATAAATGGCTTCTATGTTCATAAGTGAAATATTATTTGAACATTCAATTAAACAAACAGGCTGAAAAGTGTTTAGATGACAATAAATAACATCATAAATGAGGGTCATCAATGAGGTTTTATAAATATTATGAAATGACGCACCCTTCAGTCCAGAACTGTCGGAGATACTGGTCAATAAGATTGTAGATTCCGAGAAACCACCTCCAGAATGAAAAGTCTGTGTCAACCATGTGATTCTGTGCAATATACAAGTACTTCTACAAATGTTAGCTTGATTGCGAAACAAGTTCTATCAACATTAAATTAATTGCTCTCGGGACCTCATTCCTGAGGAATCCATCGCCATGGGGGAGAGAGGAGGAGGCAATGTGGATATAAGAGTCTTGCATAAGAACATGACCACCGTGGTTCTGGCAGGGTTCACACTCACAACCTTTCAGCTACAAGGCGGACACCATACCCATTACACCACGGAGGCTCCACTATGGGTCATGATCGCATGTGACACTCCTTAAAAATATATATGTACATTCGCTCCCCAAAAAAGTACATGTATTATAAAAACAATTTAAACAAACAGAAGCATGTTTAAAAAATTCAACATTTTAGTAGATCGTTTTTGCGATTTGCAAACACTACAATTTAATGACGTATTTAATGTATACAGTCAAACCTGTGTTAAGCAGCCAGCCAAGGGAGTCAGAGAAAGTGGCTGCTTAGCACAGGTGGCTGCTTAATAGAGGTCAAATATATAATAAAACAACAAATTGGGAATCTGGATACTGGCTGCTTAATACATGTTGGCTGCTTAATGGAGGTGACCACTAACACAGGTTTGACTGTATAATGGAGGTGACCACTAACACAGGTTTGACTGTACATATGAATGCAGCTGAAGTATGACAAACTAGAAGAAGTCACAAAAACATGCATATTATATATAAATATATCATTTTAACTTTACATCTTTTATAGAAATTTTAAAGCAACTTAATTTAAAACTCTTAGTTTATACAAATTTATTTTAGCTCGATTGCGAAACAAGTTCTTTCAACTTATATTAATCACTCTCGAGACCTCATTCCTGATGGAATCCATCGCCACGAGGGAGAGAGAAGAGGCAACGTGGAATTTAAATGCCTTGCCTAAGGGCACAATCGTAATGGCTCCAGCGGGGCTCGAACTCCCGCACTCTTGTTCTGGTTGGAGTGGCATCATACCGAGGGCTTACGTGCAAAACTATTCTAATTTGATTTTTTTTGCCAAATGTGTTTTTTGACATATTTTGGTATAAATTCCTTAAATGCACAATGTATCAAAGTATTACAGTGATATACTTAATAGTTATTAAAATCTCCAAGTGATGATATCTTTGGTACAACACTATTATTCTACCTTGAGTTAGAATAGTTTTGCACAAATACAATGTTGAATATATTTGTTTGTTTTATTGCAAAACTATTGTAACTCGAATTAGAATACCGTAATATAATTCAGTGTGAATAGCTTAAGTTTGATGTGCAAGACTATTTCAAGTTGATTGTGATGACAATATTACATTTATTTCTGATATTATAATACAAATACAAAGTGATTATTTGCAAACAAGCAGACCATACTTTGATGATGTTTTACTGTAGAACCAGAGACTGTTTGCATTTCTTACTGTGATTGTGGTGCATCTGTGGCATTTGTGTTCATTTGAAGGAGACTTTTTGTGAATTTATTTCAGAATTACTTGCTCCAGTGCATTGATGAGTAAACAGCCCTACATGACAGCTAGGATTCCTACGCATTCCATTTTTAACCGGTGTTTGCATTTGAAAATTGTGAAAAACTTTGATGGTGATGCCTTACTTGTGTCTAACAGCAAGCAGGAGCCCTGGAGTTTACAGAACTGCATGCGGTAAAAGTGGATTCTTGTTTGGAAGTGAGAATTTGACTGTGACAGTTCATCGATTTACCATAGCACGAAGAAGGAGAAAATACAGTGGTGTGCATCCATAGCCACTTGACAAGTGTGGCCATGAACTTGGATGAAAATGCTAAATAACATGAACATTGAATTTTGATAAAACTTTGATGAAAATCCTAGTAGGCTTTTTATAAGATTTGAGCAAACCTGAAATAGATGGTGGGATGTGACTCCAATGTAATCAAAGTTATGAGTGATTCAACTTACCCAACAAAACTGATTGAGAGTGACAGCGGTATCATCTGACTTATTCTCTTCACCTGGAGGGGAGAACTCATTTATTATTTATCATGATTAAGTGAAACTTCTATAACATTTCAGTTGTTGGATGTCATTGCCAACGAGCTAACATCAGCAAATAATCGTGTTAGACTACATAGTGATTCAGCAATGTCGTTGACATATATCAAAAATAGCAATGGTCCCAAGACAGAGACTTGTGGTACACCAGCATTAAATCATGAATGCAATAAATAGAGGATATTTGTTTGTTTTGAGTGAATATGGAATATATCTCATTGAGAAGTGAGAAAATATGAAAATGTTCTCACTTCGAGGTGAGATATATTCCATATTCACTCAAAACAAACAAATTTTCTTTTTATTTTATGCTAATTGGTGAAAAACAAACACAAAATGAAGAAATTAAAATAGCTGGCCGCCATCTTTTTGTGCGGATGAATACATTGACGACTATATGTCATGAGTCGATACACAAATATGCCGCCATCTTGAATTTAAAGTTGAATCGAGGAAAAATACATGAAAACATTTATTTGATTTATTGTTACAAGTTGCAGTGACAAACTTCGAGACATTGTCAGTTGTATTTCGCTTTTGATTTGTTTCATAACAAAAACAATAATACAGGTAAATAGTGTCATTGAAGCCAGGTAAACGGTGAAAATTAAATAACACGTTGTCTAAGCATTTAAAGGGAGAGTAATAGTGCAAGAATAGTGTATTGGGAAGGGAGATAATAAAAAAAGTAGTCCGGCAAAATACAGTGAGTGATATGCAGTGGTGATATGGATTATATCTCACTGATAGAACACTGTATTTCATCAATTAGCATAAAATAAAATATGATTAAACTAAACTAACTCATTTATATATACAAGGACCCATGAATCATTTTGTGAACTAATTCATTATTTTATAACGCTTTCACATAGCGTAATGAAATTTTGTATGTTCAAAGATTAATCATTCTCCAATTAATGCAGGATGTGCCAACATTGATGACGTCATATCAATATTCTAATGTCACATCAAGAGTGTTCGTTGTAAAATGGCGTCGCAAAGTGTAAACGATTAATGTGTTGTGATAAAGTTTTATGCATTACTCGAAAAAATCTTTCTCCGACATTCGGGAGAATTTGCATACAGTTTTTGGGGACTCTTGTTTATCGTATGGTGCTATTTCAAAGTGGGTGAACCAAAGATGATAGCATACTGGCAGGCCAGTCACTGTTACAAATGAAACGAAAGTGGCTGAAATTCAGGAATACATTCTTGAAGATAGAAGAGTAACTGTTGAACATTTTTTAACATTTTGTTATTTCAATATTGTACATCTCAGTACATTATGTCTAATAATGCGGTGTGTTTCGGCAAGATGGGTATCGCACTTGCTACTTCTGGATCAAATGGGGGGGTAAGAGTCAAGACTGCGAGGGTGATGCCTTTCTCAATCGAGTGGTTAAATGTGATGAGACATGGATTCACTTTTTGAGCCGGAAAGTAAACATCAGAGCTCAATTTTTTGCGATATACAAGGTATAATTTTAAATCACCTTGTTCCTCCGAAAACTACTGGAAAACTACAGTTACTGGAAACTATTATACAACAGTAATTAAATATGAGCTGTTGCCGGATATTTAAAAGAAAACGTCCGTAGCTTGAGAGGTCTGGGATTCTGTTATCCATGATAACGCGCCAAACCATAGCAGCCGCGTTGTGTCAGACACAATCAAGGAACTCAGAATAGATCTGCTACCGGTGCACCCACCATACAGCCCAGATTTGGTAATTTGCAACTTCTGGCTGTTTCCAAATCTCAAAAACATGGTTATGTGGTAAGAAATACAAGTCTCGAGAGGAAGGAGTTGATGATGATGATTGAGCTTATTTACCCTCACCTCTGGCGAACCGGAAGGAGTTGATGATGATGATTGAGCTTATTTACCCTCACCTCCGGCGAACCGGAAGGAGTTGATGATGATGATTGAGCTTATTTACCCTCACCTCCAGCGAACCGGAAGGAGTTGATGATGATGATTGAGCTTATTTACCCTCACCTCCGGCGAACCGGAAGGAGTTGATGATGATGATTGAGCTTATTTACCCTCACCTCCGGCGAACCGGAAGGAGTTGATGATGATGATTGAGCTTATTTACCCTCACCTCCGGCGAACCGGAAGGAGTTGATGATGATGATTGAGCTTATTTACCCTCACCTCCGGCGAACCGGAAGGAGTTGATGATGATGATTGAGCTTATTTACCCTCGCCTCCGGCGAACCGGAAGGAGTTGAGGTGCGCCGTAAACAGAAATTTGCGGAGGTATTCACAGTCATGGCTCGAGTGGTGGAATAAATGCAAGCTATGCAAGGGATGTTACTTTGAAAAGGAGTAGTGGTCAAACGTATGTTAGATTATGCATACTCGTACCACAGAATTATTGATGGGCCCTCTGAACTTTCCTCAAACAGCACCAACAATGGGTCTAGATACCATGACTTTCAATTGACCTTTTCAGAAAGGGAGGCAATTTCCATGACTTTCCATGAATTTATGAAGTCTGCTTGTAAATTCTTGTTTGCTGAATTTAACATTAGAATAAATTTTTCCATTTTGAAGAAAGATAATGCCATTGTGTTGCTTAACCTTTAACACCACAGACCTCTAAATAGGCTTACAAAAAGTGTAGATCCAGATCAGGATCTGCACTTTTTGCCAGTGATATGACTATTTTTAGACATAATTACCCATTTTGATAAATGAACTTGTCCAAATGTGATTTTCTGATTCATTTATTGGTTTATGAATATCATGGACCAGTCCATGTGAGTTACTTGGTGTTGAATGGCTTAATAGAATGGAACAAGAAATATCACAGTAGGTGATGAATGCCCCCCCCCCCGAAGTGTGACCTTGACCTACGGACCTGGGTCATGTGTACAATACATCACCTCTATATGGCAAATATTTGTGGCACATGAGTTTTGAAATCCCTCCATAGCCGAATTAGTTACATGTATAGGAAATATTGACTCGGACGGACGGACACACAGACAAACTGACAAACTATATGCACCTGAAGAAATTTCTTTATATAAACATAAAACTATTATTAAACTACAAATTTTGTTTTTTACCCCATTGTTAATTTTGGTATAGTTTGTGCAGATTCACCTGTCTTTCTTACCAAACAAAATTATACTTTTACCAAATAATCTGTTTTTCAGGTGCGTTATATTTACGTCCGACAGTCCTTGAATAGAGGATAATCTCGACATCTTAGTTTGTAGCATTTTAGCAACAGTAGACCATGGTAGCTTCTCCGGAACACTGACCGTCGGATTAAACTGAAAGTAGCAATACCAGCTCAGCCATATATACACAATATGCAACCAGCGTTAGTTTATAGTTTATACAAATTTATTTTAGCTCGATTGCGAAACAAGTTATTTCAACTTATATTAATCACTCTCGAGACCTCATTCCTGATGGAATCCATCGCCACGGGGAAGAGAGAAGAGGCAATGTGGAATTTGAATGCCTTGCCTAAGAGCACAATCGTAATGGCTCCAGTGGGGCTCGAACTCCAGGCATTTCGCACCTGAAGCGAACGCGCTACCATTGCGCTCTCACGACTTCCACTTCAGACAGCTGGACGTCGAGTTTGAGAAAAGTCATATAACCTCCAACCCTAGTTCAATAAATCATGATTATTGTGCAAATATGGTACAACAATAACTGAAACTAGAGAATAACTGAAACTAGAGAATAACTGAAACTAGAGAATAACTGAAACTAGAGAATAACTGAATCCAGAGAATAACAGAAACTAGAGAATAACTGAAACTAGAGGATAACTGAAACTAGAGAATAACTGAATCCAGAGAATAACAGAAACTAGAGAATAACTGAAACTAGAGAATGACTGAAACTAGAGGATAACTGAAACTAGAGAATAACTGAATCCAGAGAATAACAGAAACTAGAGAATAACTGAAACTAGAGAATGACTGAAATTAGAGAATAACTGAAACTAGAGAATAACTGAAACTAGAGAATAACAGAAACTAGAGAATAACTGAAACTAGAGAATAACTGAAACTAGAGAATGACTGAAACTAGAGAATAACTGAATCCAGAGAATAACAGAAACTAGAGAATAACAGAAACTAGAGAATAACTGAAACTAGAGGATAACTGAAACTAGAGAATAACTGAAACTAGAGGATAACTGAAACTAGAGAATAACTGAATCCAGAGAATAACTGAAACTAGAGAATAACTGAATCCAGAGAATAACAGAAACTAGAGAATAACAGAAACTAGAGAATAACTGAAACTAGAGGATAACTGAAACTAGAGAATAACTGAAACTAGAGAATAACTGAAACTAGAGAATAACTGAAACTAGAGAATAACTGAATCCAGAGAATAACAGAAACTAGAGAATAACTGAAACTAGAGAATGACTGAAACTAGAGAATGACTGAAACTAGAGAATAACTGAAACTAGAGAATGACTGAAACTAGAGGATAACTGAAACTAGAGAATAACTGAAACTAGAGAATAACTGAAACTAGAGAATAACTGAAACTAGAGAATGACTGAAACTAGAGAATAACTGAAACTAGAGAATAACTGAATAACTGAAACTAGAGAATAACTGAAACTAGAGAATAACTGAATCCAGAGAATGACTGAAACTTGAGAATAACTGAAACTAGAGAATAACTGAAACTAGAGAATAACTGAAACTAGAGAATGACTGAAACTAGAGGATAACTGAAACTAGAGAATAACTGAATCCAGAGAATAACTGAAACTAGAGAATAACTGAAACTAGAGAATAACTGAAACTAGAGAATAACTGAAACTAGAGAATAACTGAAACTAGAGAATAAGTGAAACTAGAGAATAACTGAATCCAGAGAATAACTGAAACTAGAGAATAAGTGAAACTAGAGAATAAGTGAAACTAGAGAATAACTGAAACTAGAGAATAACTGAAACTAGAGGATAACTGAAACTAGAGAATGACTGAAACTAGAGAATGACTGAAACTAGAGAATAACTGAAACTAGAGGATAACTGAAACTAGAGAATAACTGAAACTAGAGAATGACTGAAACTAGAGAATGACTGAAACTAGAGAATAACTGAAACTAGAGGATAACTGAAACTAGAGAATAACTGAAACTAGAGAATAACTGAAACTAGAGAATAACTGAAACTAGAGAATGACTGAAACTAGAGAATGACTGAAACTAGAGAATGACTGAAACTAGAGGATAACTGAAACTAGAGAATAACTGAAACTAGAGAATAACTGAATAACTGAAACTAGAGAATAACTGAAACTAGAGAATGACTGAAACTAGAGAATAACTGAATAACTGAAACTAGAGAATAACTGAAACTAGAGAATAACTGTACTAGAGAATAACACTCGATGAGATGCACTGAACAAATGCTTTATTTCACATGACCTTGATTTGACATTTTAAAAGTCAAGGTCATGGGGCATGACCTATTTGAAAGGACATATGATGTTTCCTATAGATGTACCATTGGAATTATATGTTTATCAGGCTTTGTTTCCGACCGCCCTGGCCACATGCCTCGACTAATTTCTCACATCAAATCACTTCCTCCAAGGACCAACTCTCTATAATTATAGGCCCTATCCACAAAGTTTCATCAAAATGCATCCACAACTTTTTTAGTTATCCTGTTAACAGACAGACACATTAAAAAACTATAACCCCCCCCTGTTCATACAGTGGGGGTTAACTACTCCCAGTTGAGTTAACGTTTGCGTTCTGTTGTTGTATCAACGAAGGTAAAATAAAACGAAATATTGATCAACAGCTGACGATCTTTCAAACAAACGAGAATGTCCAATCTACGAAAATACAATAAAGTTTATTTTAAAAATATTTAGTATTTTGCAAATGTGTGCATGTAATTACATATTACCTAGCAACATTAAATCAAAGAAAAACATAACGTAGAAGCACAACATACCACATCCGTAGAATAACACTGCCACATGATGGAGGCCAGGCTGCGCGCTTCCTGATTGGATGCCGTGAGAACCACTAGAGGGAGTGACATCGTCTATAAATAAAACAATCATGCACAAGACATTTTATATAAGTCCACCTCCGTGGTCGAGTGGTTAAGGTCGCTGACTTGTAGTCCGCCTCCGTGGTCGAGTGGTTAAGGTCGCTGACTTGTAGTCCGCCTCCGTGGTCGAGTGGTTAAGGTCGCTGACTTGTAGTCCGCCTCCGTGGTCGAGTGGTTAAGGTCGCTGACTTGTAGTCCGCCTCCGTGGTCGAGTGGTTAAGGTCGCTGACTTGTATACTACTCTAACCTATCATCACTGATGGTCACGGGATCGAGCCCTGCTCAGACCGTGCTTCATTTATATGAAAAAGTTGGCAGTTTCTTATGGAGGCAACCGGTTGCCCATTTGAGCAACGGGCAGTTTACCTAACAACAACTTTCCTTGTCAGGTTCCAGCGGTTAACCAGTACTTGTGCACCAACCTCCGTAAGAAACTGCCAATGTTTTCATATAAAGAAACACGGTCTGAGCTAGGTGGACTATAATATCACAAGGGTTTGTGAGAACTAGGTGTTTATTAGATCAATAAAGGTCCAGTGAGGCAACAATGGGTCAGTCTGAAAGGTATAATATATTCCCCTAACTTCCTCAGAACTTAACTCTCCCGGACATAAACGATCACAATCACACGAGAAAGAGGTTAATATTTACAACTTTCCTAAAATTACCATATCTTCCGCAAACAATATAAGTATAAATGTAATGTCGTCTAAGGTTATACCATTTAATATCTCATTCAATATCATTTAATAGATACATTTCTAAATCTTCTAAACAGAAGGAGAATAGAATTGAGGACATTATTGTACGTACGTATTTACTTGAGACATTATCATAAATTACACGCTTCAATTACAGCGGTAATGTAATTAAATAACTTCATGAATGTATTTAATCTATGCAATGAACGCAAGAGCCGGTAGCCGAACGGTCTAAAGGGTTGATACTAAACTCAAATGAAATGAGCTAGTTTGCGTGGGTTCGAATCCTCACTGCTTAAAAATTGCGAAGTTAACAAAAATAGAAAGAAATATTTTTTATTACGATGATATCGATATTTATTTATAAATTATTTCAGTTATATTCTTTATATTTTAAATCAATGTTCCCCGATTCCCATTTTGATGCTAGTATGGGTTTTATTTTTTATGATATTTTATTTTATATTTCTACAACACAACTTATACAGTTTTACGAGCATCATGCAATTTCAAAATTACGATCCATCTTCGCTCACTGTGTCAGTGGAGCTGCCACACTCATATGCCGAGTCAGTATCCTCTGTATCCGAGCCATGTATGGTAATCACTACCTCAGTAGGCTTTTCTCCGGAGTAGTGATCTGATGCTTGCATCTTGCCAATCAATGAATGTTAATAAAATCGTGCAAAGCGAGAGTTCGTGCTATGTGTAGCATTTTTATAAAATCAAGAAATAATAAAAATAAAATTTTACTTTTTCGGGGATTGAACCCGGGACATCTACCATCATAATTAGTGGCATTACCACTGAGCCATCAATCGGATTTGATTAAAACATCAAGTTAGAACTGCCTTATACTGATTGTAACTACGTATATGACCTAAGGTCAGCCGAATATGCAGATGTCTCAAGTAAATGCGTACGTACAATTACCTCATATATATATATGTAGCATGATAAACAATATATTGCACAGACGGGTCTGTAGTCGCAGGTTCGATCCCCCGTCTGACCCTAATAAAATGAACAGTCTTTCAGATGGGACGTTAAACCGAGGTCTCGTGTCGGTGCTTTACACCGTGCAAGTAAAAGAACCAGAGGTGACTCTGGAATGGGTCTTTGTCTGTATCAATGCACAACCCTCCAAAATCTAAAATTACTAATCTCTTCAGGAGGCGTCGCTCATATGGGCAACCAGTAGTAATGATAAATAAACGTAAAACACACACAAACAATATATTGCCTACAAACTGTTGAAAATACCAATACTTAATAATACCAAACATCAGACCATTTTACTTCAATATCCAGCAATTCTCGATATTTAGCTAATTCTACCATATTACCACAGATCAGTGAGTGCTGGTTTCAAACCTGGAACCGCACCATTGATCCAGTATGATACGTCTTCTTTCCAACAAGTGTCTAATCATGACCATAGCCCTACCAGCTGCAAAGATACAGGACCTCAAACAATGCCACTATTATTATTATATACAATGGCACATGGAGGGTGCTGTTTCCAAAGCCTCCTGGCAGGCCCAGGTACCGACCACAATGGCTCCCTGAGTGTCATTGGACTCAGTTAGGAAAACTTGGTTAAGCTTTGGACAGCTTGACCTACTTGAAAAATCCTTAATTTCTCAATCTTTGCCTATATTTACCCAACTACAATGGACAAGCATGGCTAGGTATCGAACCTAGGATCGCACCATTGTTCGAACATGACACGTCCTATTAAGTGTCTAACAATGACCATAGCGGTTCTAAAGATACATTAAATGGATGAAACTGCCTCTACCATTAAATGGATGAAACTGCCTCTGCCATTAAATGGATGAAACTGCCTCTATCATTAAATGGATGAAACTGCCTCTACCATTAAATGGATGGAACTGCCTCTGCCATTAAATGGATGAAACTGCCTCTACCAATAAATGGATGAAACTGCCTCTACCAATAAATGGATGAAACTGCCTCTACCAATAAATGGATGAAACTGACTCTACCATTAAATGGATGAAACTGCCTCTACCATTAAATGGATGGAACTGCCTCTACCAATAAATGGATGAAACTGCCTCTACCATTAAATGGATGAAACTGCCTCTCAATCATCATTAAATGGATGAAACTGCCTCTACCATTAAATGGATGAAACTGCCTCTCAATCACCATTAAATGGCTGAAACATCCTCTACCATTAAATGGATGAAACTGCCTCTCAATCACCATTAAATTAGAATATCTTAAACAATGTGACATCATATTAAAAGACATTACCCAAATTTGAGACGACTCTATTGTTGTGACAAATATCACACGATATTTCTCCTCGTGAACTTGTTTGTTCATTTCCTTATTGCTTTGCAATCTCTTAAATGAAGATTCAAACTGTAGTTTCATGAAACTACACTCCATCTTATCTTTTCCTTCACTAGCGGTTAATTTAAGCTTGCTGGTAGTAAGTTTTTTCTCTGCTGCTTTCATTTTTTGAAGGTCAGGTTCACCATTATGACAGCATGCTTTCAGGTCACCTTCAGACACAAAATGTGCAGTAACGTCCTCACAGTGTCCAGGGAAACGGTCTGCAGCTAATATTCTACAGCAGAAATAGGTCAATCATGCAGTTAGTAAGAAAATAGCATAGCTATATCACTGATATATCCTATGCAAGTATTTTGATTATAGGATTATAGCAAATCCACTTCAGTTCAGTGAATGTCATACAAAACCTATATAGCTAAACAACTGTCGTACAAACCTATATAGCTAAACAACTGTCGTACAAACCTATATAGCTAAACAACTGTCGTACAAACCTATATAGCTAAACAACTGTCATACAAACCTATATAGCTAAACAACTGTCGTACAAACCTATATAGCTAAACAACTGTCATACAAACCTATATAGCTAAACAACTGTCGTACAAACCTATATAGCCAAACAACTGTCGTACATACCTATATAGCTAAACAACCGTTGTAGAAACCTATATAGCTAAACAACTGTCGTACAAACCTATATAGCCAAACAACTGTCGTACATACCTATATAGCTAAACAACTGTCGCACAAACCAATATAGCTAAACAACCGTTGTAGAAACCTATATAGCTAAACAACTGTCGTACAAACCTATATAGCTAAACAACTGTCGTACAAACCTATATAGCTAAACAACTGTCGTACAAACCTATATAGCTAAACAACTGTCATACAAACCTATATAGCTAAACAACTGTCGTACAAACCTATATAGCTAAACAACTGTCATACAAACCTATATAGCTAAACAACTGTCATACAAACCTATATAGCTAAACAACTGTCATACAAACCTATATAGCTAAACAACTGTCATACAAACCTATATAGCTAAACAACTGTCGTACAAACCTATATAGCCAAACAACTGTCGTACATACCTATATAGCTAAACAACTGTCGTACAAACCTATATAGCCAAACAACTGTCGTACATACCTATATAGCTAAACAACCGTTGTAGAAACCTATATAGCTAAACAACTGTCGTACAAACCTATATAGCTAAACAACTGTCGTACAAACCTATATAGCTAAACAACTGTCGCACAAACCTATAGAGCTAAACAACTGTCGTACAAACCTATATAGCTAAACAACTGTCGCACAAACCTATAGAGCTAAACAACTGTCGCACAAACCTATATAGCTAAACAACTGTCGCACAAACCTATAGAGCTAAACAACTGTCGCACAAACCTATATAGCTAAACAACTGTCATACAAACCTATATAGCTAAACAACTGTCATACAAACCTATATAGTTAAACAACTGTCGTACAAACCTATATAGCTAAACAAGTGTCATACAAACCTATATAGTTAAACAACTGTCATACAAACCTATATAGCTAAACAACTGTCATACAAACCTATATAGCTAAACAACTGTCATACAAACCTATATAGCTAAACAACTGTCATACAAACCTATATAGCTAAACAACCGTTGTACAAACCTATATAGCTAAACAACTGTCGTACAAACCTATATAGCTAAACAAGTGTCATACAAACCTATATAGCTAAACAACTGTCATACAAACCAATATAGCTAAACAACTGTCATACAAACCTATATAGCTAAACAACTGTCATACAAACCAATATAGCTAAACAACTGTCATACAAACCTATATAGCTAAACAACTGTCATACAAACCTATATAGCTAAACAACTGTCATACAAACCTATATAGCTAAACAAGTGTCATACAAACCTATATAGCTAAACAACTGTCATACAAACCTATATAGCTAAACAACTGTCATACAAACCTATATAGCTAAACAACTGTCATACAAACCTATATAGCTAAACAACTGTCATACAAACCTATATAGCTAAACAACTGTCATACAAACCTATATAGCTAAACAAGTGTCATACAAACCTATATAGCTAAACAACTGTCATACAAACCTATATAGTTAAACAACTGTCATACAAACCAATATAGCTAAACAACTGTCATACAAACCTATATAGCTAAACAACTGTCATACAAACCAATATAGCTAAACAACTGTCATACAAACCTATATAGCTAAACAACTGTCGTACAAACCTATATAGCTAAACAACTGTTGTACAAACCTATATAGCTAAACAACTGTCATACAAACCTATATAGCTAAACAACTGTTGTACAAACCTATATAGCTAAACAACTGTTGTACAAACCTATATAGCTAAACAACTGTCATACAAACCTATATAGCTAAACAACTGTTGTACAAACCTATATAGTTAAACAACTGTCATACAAACCTATATAGCTAAACAACTGTCATACAAACCTATATAGCTAAACAACTGTCATACAAACCTATATAGCTAAACAACTGTCATACAAACCTATATAGCTAAACAACTGTTGTACAAACCTATATAGCTAAACAACTGTTGTACATACCTATATAGCTAAACAACTGTCATACAAACCTATATAGCTAAACAACTGTCATACAAACCTATATAGCTAAACAACTGTTGTACAAACCTATATAGCTAAACAACTGTCATACAAACCTATATAGCTAAACAACTGTTGTACAAACCTATATAGCTAAACAACTGTCATACAAACCTATATAGCTAAACAACTGTTGTACAAACCTATATAGCTAAACAACTGTCATACAAACCTATATAGCTAAACAACTGTTGTACAAACCTATATAGCTAAACAACTGTCATACAAACCTATATAGCTAAACAACTGTCGTACAAACCAATATAGCTAAACAACTGTCGTACAAACCTATATAGCTAAACAACTGTCGTACAAACCAATATAGCTAAACAACTGTCATACAAACCTATATAGCTAAACAACTGTCGTACAAACCTATATAGCTAAACAACTGTCGTACATACCTATATAGCTAAACAACCGTCGTACAAACCTATATAGCTAAACAATTGTCGTACAAACCTATATAGCTAAATAACTGTCATACAAACCTATATAGCTAAACAACTGTTGTACAAACCTATATAGCTAAACAACTGTCGTACAAACCTATATAGCTAAACAACTGTCGTACAAACCTATATAGCTAAACAACTGTCGTACAAACCTATAGAGCTAAACAACTGTCGTACAAACCAATATAGCTAAACAACTGTCGTACAAACCTATATATATAGCTAAACAACTGTCGTACAAACCTATATAGCTAAACAACTGTCGTACAAACCTATATAGCTAAACAACTGTTGTACAAACCTATATAGCTAAACAACTGTCGTACAAACCTATATAGCTAAACAACTGTCGTACAAACCTATATAGCTAAACAACTGTCATACAAACCTATATAGCTAAACAACTGTCGTACAAACCTATATAGCTAAACAACTGTCGTACAAACCTATATAGCTAAACAACTGTCATACAAACCTATATAGCTAAACAACTGTCATACAAACCTATATAGCTAAACAACTGTCATACAAACCTATATAGCTAAACAACAATATTTTTGCATCAGAGATACTGCAACGGTGCAATAAATGATGTAGTTTCAGATGGAATCCAGCGACATGAGGCGAAGGGAAGGAGAATCATCATTTTGTCTAACAACACAACCACCATGATTCATGTGGGTTCGAACTCACAACCCCTATGTATCAGCGCTATGCTAAAGGTATTTAACAAACCTTGGATGCTTCTGGAATTGTGGCATCCACTATATCTTGCTTGCACAATACTCCAAATCATAAAATCACCTGATACCATTCTGGAGGTGGAAGTCGCTATAGCGCAGTGGATGCGCGTTCGCTTCAGGTGCGAAAGGTCCAGAGTTCGAGCCCCGCTGTAGCCGTTATGATTGTGCCCTTAGGCAAAGGCATTTAAATTCCACGTTGCCTCTTCTCTCTCCCTCGTGGCGATGGATTCCATCAGGAATAAGGTCTCGAGAGTGATTAATATAAGTTGAAAGAACTTGTTTTGCAATCGAGCAAAAATAAATTTGTATAAACTAACCATACCATTCTGGAAACCTCACCCAAAAGTTGCCTCGAGGATGATAAGTAAATGCTTAATATTAAAAATGTACCTGACAGTAAGTTTAGGAAATTGTTTATTTCCTTTCCTTATGAAGAAGTTTCCTTGCTCTGTGACCAAAAATGTGCTGAAAGAAATGAAACAAGTACATAATTCCTGTCCATACCAGCATATACATCATACCAACATATACATCATACCAGCATATACATCATACCAGCATATACATCATGCCAGCATATACATCATGCCAGCATATACATCATGCCAGCATATACATCATGCCAGCATATACATCATGCCAGCATATACATCATGCCAGCATATACATCATACCAGCATATACATCATACCAGCATATACATCATACCAGCATATACATCATACCAGCATATACATCATGCCAGCATATACATCATGCCAGCATATACATCATGCCAGCATATACATCATACCATCATATACATCATACCAGCATATACATCATACCAGCATATACATCATACCAGCATATACATCATACCAGCATATACATCATACCAGCATATACATCATACCAGCATATACATCATACCAGCATATACATCATACCAGCATATACATCATACCAGCATATACATCATACCAGCATATACATCATACCAGCATATACATCATACCAGCATATACATCATACCAGCATATACATCATACCAGCATATACATCATACCAGCATATACATCATACCAGCATATACATCATACCAGCATATACATCATACCAGCATATACATCATACCAGCATATACATCATACCAGCATATACATCATACTAGTATATACATCATACCAGCATATACATCATACCAGCATATACATCATACCAGCATATACATCATACTAGTATATACATCATACCAGCATATACATCATACCAGCATATACATCATGCCAGCATATACATCATACCATCATATACATCATACCAGCATATACATCATACTAGTATATACATCATACCAGCATATACATCATACCATCATATACATCATACCAGCATATACATCATACCAGCATATACATCATGCCAGCATATACATCATACCAGCATATACATCATGTCAGCATATACATCATACCAGCATATACATCATACCAGCATATACATCATACCAGCATATACATCATGCCAGCATATACATCATACCATCATATACATCATGCCAGCATATACATCATACCAGCATATACATCATACCAGCATATACATCATGCCAGCATATACATCATGCCAGCATATACATCATACCATCATATACATCATACCAGCATATACATCATACCAGCATATACATCATGCCAGCATATACATCATACCATCATATACATCATACCATCATATACATCATACCAGCATATACATCATACCAGCATATACATCATACCAGCATATACATCATACAGGCATATACATTATACCAGCATATACATCATACCAGCATATACATCATACCAACATATACATCATACCAGCATATACATCATACCAACATATACATCATAGCAGCATATACATCATACCAGCATATACATCATAGCAGTATATACATCATGCCAGCATATACATCATACATGCATATACATCATACCAGCATATACATCATACTAGCATATACATTACACCAGCATATACAGCATATACATCATACCAGCATATACATCATACCAGCATATACATCATAGCAGCATATACATCATGCCAGCATATACATCATACATGCATATACATCATACCAGCATATACATCATACCAGCATATACAACATACCAGCATATACATCATGCCAGCATATACATCATACCATCATATACATCATACCAGCATATACATCATACCAGCATATACATCATACCAGCATATACATCATACCAGCATATACATTACACCAGCATATACAGCATATACATCATACTAGCATATACATCATACCAGCATATACATCATGCCAGCATATACATCATACCAGCATATACATCATACCAGCATATACATCATACCAACATATACATCATAGCAGCATATACATCATACCAGCATATACATTACACCAGCATATACAGCATATACATCATACCAGCATATACATCATACCAGCATATACATCATACCAGCATATACATCATACCAGCATATACATCATACCAGCATATACATCATACCAGCATATACATCATACCAGCATATACACCATACCAGCATATACATCATACCAGCATATACATCATATCAGCATATACACCATGCCAGCATATACATCATACCAGCATATACATTACACCAGCATATACAGCATATACATCATACCAGCATATACATCATACCAGCATATACATCATGCCAGCATATACATCATACCAGCATATACATCATACCAGCATATACATCATACCAGCATATACATTACACCAGCATATACATCATGCCAGCATATACATCATACCAGCATATACATCATACCAGCATATACACCATGCCAGCATATACATCATACCAGCATATACATTACACCAGCATATACAGCATATACATCATACCAGCATATACACCATGCCAGCATATACACCATGCCAGCATATACATCATGTCAGCATATACACCATGCCAGCATATACACCATGCCAGCATATACATCATGTCAGCATATACAGCATATACATCATACCAGCATATACACCATGCCAGCATATACACCATGCCAGCATATACACCATGCCAGCATATACATCATGTCAGCATATACAGCATATACATCATACCAGCATATACACCATGCCAGCATATACACCATGCCAGCATATACATCATGTCAGCATATACACCATGCCAGCATATACATCATGTCAGCATATACACCATGCCAGCATATACATCATGTCAGCATATACATCATGTCAGCATATACATCATGTCAGCATATACATCATGTCAGCATATACATCATGTCAGCATATACATCATGTCAGCATATACACCATGCCAGCATATACATCATGTCAGCATATACAGCATATACATCATACCAGCATATACACCATGCCAGCATATACACCATGCCAGCATATACATCATGTCAGCATATACAGCATATACATCATATACATCATACCAGTATATGGAATATCCTGTTAACAAGTTTATATTTAAATTCTTTAATTATGTTGGTTTGAAGTGTGTGTATCATTTTATAGAAGTGCCACACTTGTATGTCTTAATTATAGTACTTTAACCAGTAGCTGTGTATATATTATATTTAAATGGAGAATTAAATTGTATGTTTAATGAATTGAATGTAGAAATCATGTCTATTGAAATTATTAAAGCTTGCAGAGAGTTAAAATGTGGAACATCTGCTGGTCCAGATGCTGTATTAAACGAGTTCTTTAAACATGGAACCAACAATGAAGTACTTCTGTTGTATTTAAAATGTCTGTTTAATAAATTATTCGATGTTGGGTATTTCCCATATATGTGGACTGACGGTTTTATTATTCCACTGCATAAAAAAGGTGATGTTGATGAAACTGGAAACTACAGGGGTATAACTTTATTAAGCACGCTTGGAAAACTATTTACCAGAATCTTAAACAATCGTTTGACTACTTGGGCTGAAATGTATAATGTCTATATAGAAGCACAGGCTGGTTTTGAAAGAGCATGGGAACTATTGATAACATCTTTATATTGCATGGAATAATAAATCATATGCTAAATAACAATAGGAAACTGTATGTAGCCTTCATTGATTTTATGAAAGCCTTCGATTTTGTAGTTAGAGATATAATGTGGTACAAATTATTAAAAATAGATGTTAGAGGTAAAATTCTTAACATTATTAAGTCCATGTATACACATGTTAAAGCGAGAGTTAAATATCAAAACATATTAAGTGATGAATTTACATGTTATTTGGGAGTTAGACAAGGCGAATGTTTATCACCTTTCCTATTCTCCATGTACTTGAATGATATTGAAGAGGATTTTATGCTACATGGTTATGATGGAGTGGATGTTGGTATGCTTAAGTTATTTTTGTTATTATATGCTGATGATATAGTAATATTTGCAGAATCTGAAAATAGTTTGCAAAAAGGTTTAGAAATATTGCATGATTATTGTCAAAAGTGGAAGTTAACTGTGAATATAAATAAAACAAAAATAATGATATTTAAGAAAGGTGGGGCAAATAGACGAAATGTTCAGTTTGCATATAATGGAGACATAATTGAAATTGTAAAGCAGTTTACTTATTTAGGAATTGTGTTTACCACAGGTGGTTCTTTTAGCTCAACACACGATGCACTAGCTGGACAAGCTTTAAAAGCTATGTCCAAATTAAAAACTTATTTAGTTAAATTTCCTAATATTTTAGTTAGTCATTCTCTTGATTTGTTTGATAAACTCATTACACCAATTCTTAGTTATGGCTGTGAAATATGGGGTTTCAATGAGATAGCTACAATTGAAAAGGTACATTTACAGTATTGTAAGCAACTGCTCGGTGTACGTGTACAGACACAAAATAGTTTTGTGTATGGAGAAACTGGTAGATGTACATTACTTATTAAAAGATTGTATGCAATTATGCGATATTGGTTTAAAGTTTTACAATGTGATGATGTTAAATATGTTAGTGTTATCTATAAAATGATGTTACATGACTTAGAATTGTATCCACACAAAAAAACTTGGGCACGAAATGTACGAAATGTATTACAGTCATTAGGTTTTAATCACGTATGGATTGTTCAAGGAGTAGGAGATACAGACCTATTTTTAGCAACTTTTAAACAACGGCTATATGATAATTATTTACAAGACTGGAATAGCCAGTTAGAAAACTCAACAAGAGCTCGTACTTATAGACTATTTTCTGATTTTTGTTTCCAACCTTATTTAGATATTATAAATGTTCGTAAATTCAGGATAGCATATACTAGATTGAGAGTATCAGCCCATAGATTAGAAATTGAATCAGGTAGATGGCATAAACCAGAAAAGATTCCGATAGATGATCGCAACTGTCAATTATGTAATAGTGTAGAAGATGAATTTCACTTTTTGCTAGAATGCCCTCTGTATCATGAAATTAGAATTCTTTATATAAAAAGATATTATTGGAAAAGACCGAACATATTAAAGTTCAAGGAGTTGCTACAAGCTACTAGTTCGTGTATTGTTAGAAACTTGTCGATGTATATATGTAAAAGCTTTGAAAAAAGAAATACTTTATACTACCATCAATAACCTATTCTTCTCACTGTGTGTCAGAGTATATGTACAAATTGTGTCACCATTGATATGTTATGTAATAATATGTTGTATGCATGTATACTGATAGGCATGATGCCTTTGTAATAATAAACTTATTATTATTATATGGTTGTGTTAACCAGTAGCTGTGTATATATGGTTGTGTTAACCAGTAGCTGTGTATATATGGTTTTGCTAAGCAGTAGCTGTGTATATATGGTTGTGTTAACCAGTAGCTGTGTATATATGGTTGTGTTAACCAGTAGCTGTGTATATATGGTTGTGTTAACCAGTAGCTCTGTATATATGGTTTTGTTAACCAGTAGCTGTGTATATATGGTTGTGTTAACCAGTAGCTGTGTATATATGGTTTTGTTAACCAGTAGCTGTGTATATATGGTTTTGTTAACCAGTAGCTGTGTATATATGGTTCTGTTAAGCAGTAGCTGTGTATATATGGTTGTGTTAACCAGTAGCTGTGTATATATGGTTGTGTTAACCAGTAGCTGTGTATATATGGTTTTGTTAAGCAGTAGCTGTGTATATATGGTTTTGTTAAGCAGTAGCTGTGTATATATGGTTTTGTTAAGCAGTAGCTGTGTATATATGGTTGTGTTAACCAGTAGCTGTGTATATATGGTTGTGTTAACCAGTAGCTGTGTATATATGGTTGTGTTAACCAGTAGCTCTGTATATATGGTTTTGCTAACCAGTAGCTGTGTATATATGGTTTTGCTAACCAGTAGCTGTGTATATATGGTTGTGTTAACCAGTAGCTGTGTATATATGGTTGTGTTAACCAGTAGCTGTGTATATATGGTTGTGTTAACCAGTAGCTGTGTATATATGGTTTTGTTAACCAGTAGCTGTGTATATATGGTTTTGTTAACCAGTAGCTGTGTATATATGGTTGTGTTAACCAGTAGCTGTGTATATATGGTTGTGTTAACCAGTAGCTGTGTATATATGGTTGTGTTAACCAGTAGCTGTGTATATATGGTTTTGTTAAGCAGTAGCTGTGTATATATGGTTGTGTTAACCAGTAGCTGTGTATATATGGTTGTGTTAACCAGTAGCTGTGTATATATGGGTGAGTTAACCAGTAGCTGTGTATATATGGGTGAGTTAACCAGTAGCCGTGTATATATGGGTGTGTTAAGCAGTAGCTGTGTATATATGGTTTTGTTAACCAGTAGCTGTGTATATATGGTTCTGTTAACCAGTAGCTGTGTATATATGGGTGCGTTAACCAGTAGCTGTGTATATATGGGTGAGTTAACCAGTAGCTGTGTATATATGGGTGAGTTAACCAGTAGCTGTGTATATATGGGTGTGTTAAGCAGTAGCTGTGTATATATGGTTTTGTTAACCAGTAGCTGTGTATATATGGTTCTGTTAACCAGTAGCTGTGTATATATGGTTCTGTTAACCAGTAGCTGTGTATATATGGGTGTGTTAAGCAGTAGCTGTGTATATATGGTTTTGTTAACCAGTAGCTGTGTATATATGGTTCTGTTAACCAGTAGCTGTGTATATATGGTTGTGTTAACCAGTAGCTGTGTATATATGGTTTTGTTAACCAGTAGCTGTGTATATATGGTTTTGTTAAGCAGTAGCTGTGTATATATGGTTTTGTTAACCAGTAGCTGTGTATATATGGTTTTGGTAACCAGTAGCTGTGTATATATGGTTTTGTTAACCAGTAGCTGTGTATATATGGTTTTGTTAAGCAGTAGCTGTGTATATATGGTTTTGTTAAGCAGTAGCTGTGTATATATGGTTTTGTTAAGCAGTAGCTGTGTATATATGGTTGTGTTAACCAGTAGCTGTGTATATATGGTTGTGTTAACCAGTAGCTGTGTATATATGGTTTTGCTAACCAGTAGCTGTGTATATATGGTTGTGTTAACCAGTAGCTGTGTATATATGGTTTTGCTAACCAGTAGCTGTGTATATATGGTTGTGTTAACCAGTAGCTGTGTATATATGGTTGTGTTAACCAGTAGCTGTGTATATATGGTTTTGCTAACCAGTAGCTGTGTATATATGGTTGTGTTAACCAGTAGCTGTGTATATATGGTTTTGCTAACCAGTAGCTGTGTATATATGGTTGTGTTAACCAGTAGCTGTGTATATATGGTTGTGTTAACCAGTAGCTGTGTATATATGGTTTTGTTAACCAGTAGCTGTGTATATATGGTTTTGCTAACCGGTAGCTGTGTATATATGGTTGTGTTAACCAGTAGCTGTGTATATATGGTTGTGTTAACCAGTAGCTGTGTATATATGGTTTTGCTAACCAGTAGCTGTGTATATATGGTTCTGTTAACCAGTAGCTGTGTATATATGGTTCTGTTAACCAGTAGCTGTGTATATATGGTTGTGTTAACCAGTAGCTGTGTATATATGGTTGTGTTAACCAGTAGCTGTGTATATATGGTTTTGTTAACCAGTAGCTGTGTATATATGGTTTTGCTAACCAGTAGCTGTGTATATATGGTTGTGTTAACCAGTAGCTGTGTATATATGGTTGTGTTAACCAGTAGCTGTGTATATATGGTTTTGTTAACCAGTAGCTGTGTATATATGGTTTTGTTAAGCAGTAGCTGTGTATATATGGTTTTGTTAAGCAGTAGCTGTGTATATATGGTTTTGTTAACCAGTAGCTGTGTATATATGATTTTGTTAACCAGTAGCTGTGTATATATGGTTTTGTTAACCAGTAACTGTGTATATATGGTTTTGTTAACCAGTAGCTGTGTATATATAGTTTTGTTAACCAGTAGCTGTGTATATATGGTTTTTGTTAACCAGTAGCTGTGTATATATGGTTCCGTTAACCAGTAGCTGTGTATATATGGTTCTGTTAACCAGTAGCTGTGTATATATGGTTTTGTTAACCAGTAGCTGTGTATATATGGGTGAGTTAACCAGTAGCTGTGTATATATGGTTGAGTTAACCAGTAGCTGTGTATATATGGTTGAGTTAACCAGTAGCTGTGTATATATGGTTTTGTTAACCAGTAGCTGTGTATATATGGTTTTGTTAACCAGTAGCTGTGTATATATGGTTCCGTTAACCAGTAGCTGTGTATATATGGTTCTGTTAACCAGTAGCTGTGTATATATGGTTTTGTTAACCAGTAGCTGTGTATATATGGTTTTGTTATCCAGTAGCTGTGTATATATGGTTCTGTTAACCAGTAGCTGTGTATATATGGTTGTGTTAACCAGTAGCTGTGTATATATGGTTTAGTTAACCAGTAGCTGTGTATATATGGGTGAGTTAACCAGTAGCTGTGTATATATGGTTTTGTTAACCAGTAGCTGTGTATATATGGTTTTGCTAACCAGTAGCTGTGTATATATGGGTGTGTTAACTAGTAGCTGTGTATATATGGCTTTGTTAACCAGTAGCTGTGTATATATGGTTTGTTAACCAGTAGCTGTGTATATATGGTTTTGTTAACCAGTAGCTGTGTATATATGGTTTTGTTAACCAGTAGCTGTGTATATATGGTTTGGTTAACCAGTAGCTGTGTATATATGGTTCCGTTAACCAGTAGCTGTGTATATATGGTTCCGTTAACCAGTAGCTGTGTATATATGGTTTGGTTAACCAGTAGCTGTATATATATGGGTTTGTTAACCAGTAGCTGTGTATATATGGTTTTGCTAACCAGTAGCTCTGTATATATGGTTTTGCTAACCAGTAGCTGTGTATATATGGTTTTGTTAACCAGTAGCTGTGTATATATGGTTTTGTTAACCAGTAGCTGTATATATATGGTTTTGTTAACCAGTAGCTGTGTATATATGGTTCCATTAACCAGTAGCTGTGTATATATGGTTCTGTTAACCAGTAGCTGTGTATATTTGGTTTTGTTAACCAGTAGCTGTGTATATATGGTTTTGTTAACCAGTAGCTGTGTATATATGGTTCTGTTAACCAGTAGCTGTGTATATTTGGTTTTGTTAACCAGTAGCTGTGTATATATGGTTTTGTTAACCAGTAGCTGTGTATATATGGTTGTGTTAACCAGTAGCTGTGTATATATGGTTTTGTTAAGCAGTAGCTGTGTATATATGGTTGTGTTAACCAGTAGCTGTGTATATATGGTTCCGTTAACCAGTAGCTGTGTATATATGGTTGTGTTAACCAGTAGCTGTGTATATATGGTTGTGTTAACCAGTAGCTGTGTATATATGGTTTTGTTAACCAGTAGCTGTGTATATATGGCTTTGTTAACCAGTAGCTGTGTATATATGGTTTTGTTAACCAGTATCTGTGTATATATGGTTGTGTTAACCAGTAGCTGTGTATATATGGTTATGTTAACCAGTAGCTGTGTATATTTGGTTCCGTTAACCAGTAGCTGTGTATATATGGTTTTGTTAACCAGTAGCTGTGTATATATGGTTTTGTTAACCAGTAGCTGTGTATATATGGTTGTGTTAACCAGTAGCTGTGTATATATGGTTGTGTTAACCAGTAGCTGTGTATATATGGGTGAGTTAACCAGTAGCTGTGTATATATGGGTGAGTTAACCAGTAGCTGTGTATATATGGGTGAGTTAACCAGTAGCTGTGTATATATGGGTGAGTTAACCAGTAGCTGTGTATATATGGTTTTGCTAACCAGTAGCTGTGTATATATGGGTGTGTTAACTAGTAGCTGTGTATATATGGCTTTGTTAACAAGTAGCTGTGTATATATGGTTTTGTTAACCAGTAGCTGTGTATATATGGTTTTGTTAAGCAGTAGCTGTGTATATATGGTTGTGTTAACCAGTAGCTGTGTATATATGGCTTTGTTAACCAGTAGCTGTGTATAAATGGTTTTGTTATCCAGTAGCTGTGTATATATGGTTCCGTTAACCAGTAGCTGTGTATATATGGTTGTGTTAACCAGTAGCTGTGTATATATGGTTTTGTTAACCAGTAGCTGTGTATATATGGTTTTGTTAACCAGTAGCTGTGTATATATGGCTTTGTTAACCAGTAGCTGTGTATATATGGGTGAGTTAACCAGTAGCTGTGTATATATGGGTGAGTTAACCAGTAGCTGTGTATATATGTTTTGTTAACCAGTAGCTGTGTATATATGGGTGAGTTAACCAGTAGCTGTGTATATATGGTTTTGTTAACCAGTAGCTGTGTATATATGGGTGAGTTAACCAGTAGCTGTGTATATATGGTTTTGTTAACCAGTAGCTGTGTATATATGGGTGAGTTAACCAGTAGCTGTGTATATATGGGTGAGTTAACCAGTAGCTGTGTATATTTGGTTTTGTTAACCAGTAGCTGTGTATATTTGGTGTTGTTAACCAGTAGCTGTGTATATATGGTTGTGTTAACCAGTAGCTGTGTATATATGGTTTTGTTAACCAGTAGCTGTGTATATTTGGGTGAGTTAACCAGTAGCTGTGTATATATGAATGACACATTGATATAAAGTATGTCATATCTTTGAATGAAACACATTAATATAAAGTATGTCATACCTTTGAATGAAACACATTAATATAAAGTATGTCATACCTTTGAATGAAACACATTAATATAAAGTATGTCATACCTTTGAATGAAACACATTAATATAAAGTATGTCATACCTTTGAATGAAACACATTGATATAAAGTCTGTCATACCTTTGAATGAGACACATTGATATAAAATCTATCATACCTTTGAATGAAACACATTAATATAAAGTATGTCATACCTTTGAATGAAACACATTAATATAAAGTATGTCATACCTTTGAATGAAACACATTAATATAAAGTATGTCATACCTTTGAATGAAACACATTAATATAAAGTATGTCATACCTTTGAATGAAACACATTGATATAAAGTCTGTCATACCTTTGAATGAGACACATTGATATAAAATCTATCATACCTTTGAAGGAATCCTGTCAGCATACTCTGAAAGGCATGTTGCTGTGTTTCACATTCATTCATCAACATTTGTGTAGAGTTATCCTTGGGGAAATTGCTCACAATATTCTGCCAGCACTTGAGATTCACATGCAACACATCATACAAGATTCTGCCTGTACTGGCACACCTGAAATAGCACATCCAGAAAATATACACTGTTGTTTCTACAGCTTAACATTGGTACTGGTGCTTTCTGTGCAAATACAACAAGATATATACATCTAGACATGATACTGGTGCTTTCTGTCATGTGTAAATACAACAAGATATATACATCTAGTATAAATACCCTGGTACAAGTCTAAATACCATGGTACAAGTCTAAATACCCTGGTACAAGTCTAAATACCCTGGTACAAGTCTAAATACCCTGGTACAAGTCTAAATACCCTGGTACAAGTATAAATACCCTGGTACAAGTCTAAATACCCTGGTACAAGTCTAAATACCCTGGTACAAGTCTAAATACTGTGGTGCAAGTCTAAATACCCTGGTACAAGTCTAAATACCCTGGTACAAGTCTAAATACCCTGGTACAAGTCTAAATACTGTGGTACAAGTCTAAATACCCTGGTGCAAGTCTAAATACCCTGGTGCAAGTCTAAATACCCTGGTGCAAGTTTAAATACCATGGTACAAGTCTAGATACCCTGGTGCCTGTCTAGATACCCTGGTGCCTGTCTAAATACCCTGGTGCATGTCTAAATACCCTGGTACAAGTCTAAATACCCTGGTGCAAGTCTAAATACCCTGGTACAAGTCTAAATACCCTGGTACAAGTCTAAATACTGTGGTACAAGTCTAAATACTGTGGTACAAGTCTAAATACCCTGGTACAAGTCTAAATACCATGGTGCCAGTCTAAATACCCTGGTACAAGTCTAAATACTGTGGTACAAGTCTAAATACTGTGGAACAAGTCTAAATACCCTGGTACAAGTCTAAATACCATGGTGCAAGTCTAAATACCCTGGTACAAGTCTAAATACTGTGGTACAAGTCTAAATACTGTGGTACAAGTCTAAATACCCTGGTACAAGTCTAAATACCCTGGTGCCAGTCTAAATACCCTGGTGCAAGTCTAAATACCATGGTACAAGTCTAGATACCCTGGTGCAAGTCTAGATACCCTGGTACAAGTCTAAATACCCTGGTACAAGTCTAAATACCCTGGTACAAGTCTAAATACTGTGGTGCAATTCTAAATACTGTGGTACAAGTCTAAATACCCTGGTACAAGTCTAAATACCCTGGTGCATGTCTAAATACCCTGGTACAAGTCTAAATACCCTGGTACAAGTCTAAATACCATGGTGCAAGTCTAGATACCCTGGTGCAAGTCTAAATACCCTGGTACAAGTCTAAATACTTTGATGCAAGTCTAAATACCGTGGTGCAAGTCTAAATACTGTGGTACAATCCAAATACCCTGGTACAAGTCTAAATACCCTGGTGCATGTCTAAATACCCTGGTACAAGTCTAAATACCCTGGTACAAGTCTAAATACCATGGTGCAAGTCTAGATACCCTGGTGCAAGTCTAAATACCCTGGTACAAGTCTAAATACTTTGATGCAAGTCTAAATACCGTGGTGCAAGTCTAAATACTGTGGTACAATCCAAATACCCTGGTACAAGTCTAAATACCCTGGTGCATGTCTAAATACCCTGGTACAAGTCTAAATACCCTGGTACAAGTCTAAATACCATGGTGCAAGTCTAGATACCCTGGTGCAAGTCTAAATACCCTGGTACAAGTCTAAATACCATGGTACAAGTCTAAATACCCTGGTGCATGTCTAAATACCCTGGTGCAAGTCTAGATACCCTGGTACAAGTCTAAATACCATGGTACAAGTCTAAATACCCTGGTACAAGTCTAAATACTTTGATGCAAGTCTAAATACTGTGGTACAAGTCTAAATACCCTGGTGCAAGTCTAAATACCCTGGTGCAAGTCTAAATACCCTGGTGCAAGTCTAATTACCTGGGTGCAAGTCTAAATACTGTGGTACAAGTCTAAATACTGTGGTGCAAGTCTAAATACCATGGTACAAGTCTAGATACCCTGGTGCCTGTCTAGATACCCTGGTGCCTGTCTAAATACCCTGGTGCATGTCTAAATACCCTGGTGCAAGTCTAAATACCCTGGTGCAAGTCTAAATACCCTGGTACAAGTCTAAATACCCTGGTACAAGTCTAATTACTGTGGTACAAGTCTAAATACCCTGGTACAAGTCTAAATACTGTGGTACAAGTCTAAATACCCTGGTGCAAGTCTAAATACCCTGGTACAAGTCTAAATACCCTGGTACAAGTCTAAATACCCTGGTACAAGTCTAAATACCCTGGTACAAGTCTAAATACCCTGGTACAAATCTAAATACCCTGGTACAAGTCTAATTACTGTGGTACAAGTCTAAATACCCTGGTACAAGTCTAAATACTGTGGTACAAGTCTAAATACCCTGGTGCAAGTCTAAATACCCTGGTACAAGTCTAAATACCCTGGTACAAGTCTAAATACCCTGGTACAAGTCTAAATACCCTGGTACAAGTCTAAATACTTTGATGCAAGTCTAAATACCCTGGTGCAAGTCTAAATACCCTGGTGCCAGTCTAAATACCCTGGTACAAGTCTAAATACCCTGGTGCAGTCTAAATACCCTGGTACAAGTCTAAATACTTTGATGCAAGTCTAAATACCCTGGTGCAAGTCTAAATACCCTGGTTCAAGTCTAAATACCCTGATACAAGTCTAAATACCCTGGTACAAGTCTAAATACCCTGGTGCAAGTCTAAATACCCTGGTACAAGTCTAAATACCCTGGTGCAAGTCTAAATACTGTGGTACAAGTCTAAATACCCTGGTACAAGTCTAAATACCCTGGTACAAGTCTAAATACTTTGATGCAAGTCTAAATACCCTGGTGCAAGTCTAAATACCCTGGTACAAGTCTAAATACCCTGGTACAAGTCTAAATACTGTGGTACAAGTCTAAATACCCTGGTGCAAGTCTAAATACCCTGGTGCAAGTCTAAATACCCTGGTGCAAGTCTAATTACCTGGGTGCAAGTCTTTGTAGATTTGGTGAGGCAGCAAGTTCGGCATATTCCAGCTTAAACTGCATGCGCCATTCCTGAACCTTCTCTTGTAAATCATTCACTAGTCTGTTCAATATAACGTAGGCTTCCTGGAACATCTGTACTAGATCCTGAAAATTGCAATATTTTATAAGTAAGATTTGGCTACGATTTACCAGATTTACTAATTTATAATGCATACAAATTTATTTTAGCTCCATTGCAAAACAAGTTCTTACAACTTATATTAATCACTCTCGAGACCTCATTCATGGTGGAATACATCGCCATGAGGGAGAGAGAAGAGACAATGTGGAATTTAAATGCCTTAGCGACATGTAAGGGCACAATCGTAACGGCTCCAGCGGGGCTCGAACTCGGGGCCTTTCGCACCTGAAGCGAATGCGCTACCACTGCACTATCACGACTCCACTCATTTATAAGATTGACCATTGCTAATCATAGGATATTCCCAAAATGAAAAGGTCATATCTCTGTGGTATTAGAAATGTGACTTGAGCTAATTTTTGAAGACAACCTAGACATATTACCCATAAACATTTGATAATGATTGGGTACGCTTAGAGAGTTCACTGACTGACGTGCATTGCTATTAAATATATGCAACATTTATGATGCACTAGTTCGGGCTCTGCAAGGTGAAGTGAGACAGTTTGTGCTTGGGGCTAAGTATCCTCTAAGCTTGGGATCTGCAAGGTGAAGTGAGACAGTTTGTGCTTGGGGCAAAGTATCCTCTAAGCTCGGGCTCTGCAAGGTGAAGTGAGACAGTTTGTGCTTGGGGCTAAGTATCCTCTAAGCTCGGGCTATGCACGGTGACGTGAGACGGTTTGTGCTTGTGGCAAAGCATCTGGTTAGCTAGGGCTCTGCACGGTGAAGTGAGACAGTTTGTGTTTGGGGCAAAGCATCTGGTTAGCTCGGGCTCTACACGGTGACATGAGACGGTTTGTGCTTGTGGCAAAGCATCTGGTTAGCTCGGGCTCTGCACGATGAAGTGAGACAGTTTGTGTTTGTGGCAAAGCATCTGGTTAGCTCGGGCTCTGCACAGTGAAGTGAGACAGTTTGTGCTTGTGGCAAAGCATCTGGTTAGCTCGGGCTCTGCACGGTGAAGTGAGACAGTTTGTGCTTGTGGCAAAGCATCTGGTTAGCTCAGGCTCTGCACGGTGAAGTGAGACAGTTTGTGCTTGTGGCAAAGCATCTGGTTAGCCCGGGCTCTGCACGGTGAAGTGAGACAGTTTGTGCTTGTGGCAAAGCATCTGGTTAGCTCGGGCTCTGCACGGTGAAGTGAGACAGTTTGTGCTTGGGGCAAAGTATCCTCTAAGCTCGGGCTATGCAAGGTGACGTGAGACAGTTTGTGCTTGGGGCAAAGCATCTGGTTAGCCCGGGCTCTGCACGGTGACGTGAGACAATTTGTGCTTGTGGCAAAGCATCTGGTTAGCTCGGCCTCTGCACGGTGAAGTGAGACAGTTTGTGCTTGGGGAAAAGCATCTGGTTAGCTCGGGCTCTGCACGGTGAAATGTTACTAGGGCTATAGCTTAAGCACATGTGTGGACTGATTCATGCATTACCTGATGTTGACCTGTCACTTGTTCTATGGCACCATGAATGTCGTTCCTCTGTATCTCAGTCTCTAGGTACTGCTGGTCGGGTATCGTGGAACCAGCATCCTGGATATCTGAATAGTTTCATTATTATGATTGACCCAAAATTAATTGATAAAGTATAGTAGCATAATATTACACCTCACATTTTACTTTTTGCTATGCTACATTATTTTATGCTATGTTATAAGCTATGCTACATTATTCTATGCTATGTTCTAAGCTATGCTACGTTATTTTATGCTATGTTCTAAATTATGCTACATTATGTTATGCTATGTTCTAAGCTATACTATGTTATTTTATGCTATGTTCTAAGCTATGCTACATTATTTTATGCTATGTTCTAAGCTATGCTACATTATTTTATGCTATGTTATAAGCTCTGCTATGTGATTTTATGCCATGTTCTAAGCTATGCTACATTATTTTATGCTATGTACTAAGCTATGCTATGTTATTTTATGCTATGTTCTAAGCTATGCTACCTTATTTTATGCTATGTTCTAAGCTATGCTACCTTATTTTATACTATGTTCTAAGCTATCCTATGTTATTTTATGCAATGTTCTAAGCTATGCTACGTTATTTTATGCTATGTTCTAAGCTATGTTATTTTATGCTATGTTCTAAGCTATGCTACATTATTTTATGCAATGTTCTAAGCTATGCTATGTACTAAGCTATGCTATTTAATTTTATGCTATGAATTTAGCAATGTTATGCCATGCTATGTTTTATGCTATGGCATGCTATGTTCTAGGTCATGCTATGTTCTAGGCCATGCTATGTTACATATGATACTATGTTATAGTCATGCTATGGCATGCTATGTTCTAGGTCATGCTATGTTACATATGATACTATGTTATAGTCATGCTATGGCATGCTATGTTCTAGGTCATGCTATGTTACATATTATACTATGTTATAGTCATGCTATGGCATGCTATGTTCTAGGCTATGCTATGTCATGCTATGTTCTAGGCCATGCTATGGCATGCTATGTTCTAGGCTATGCTATGTTACATATTATACTATGTTATAGTCATGCTATGGCATGCTATGTTCTAGGTCATGCTATGTTACATATTATACTATGTTATAGTCATGCTATGGCATGCTATGTTCTAGGCTATGCTATGGCATGCTATGTTCTAGGCTATGCTATGTTACATATTATACTATGTTATAGTCATGCTATGTTCTAGGCTATGCTATGCTATGTTCTAGGCTATGCTATGTTACATATTATACTATGTTATAGTCATGCTATGTTCTAGGCTATGCTATGCTATGTTCTAGGCTATGCTATGACATGCTATGTTCTAGGCTATGCTATGTTACATAGTATACTATGTTATAAGCTATGCTAGATGGAGGGAGGATGGGCAGAAAATGTGCAAGTATTTGTCTTGCCCTGTGGACACAACCACAGCGCTTCTGGTGAGGCTTACAGAGATGCAAGTTGTGGCCATTATTGAAAAGGCCATCCATTTCCGACTGATGAGACACATATTATGAATAGATCTTAATCTGTTACGTATCAACCACACACTTCGCTACTAGTGCTTACCTTGGCTTGCCAACGAAATTACTGAAGAAAATGCTCGTAGCCCACCGGTAACTAAAGACGCTACTGGTCCGCTGTATTGGGAATAGTCTCCCTTCGAAGAACCGGAAGTAACACGTACCCGTAAACTCTTCGATTTGGAGATTAAAACTTCCTCTTTCTTCAGTACTCCTAGGAGCAAGACGTGCTTTACTGAGGGAGTGAAGTTGTTTCTTGTTGTACTGCTGTTCGCTTGTCAGCGTTTGTTTACTGTTATTTATTACATACTTACGGCAGGTACGTTACTTAGTTGAATTATATTGTCATATCATTCTCTCCCATGTCCTTGAGACATTGTCCTGGTTCGGGTATGCGGGGGTGTGCAAAGTTCTTGCCTGGCTGGGATTTGCACACCCTGTGTCGGGATTGCAGACCTTGCGGGAGGGCCTCCACCTGCGAGGTCTGCAGTTCCTGGTCAGAGGCTTTCTGGTCTGACCATCAGAATGCCACTGACAAGTCTGTGGTGGAAAAGGCCTCTGCCTCTAGGAGCTTCTCCGCCGAGGGCTCTAGGGTCCCGGACCATACAGCTGTAGCTAGTAGCTCAGCTAGGCCCGGCGATTCCGTGGGGGCAGATGCTGCCCTGGTTTCTCATGTACCTGGGAGCCACAAACTTGGCGCTAGTCGTGCCAGCAGATCTCCCTCTCGGGTGTCTGCTGCACGCAGAGCGACTCATTCACAGCGAGGTGGGAGTGGTTACGCCAGTCCCAGCTCCCACTTGTCGGACTCGTCTACGGACGTTTCCGTCAGTGGCAGTGCTGGTCTCAGCTCTGCTGATTCCAGGAGCCGCTTGCGCAGCGCCGGTGGCAGACGGTCTACTTATAGACAACGGTCCTCTGTCCACACGAGCCATGGTCGCCGTTCTCGCGATAGAAGTAGGCACCATAGGCACGGGAGGGGGCATTCTTATCGCCGTAAGCGGCATCGAAGTGCTCGCTCCCGAGGTCATTTCCGATCTCGTAGTAGGTCTGGCTCCCGCTACCGCAGAGGACATGCGTCCTCTCAGTCAGGCACTCCCTTTTCGGGGTTCAGTGCGCTTGATACGGGTAAGCGGACTCCGGACCTTGGGGGTCTTTCTTCGGGTCAGTTTGCGTCCCTGGCCCTCTTGATAGACCTCTTTCAGGCTTCTCCGGCTGGGCTGACTGGTCTCGCTGGGCCTTTGCCTGCGGTCCCAGCCTCGGCTACAGCCCCAGACCCTGATCCTTTTCCTTTTGATTTGGACGGGCCAGATCTGACACATTCCAGGTCCTCTGGAATGCGTTTCTCGGTCCCCATGGCTGAGCAGGAAGCTATGGTACACCGGGACTCCGGCACCCTTGGTGCTTTGCCTTTGCAGGCCACGGCTACCCAGGGAGCTGTGCCTGCCATGGCTACCCCCTTGTTTTTGGCTGTTCCGCTTCCCCACGGACCCGTGGTCAGCATGGCTGTCCCGGGAACCACGGTTGAGGCGGCAACACTGGGAGCCTTGGGCTCTTCTGAGGCCGTGTCTGAGCAGGTTTTTGCTTTACATCCTGATCCAGGGGAGAGGATTGCTGACGACTCTGATGACGATGGTGAGCTGGAAACTTCTACCAAGCCTCCTCTCACCTATTTCGAGTCGATAACCATGCTCAGAGACAGGTTGGGGTCTGGCATTTGTCCTCCTCTACCCGAACCTTCAGGGAGGGGCATCTGCTTTGGACTTCTTTCGAGATAAGGATGTCCATATGCCTTCACCTGCTCTTCCTCAGTGTAGGAAGGTGCAGTCCTGTCGGATCTCACCGATAGACTACAGGGCGAGGGCGTTGGTCAGGGCAGGACCCTACCTTACTTTCCAAAGGCTTTGGCAGTCGGGAAGTTCCCTACACTCAATAAGCCGAGGGTCTTCCAGCCTCACTCGTATGAGGTTCACGACCCTACGTTGGTTGTTGGGCCACCTCCTGTGGACCCTTCTTTCCGAGAGGTCCTGAGGCAAGGTTCTACCTTGCCTGTGACTCAGGCAGTCAGTTTCCAGATTCTAGAGGGCTGGGAACGGCTTGCTAGGGCAGGTATTCAGATCTCATCGCACTCGGAATTATTCCTGTGTGGTGTCCTGTCTGCCCTATCAATGCCTGCCTCCGAGGACCGGCTGCGTGAGGTCACCAAGTATCTCCAGGTTATGGCCACTGCCCAGTCACATACCATGGAAATACTGACCAGGCTCGCCTCTGGACCCTTGCTCGCTCGAAGGGATGCGTATATGGCCAGGTCCTGCCTGGACGATACTGTTAAAGCCTCCTTACGGGTACAGCCCATAGAGTCTAGGACTCTATTTGGGCCAAAATTCGAGGGTGCTGTTAAGGCGTATAAGGAGGATTTAGCACATACATCTTTACAGAGGGCGGCAGCCATTTCAGTTCCCTGGCCTAAGAAACCAGTGCCATTGCCCAGGGCTAACATTCGGTCTTCTGCTAAACCTCCGGGTACGCCGGCCGGGATCTTGCGTCCTACCTTTACGGCATCTCCTCAAGTTAGCAAGCCTACCTTTAATAGGAAGACTTACCGTGGTAAACCCGGCCGGAAGGGCAACCAAAAATAGTGGTGCCCACTCCGTTTCCCAGGTCTCATGGCATCCATCAACACTCGCAGGGGAATATTCGAACCCTTGCATATGGTTGCCCATTCCACGACCAGACCTTCCCACTGGTGGGAGGCTTCGTCATTTCCACAAGGCCTGGGAAAAAGTTACTTCGGATGCTTGGACACGATCAGTCATCCGGAGTGGGTATCGTATCCAATTTCGTGTCCGCCCGCGACTGCTAAGACTACCTCCTGCATACGTGCGGTCCTTGCCGTCAAATCGACAGAACTTTCTAATTCTTCGCCAAGAGGTAATGTCTATGCTGGAAAAGCAAGCTATAGAGAGGGTGACAAAGAGTCACTCTCTCAAAGGCTACTTCAGCCGGCTGTTCCTTGTTCCGAAGAAGGCAGGTGGTTGGAGACCGATCATAGACCTGTCTCACTTGAACAGGTCTATATTAGCCCCCCATTTCAAGATGGAGACATTAGACAAGGTCCGATTGTCTCTACATCAGGGGGACTGGGTCACTTCACTGGACCTGAAGGATGCGTATTTCCATATACTTATTCATCCCAGGTCCAGACGCTACCTTCGCTTTCTGTTCGAAGGGGTAGTCTATCAGTTCCGGGCTCTTCCGTTTGGCCTCTGCACTGCTCCCTACGTTTTCACCAGAGTAGTGAAGTCGGTACTCCGATATATACATCAGCGGGGTGTCCGTCTTCACGCTTATCTGGACGACTGGCTACAACCAGCTCGTTCAAGGGAACTAGCTTGGACTCACATGCAAGTGGTCTTACAGGTGACACTTCGCTTAGAGTTCATTCCCAATTGGGAGAAGTCAGAGTTGGTTCCGACACAACACTTTGTGTTTCTGGGAGCTCGATGCGATCTATCACTTGGTCTGATAGGTCCATCATTGGAGCGCATTTCTCGCCTCCAGAGTCTGCTAGTTTCCTTGCAAGGGGCTCAGGTCTCCTCGGCCAGGAAACTACATGCTCTTCTGGGCCAAATGGAATCGATGTCGCGGCTCTTACCTCAGGGACGAGCGCACAAACGCCAGCTACAGTGGGCTATCAAACATCGGTGGTCTCAGGAATTAGATTCCTGGGACAAAACCATTGTGCTACACCCGTGGTTTCGGGATGCAATCTCTCTATGACTAGACCAGGAGTTTCTGTTTTCCATGGTATCCCTCCATCAGTCGGTTCCGGATGTCCACCTATACACGGACGCCAGTCTGTCCGGCTGGGGAGCACACTTGGGGAAACAGGTCGCTTCCGGGAAGTGGTCAACGTATTGGCTACATCACCACATCAATATGCTCGAGCTGTGTTGCTGGCGTTGAGACGTTTTGGTCCTTTCGTGGAGGGTCGTTGTGTTCTACTGGCAACGGACAACACCACTGTGGCAGCATATGTCAACAAGGAGGGAGGTTCTCGCGCCGAAGGACTGTGCCTTATGACAATGAGAATCTTGACTTGGTGTGCAAATCATTCTGTGGTTCTGAAGGCTCGTTTCCTCCCAGGGAAACTGAACATTCTGGCGGACAGCCTGTCTCGCAGGGACAGTATTGTGCATACAGAGTGGACTCTACATGCGGGCATTCTCCAGCAGATTTTCTATCATTGGGACACTCCACATGTGGATCTGTTTGCCACCAAGCTCAACAATCAGCTCCCCTCCTATATTTCCCCAGTTCCAGACCCGGGTGCTCTGGGGATAGATGCGCTGTCGACGTCTTGGGAAGGGATGTATGCTTACGCATTTCCCCCGTTCCCTCTTCTGTCACGGGTGGTTCTCAAGATCAGCAAGGAACGTTGCCTGATTCTGTTGATTGCTCCACTATGGTCGGGTCAACCTTGGTTCAGCAACCTGTTATCTCTCTTGGTGGAGGTTCCCGTCTGCCTACCGTACAGGGGCGATCTGTTACGTCAACCCCTGTCCCGGCAGTTTCATGCCAATCCCAGGATGCTCTGACTGCACGCCTTCTTGCTATGCAAGGACGAATGCAGGAGAAAGGAATTTCTGAACAGGTTGCCAAGCGTGTCTGTTCAGCCAAACGTACCTCCACCAACTCAGTTTACGGGTATAGGTGGAAAGTGTGGTTGGATTGGTGTCTCGGAGGGCAGGTGGATCCCTACTCTCCTTCTGTAAATTCGCTGGCCGAGTTTCTGATTTTCCTTTTTGAGGTCAGAAAACTTACTCCAGCAGCTGTTAAGGGCTATCGATCTGCTGTAGCCACTACACTTAAGCAGTTCTCAAGTGTAGACTACAGTCATCAGACCATACTATCCAACGTCATCAGGAGTTTGGAACTAGAGAAACCCAAGGTTTCTTCTCCCGTACATAAATGGAACCTTCCCCTGGTTATGGAGGTTCTATCCAAACATCCCTTTGAGCCTCTGGATTCCTGTTCTTTAAAGTTTTTAACTTTTAAAACAGTGTTCCTTATTGCTCTGGCCTCTGGGCGCAGGCGAAGTGAGATTCACGCCTTTTCATCAGATGAGGCTGCAGTCAGCTTCACTAGCGATGAATCGGCAGTTGAGTTACACACTTATCCTGGTTTTCTAGCCAAAAACCAGCTGCCGTCTGTGGCACCAACGGCTGTGGTCATTCCAGCTTTACCACTTGGGGATGATAGTTCTATCATGGCCTTGTGCCCTGTTAGGGTACTCAAGGTGTATTTGCGCCGTGTTGCTCTCTTCCACCATTTGCATTTATTATGTTCTACGTATATCACTTGGTGGTATATTGGACTTTACACAGTCAGTGTATGTAAATATTTTAGTTGTCACTTGTTTCGTACTTGTCGTACGTTATACTCGTTCTTCTAAATTTTACCATTCTGGTGCCAGTGGGCCTCTGGTCCTTTTTTAATTCTGGCCTGTTGCTGTCTGACAAGTGACTGGAGGACACTTGCTTCCCTCCAGGGCCTTCACTCTCGAAGCCCTGACTTGTAGGCGACTGGTGAGTTGTTATTTTACTTTGTATATATTCACCTTTTCGCTATTGACGCTTTGTTCCCTCCTCCTAAAAGTTATAGTTAGCACTAGTAGCGAAGTGTGTGGTTGATACGTAACAGATCTTACAAAATTGTATTTATCACATAATTTTTATATCTGTAAGTATACAAACCACACACTTCGCTATGATTTTTGCCCTGCCCATCCATCCCCCTAACACTGTTCCGCGGGGTGCTACCTAACGGAGAGGCTTGGTTCGAAAGAGGAAGTTTTAATCTCCAAATCGAAGAGTTTACGGGTACGTGTTACTTCCGGTTCTTCGAAGGGAGACTATTCCCAATACAGCGGACCAGTAGCGTCTTTAGTTACCGGTGGGCTACGAGCATTTTCTTCAGTAATTTCGTTGGCAAGCCAAGGTAAGCACTAGTAGCTAAGTGTGTGGTTTGTATACTTACAGATATAAAAATTATGTGATAAACACAATTTTGTAAGTTATATGGAACAGTTTTAAGTGACTTAGCCAATTCTAAAAATAAATATTGAAATGATTTCATACAATTGTGTTACTCAGTGTGGCGTCCGTGGCCCAGTGGTAGAGCGTCGGATTTGGAATCGACCGGTCCCAGGTTCGATACTCGGTCAGGCCACGTATGTAGTGTCATTGAGCAAGGCACCTCACACACATTGCTTAGTACTGGTTAATCGCTTAGGTCGGCTAAGCCTGCCCAGGAAAACATGTTTAAGTCCCCGAGAGGGGTTTGACATTAAAGGAACATACATACATACAAATGAAATGGTCTGGTTTCACTTGTGCAGACAACAGATTTCTCCAAGCTGTGGCTTTTCCTTCTATACATTCAACAATTCTCTGAAATATTCATGAACACTTCAATTTAAGTACATTTAAAATGGACAGAAACTATATGGTTAGTATAGGTCCCAGAATTTACTACCTACATGACATGATATATACTCATCATGTTAAATAATCCACATGTTATATACTTGCTGTAATATATACTTGCTGTGATATACTTGCTGTGATATATACTTGCTGTGATATATACTCATTAGGCCTAACAAAAAAAAAGGATGTTTCCTGTTACCCGACCGACCCTCCGTTTTTACCCCCGACCGTATTGTTTTTATTGCTTTTTTTTATTAAATTGTGTCGTTTTCGCGTTATACCCAATCCAAGATGGCGGCGTCCAGCAGTTTGATGGCGTTGATCTGCAATCGATGCAAAATGAAAGAAATCCGGATGGTCAACCATTCTGCATCGATTGCAGAAATTTTCTACACATTGCATAAACAATCTAGGCTGTTCACTGCCACTTGTTCGGTAAGTATTGGCTTTTTACAATAATGTGTCATGGGTTTTCGCGTATTTTTTTTCGTAAGAAAATTTTAATTGTAAGTTGGTTTATGTGTCCGACATGCACAAACATACCACTCTATGGGTTTTGTCTATTCTCTGTCGAAAAATGCATTTAGATATTGAGATATTCCATTGTATTAAATCATAAATGCATCCGTCAATCTCAGTAACTATCAGTTAGCCCCCCCCCACCACGCGAGTAGCGGGGCTTATTATACATTCCGTCTGTCCGTCCATCACACAAAACCTTAACTACGGGTAAATGACCTATATTTTCTGTTTCCTTCGTCGGAATCTATTAATATGTCACACACGCATTGCTTTAAGGGTCCTCAGGGTATACATGAGCCCCCACTCACTTGCTCTAGTATTTTTGTCAATTTAAAACCCCGGTAAAAACCCCGTGGAATGTGAAAGCCCCAGGGGGTGTCCCGGTAAAGCCATCCCCCTTCCCTTTCTCAACATGGTAAAGCCCGGATTGAATATGAGCATGAAAGTTATGCTGGTTATAAATCAGTTTAAATTTAGGTGGTAATTTGAGTTTAATTCATGTTGAACACCATCTCGTGCATTAAAAAAAAAAAAAAAAAATCCCTACCTACCCTATTTTTTTTCAGCCCGTACCAGGAAACATCCCTTTTATTTTGTTAGGCCTTATATACACCATATACCACCGATTCCTAAGAATATGACATTCAACATTGCAGAACATTTGATTTTGTTATTTATTGTGCTGAGATAGAACTGAGCCTGGAATGGACAAGACACATACCTTCTGCAACTGTTTAGCATTGTCTATATTGTCTTCTACTTTCTGATCTGCCTGTTCTATGCACTGCTCCAGTGCTGCCTGAAATATTATGTATCAAAAACTTGAAATGTTATACAAATCTCGAAATGTTACATTGCTTACAGCTTGATCTACTGCTGACATATCTTTCTGTGTCTGTCCATGAGTTTGTGTTCTCTTTCTATGCAGCTTACAGCCAGATCTACTAGCTTACCTGCAGACATATATTTCTGTGTCTGTCCATGAGTTTGTGTTCTCTTTCTATACAGCTTACAGCCAGATCTACTAGCTTACCTGCAGACATATCTTTCTGTGTATGTCCATGAGTTTGTGTTCTCTTTCTATGCAGCTTACAGCCAGATCTACTAGCTTACCTGCAGACATATATTTCTGTGTCTGTCCATGAGTTTGTGTTCCCTTTCTATACAGCCAGATCTACTAGCTTACCTGCTGACATATCTTTCTGTGTCTGTCCATGAGTTTGTGTTCCCTTTCTATGCAGCTTACAACCAGATCTACTAGCTTACCTGCTGACATATATTTCTGTGGCTGTCCATGAGTTTGTGTTCCCTTTCTATACAGCTTACAGCCAGATCTACTAGCTTACCTGCTGACATATCTTTCTGTGTCTGTCCATGAGTTTGTGTTCTCTTTCTATACAGTTTACAGCCAGATCTACTAGCTTACCTGCTGACATATATTTCTGTGGCTGTCCATGAGTTTGTGTTCCCTTTCTATACAGCTTACAGCCAGATCTACTAGCTTACCTGCTGACATATCTTTCTGTGTCTGTCCATGAGTTTGTGTTCTCTTTCTATACAGTTTACAGCCAGATCTACTAGCTTACCTGCTGACATATATTTCTGTGGCTGTCCATGAGTTTGTGTTCCCTTTCTATACAGCTTACAGCCAGATCTACTAGCTTACCTGCTGACATATCTTTCTGTGTCTGTCCATGAGTTTGTGTTCCTCTTTCTATGCAGCTTACAGCCAGATCAACCCAGTCACTAGGACGGTCATTGAACTTGTCCTGAAAATATCACAGAAACACTTGATACCTGGTAAGGGACTGTATCATAGACTATTAGATAACATAGGGAAAGGTAACTCCTGACTAACACTTGTACTATATTACCACACTATACATGTATTATACATACATTATCACACAGTATATAACAGACGGATCTGTAGTCCAGTGGTTAACACTTGGACTGGTAATCCAGGGATCGCAACAGTCTCTCAGATGGGACTTTAAACCGAGGTCTCGTGTCGGTGCTGTACAACGTGCACGTAAAAGAACCAGATGAGACTCTGGAATGGGTCTCTTTCTGTATCATTGCACTATCCTCCAAAAATCTAAAATGAATAATCTCTTTAGGAGGCGTCGCTCATATGGGCAACACACGCACACACACATTCCAAATCAGACTTGTTCTCCAGTCTTGAATTGTTCCCTCCTAAAATAGTAATTGTAATAAAACTCTAATCTCTCATATAGTTTACACAGGGGGGGGGGGGTATTATTGTATCGCATGGGAAGTGACCCGCCATCTCTCATATAGTTTACACACAGGGGGGGTCATTATTCTATCGCATGGAAAGTGACCCGCCATCTCTCATATAGTTTACACACAGGGGGGTCATTATTCTATGGCATGGAAAAGTGACCCGCCATCTCTCATATAGTTTACACACAGGGGGGGGGGAGGTTATTCTATGGCATGGGAAGTGACATGCCATCTCTCATATAGTTTACACACAGGGGGGGTCATTATTCTATGGCATGGGAAGTGACATGCCATCTCTCATATAGTTTACACACAGGGGGGGTCATTATTCTATCGCATGGAAAAGTGACCCGCCATCTCTCATATAGTTTACACACAGGGGGTCATTATTCTATGGCATGGGAAGTGACCCGCCATCTCTCATATAGTTTACACACAGGGGGGTCATTATTCTATGGCATGGGAAGTGACCCACCATCTCTCATATAGATTACACACAGGGGGGTCATTATTCTATGGCATGGGAAGTGACCCGCCATTTCTCATATAGCCACATGAGCCACCCCTCCCCCACCCCTTGATGTGAGTGAATAGTTTAGAAATCTAACCGATATTCTCTCTCTCTCTCTGACAGACATGAGCCACCACTCCCCACCCCTTGCTGTGAGTGAATAGTTTAGAAATCTAACCGATATTCTCTCTCTCTCTCTGACAGACATGAGCCACCCCTCCCCACCCCTTGCTGTGAGTGAATAGTTTAGAAATCTAACCTATATTCTCTCTCTCTGACAGACATGAGCCACCACCTCTCCACCCCTTGCTGTGAGTGAATAGTTTAGAAATCTAACCGATATTCTCTCTCTCTGACAGACATGAGCCACCACTCCCCACCCCTTGCTGTGAGTCAATAGTTTAGAAATCTAACCTATATTCTCTCTCCCTGACAGACATGAGCCACCACCTCCCCCACCACTTGCTGTGAGTCAATAGTTTAGAAATTCAATCTTATTTCTCTTGTACCCATCCTCCCCCACCACCCACCACCCGCCATCCTTATTATTTCTGTAGACCCCCTCCCCCATGTGAGTAGTTTCGTAATCTAACCTTTATTCTGGCCATCGCAGACATCATGGACAGCTTGTGTATACTATCAACCTCTTTATGTACCAGGTCTTCAAACGTATCTAAGAATCGTTGGTACAATGCACCCTTCTCTGTGTACATTGTGTAGCCAGTCCTAACTCAGGAGATCTTTCACAGTGAGTAATTGTTTAATATCATACAAATCATACAACTATACATACAGTCAAACCTGTAGTTATACAGCCAGCCAAGGTAGTGACAAAAGTGGCTCTTTAGCAGAAATTAACTGCTTAATACAGGTTGGCTGCTTTATAGAGATTGACTGCTTAATACAGGTTGGCTGCTTTATACAGGTTGGCTGCTTAAAAGATTGACTGCTTAATGTAGGTTGGCTGCTTTATAGAGATTGACAGCTTAATACAGGTTGGCTGCTTTATAGAGATCAGCTGCTTAATACAGGTTGGCTGCTTTATAGAGATTGACTGCTTAATGCAGGTTGGCTGCTTTATAGAGATCAGCTGCTTAATACAGGTTGGCTGCTTAAAAGAGATTGACTGCTTAATGCAGGTTGGCTGCTTTATAGAGATTGACTGCTTAATACAGGTTGGCTGCTTAAAAGAGATTGACTGCTTAATGCAGGTTGGCTGCTTTATAGAGATTGACAGCTTAATACAGGTTGGCTGCTTTATAGAGATTGACTGCTTAATGCAGGTTGGCTGCTTTATAGAGATTGACAGCTTAATACAGGTTGGCTGCTTAAAAGAGATTGACTGCTTAATGCAGGTTGGCTGCTTTATAGAGATTGACAGCTTAATACAGGTTGGCTGCTTAAAAGAGATTGACTGCTTAAGTAATTAAAACTTGTTTTCCAATCCAATAATTACATTATGTAATGTGTGTATATTATGTATAGGATATAAGATGAAAACGATCCAATATGTAAAATATTGGACTGTGTGAGGCACGTAGCGCCGAAGACAGTACCAATATTTTACATATTGGATCAATTTGAGGCTTATATCTTACTTAAGACACACACTTATAATATAACAAGATCCTACAAATTAAAATTGTTAATTTCGTACATGTACGCTTAGTATTTAATATACTACTCTGGCTGGCCTTTTGGCACCAGACCAATATTAATAACAATGGACTGCAAGTACAAAGGTATGACGTCACAACAGTGTTTTAAATATACTTATTGGTAAAATTTATAATTGAATACATACAGTTTTTAAACTAATACAGCTTAGTGGTTAAATACAAGTTGAATGCTTAATACAAGTTGAATGCTTAATATTTTACAACGATTGCGAAACAAGCTTTAACAACTTCCACTGTACCATCTCACATGCTTCCCGGTCCGAGGATTGAATCCGGGTCGCATTGGTGAGAAGCGAGGGCACTAACCACTGCGCTAATCGGACAGGTTAGTTGCTGAATACAGGCTTGCTGCTTAATACAGTTTTGTATGTGACAAGTTACACAGCTGTTGCTAAAACATTTTGAAAGGAAATTGACCGTGTACATATTGAGCATAATTATACTGTTATAATTATAGAAACAATAGAGCACTAGCGCATTCGAGGATGGAAGTGGGGGGCATATGATGCACTCCCACACACCCACTACTCCCCTTCCAAAACTGCACCAAGGCATCATGCTCTTTGTCGACAACTATAAGTACGGTAGTTGAATTGTTTAATACGTACCTGGCTTGATAGACCTCTCGATACCAGCCATCCATTTTGCATCGGACATGTACATCTAAATCTAATATATTACGACCATTCACCCAATCTCGAAACAAATCTTGTACCGCTGGATCTTCGGAATTCTATAAATAAAAACAACACTCCCAATTTTAGTAAAATTTTATCAGAATTTTATCACGGTATGAAGGTTTTCCTTCAACTTGACCTACAGGCCCGTAGCCAGGCATACGCATATGCATATCACAGAAAATGCAGGTCCACAAAAATACAAAGTCTAAATGGTCTGGAAATACAATAATAATCGAAAGGGGTGGGAGTATGGCTTATTCATTGTGTGGCTGGTAACACTTATTTTAAACTTTATTTATTTTACAACGATTACGAAGCAAGTTTTAATAACTTATATTAATCACTCTCGTTGGCACGGATGAAAGCGTAAATGTGGTCATTAACATGCAAGAAGACTCTAGTTCAAATCTTGAATTTTGTTGACAAGTTTGTCCCCAATTATTCTTATTTGAAAACATTTACAATTGTTTGTTTTTTTGTCATAAAACGACCACAGTCGATGGTACACATATACATATGTCAACAGTTGTTTCGGCTATCATTGGGGAAAAGATTTTTATGGGAGCAGACAACCCCCTCCCATACTCTCCCTCATAATATTTGACCCAGCTGACCCTGACCGTACAACCTAATGGCTGATTAATGCATGGAACAGAGCATTTAGCCCAATTGGCCATGTTGGAACTAATTCCAATGGAAAAATACACTAATGGCTAGCTATGGTGTTTATAAAGGTCAATCCGTACGTTCAACGTTTTGTACTGCAGTGTAAAGCTATTCAAGCATCTACCTGCTCCATGTATCTTGAACAATGACCCACCTCGCTGTATCACCCAGAGTTTCTGCCTCCTAGTGCATACATTCCTGTTCAATCTTTCTTCAATAGCCAAGTCTGTTCCTCCTCCGAGATTAGCTTTGTTAAAGGCCCGCACACATCAATATTCCGGCCAGCATTCTATGAACGTTTTAGTCGTTCAATTTTCGAGCATTCTCAGCCGATCTGGACACATCCGGTACATGAGTAACGCATGATTAACACACGAAGAAAGTGTACCAGCGATAAAGTAACGCACTATGATGTGCTGACGTGTCTAACTGGTGCGCGACGAGCGATTAGTCTGCGTTAGACAAGCGTCAAAGGAGCATGTTCAGCGTTATATCGTTCGTCTTGGCGTTATGCACATGCTGCGTGCGCTAGGTATGCGTTCTGTGGACGCTGACAGGTCGCCAGTGAGTCGTTCACTAAAAAGCAAACGATTGTGAACGATTAATAACGCTAGGGTAACGACTGAGTAATGATAGCCGAATGCGTGCAATGTTCGACGAACGTTCTCCAACCTATATATTGAAATGTTGGAGAACGCTCGTCTCGAGCAAATGTTTTATGCATGGTCAAAACTTTCGGACCAACATTCTCCAGCAATCACCGACGATTACCAGTTTGTTCCAACGCTCTTCTGGCGTAATTCCAGCGACCACGGACGATAACCAACGTTTCCTCAAATACTGGCAAACGCTGGCCAGAACGTTGACATGTGACGGGCCCATTACATCATACATGATAGTAGATGAGGGTAGAACCCATGTGTATCATACGAAACACAAGTGCTGATATTCGATATTTCATCAACCAATGATTCCAACGTCACAAATTCCTGATTCCAACTTCACACAAATTCATGATGTCAACGTGAAATAATTCAGCTGAATTTGTGAGACATGAATCAACCCCCCCCCCCTACCCCCCATCCTCGGGCTGTGAATGAGTAGTTTAGAAATGTAACTGTAATTCTCTCCCTGACAGACATGAATCACCCCCTCCCATCCTCGGGCTGTGAATGAGTAGTTTAGAAATGTAACTGTAATTCTCTCCCTGACAGACATGAATCACCCCCTCCCATCCTCGGGCTGTGAATGAGTAGTTTAGAAATGTAACTGTAATTCTCTCCCTGACAGACATGAATCACCTGCCCCACATGATGTGAGCGAATAGAGATTAGAAAGGTAACCGTTACTAAGTAACGTCTACAAGCATCTACCTTCTCTAAATATCTTGAACAATGACTCGCCTCCAGGTAATAGCCATAAGTTGAAATCACAAATTAAACAAAAGAAAAAAAGTTGAAATCGTGAATTTGTTAGTAGCAATGGTGAAATAGTTTTACGTTTATTTATCGTCGCTACCGGTTGCCCATATCAGCAACGTCTCCTGAAGAGATTAGTTATTTTAGATTTTGGAGGATAGTGCAATGATACAGAGACAGAGACCCATTCCAGAGTCTCCTCTGGTTCTTTTATGTGCAGTGTAAAGCACCGACACGAGACCTCGGTTTAACGTCCCATCTGAAAGACTGTTAATTTTATTAGGGTCAGACGGGGGATCGAACCTGCGATCTCTGGATTACCAGTCCAGCGTGCTACCACTGGACTACAGATCCGTCTGTGATGAAATAATGAATGTATCCATAGGCTATTTATGCTCAATATGATTTTGATCAGAACAGTAAGCTCTCCTGTACTTGAAGTACCAATAGCAAGTATGTAGTGATGACCTAAGAATCAACTCATGAAACAATAATATTTATATCTACTGTAGTCGTGATAGCGCAGTGAATGCGCGTTCGCTTCAGGTGGGAAAGGTCCGGAGTTCGAGCCCCGGCTGGAGCCGTTACGATTGTGCACTTAGGCAAGGCATTTAAATTCTGCATTGCCTCTTCTCTCTCCCTCGTGGCGATGGATTCCATCAGGAATGAGGTCTGGAGAGTGATTAATATAAGTTGTAAGAACTTGTTTCGCAATCGAGCTAACATAAATTTGCATAAACTAGTCACCTCCCAATCTTCAACCAGAAGGCTACCAGTAGCTTAACCCAAGTTGGACACGATTCAACCGAGACAAACTTGCAACATTCTCCATCTTCTCACATTACAAAAAGAATTCAAATCAATGTACATTCAAATCCCATCAGAGATGTCAGATTATTTCACGTGAGGAAGCTGTCTAGCTGGCTCGCAGAATGTCGGTGGTTCTATCTGGGTACACACTACACACCCGTACCTGAAACAAAATTCATAGGGGCACATTGAGTCTTCCTCCAGCACTTAAAAGTTGAACAGTCGCTCTCTCTAAATCAGGAGGCGTCGCTCATATGGGCAACCGGTAGCGACGATAAATAAATAAATAAACGTAAAACACACTCTCTAAATCATAAACAAATCAAACTAAAATAAGAGTCCAAAAATAGAACATACTTGCTGGTCAATATAGCTACAGATACTTTCATACATCTTATCTCCATCCATGTTTGTCTGTCTGTCTGTCTGTCTGTCTGTCTGTCTGTCTGTCTGTCTGTCTGTCTGTCTATACAATTATGGTATAACTTCCTGAAAATATGAAAAATATTCCATACTATACAAATTATGTCTATTATGCCAGTACAATTTCTACAAATACTAAACTGCTAGATTGTCATCTTTTTTTTCTGTTTTTACGTTTATTTATCCTCGCTACCGGTTGCCCATATGAGCGACGCCTCCTGAAGAGATTAGTTATTTCAGATTTTGGAGGATAGTGCATGATACAGACAGAGACCCATTCCAGAATCTCCTCTGGTTCTTTTACGTGCACGGTGTAAAGCACCGACACAAGACCTCGGTTTAACGTTCCATCTGAAAGACTGTTAATTTTATTAGTGTGACGGGAGATCGAACAAAAAATAATTTTGTTTTCAATCGATTTTTTTATAGAAGCCTCAGTAGGTGCCTTCGGGTGGGCATACATACATTAAACCGAGGTCTCGTGTCGGTGCTTTACACAGTGCACGTAAAAGAACCAGAGGAGACTTTGGAATGGGTCTCTGTCTGTATCATTGCACTATCCTCCAAAAACCTAAAATTACTAATCTCTTCAGGAGGCGTCGCTCATATGGGCAACCGGTAGTGACGATAAATAAACGTAAAACACACATGGCTAAAATGGGCAGGGCGCCACGTACTGTCATTCCGCTCTAGAAATAACCCTATATAACATTCTCTTCCCATTTGGTCTCAGAATATGTCTGCCTCCGTGGTCGAGTTGTTGAGGTCGTTGACTTGTATACCACTGTAACCTATCATCACTGACGGTCATGGGTTCGAGCCCCGCTCAGACCGTGTATTATTTATATGACAAAGTTGGCAGTTTCTAACGGAGGTTGGTGTAAAAAGCACTGGTTAACCGCTGGAGCCTGCCCAGGAAAGATGTTGTTAGGGAAAACTTCCCGTCGCTAGAATGGTCAACTGGATATAGAATATACTGAATTTAACAGTCCCTATGTTTGGTCTCAGAATATACTGAATTTAACATTTATTACGTTTGGTCTCAGAATATACTGAATTTAACATTCCCTATGTTTGGTCTCAGAATATACTGAATTTAACATTCCCTATGTTTGGTCTTAAAATATACTGAATTTAACATTCCCTATGTTTGGTCTCAGAATATAGTGAATTTAACATTCCCTATGTTTGGTCTTAGATTATACTGAATTTAACATTCCCTATGTTTGGTCTTAAAATATACTGAATTTAACATTCCCTATGTTTGGTCTCAGAATATACTGAATTTAACATTCCCTATGTTTGGTCTCAGAATATACTGAATTTAACAGTCCCTATGTTTGGTCTCAGAATATACTGAATTTAACAGTCCCTATGTTTGGTCTCAGAATATACTGAATTTAACATTCCCTATGTTTGGTCTCAGAATTATACTGAATTGAACATAAACAACATTTTGTAGAATTTCATATAGTAAGGAAACACAATGAAATCACGGCAATCTTATAATTATATTATTCACAGTACAGTCAATGGCAATGTAGGTATGAGTCTACGGGGGTGCTGTTTTGCTAATTATTCAGTATTTATGGATATCCATTAATCAATTTATTGATATCCATAATTCCATTTTTGGATATCCATAGTTCAATTATTGGATATCCATAATTCGATATATGAATATCCATAATTCCAAATTATTTATTGATATCCAAATATCGTCCATAATTCTATGTTTGGATATCCATGATGAGATTTTTGGATATCCATAATTCCAGGCGCGCTGTTTTGCTATTTATTCGACATTTATGGATATCCAATAATCAAAGGAAATATGGATATCCAATAATCGATTATGGATATAACCTATTTATGGATATCCAATAATCTATTTATGGATATCCCAAAATGGAATTATGGATATTAATAAATTCTGAATAAATAGCAAAACAGCGCGCCTGGAATTATGGATATCCATATATAACGAATAAATAGCAAATCGGCGCGCCTGGAATAATGGCTATCCATAAATCGCATTATGGATATCCATATATAACGAATAAATAGCAAAACGGCGCGCCTGGAATAATTGACCACTACATAAAAAAAATTATTCTGTTATTTGAAAAATGCCTGGATAGTAAAATGTCACATTTTTCAAGTCTAAATATTTGGACTAGGTGCGGTGGTAACACGATAGAAAGTAAATATGTCATTACCTTTTACTAGAAATTGATTAAAGAAGATTTTTAGAACTGTATATTCAATAATTGCCTCAGAATGCAACTGCAGCGATATATAGGCCTACATAGACAATGTTAAGGATGAGATACCTCTGGAACCACCGCTACTGCACTAGTAGTGCAGCAGATAATTGAAACTATCTTTCAAAATGTGATACAAGCACCAAACTTGGCATATATACTCCTTAGGGGTCACTTTTGTGGAAAAAAATGCTGGCCACCTGAAATTCAAGATGGCCGCCATTTTTCAAGATGGCCGCCATTCTGACATACAAATTGCCTATTTTACCACAGAATCTCAGTACAGTAACCGATTTAGTTGATCTTGGAGTAAAAACGTAGGTTTTCAAGCATGGGGAATCAAAAAAAAACAACTCCAAGGTCTCTTTGGAGCTTCTTTCTATCAGTTCTAGCCCAAAACAGTGAAAAATGTACAAGGAACACAGCATTTGCAATGATATGAAACAAACTTTTATTAAGAGTGATACATGTATATCTACAACATGTATATTCATTTATTCTGCATATTTTGGACAACCGGCTGTAGATCTTTTAAGTAGAACATATCTCCCAAATATCATGTCCATACCGAGGGCAGTCAAACTAGTCAACGGTCATAATTTTGTTAATAAATGTATTAAAGTCTACAAACACATTATTCCTAGAAGTTACTACATGACATGTATGTGGTATACAGTCTTCTTTGCCCTTCATTGTCTTTGTGCTTTAAAGCTAGATGAGTTGGAGCTGGGCCTAATTCTCACATCTGCAGCTGCATAATGCTGCACAAGTTAGACCAAAGCGGTAGCATTTGCATCTTCCTACACAGCATTCTGTCTTGCACCCGTACTTGGTCAGCTGTTGACAACTCTCTGCAATAGGAGGAAGTGTTGTCCAGAAAACCTGCCACAGATCACCCTTCTTTGTCCAGCCCCAGTCAACAGGACTCTGTGCTTCTGGTTGGCGCAGTGTTGACTGACTCCATATGCAACCTGCCTCATAAGCTGCACGTTTGGCATGCTGAAGCAGTGCTGCTCGAGTTGGAGGAATGCCTTCGTAAGGTCTCTGCTTCCTGGCAAACATGTCTAGTATGGCGTCATCCACGCCTGCAGCTGTCCTGTCATACATCGTCACCACAAACTTCTCCAGGGTCTCCAGATCACCATCAGCTACTGTTGGTAGGTACTGGCTAAGTTTTGTGAAGACATCAGAAGCCTCAGGACATACATCCCAGGTTTGCCATGCAAACTTTTCCCCTTTACCACGGAATCCGGACACAATATTGCAGTCTGTGAAGGCATGGAAGAAGAGAATCCCTTTACTTTTCTCCTGTCCTATGGAGTGATGAAGGTCATGCACATGAATCCATTTGAGATGCCGTCCTTGTCCAAAGGTCACCCACAGCTGCTGCAAACCAATCTCTTGAAGGGCTGACAGCACACTGATGGCGATGACGAGAACATCTGTGTCATTGGCTTTGACCATCAGGACTTTGCTACCCCCTTCTACTGCATTCCTGGCATGGAGGAAGATGCGTGTGTCAGCTTCTTCATGGCTACAATGAGCCAGCCTATCCGTGCTGACTGCATAGCTGCTAGTAACATCATCTTGTCTTGTCACAATGACTTTATTGGGTGTAGACATCTGTGCAATCTTATCAGCTAGAAAGTTGAATATCTCTGTTTTATTGTCATTGTCTCTCAGGAAGTTCTGCCAGTTTCGGGGAATTTTTCCCTTGCTTGTCACCCTTCGTCTGACTCCACGTCCTCGCTTGGTCCTTGTCTCCGCCTTCAAACTTGATGGGTGGTAGATATCAAACACAAGGTCCGTTCTCTGGAACTTGGTGGAGTATGCTTGGATGGTTGGAAGGACCAACAGCATAGCATAGTCCTCGAAAGTCTTTGAAGTTCGTGGTGGCAGAGAGTTCACCAGTGCTGAGCCGTCAATGATGATTGTATCAGCCTCAGGTTCTCTGTCAGGGACTTCAACATGGCTTTCAAGAATAGCAGCAAGCTGGGATTTCTGACAGGTGTAGAGATTCCCAGCTTCACTCAGCGAAGCAGGGAACTGCTGATTCTCATGATGAAAGAACTCCTGCAGGTCACATTCTCTGCTCTGGCATGATATGAATACCTTAGAGAAGAGTTGGCATCTTTTGCTTTGTAGCATCAATCGCGGCTGTCGGAAGAAGTCCACCATTATTCTTCTTGATTGGTTCATAGAAGGTGGTAACTTCTAGTGCCAGTCCCGCCATGAACTCATGGAAACAGGTTCTGCCTCTCTCATGATGTGTGCTGATCAGTTTAGCTGCACTGGGGTCAGCAATATCATTGGTGTCCAGTGATAGCAGGTCCTGACTCTCCTCCTGGAAAGGATTTCCCAGATCTGTCATTGCATGGGAGAGCTTCTGAACTTTCTCTCTTTGGGCTCGTTGTGTCTACTCATGGTGGCTGGTTTGTTTTATAGCCTCCTTCACTTCGGATGCTGCCTCATACAGCTCAACTAGGTGGCTGACCTGGGGACCGGATACCATCCATCTTCTCAGGGCTGATGGATCTTCAGTCACGACAATGGCTCCACCGTCGGCTTTGATAACAGCATTGGCCTGTTCGTGGGCTTGGTCAATAGCCATGGCAGAGAAATTCCGACTGGACTTGTGAACAACAAATTTGCCACTCTCGAATTCTTGGGCAAGCTGGGGATGTTTCGCCTTCAGGGTCATCATGTCTCTGAGATGGATTAGACGCCAGCGTGCATAGTTTGTGTTGTTGTTGGCAAAGAAGTATGGGATTAGCTCAGCCAGTGATTGGCAGTACAGGCTGAAGTTGGCTTCTCTAAATGCTCGATCGCTAGTTCCATGGACAGCACCAGGTGCCAGAACTGAAACTGGGGGCTTTTGAGTTTGCGCTTCTCACACCAGATATCAAAGCTCAGCACTTCCTTAGGGTTCTCAGCTGCCTCTGTGCAGTAGTCAGTGTAGGCTGCCTTTAGGAGTTGATTGAGACTGCATGCTGTTATCTGGTGGATTTGGCGTGTCCTAGTAATGCTTGACGCTGTTAAGAAAGATTCTGCTGTTCCTGAAGAAGTCACCCCTGCCTCCACTAGGGCGCCAGTCCAGCCACTGTCCTTGAGAAGAGTTCCGATTGACCTCAGTGCAGCCATCTCTATATATAGGCCTCCAAACATGATGACGAACTTGTCCTCACCATACTGTTCAGGCCAGTGCCACTGGACTTGTTTTGCCACTGCATAGATTGGCTGGTCGGCTGTCATGACAGGTACTTGGCCTGGGTTCAGGAACGATACAGTCTCCTTGATCTTGTCCATCACATGTCTGACTGTAGCAACTCAGTGGGCTGGATCTCGAAGGAGAGGTAACATTGATGTGATGGTGGCTCAAATACAGGGCTTCTCTTCTTGGAGGCATGGTGGGCTGCCCATGTCACGTTCTCTATCCCATCTGTTTCATCAGTATCACCGACCTTCTCCAGCCACTCATACTCGAGTGCCAGGTGTGGTCTCCGGAGACTGGCGTCTGGAACTGTTCTTGGCAAAGAAGGCAGGACGGATATTGGTGTTGATCTAGCAACTTCTTGGAGCCATAGGTGAGAGTTAGGTAAGTAGTGAGGACCAGTCTATCGAAATGACGTGGCTGACTGCTGAAACAAAGGTACTATCTCTACTACTACACCCTACACCCCAAACTATATACATCGAATACCTACTGTACTATGTAGGTTGACCACAGGTCTGTTCATTATGAAGGTTGACCACAGTTCTGTAATTTTGATCCGAAGTCCCAAATATGATAACATAAAGACTCTTAGTGACTCAGAAGTTCAAGAATCAGATTCTGCGTGGTCTACAATGTAGGATTCGGTACCAAAATCGTCCATATTGGGCAAGTCTGTGCATATTTATTGCAAAAAGCAATATATCGGTATTGATTATGGCGGCCATCTTGAAAAATGGCGGCCATCTTGAATTTCAGGTGGCCAGCGTTTTTTTCAAACATGTAACCACCCAGGAGTATTTGTGCCAACTTTGGTGCTTGTATCACATTTTGAAAGATTCCCTTGAGAAAATACATTTATCTGCTCCACTATAGCCCCAGTTAAGCCTTCGACAGTAGCCTATTATCATCTTACTGGTCTATTAGAATTTAATATAAATTGTATAAAATCAATATACATTTTACAACACCTAAACTATTTATATAATTAATGAATTAAGACATAACTATTTAAAATACAGCTTAAATTACTGAATATAACATTCTTACCTACATGTAGATCTACGTTATGCATAATAAAATACCACGTGTCCTGAAGAGACACCTGGCACTCGTATTTTCTGAAAATAAAATATGCTAATGCTGTAACAGTTTGTATTGCTAACCAATCAAAATGACGATATTAACCAATCAAAATGTCCGAGATTTGAAATATCCCAGGTTTTCTAAAGATAGAAATACACATAAACTTTGACAAAGTGAAAATGAAACTAGACTTATTCTAGAATGGTGCAGTTTTGTGAAAACACAGGCTCAGCACATGTTTAAACAATCTTTACCATCTTAAGACGGCCATTCTCCTGAATAGGGAGGTTTCAGTCACAGGCGCTTGAAATTGCACCCATTTATCTTTTGTTTTACGTTTATTTATCGTCTCTACCGGTTTCCCATATGAGCGACGCCTCCTGAAGAGATTAGTCATTTTATATTTTTGGAGGATAGTACAATTATACAGACAGAGACACATTCGAGTCTGCTCTGCTTCATTTACCTTTTGCGTGCACGGTATAAAGCACCGATACGAGACCTCGGTTTAAAGTCCCATCTGAAAGAATTAATTTTATTAGGGTCAGGCGGTGGATCGATCCTGCGATCCCTGTTAATCACTGGACTACAGATCCGTCTGTTATATCCATTTAGGAAACCAAAAGCCTTGTACCTCTATCATATTACCCCCTCTATGAATAGACACGGCTTTTCACCGGGTACATTTTTATGGATAAAGGTCATAAGATAATCCCGATATTTCTTTCTAATTAAATCGTTGTAGATCTTGTATTTGAAGAATGATATTTTGAAAAAGAAAACAGCAACGGTCGGTTTCCTAGAGGGAAATGTGAAACTTAAAATAGATCTAGTGTTAAGTTTAATTAACAAACTCAGTTTATTTTATACAAGTACATGCATACACTATTGTTTACTCTCTCAAATATCAGTTTGCAAAAAAGTTAATATATATCACCGTACTTATTGAGAATAATCACCGTTTCATAGTTCGGTGTGTGTGTGTGTGTGTGTGTGTGTGTGTGTGTGTGTGTGTGAGTGTGTGTGTGTGCTTGCGTGTAATCCGGCAGAACCCAAGTTGGATCGTGCAAAGTTGTCTATACAAAATGCTTTTGCAGTTTCTAGTAGTTAAGACATTATCAATTAAGAAAGTGTCATCCTTCGGCAACTCTCAGAATTCAAGATGGCGTCCAAGATGGCCAAACGTGCTTGAAATATATAGAGCACTAGTACAAAGTGGTTTTTGTTTGTATTATTATGCACAAAAATGAATTAGTATACTGTCCTGTTTAATGTTAATATAACTAGAAGTAACATACTCGTTTCAATTGATGTTTGGTAAGGTTTTCTGATACAAACTATTCAGGTAAAAATGGTTTTGAAGTTTTGAGTACATTCACAAAAATTTAATTTCCGCAAATCATTGTTAGTTTTGCATTGATCTACAGTGAACAGATGTGTCGGTAGTAAAACAGATACACGTTGCGTATACCCGGATAAGCCATAGTATGCTCTATAATACAAAATAGCAGGCCCTATGACGATGAATACCATAAAAGGTTGGACGAGTTTCAGCATACTGATCAACTGACAATTAACACACAGTATAGAGATTTTGTGTATCAACGTATAAATTGCTCACGTCAACATCTTACATATGCACGTACGTGAAATTGTTGAAGTTGCTGGAAGTGTAACTGGTATTCCATCTCGATCGACACGTAGAAGGTGATCTGGAATACCCAATTTTATATTCAAGAATATTTGCTTGCTTGCGAATATGAGTGTTCGTTTGTGTGCAGAACCTCGGGTCAAACATGATTTGAACGGCGACAATTTGGAAGTTTGTGATATTTATAAAGAAAACTTAGCTGACGAAGTTCGTGTACAATGTACCATACATGATATGCATGCAGCAGATGCTAGGTATCACGTCAATTGTTAATCTAACTTTATGTCCAGGAAAAGAGGCCACTACAACTAGTTCATAATCAGACATTGACACAGCCATGGAGTACCGTATAAATCTGTTATCGGATGACTAATCTCGAATTTAGAATTCGGTAGAATTGTTTGAACTCTATTCAACTGGGACTCACTGAAAGTTAGCTTGCAGTGGGTTAATGCAATGATAGTTCAACTTCTAACGATTTGGAGACTATTTAATAGTATCCGTGAATGGCATATTACTAAAAGTAATTGCTGATTTTGAAAACAAAAAGGTGGAATCGAGATCTCAGTTGAGAAACTTGCAACAACCATTATCAGAGTCAATCGACAATTTAAAACTTGGTTAAATGATACAGTTATCGAGGAGTCTGTACGTGCTACATTGATGGCATTCTTATCATAACTGTCAACTAAACTTGACCGTTCTTTACAAGCATATCTAATTGTTACCCATTAGTGCATGTTATATCAGTAACTTTCCTACAATGTTTGAAATAGCACTCGGTGTATTGATGAGAAATCCCAATGTATATGTAATTGGAAGCCAAATATATAATCTTAGTGTCACTTGTAGCTATGATGTAGTGTTAAGATATGCATAAATCAACAGCTGTTGTAGTGACATCGTCATCGTCTGTACAATATCGGCATCAGCAAGGATGATACAAACTGTTGTGGATAACTTTGATGCGGATATTTCTTCACATAACTGCAAGCTGACAACACATATGTTGGCCGTACTACTTATCCAGAACAACCCCAATACGTGTGCTAATAAACAGAATGCCATTAAAGCAAGTTTTAACACTTTATATTAATCACTCTTGTTTGCGCCAATGAAAGCGTAAATGTGGTCATTCGTGTAGAAGGAAACCGGAGTACCCGGAGAAAACACCCCTGTCCGATCTGGCGACCATCGTACCATCTCACATACTTCCCTGTCCGAGGAGAGCGAGCGCGCTAACCACTGCGCTAATCGGACAAAATGCCATTAAACGTGTCGATTTAGTTATAATCGTCCTAAGAAGCCTAAGGCGTCTAAAACTTTAATAGTATTTTATATGTTGATTGTTCCTAACAGGGAACTGGTAATATATATTACTAGTGGTCCTCTCTATTCAAAACAATCTGAAAGAAAAATGAATTAGCCGGGTAATTGTTTAAAACATTCCTTGAAAACGGCTTTTTAAGCCAAACATTCGGATATAGAGAGCACCACATATATTATATATAAAGGTATTTTCATTGATAATGCTAGCAAGAATTTCAATATCAACAACTCGAGCAAAAGAAAATGAGGCATTTCACAAGAGAGGCGATGTAATGTAGGTTGCAAATGAAATACAGTACAGCGGGAAATTGCCATTATTTCAGGCGCCAAATACTAGTACATAATTATGTGTTTTTGCTTGCCCTCTACCACTGGATGTTTCCAGGACTATATGAAGGTTATGGATTCGCATGTACACGATCGAGTAGACATCGACATAATGCGATCATTGACGCCAATAAAGAAATAATACCTGATCTACTAGCTGCACACGCATTATCATGACATGATACAGAAACTGCTTTCATGGGATCGGCGAGTGTACAGCCGTCAATGTCTGGTAGTTGTCCAATACAGTATGTCGGAGATATATCAGCAGATCTAGAAGAAGTGATGGCAATTTCGCATGCCTTGGTGAGTAAATGGGATTAGTGGTCAAAGTACCATGTTATTGCGACTTGTACCAAGAAAGTTGGAAAATCACCTGCAGTCACTGCCTCCAGTGGAACCATTCTATGAAAATGTGAAACAAGCACATTTCCAAGCCTGCGTATGGAGCATGCAGTAGACCAATATACCCTTATCTGGATCCATTAGATCAAGGAAGCGGATAGACGGTGTCTTTATTTCCAGTCATGACCCCTGATGATGTGCTCCGTAAGAAAACATAAAACGTATACAATGCTCAAGTCAGACGCCGTGTTCTATTAGCGATGTCGTTGCAACAGCTCACGATTATCATGCACTGTATGTTGTGCATGTCAAGGCTAAGAAATGTGCTGCAAGAAACAAAGCAAATATGCAGAGGTGTAACTCTCCCTGAATTGATAACCAAACGTTGCAATTAACAACAACATTATATCAGTTATTGCTCATGTTTGGAATTTAAAATGTGTATCTAGTCACTATATTGTTACCTACGGCCTTTGCATATGAGAACGGGAACGCAGACGAAAAACAATGATGGACATTTCAACAATTTTTTTAATTATTCAAGTTATTGACAGAATGGATTTACGAATTTCCCATTTATATAAATATAGAATCTTTAGCGGATTTATGTCTTCGTTGTTAAATCGGAGAACGGGTATTTTGGAAGCTATCAAATGTGTGTGTGTTTTACGTTTATTTATCGTCGCTACCGGTTGCCCATATGAGCGACGCCTCCTGAAGAGATTAGTCATTTTAGATGTTGGAGGATAGTGCAATGATACTGACAGAGACCCATTCCAGAGTCTCCTCTGGTTCTTTTACGTACACGGTGTACAGCACCGACACGAGACCTCGGTTTAATGTCACATCTGAAAGACTGTTAATTTTATTAGTGTCAGACGGGGGATCGAACCTGCGATCCCTGGATTACCAGTCCAGCGTGTTACCACTGGACTATAGATCCGTCTGTCCCTGGATTACCGGTGGTGGTTTTACGTTTATTTATCGTCGCTACTGGTTGCCCATATGAGCGACGCCTCCTGAAGAGATTAGTCATTTTAGAGTTTTGGAGGATAGTGCAATGATAGAGACAGAGACCCATTCCAGAATCTCCTCTGGTTCTTTTAGGTGCACGGTGTAAAGCACCGACACTAGACCTCGACACTCTGGATTACCAGTTTTTGTCTTCCTAAATATAGACATTGGGGGCGTAAGAATCATGTAGGTGTGTCCCTATTATGATGATGATTGAGCTTATTTACCTCGCATCCGCCTAACCATGTCGGCGAGCGTACTAAGATGTTTAGTTAACACTCATATATTATAAACTAAGGTGATCTATCTATCTATCTTCCGTTAATGTCGAACCCCTCGCGGAGACATAGACATGTTGCGTGTCAAAAACCGCAAAGAAGTTAAAAGTATGAGTAGTTAAATGTATAATTTAAGAAAGTAATGGAAATAAGATGTGGTAACAGTTTAAAAGCAGCTGCGCAGAACAACTATGGACTGGCATGATCAATATGGCAAACTGCTCAAGTTGTGTGCGTTAATAATTTGAATGCTCAGCCCGGCCATAGATTAGGCTACAAGCACCAAAATGTATAGGGCCAGTACAGGAGTCACTATATACTGTCTCACATCTCATATTCGAGATGCATGAATATGTTTGATGTATACTATTATTTGCATGCTCAGCCCGGTCATAGATTAGGCTACAAGCATCAACATTATATAGAGTCAGTACAGAGTCACGCTGTACTAACACGCATCTTAATTCTATAATGTGCGAATTAGCTGAGTATGTTATTTGATAACTCAGCCCGACCATATGCTACAAGCATCAACTTACATAGGGTCTGTTTAGGAGTCCCTATTAACCAATCGTAACTGTATATGAATCCGTTCACCAATCGGCGCGCTCCATTACAACAACAGTTCAGCGATTAGTTCAACGAGCGTGCGCCGTTCAAAATGTAGATCCGGTTACTCTCCAAATCATCAAAGGAGCCGTCATCAGAACGGAATAGAATGATCGACAGGTTTATAGTCACTTAGCCTGGGTTCCAGTCTGTCACTTTTTAACGTCTGGCAAAATGATCAGAAACTCAATACGGCCCAATTAATAGTCTCAGTGTTAAAATATATTTATTTCTTCTTCTTCTTCGTGTATACAGCACTCCTTCACTCATGAATATTAGGTGCTGGCTAAGCTTGCCCAGGACTAGGTAAAATATATCGACGCCTGTTCCCAGGTTAATAGTCACTAGGTGTTGTTAAATACCGTCCGCGAAATACCGATGTGGTAATACAATCCGGTTTCTGTGAATAGGCATTTAGGGTATGTACGCAGGTAAGCAGCGTCGTAAAATCTTTATCTCAACCAGCCGATCAGAATATAGTATCAACCACGCATAAAGAACGCCTTCATCACTTGCTCCGCCCAGGGTACGAACGATGTAGTTTTGTTTAAAGTCGCCACCGCATAAATGCATTTGGGCGACTGTACTTTCTAAGTTGTTTATGTTGATTTCTCTCTAAGTTGTTTATGTTGACGAAGCTGTGAAGGCATCCTCGTTCTTCGCAGGGTGACAAGTCCTGTGTGTTTCTTCTTTCTTTCGTAACGTTCGGTCCTTTGTAGGGCCACCCTCCTCACTGTTGGTCACCCCGCAGCAGCATTAATACGGATCTGGCAGTTAAACATCTGGTCGTCGATTGTCGCAAACAAACATAAGCTATTCGTGCGATGGTAACCACGGCCGTTGCCGCTCCCTCAGGTCCGCCGTCTCGTCCATCCGCCGGAGAAGAAAGGTCGAACTAAACCAGTGAAGCTAGTTCTTAAGAGACGGTGGATCTGTCCTGATGTGCCACGGCCGTGGATCCACATGCTGGCGAACGTCCCCATATGCAAGATCGACAACCAGAAGATCCCAGAATCCTACGCGGCTGCTGCGGGATGTGCACCGGTCACGACGTGAGGAGATCGACCGGCCCGCCCATGGTTAGGTTAGGGTTAGGGTCAAAACGCGTGGTTGATGTCATTATTCAGTTGGGTGGTTGAGAAAAAAGGCTTACCTAAGCAGCGTACGCACCTGTCACGTTTCAGATGACAACTATTGGATAAGATGTTCGTCTCTCAGTAAATGTACGATCGAGAATCACGAGAGGATGTCTAAAGGATACACTAATGAAGCGACCTTATTTGGTCATATATTGTTAGTGCGTATTTCATATTTGATTGAACAGTTTTAACAGTAAAGCTCACACTAACGTATTGTCATTAGTATTCGCGCATAGTCCTCACCTTATGTATGTAGAGTGGTGGAACCTATGCACGACGTTACAAATCCTACATAGCCACGACGTTACAAATCCTACATAGCATGGCATATAAAAAAAGTTATATGCACTTGCCGTGTATTATTATATTCGGCTGTTTATATTCGGCTACTGAACCAGTCAGGTGACAGTTGCATTAGACTACCGGTACGCACAACGGAATGCTATTGAACCATGCTTCACCTCTGTCAGCGAAAATAGGTTAAAACTATTTAAATATTTTAGATACGGATGTAAATGAAAAGAATACGCCAAGCATAGGAATACGCCGAGCATAGGTTGAACCACTCTATGTATGTATGTATGCCCCATTAATGTCAAACCCCTTGAGGGGACGTAGACATGTTTTCCTGGGCAAGCTTAGCCTACCTAAGTGGTCAACCAGTACTAAGCAATGCGTGTGAAGTGCCTTGCTCAATGACACTATATACGTGGCCTAACCGAGTATCAAACCCGGGACTGATCGATTCCAAATCCGACGCTCTACCACTGGACCACGGATGCCACTTTACACCTTACACTATTGAAGGATTTATATCTTACATCACAGGCACAAGACACAATTTTTTTTTTGCCCTATGGTCATATAGTAAGTAATGTTTACTAGTGTATCTATATATGAAATGCGTACATTGGGAAGTACACGTATGTAGGTCTGTTAGGTTGTAGCGTAGTGGACTATATAATTGTTAATGAGTCTTTAATTCATTTGTTCAACAAATTTGAAATTAACCCATTACATTCTGGATACCGTTCAAACGGTATTTGCAAAGAACATAGTGCCAGATCAACGGCCACAGAACGTGCCATCTGATCAGGCTCTATGCTGTTTGCTATTCACATGATATTGCTAAGACACTTGGCTATGTAGCAAACAACATAGATCCTGATCAGCATGCAGCGTCGCCCTGCGGCTGATCTGGAACTATGTTGTTTGCAAAAGCCTTTAAATGTATCCAGAATGAAATGGGTTAATGATCCAAGTATTTTGTCTGACCATTGTACATTGTGTTTTAGTATTATCTTGTGTAGGAATGGAATCACAGATACATGTAGCACAGAATTGGGAAATATAAAATTTACTAATAAATGGGATAACAGAAATATGTCAGATTATCGAGAAACGCTATGCAATACAGAAGTCCAGATTATGGCGCTAGTTGAAAATCTCGACGCTGTTTCAGATAATTCAGATGTGGATTCAAATATCTCTAAAAAGTTTAGTGTTATGGATGAAATATGCTCTTCTCTGTTTAAACGTGATGTAAAAACAAATACAATTGTAACCCAGGTGAGAAAAACATGCAGCCAGTCCGGGACTCGAACCCGGGACCTCTCTTACAGGGCGATTGCTCTACCGACTGAGCTAACCGGGCTGACTACATATCACCTCACATATTGGGTTAATATACATACCGTTACATACTCCCCCACCAAATTGGAATTCTTCCATGAATTTCCATAGGGATAGAGATACATTGTGAAATATTTCTCAGAGTTTATAATGTAACGGGGGGGGATGTGTAACCCAGGTGAGAAAAACATGCAGCCAGTCCAGGACTCGTACCTGGGACATCTCGCTTACAGGGCGATTGCTCTACCGACTGAGCTAACCCGGGCTGCCTACATATCATCTCACATATTGGGTTAATATACATACCGTTACACAATGATAAAGAACAGTACTGTGGAAATCATAAATGGTTGGATGATAAATGTATACATGTACATAGCGGTAAGTGTGATAATTCTATGTATGTTTAAAGCAGCATTACATCGTATGAAATAAAAGATATTTGAAAAATTCAATTTTTACGTATGGGTAGCAATGCTGCTACACATTCTAACATTATACTTTGTATGCTTATGTTCATTTGGTAAACAGTGTTTTTTTGCAATAAAACAAACTCGAAACCGAAAGTAGGACTTTCCGAGTTGATCGGTCACACACTTGTTTACAACAGGAACGCATCGTCCGTACTTGTTTACATTCGGAATGGATCGTCCCCATTTGCCACACGTTGTCTTTTATTACTTGATATGTTGATTCATACCTCTGTTAGCTAAGTCTTTTAGGGACACTTCTACTCTCTACATTCCCCGCGAGGGGTTCGACATTAGAGGAAGATAGATAGATAGTCTTTCATGTTCAAAATATATACGTTGTTTTCTACCTCCTCTGTTGTTTCACGCATGCGCGCTATGCATGTTTACATTTCGTGTGTTGATAAACAAATTTGTGTATACGACGGTTCAAATTTATTGGACTTTTTATCGTTTCTGAGCGACTATTTCGATTTTTGTAAACACACACACATTAGTATTTATATTTTACCCAAAACAATCTTTATTACGATGTAATGCTGCTTTAAATGCTTATAGGCGTTTTATATGTGATGAATGTGTAAGGCACGGTCAGAATATAAACACACAATTAGAGCAGTTCCCATAAGGAAAACACTTAATACATTTTTGGGAGCTAACCTTTTTAACGCAAAACAATATTGGAAAATGTTATAGGATATAACCATGCACAATTACCCAAAGTCGCTGTCGGCAGATATATTTGCAAGGTATTTCAAATCTATAAATAACCCAGAGGAACGTTTTTATCAGGCTGATGAGGATGTATTATTTTTTTAACGATAGATTCTGAGTTACAGGTCATGTTTGAAGTACTTGATAGTGAAATTACAACTGATGAAATTTTAAACACTGAAGCAAAAAATCTAATTCCAGTGGGGGGGGGGGGGGCAGATTTGTTGATAAATGAATTTTTTAAACATGGAATATTTATATAAACTGTTTAATGTATGCTTGAGCTGGGGTTATTTCCCACATTCATGGAGCAAAGGTCTTATAGTTCCAATTTTTAAAAACGGTGTTGAAGGAAATCCAAACAAGTACAGGGGTATCATCTTACTCAGTGCTCTAGGTAAATTGTTTACATGAATTTTAAATAATTATTGGGCTGACAATTATAGTGTATACATTGAAGCACAAGCCGGATTTAGAAAGCATATGAGTACTGTTGACAATATCTTTATCTTAAATGCATTAGTATCGCATTGATTAAATAATGATGACAGATTGTTCTGTGTCTTTGTAGATTTTACAAAAGCATTTGATTTTGTTGTAAGAGACATTATGTGGTACAAATTAATCAAATATGTCACCCGATTTAAAATTCTCGATGTTATAAAATCCATGTATGATTGCGTTAAATCAAATGTTAAATTTATGAGGAATTTGTGAGGAATTTTCTTGCACTCTCGGAGTTAGACAGGGAGAATGTCTATCTCTATTTAGCATGTACCTTAATGCCATCGAACAAACGTTTACCTTAAAAGGCGTGGAGGGTATAGATACAGGTACTATGCAACTTTGTTTATTACTCTATGCTGATGATATAGTTTGCAAAATTATTCATTGGTCATTTTAGCTGAATATTGCTTACAATGGAAACTGACTGTTAACACTACACAAACAAAAATTATGATTTTTAGCAGAGGTGGGAGACGATCGCAAAATTTGCAGTTTTACTATAATAATCAGCAGATATAATTGTTAAGACATTTAAATATCTTGGTGTGACTTTCATGCAACGAAACGGATAGGATGCTTGCTCGCCCATATGGTTTACCGGCGGCGAGGGTAAATAAACGCAATCATCATCATCGGATAGGATGCTAGCAGGTCAGACCATTAAGGCTATTTTCCAGTTGAGTAAATGTGTGTATAAATTTACACCATTATCGCCAAAACATATGATAGAACTTTTCGACAAATTGATAACACCTATTCTAAATTATGCATCACAAGTGTGTGGTTTTAACAAATTGCTTTGTCTAGGTTACGAATGCCATCACATAGATTAGAAATTGAATGTGGTAGATGGAAAAAAACACAAAGTACACCTTTCATTGAAAGGAAATGCAATGTATGTAACAAGTTAGAGGATGAATATCATTTTGTTATTGAATGTTTACTTTATACTGATTTTAGAACACTTTACATCAAGAATTAGTATTGGCATATACCTACTATGGTTAAATTCGTTAATGCAATTGCAAAATGGGAAATGCAGTTCGGAAATTATCTTTATATGTTTTTAAAGCATTTGAACGTCATAGATCATTTGTCAATATCTAAACAGATCTACTTAATAGTTAATATTGTTAATGATCAATTGTTGTTGTTTTTTTTTGTGTGTGAGTGTTGTTTTTGTTTATAAGAATGTATGTCTCTCCCATAATTGTTCGTTGAGATTAATGTCCGTCACCATATTACCATACATGTTTTATTTTGTAATATTTTGATGCTTTGTTCATGGGCCAGAAATGGCGTATTACGAAATAAAATATATCACATATATTTTACATGCAGCAAAAATTGTTAGAATAAATGTCATACTGTATAATGTATACGTGCATGTATAAACTACATGCACCAGAACTATTTAGATTTTATATCAATAATGCATTTTTCGCAATTATAAACTGCCGTTCATATAGTGATAACCCTGCTATACCACTATAAGTATCTACATATTGCTACTATGGTATATCACCATCAATTATTGCTTCTTCTGTCTACTGAGTGTATTATGTACATTGTATTAGTTCAGAACTGTCTGTTGTTTCTTTCCAAATTAAATAGGTTTCTTGACAAAGCTAATTAGTTAATAAATTAAATAATTGATTTCACCATTTATGGGATGTTATGGTATGTTACAATGTCATAATACATATGATAATTCAGCTAATATTCTTACCATTTGTTATACCTGGATGTGTTTTAGTCGATGTATGATCTATTTGGTTAACATATATATATAAAGACAGCAATTCCATTATAATTATGCATTATATTTACTGTTGGTGGCCATCTTGGACGCCATCTTGAATTCTGAGAGTTGACGAAGGATGACAAGATGTCATCATCCAGTTTCTTAATTGCTAATGTATTAATTACAAGAAACTGCAAAAACATTTTGTATAGACAACTTTGCCAGATTATATGGAAATACGCCATCCATCTGCTGGACTAATATATATAATTCAGTATTACTGGATATCTATATGGTTTAAATGGATTTAATCGAAAGCTTAACGTATATCTATCTGTAGCTATACATTCTTCATTTATAATCAAGCATAACACATTATCAAATGCTAATGAAATACTTATTCATCAGTATCAACAGAGGTAATTGTATAGTAGGTCATGCAAACTAAAAATACATTGTAGGTCTACATGTTGGAAAAACCCACGGTGAGTTTTCGAAAAATGGCTTACTGATTCTGTAATAGGGTATTCCCAAAGTTATTTATAATTCTTAATGATATGATTGGTTGAAAATATCTGGCTTGCCTATTGATTGGACAATCAAATACTTATATTTTTGTTGAATAGTTTTAGAAAACTTCATAACATTCATAACAGTTTTTGAATACAAAAGTAACGTGAATCCTGGTAACTAAGATTTTTAAGATTTAGAACGTAGAAGAAAGATTCCAGATTAGAAAACTGATTGGAGTGGAGTGTGTAGATCTACCGGATTGGTAAGTTATTTATTTCGAGGTGATGATTTCTTTTAAATTATATCGATAATTACTAAATTGTATGTATGTATGTTCCATTAATGTCAAACCCCTTACGGGGACGTATACATGTTTTCCTGGGCAAGCTTAGCCGACCTAAGTGGTTAACCAGTATTAAGCAATGTGTGTGAGGTGCCTTGCTGGTCTGACAAGAGTATCAACCCGGGACCGATTGATTCCAAATCCGACGGTCTACCACTGGACCACGGACACCACTTGAGTGTTGTGAGATTGCAGAATGAAAGAAAAAAATAGATCTAAATAAATTGTGATTTGCTCTGATTTTGAAACTGACAATTCGACTATAAAACTAAAAGAGAACATAAACATTTTTCGTTACCATTTCGTTAATCGTTAACAACTGTACATTACAGGGGCGGTACTGTACATTACAGGGGCGGTACTGTACATTACAGGGGCGGTTAACAACTGTACATTACAGGGGCGGTACTGTACATTACAGGGGCGGTACTGTACATTACAGGGGCGGTTAACAACTGTACATTACAGGGGCAGTTAACAACTGTACATTACAGGGGCAGAACTGTACATTACAGGGGCGGAACTGTACATTACAGGGGCGGTACTGTACATTACAGGGGCGGTACTGTACATTACAGGGGCGGTTAACAACTGTACATTACAGGGGCGGTACTGTACATTACAGGGGCGGTACTGTACATTACAGGGGCGGTTAACAACTGTACATTACAGGGGCGGTACTGTACATTACAGGGGCGGTACTGTACATTACAGGGGCGGTTAACAACTGTACATTACAGGGGCGGTACTGTACATTACAGGGGCAGTACTGTACATTACAGTGGCGGTACTGTACATTACAGGGGCGGTTAACAAATGTACATTACAGGGGCGGTACTGTACATTACAGGGGCGGTACTGTACATTACAGGGGCGGTTAACAACTGTACATTACAGGGGCAGAACTGTACATTACAGGGGCGGAACTGTACATTACAGGGGCGGAACTGTACATTACAGGGGCGGAACTGTACATTACAGGGGCGGATCTAGTCCAATTAATTAGACTTGAAAAATGTGACATTTTTCTATGTAGAGGTCTTATATATAGACTAGGGCGGTTCCAGGAATTGTGTGTGTGTGTGGGGGGTGAGTTCTCTAGGACGTCTGGGGAGGGGGTAGTCCAAATATTTAGGAAAATGTGACATTTTAGTATCAAGGCATAAGATAACAGATCGAAAAAGCAAATTATGTAGAGGTCTTATATATAGGATTAGAGGGGTGGGGGGGGGGGTGGCATGGCGAGAGTAAGCTCTAATTGCAGCATATTGTAGCATATGGTAACATATTCAACCTATACACGACTTGCCCCCCCCCACCCCCTTGACCTGGTAGTGCATAATACTCGTAAGAGAGTGCTGCAGTATAGGTGGCAGGCAGGCTGGTTGGCAGGCAGGTAATTGATAGATAAAATTACAGTTTAAATATTAGTGCAGGCGCATAGCTAGGGCCTTTCACATGTGGATTCAAGTAATGTAGGGAGGTCTTGGGGCCATAAAATTTGGTTTCATAAAGTGTAAGGTATAATAAAATCGTGTTGTTTTTAAAAAAAAATTTATTTAAGTTTATTTAACGTCGCTACCGGTTTCCCATTTGAGCGACGGGCAGTTTACCTATCAACACCATTCCTGGGCAGGCTCCAGCGGTTAACCAGTACTTGGTTCACCAACCTCTGTAAGAAACTGCCAACTTTTTCATATAAATGAGACACGGTCTGAGCGGGGCTCGAACCCGTGACCATCAGAGATGATAAGTTACAGTGGTATACAAGTCAGCGACCTTAACCACTCGACCACGGAGGTGGACCATTTGTGTTGTTCTTAATACCTTTCCGAAGTCATTCAGAGGAGGAAATGTGCCGTAAATGATAGTGCATGTGCAATACATAAGGTGACATTTATCTTATGAACCAGGCTGTCAAACATCCAGGTCAAATAAGGTTAATCTGGTCAATAGTTCCATGGTATTTTTTTTAAATAACCGTAGCCCGTGTGTATGTCACATACCAGATAAATAAATTCGGAAATGTGTGCTAAAATTCAGTTTTCATACATGTAGTACATTATGGATGTTCAATACTAACTAAGATCATTTAAAGCGATATTACATCGACATTACATCGCAAAAAGCAAATAAAATGCATTTTTTCACATATAGATGCATTGCTACTACAAATTCTTCTGAATACACTAACATTGAATCAATAAACAGTGTTTTTGTGGTATACAAACAGAGGTCTTCAAAAGTGAAAGTAGGATTTCATATAACTGTCATCCACGCTCCTGAATTGATGTTTGTCATTGGAGTCAATACAAACCACACCTTATTTTCCTTTACAGATAATTTAACTAAATATGTAGTCACAAATCTTGAGATATCACAGTAAATATGTACCATATCTTGTGTTATTCAGGATAAGCGCTTTGAATGTCAACCCTATTTACATTATTTTGTTATGTCAACAAACCGTGTATACGATGTTTGTTTATTTGTTGAAAAATATTATACCAAATAATAGCAAATTACATTCTGTAGACTATAACTATAAATTCCACAACACATTCTCAATATTATAGAGTACAACATTCTAGATGAGTCAATATTATAGAGTACAACATTCTAGATGGATCAATATTATAGAGTACAACATTCTAGATGAGTCAATATTATAGAGTACAACATTCTAGATGAATCAATATTATAGAGTACAACATTCTAGATTAGTCAATATTATAGAGTACAACATTCTAGATGAGTCAATATTATAGAGTACAACATTCTAGATTAATCAATATTATAGAGTACAACATTCTAGATTAGTCAATATTATAGAGTACAACATTCTAGATGAGTCAATATTATAGAGTACAACATTCTAGATGAGTCAATATGAATCAATATTAGTACAACATTCGAGATGAGTCAATATGAGTCAATATTATAGAGTACAACATTCTAGATGAATCAATATTATAGAGTACAACATTCTAGATGAGTCAATATTATAGAGTACAACATTCTAGATGAGTCAATATTATAGAGTACAACATTCTAGATTAGTCAATATTATAGAGTACAACATTCTAGATGAGTCAATATGAATCAATATTAGTACAACATTCGAGATGAGTCAATATGAGTCAATATTATAGAGTACAACATTCTAGATGGATCAATATTATAGAGTACAACATTCTAGATGAATCAATATTATAGAGTACAACATTCTAGATGAGTCAATATTATAGAGTACAACATTCTAGATGAATCAATATTATAGAGTACAACATTCTAGATGAATCAATATGAATCAATATTATAGAGTACAACATTCTAGATTAGTCAATATTATAGAGTACAACATTCTAGATGAATCAATATTATAGAGTACAACATTCTAGATTAGTCAATATTATAGAGTACAACATTCTAGATGAGTCAATATTATAGAGTACAACATTCTAGATGAGTCAATATTATAGAGTACAACATTCTAGATGAGTCAATATTATAGAGTACAACATTCTAGATGTATCAATATTATAGAGTACAACATTCTAGATGAGTCAATATTATAGAGTACAACATTCTAGATGAGTCAATATGAATCAATATTATAGAGTACAACATTCTAGATGAGTCAATATTATAGAGTACAACATTCTAGATGAGTCAATATTATAGAGTACAACATTCTAGATGAGTCAATATTATAGAGTACAACATTCTAGATGTATCAATATTATAGAGTACAACATTCTAGATGAGTCAATATTATAGAGTACAACATTCTAGATTAGTCAATATTATAGAGTACAACATTCTAGATGAATCAATATTATAGAGTACAACATTCTAGATGAATCAATATTATAGAGTACAACATTCTAGATCAGTCAATATTATAGTATAGAGTACAACATTCTAGATGAGTCAATATTATAGAGTACAACATTCTAGATGAATCAATATTATAGAGTACAACATTCTAGATTAGTCAATATTATAGAGTACAACATTCTAGATGAGTCAATATTATAGAGTACAACATTCTAGATGAGTCAATATGAATCAATATTAGTACAACATTCGAGATGAGTCAATATGAGTCAATATTATAGAGTACAACATTCTAGATGGATCAATATTATAGAGTACAACATTCTAGATGAGTCAATATTATAGAGTACAACATTCTAGATGAGTCAATATTATAGAGTACAACATTCTAGATGAGTCAATATGAATCAATATTAGTACAACATTCGAGATGAGTCAATATGAGTCAATATTATAGAGTACAACATTCTAGATGGATCAATATTATAGAGTACAACATTCTAGATGAGTCAATATTATAGAGTACAACATTCTAGATGAGTCAATATTATAGAGTACAGCATTATAGATGAATCAATATGAATCAATATTATAGAGTACAACATTCTAGATGAGTCAATATTATAGAGTACAACAATCTGGATTAGTCAATATTATAGAGTACAACATTCTAGATGAGTCAATATTATAGAGTACAACATTCTAGATGAGTCAATATTATAGAGTACAACATTCTAGATTAGTCAATATTATAGAGTACAACATTCTAGATGAATCAATATTATAGAGTACAACATTCTAGATTAGTCAATATTATAGAGTACAACATTCTAGATGAGTCAATATTATAGAGTACAACATTCTAGATGAGTCAATATTATAGAGTACAACATTCTAGATGAGTCAATATTATAGAGTACAACATTCTAGATGAGTCAATATTATAGAGTACAGCACTATAGATGAATCAATATGAATCAATATTATAGAGTACAACATTCTAGATGAGTCAATATGAATCAATATTATAGAGTACAACATTCTAGATTAGTCAATATTATAGAGTACAACATTCTAGATGAGTCAATATTATAGAGTACAATATTCTAGATTAGTCAATATTATAGAGTACAACGTTCTAGATGAGTCAATATTATAGAGTACAACATTCTAGATGAGTCAATATTATAGAGTACAACATTCTAGATGAGTCAATATTATAGAGTACAACATTATAGATGAGTCAATATTATAGAGTACAACATTCTAGATGAATCAATATTATAGAGTACAACATTCTAGATGAGTCAATATTATAGAGTACAACATTCTAGATGAGTCAATATGAATCAATATTATAGAGTACAACATTCTAGATGAGTCAATATTATAGAGTACAACATTCTAGATGAGTCAATATTATAGAGTACAACATTCTAGATGAGTCAATATTATAGAGTACAACATTCTAGATGAGTCAATATTATAGAGTACAACATTCTAGATGAGTCAATATTATAGAGTACAACATTCTAGATGAGTCAATATTATAGAGTACAACATTCTAGATGAGTCAATATTATAGAGTACAACATTCTAGATGAGTCAATATGAATCAATATTAGTACAACATTCTAGATGAGTCAATATGAGTCAATATTATAGAGTACAACATTCTAGATGAGTCAATAAGAGTCAATATTATAGAGTATAACATTCTAGATGAGTCAATATTATAGAGTACAACATTCTAGATGAGACAATATGAATCAATATTAAAGTACAACATTCTAGATGAGTCAATATGAGTCAATATTATAGAGTACAACATTCTAGATGAGTCAATATGAATCAATATTATAGAGTACAACATTCTAGATGAGTCAATATGAATCAATATTATAGAGTATAACATTCTATATGAATCAATATTATAGAGTACAACATTCTAGATGAGTCAATATGAATCAATATTATAGAGTACAACATTCTAGATGAGTCAATATGAATCAATATTATAGAGTACAACATTCTAGATGAGTCAATATGAATCAATATTAGTACAACAATCTAGATGAGTCAATATGAGTCAATATTATAGAGTACAACATTCTAGATGAGTCAATATGAATCAATATTATAGAGTATAACATTCTAGATGGATCAATATTATAGAGTACAACATTCTAGATGAGTCAATATGAATCAATATTATAGAGTATAACATTCTAGATGAATCAATATTATAGAGTACAACATTCTAGATGAGTCAATATGAATCAATATTAGTACAACATTCTAGATGAGTCAATATGAATCAATATTAGTACAACATTCTAGATGAGTCAATATGAGTCAATATTATAGAGTACAACATTCTAGATGAGTCAATATGAGTCAATATTATAGAGTACAACATTCTAGATGAGTCAATATGAATCAATATTAGTACAACATTCTAGATGAGTCAATATGAGTCAATATTATAGAGTACAACATTCTAGATGAGTCAATATGAATCAATATTATAGAGTACAACATTCTAGATGAGTCAATATGAATCAATATTATAGAGTACAACATTCTAGATGAGTCAATATTATAGAGTACAACATTCTAGATGAGTCAATATTATAGAGTACAACATTCTAGATGAGTCAATATTATAGAGTACAACATTCTAGATGAGTCAATATTATAGAGTACAACATTCTAGATGAGTCAATATGAGTCAATATTATAGAGTACAACATTCTAGATGAGTCAATATTATAGAGTACAACATTCTAGATGAGTCAATATTATAGAGTACAACATTCTAGATGAGTCAATATTATAGAGTACAACATTCTAGATGAGTCAATATTATAGAGTACAACATTCTAGATGAGTCAATATTATAGAGTACAACATTCTAGATGAATCAATATTATAGAGTACAACATTCTAGATGAGTCAATATTATAGAGTACAACATTCTAGATGAGTCAATATGAGTCAATATTATAGAGTACAACATTATAGATGAATCAATATTATAGAGTACAACATTCTAGATGAGTCAATATTATAGAGTACAACATTCTAGATGAGTCAATATTATAGAGTACAACATTCTAGATGAGTCAATATTATAGAGTACAACATTCTAGATGAGTCAATATTATAGAGTACAACATTCTAGATGAGTCAATATGAATCAATATTATAGAGTACAACATTCTAGATGAGTCAATATGAGTCAATATTATAGAGTACAACATTCTAGATGAGTCAATATTATAGAGTACAACATTCTAGATGAATCAATATTATAGAGTACAACATTCTAGATGAGTCAATATGAATCAATATTATAGAGTACAACATTCTAGATGAGTCAATATGAATCAATATTATAGAGTACAACATTCTAGATGAGTCAATATTATAGAGTACAACATTCTAGATGAGTCAATATTATAGAGTACAACATTCTAGATGAGTCAATATGAGTCAATATTATAGAGTACAACATTCTAGATGAGTCAATATGAGTCAATATTATAGAGTACAACATTCTAGATGAATCAATATTATAGAGTACAACATTCTAGATTAGTCAATATTATAGAGTACAACATTCTAGATGAGTCAATATGAATCAATATTATAGAGTACAACATTCTAGATGAGTCAATATGAATCAATATTATAGAGTACAACATTCTAGATGAGTCAATATTATAGAGTACAACATTCTAGATGAATCAATATTATAGAGTACAACATTCTAGATTAGTCAATATTATAGAGTACAACATTCTAGATGAGTCAATATGAATCAATATTATAGAGTACAACATTCTAGATGAGTCAATATGAATCAATATTATAGAGTACAACATTCTAGATGAGTCAATATTATAGAGTACAACATTCTAGATGAGTCAATATTATAGAGTACAACATTCTAGATGAGTCAATATGAATCAATATTATAGAGTACAACATTCTAGATGAGTCAATATGAATCAATATTATAGAGTACAACATTCTAGATGAGTCAATATTATAGAGTACAACATTCTAGATGAGTCAATATTATAGAGTACAACATTCTAGATGAATCAATATTATAGAGTACAACATTCTAGATGAGTCAATATTATAGAGTACAACATTCTAGATTAGTCAATATTATAGAGTACAACATTCTAGATGAGTCAATATTATAGAGTACAACAGTCTAGATTAGTCAATATTATAGAGTACAACATTCTAGATGAGTCAATATTATAGAGTACAACATTCTAGATTAGTCAATATTATAGAGTACAACATTCTAGATGAATCAATATTATAGAGTACAACATTCTAGATGAATTCGAATTTCCTGACCGTTTGGTAGTGTAACATAAATCCTGAAAGATGTTGAGATGTTTTGGTCGATCCATACGTATGATACTAAACGATCTTTCCGTATTGGCTGTGGATACGTGTTGGTTATCGGTGGTCCCCATGACCATTGACTGTGGCCTTGGTTGTCCTTAGCAGGTCTTTGGTCCTGGACAGTTATTTGTTTCAGACCAGTTGGTCGGGAAGAGGTTTGGACCATCTTGTTTATTAGTCCACGACTGCTGTACGTCGGTTTTGGTCTCGGGAAGGTTTTATTGGAATACTCGCGACCGATCGGCGTACGTAAAGTGACAATCCTAAGGCAGTCGCCAATTAGTCCGAGACCGGTCCCCGTCAGTCCGCCAATTTTTGATGAATGGTCAGTGACCAGTTCAAGACCATTGGCCTCACTGACCAATTATTTTATGTCATTGCTAACCGTGTTTTCCCTGATAGTTGGTGATGGTCTTGGCTCTTTTTTTTTATGACATTTGTCAGGGACCGGTCTTGACTCATGTGTGACGGGCCTTAACCCTTTCAACCCCACAGGCCTCTAAATAGGCTTATGAAAAGTGTAGATCTGCACTTTTTTGCCAGTAATAATTATTACTATTTTTAGATAAAATTACCCATTTTGATAAATGAACTGGTCCAAAGGTAATTTTCTTATTAATTTATTGGTCTGAAAATATCACGCACCAGTCCATGTCAGTTACTTGGGGTTGAATGGGTTAAAGCTGTTTTCCCCACTATTTTCAAGTCTCGATAATTAGCCGAGGATATAGTTCTTGCGCGTGCCATCATCTATGCATTCTGGACGAGCAAGACATTGAGAGAGATTAATTTTTGTTTGTTGAAAAATTGTGTCAATTTTTATTGTGTGTGTGTGTTTTACGTTTATTTATCATCGCTACCGGTTGCCCATATGAGCGACGCCTCCTGAAGAGATTAGTCATTTACGATATTTGGAGGATAGTGCAATGATACAGACAGAGACCCATTCCAGAATCTCCTCTGGTTCTTTTATGTGCACGGTGTAAAGCACCGACACGAGACCTCGGTTTAACGTCCTATCTGAAAGACTGTTAATTTTATTAGGGTCAGACGGGGGATCGAACCAGCGATCCCTGGATTACCAGTCCAGCATGTTACCACTGGACTACAGATCCGTCTGTTGTGATTGGGAGGGGGAGTGTGAAGTCAGTGCCCATAAGCTTATCTAGTGTTACAATTTATTCAAGCTTATACAGGAAAGGTAAAAAATATAATTACTGCAATGAAACCAACTGTACCTTGCCATTTGGTTATTTCAATTGTGTGCTGTTCTATCAACCTTTGACAATACAGAGTCTGAGAAAATTATTGCTTTGTTTGTTTGTTTGTTTTGGCGTTTAACCCTTTCAACACCACAGACCTCTAAATAGGCTTACAAAAAGTGTAGATCCAGATGAGCCGGCTCGTGACGAGCCGTCTCATCAGGATCTGCACTTTTTGCCAGTGATATGACTATTTTAGACATAATTACCCATTTTGATAAATGAACTTGTCCAAATGTGATTTTCTGATTCATTTATTGTTTATGAATATCATGGACCAGTCCATGTGAGTTACTTGGTGTTGAATGGGTTAAAGTCGCACTAACAGCTTTGTTCATATGGTGACTCCAGCTAGTATTATTGGTGGAGGAAGACCCCGGGTAGAAATACCGGCCTTCCACATGCCAGCAGGATAGTTTCCTTATTAGACACCCCCGGATTTGAACCTAAAGCAATGAGGGGAAGGTAATTTGAACCACTCGGCCACGGAGGTCCCACAGACAGGTTGCTGCATCAGGCTGCATGTTTATACATGAACTATGGATCAGAACATTGTGTAATGGATATGGTGTCCACCTAGTAAGTGAGAGGTTGTGAGTTTGTACCCTGCCAGAGCCACAGTGGTGATATCCTTAGGTAAGACTCCTAGATGAATGTGATGATGGCAGTCTTCACGAAACTTTGCCAGAGTTTGTCTGACACCGGTCAGACAAATGATTAAAATGCACTTAAACTTTCAATATATTTTGTCTGACATGTCAGGCGGTCCTACGGATTTCGGGAAGACTGTGATGGTGATGATGATGATGACGACGATTATGACGATGATGATGATGATAATGATGATGGAGCCGTTATGATTGTGTCCTTAGGCAAGGCATTTAAATTCCAAGTTGCCTCTTCTCTCTCCCTCGTTGCGATGGATTCCATCAGGAATGAGGTCTCGAGTGTGATTAATATAAGTTGCAAGAACTTGTTTCGCAATCAAGCTAAAATAAATTTCTATAGACCAAGATTCCTAAATCTACAATACCTTTTCTCTGTCCCTCGTGGTGATGGATTCCATCCGTAATGAGGTCTCGAGAGTGATTAATATAAGTTGAAAGAACTTGTTTCGCAATCGAGCTAAAAATAAATTTGTATAAACCAAGACTCCTAAATCTACAATACCTTTTCTTTGTCCCTCGTGGTGATGGATTCCATCCGGAATGAGGTCTCGAGAGCGATTAAACTAATGTTGAAAGAACTTGTATAAACTAATGTTTTCAGCTTTATGTTGTCATTACAGATTGTTAGGAGAATGGACACGACGGACACGAGTACCAGCCAGATGGAGACGATCAAGCAGTTACTTGATAGAGTACGTTGGAATAATACGGTAGTGAGGTTATATGGGGCACTCGTTCCAAAATAATGGTTTCTGACCGTTATCTCTCTAAAAGCCAATACAATACAAATCTAATCATTATAGCAGAAGTTGTGGAAGTCGTGATAGCGCAGTGGATGCGCGTTCGCTTCAAATGCGAAAGGTCCGGAGTTCGAGCCCCGCGCTGGAGCCGTTACGATTGTGCCCTTAGGCAAGGCATATATTTAAATTCCACATGTCTCTTCTCTCTCCTTCATGGTGATGGATTCCATTTCGAGAGTGAATAATATAAGTTGAAAGAACTTGTTTCACAATCGAGCTAAAATCAATTTGTATAAACTGATCATTATACTTTCTGTTTGGCAAACTTGTTGCTGACCTTGACCCTTGAAATCAAGGTCATTTTAATAAAAATTAACTAATTGTTAATGGATGTAGTTAGCTTTTGTGGAAATGGCAGCCAGTAATAATTATTTTGACAAAGTATCTGCTTACCATGACCTCAGAAGGAATCTCTGTTTTGTGGAAGGACCGTCCTGTCATGCGAGGATTTGGTGCAAGACTTATTGTAACTCACTTTTTCGAAATTTTACAGAAAAGTCCAAAAAATGTCTGAATCGTTTTTGACATCCTCAAAATACACTTAGCACATGCATTAGTAATTACATTCTTAAAACATGCAAAACAATTAATTTTTAAGCAATTCTAATAATTGTATTTGGAAAATATCCAGTTACAACAGTGTTACACTCAATTTAGGAGGCAAAACGCACCAGAGCTTTAATGCAAAACAATTGACTTACAACACTTTTGCGCTAAAACTTTCTGTAGAAAGAGTTTTGGTTCAATGGAGACAGTTTGAGGTACATTTTCCATGTGTGTACATGTATTGTTATGTAATATAATTTTGAGTTACAAGGCAAGAATAATCTTTGATATTATGAGTTTTCCTGTGTCACAATAAACTATTTAATTCATAATAATGTAACTAAGTATCTTCAATAATCCTTTTACATGTACATTGTACATGTATTAATACACCATTTAATGTAACCCCTGTAAGAAGTGGCAGTTGTGTAGACATAGAAATATTGTGGAAAACGGGTAAATGTCGGGTCGGGTGTCTGACGTTGCATTGAAAAATGAGCGATTGTTAATGCCAACAAAATTATAATCCATAGATATTACTGGGACTACATGAGATTCTGGCCTTTATTTTGAATATTGGTTTGAATACTACATAGTCAATGTATGTCGTATTGGTAATTGCATCAAGAGGTGCTTCTATGAGGGAAAGGGTTAATTACATGTATGTGGTTGCCATGGAGAAGGTTATTTCTATAATATAATGGATCAATTATCTTCATTATAAATTAAATTCCTTAGTTTCTAAGTTCTACTTTCTTCAAGATTTTGGCAAGTTGTGTCGTTTTCTTGCTTTCTGAGCAAAAGATTGTGGCAAAACTAATATCTTAGAATTGAAACAAGAACAAAAGATTATAGTAAAACTAATATCTAATATCTTAGAATTGAAACGAGGACAAAAGATTATAGTAAAACTAATATCTTAGAATTGAAACAAGAACAAAAGATTATGGTAAAACTAATATCTTAGAATTGAAACAAGAACAAAAGATTATAGTAAAACTAATATCTAATATCTTAGAATTGAAACGAGGACAAAAGATTATAGTAAAACTAATATCTTAGAATTGAAACAAGAACAAAAGATTATGGTAAAACTAATATCTTAGAATTGAAACAAGAACAAAAGATTATAGTAAAACTAATATCTAATATCTTAGAATTGAAACGAGGACAAAAGATTATGGTAAAACTAATATCTTAGAATTGAAACAAGAACAAAAGATTATGGTAAAACTAATATCTTAGAATTGAAACAAGAACAAAAGATTATAGTAAAACTAATATCTAATATCTTAGAATTGAAACGAGGACAAAAGATTATGGTAAAACTAATATCTTAGAATTGAAACAAGGAAACACATTCAACATTATATGACAAATGGCCCAAGGAAATGGCTTGGCAAAATAAATACTATGTTTAATTTTGATTTTATATGTTTTAAAATCAATGATACATTGGTTATATGTTTTAGAATCAATGATACATTGGTTATATGTTTATACATTGGTTATATGTTTTAGAATCAATGATACATTGGTTATATGTTTATACATGGTTATATGTTTTAGAATCAATGATACATTGGTTATATGTTTTAGAATCAATGATACATTGGTTATATGTTTTAGACAATGATACATTTTATATGTTTTAGAATCAAAACATTGTGTTAACATTAATTCTTAGAATTGAAACAAGAACAAATGATCATGGTTAATTTTTAGAATCAATGATACATGGTTATAAGAATATGATAAGTTAATATCTTAGAATTGAAACAGGAAGTTTAGAAAAAATGATATCTTAGTATTGAATCAATGAAACAGATTATGTTAACATGGTTATATCTTTTGAATCAAGAACAGGTTATTGTTTTAGAATTGAACAGGTCATAAGAATATGATACAGCTAATGTTTAGAATTGAACAGTAATGTTTTAGAAAAACTAATTTTAGAATTGAACAAGAACAAAAGACAATGGTTATACTAATACTTGTTATATGAGAATAATGATTTGGTTAATGTTTTAGAATTAATACAGAAGTTATCATATATCTTAGAATTGAAACAAGAACAAAAGATTATGGTTAATATCTTAGAATTGAAACAGGACAAAAGTTATGGCAAAACTTATATCTTTTGAAACAAGAACAAAAATCTAATATCTTAGAATTGAAACAAGACACAAAAAAATCAAGAATGGCTTTAGAAAATAATACTATGTTTAATATTAATGTTTTAAAATCAATGATACAAAAGAACAAAAACAGTTATATGATACATTTAATGTTTTAGAATCAATGATACAAAACAAAAAAACAAAAAAAAACAAAATTATATGTTTTAAATCAATGATACATTGGTTATATGTTTTAGAATCAATGATACATTGGTTATATGTTTTAGAATCAATGATACATTGGTTATATGTTTTAGAATCAATGATACATTGGTTATATGTTTTAGAATCAATGATACATTGGTTATATGTTTATACATTGGTTATATGTTTTAGAATCAATGATACATTGGTTATATGTTTTAGAATCAATGATACATTGGTTATATGTTTTAGAATCAATGATACATTGGTTATATGTTTTAGAATCAATGATACATTGGTTATATGTTTTAGAATCAATGATACATTGGTTATATGTTTTAGAATCAATGATACATTGGTTTTATGTTTTAGAATCAATGATACATTGGTTATATGTTTATACATTGGTTATATGTTTTAGAATCAATGATACATTGGTTATATGTTTTAGAATCAATGATACATTGGTTATATGTTTTAGAATCAATGATACATTGGTTATATGTTTTAGAATCAATGATACATTGGTTATATGTTTTAGAATCAATGATACATTTGTTATATGTTTTAGAATCAATGATACATTGGTTATATGTTTTAGAATCAATAATACATTGGTTATATGTTTATACATTGGTTATATGTTTTAGAATCAATGATACATTGGTTATATGTTTTAGAATCAATAATACATTGGTTATATGTTTATTCATTGGTATATGTTTTAGAATCAATGATACATTGGTTATATGTTTTAGAATCAATGATACATTGGTTATATGTTTTAGAATCAATGATACATTGGTTATATGTTTTAGAATCAATGATACATTGGTTATATGTTTTAGAATCAATGATACATTGGTTATATGTTTTAGAATCAATGATACATTTGTTATATGTTTTAGAATCAATGATACATTGGTTATATGTTTTAGAATCAATGATACATTGGTTATATATTTTAGAATCAATAATACATTGGTTATATGTTTATATATTGGTTATATGTTTTAGAATCAATGATACATTGGTTATATGTTTTAGAATCAATAATACATTGGTTATATGTTTATACATTGGTTATATGTTTTAGAATCAATGATACATTGGTTATATGTTTTAGAATCAATGATACATTGGTTATATGTTTTAGAATCAATGATACATTGGTTATATGTTTTAGAATCAATTATACATTGGTTATATGTTTTAGAATCAATGATACATTGGTTATATGTTTTAGAATCAATGATACATTGGTTATATGTTTTAGAATCAATAATACATTGGTTATATGTTTATACATTGGTTATATGTTTTAGAATCAATGATACATTGGTTATATGTTTTAGAATCAATAATACATTGGTTATATGTTTATACATTGGTTATATGTTTTAGAATCAATGATACATTGGTTATATGTTTTAGAATAAATGATACATTGGTTATATGTTTTAGAATCAATGATACATTGGTTATATGTTTTAGAATCAATGATACATTGGTTATATGTTTTAGAATCAATGATACATTGGTTATATGTTTTAGAATCAATGATACATTGGTTATATGTTTTAGAATCAATGATACATTGGTTATATGTTTTAGAATCAATGATACATTTGTTATATGTTTTAGAATCAATGATACATTGGTTATATGTTTTAGAATCAATAATACATTGGTTATATGTTTATACATTGGTTATATGTTTTAGAATCAATGATACATTGGTTATATGTTTTAGAATCAATAATACATTGGTTATATGTTTATACATTGGTTATATGTTTTAGAATCAATGATACAATACATTGGTTATATGTTTTAGAATCAATGATACATTGGTTATATGTTTTAGAATCAATGATACATTGGTTATATGTTTTAGAATCAATGATACATTGGTTATATGTTTTAGAATCAATGATACATTGGTTATATGTTTTAGAATCAATGATACATTTGTTATATGTTTTAGAATCAATGATACATTGGTTATATGTTTTAGAATCAATGATACATTGGTTATATGTTTTAGAATCAATGATACATTTGTTATATGTTTTAGAATCAATGATACATTGGTTATATGTTTTAGAATCAATGATACATTGGTTATATGTTTTAGAATCAATGATACATTTGTTATATGTTTTAGAATCAATGATACATTGGTTATATGTTTTAGAATCCTGAAGACATGGTTCTCTGTGGAAAATGGATGGAGATATGCAGTGAACTGGGGATAGACTTACAAAACATCCGATACACTATGGACTCGTGGTTTCTAGAATGCTATCTGACAAGGTACAATGAAACTGTTGTTTGAAGCTGTTGTTAGAAACTGTTGTTAGAACCTGTTGTTGGTATAATAAGAGGATATTTGTTTGTTTCATGGAATTATCGAATTATATTTCACCGAATGAACATTGAAGGCATTATTATCACAAGTGGCGTCATAGTCACGAGTGATAATAATAGCTTTCTATGTTCATGAGTGAAATATTATTAGATCATTAACTTAAACAAACAATGGAACAGGAATGTTGGGGGAAATATCGATGGCTTACAGTTAACAGAAATGGTCCCAGAGTTCTGCAAATATGGAACAATGTGGAAAACAAAAGTTCCAATGCAATATTTAATTCTGAGACACTTAAACTTAGCTCACACTCGTTAACATGTTTTGAACAGCACAAAATGTCAGAATTTCCATTGACTAATATGTAAAACCTCGAGAGCTGGAATTAAACTACAATCAGGGATCAGTTTAGAGGGCGATGTGGGCGAAACTGTCGCCCTAGGGACCCTGACTTCGCCCTCTGGGGGCCCCACTTCTCCCTTAAAAAAAAAAAAAAAATATTTTTTGGTTTTTACGATTTTCAAACAAAATTTTGTCTAGTAAGATACACTGGCCCATTATAAAGCACTCCTTCTATTCAAATGTTGTATTTAATGGTTGTACTGTGCATTTTAACCCTATTTTGCAGAAGTATATTAAAGAACACCATTTAAGGAAGCGATCACGCGCTTTCTCACTTCTCCCAAAAATTCTGACCTCGAATGAACCCTGTACAATGCGTTGATACCGTGATGATGCAGTATGACAGATGTAAAACATGGTATCACAAATCTTACATAAACGCTCCGGTAGATATAACACAGTTGACCAAGAATTTATCTAATTTCCGTGTAGAATGTTTATTAATGTTAATCACCGATCATGTCAATAGAACATGTAATTTCTACTACAACGGCGAGAGTCGTCCGGAGAAAATTCTACCAGATTCTACTCCTTAATCGAAATACTAAAAAAGAAAAAGCTCTTCTGTGCCCTTGTAGACGTTTGATAAAGTATGGAAGATAGATCTATGACACAAGTTGCTCCAAAATTTCATCAATGGCAAATTCTTTAGGGTTATAAATTGTATGTACCAAAATATAAAATCAAGCGTTTCACACAAAGTTGCTGTATCAGCCTCATTCATCTCAGATTTTGGGGTACCCCAAGGCGAAAATTTATCTCCAGCACTATTTTCTATATACTTGAATGATTTACAAACATATTTATATAATAATGGTACGGTAGGAGTAGAACTTCTTGATGGTGAGGACTTGACACGTTGGCTTAAACCTTTAGTTCTACTGTATGCAGATGATACCATTCTTATTTCTAATTCTGCAACAGATTTACAAAAATGCATGGACTCTGTAATGACTGGCACTTGAAGGTCAATATAAACAAAACAAAAATAATAGTGTTTGGATCTACCCAATTCGAAAATTTTCATTTTGTCTTAACCCATTCAACCCCAAGTAACTGACATGGACTGGTGCGTGATATTTTCAGACCAATAAATTAATAAGAAAATTACCTTTGGACCAGGTCATTTATCAAAATGGGTAATTTTATCTAAAAATAGTAATAATTATTACTGGCAAAAAGTGCAGATCCTGATGTGACGGCTCATCACGAGCCGGCTCATCTGGATCTACACTTTTTGTAAGCCTATTTAGAGGTCTGTGGTGTTGAAAGGGTTAATATAGGGGTGGTCTATATGAGGGTTTTACTGTATACGCTTTCATCCATGCCACCGAGAGTTGTTAATTTAAGTTGTTAAAGTTTGTTTTTAGGCTCTAAATGCTATTATAGTATTTACACACATTTTCAATTTTCATTTTCTATTAAGCAGCCAATCTGTATACAGAAGTCAGTTTCCAGATTCCCAGTGTGTTGTTTTATTTATACATTTGACTTCCATTAAGCAGCCAATCTGTATTCAGAAGCCAGTTTCCAGGTTCCCAGTGTGTTGTTTTATTTATACATTTGACCTCCATTAAGCAGCCAATCTGTATTCAGAAGCCAGTTTCCAGGTTCCCAGTGTGTTGTTTTATTTATACATTTGACCTCTATTAAGTAGCCACCTTTGTCCGATTAGCGCAGTGGTTGGCACGCTCTTTTCTCACCAATGTAACCTGGGTTCGATCCTCGGACCGGGAAGTATGTGAGATGGTATGGTGGTCGCCAGCTCGGACAGGTGGGTTTTCTCCGGTTTCCTTCCACATGAATGACCACATATACGCTTTCATCTGCGCTAACGAAAGTGATTAATATAAGTTGTTGAAGCTTGTTTCGCGATTGTTGTAAAATAAATAAAGTTTAAACTTACATAGCCACCTCTGCTAAGCAGTCAGTTTCTGTTATTGCCTTTTTTATATAAAAATTTATTTTAGCTCGATTGCGAAACAAGTTCTTGCAACTTATATTAATCATTCTCGAGACCTCATTCCTGATGGAATCCATCGCCACGAGGGAGAGAGAAGAGGCATGTGGAATTTAAATGCCTTGTCTAAGGGCACAATCGTAACGGCTCCAGTGGGGCTCGAACTCCATACCTTTCGCACCAGAAGCGAACGCGCTACCACTGCGCTATCACGACTTCCACATGTTATTCGCTTGCCTGGCTGCTTCTGACAGGTTTGACTGTATATAAAATGATGATGTTTTCAAGCTTACTATTTCATCTTCATTTGGAACAGCATGACCTCGTCACGGTGGTCAAGGACAAAGAAAGAAGAACTATATGAAAAGTTCATTGCAGAATTGGATGAAGTTACTCAGAGAGAAGACCAACCTCATATCAAATATGAAAGGCAAAAGATTAAGGTCTAAACAACATATACTTGGTCTAATGAGCAGCATTGCTGGTTGTTAACCCATTCAACACCCAGTAACTGACATGGACTGGTCCATGATATATTTAGACCAATAAATTAATAAGAAAATTACATTTGGATCAGTTCATTTATCAAAATGGGTAATTTTTTGTCTAAAAATAGTAATACTACTTGCAAAAAGTGCAGATCCTGATGAGACGGCTCATCATGAGCCAGCTCATCTGGATCTACACTTTTTTGTAAGCCTATTTAGAGGCCTGTGGTGTTGAAAGGGTTAAGCTTACCAGAATGAGCTATTGTGATAGCAATGTTGTATGTTCCGTTGAGCATCATCCATCGTCGACCTTTTCCTCCTGATCCACTGATCCAATCATCATGAAACATAGCATAGCAACGATCATTGGGTGACCCTCATTCAAGATTGCTCAACAACGATCATTGGGTGACCCTCATTCAAGATTGCTCAACAACGATCATTGGGTGACCCTCATTCAAGATTGCTCAACAACGATCATTGGGTGACCCTCATTCAAGATTGCTCAACAACGATCATTGGGTGACCCTCATTCAAGATTGCTCAACAACGATCATTGGGTGACCCTCATTCAAGATTGCTCGAATTAGGTGTCGTAAAACTAGGTCACTAAGTGATCCCTTGTTGGATTATCACCAACCCTGGCAGGAAGCATCGGTAGATGTCTAGTTGTGCATTTTGTAACCCCAGTAACTGTTCCGGTTGGATGATATTTGCCGGATTTACGGACAAGTTTATCCGCGCTTCATCTCGTAAGCACCTTGTTGAGTTTTCACCAAACTTGGCAGAAAGCATCAGTATGTTGTGTAAGCCCCTTCCGATTGGATGATTGTTTTAAAAATGTATGGCCATTTGGATATTTTTATAACACAAATCTTGTCAGTTCTTCATCTCCAAAACACCATTTTGCTTTTACCAAACTTGGCATGAAGCACCAATATGATGTCTAGTTGTGCATATTGTAATCCTGTTCCGATTGGGTTAACCGCTGGAGCCTGCCCAGGAAAGGTGTTGTTAAGTAAACTGCCTGCCGGCGATATAGCCCGAAATGGTGCTGATGCAGGCGTAAAACCCGAAATATAACAATAACTTTTCCGATTGGATGAATATTTTGCAAATTTACAGTCATTTGAACATTTTTATAACATAAAAGCTTGTCGTCCATGCTTCATTTCCAACACTTCATATACCGTACTACATACTGCAATGACTTCATATATTTAACGTCCATGCTTTTATTACTCCACTGAAGCAACAGTGAGATGGGAGACTGTGTGTGTTTTACGTTTATTTATCGTCGCTACCGGTTACCCATATGAGCGACGTCTGCTGAAGAGATTAGTCATTTTAGATCTTTGGAGGATAGTGCAATGATACAGACAGCGACCCATTCCAGAGCCTCCTCTGGTTCTTTTACGTGCACGGTGTAAAGAACCGACGCGAGACCTCGGTTTAAAGTCCCATCTGAAAGACTGTTAGTTTTATTAGGGTCAGACGGGGGATCGAACCTGCGATCCCTGGATTACCAGTCCAACATGATAACACTGGACTACAGATCTGTCTGTTAGAGATGGGAGACATATGTATCTAGTCTCTCAATCTTGTGTTTACATTTGTTTACATAGTAAAACTTGTTAAGCGTCATCTTTTCAGAAACCACAATGTTCAAAACTTGATAATTTCCATGCACTATCATCTAGTGGACCACTACTAAGTTTGCTCAAATTGTGATCCCGGGGGATTTAAATGTCTTGCTTAAGGACACCGTAATCATAACAGGCTCAAACGACAACCTCTATGTTATCCAATATCCATGTAGACTGCGGGTATGAAGCTGTATGTATAATCCTGTATATATATATTTTGGTATCAGGTGAATTATGAAGAGTGCCCCAGTGATTGGGTAGACAAAGCCGTGAAGTGTGTTGAAAAAGAAATGAAGCTGATGGCAGAGTACAGTCGGGTAACAGTGATTCACTCTTTGTGCTTATTTTATTATTTAAGTTTATTTAACGTCGCTACCGGTTGCCCATTTGAGCGATGGACAGTTTACCTAACAACATCTCAAGCTCAGGCTCAAGCGGTTAACCAGTACTTGTTGCACCAACCCCTTGAACCCGTGACCATCAGTGATGATAGGTTACAGTGGTATACAAGTCAGCGACCGTATCCACTCGACCACGGAGGTACTCTTTGTGCTGAGGTAAATAACGGCCATAAATAGTTCAAATAATTGTAGCAGATAACAACTCCTTAAAGCAGCATTGCATCGTAATAAAGGATGTTTTGGGTAAAATATAAATAATAATGTATGTGTGTTTATAAAAATTGAAATAGTCGCTCAGAAACGAGATAAAATTCCAATAAATTTAAACCGTCGTATATGCGAATTTGTTTATCAACACATGAAATGTAAACACGCACAGCGCGCATGCGTGAAACAACAGAGGATGTAGAAAACAACGTATATATTTTGAACATGAAAGGCTATCTATCTATCTTCCTCTAATGTCGAACCCCTCGCGGGGATGTAGAAATGTCGCTAAAAGATTTTAATAGCTAACAGAGGTATGATTCAACATATCAAGTAATTTAATTAAAAAGACAACGTGGGACAAATGGGGACGATGCATTCCGAATGTAAACAAGTGCGGGCGATGATTTCCGGTTGTAAACAAGTGCGTGACTGATCGACTCGGAAAGTCCTACTTTCGGTTTCGAGTTTGTTTTATCGCAAAAAAACACTGTTTACCAAATGAACATAAGCATACAAAGTATAATGTTAGAATGTGTAGCAGCATTGCTACCCATACGTAAAATTTGAATTTTTCAAATATCTTTTATTTCATACGATGTAATGCTGCTTTAACCCTTTCAACCCCACATGCCTCTAAATAGGCTTATGAAAAGTGTAGATCCAGATGAGCCGGCTCATAACGAGCCGTCTCATCAGGATCTGCACTTTTTTGCCAGTAATAATTATTACTATTTTTAGATAAAATTACCCATTTTGATAAATGAACTGGTCCAAAGGTAATTTTCTTATTAATTTATTGGTCTAAAAATAGCATGCACCAGTCCATGTCAGTTACTTGGGGTTGAATGGGTTAAATAGCATGCACCAGTCCATGTCAGTTACTTGGGGTTGAATGGGTTAAATAGCATGCACCAGTCCATGTCAGTTACTTGGGGTTGAATGGGTTAAATAGCATGCACCAGTCCATGTCAGTTACTTGGGGTTGAATGGGTTAAATAGCATGCACCAGTCCATGTCAGTTACTTGGGGTTGAATGGGTTAAATAGCATGCACCAGTCCATGTCAGTTACTTGGGGTTGAATGGGTTAAATAGCATGCACCAGTCCATGTCAGTTACTTGGGGTTGAATGGGTTAAATAGCATGCACCAGTCCATGTCAGTTACTTGGGGTTGAATGGGTTAAATAGCATGCACCAGTCCATGTCAGTTACTTGGGGTTGAATGGGTTAATACATGCACCAGTCCATGTCAGTTACTTGGGGTTGAATGGGTTAAATAGCATGCACCAGTCCATGTCAGTTACTTGGGGTTGAATGGGTTAATATCATGCACCAGTCCATGTCAGTTACTTGGGGTTGAATGGGTTAAATAGCATGCACCAGTCCATGTCAGTTACTTGGGGTTGAATGGGTTAAATAGCATGCACCAGTCCATGTCAGTTACTTGGGGTTGAATGGGTTAAATATCATGCACCAGTCCATGTCAGTTACTTGGGGTTGAATGGGTTAAATAGCATGCACCAGTCCATGTCAGTTACTTGGGGTTGAATGGGTTAAATAGCATGCACCAGTCCATGTCAGTTACTTGGGGTTGAATGGGTTAAATATCATGCACCAGTCCATGTCAGTTACTTGGGGTTGAATGGGTTAAATAGCATGCACCAGTCCATGTCAGTTACTTGGGGTTGAATGGGTTAAATAGCATGCACCAGTCCATGTCAGTTACTTGGGGTTGAATGGGTTAAATAGCATGCACCAGTCCATGTCAGTTACTTGGGGTTGAATGGGTTAAATAGCATGCACCAGTCCATGTCAGTTACTTGGGGTTGAATGGGTTAAATAGCATGCACCAGTCCATGTCAGTTACTTGGGGTTGAATGGGTGCACCAGTCCATGTCAGTTACTTGGGGTTGAATGGGTTAAATAGCATGCACCAGTCCATGTCAGTTACTTGGGGTTGAATGGGTTAAATAGCATGCACCAGTCCATGTCAGTTACTTGGGGTTGAATGGGTTAAATAGCATGCACCAGTCCATGTCAGTTACTTGGGGTTGAATGGGTTAAATATCATGCACCAGTCCATGTCAGTTACTTGGGGTTGAATGGGTTAAATAGCATGCACCAGTCCATGTCAGTTACTTGGGGTTGAATGGGTTAAATATCATGCACCAGTCCATGTCAGTTACTTGGGGTTGAATGGGTTAAATAGCATGCACCAGTCCATGTCAGTTACTTGGGGTTGAATGGGTTAAATAGCATGCACCAGTCCATGTCAGTTACTTGGGGTTGAATGGGTAAATATCATGCACCAGTCCATGTCAGTTACTTGGGGTTGAATGGGTTAAATAGCATGCACCAGTCCATGTCAGTTACTTGGGGTTGAATGGGTGCACCGTCCATGTCAGTTACTTGGGGTTGAATGGGTTAAATAGCATGCACCAGTCCATGTCAGTTACTTGGGGTTGAATGGGTTAAATAGCATGCACCAGTCCATGTCAGTTACTTGGGTTGAATGGTGCACCAGTCCATGTCAGTTACTTGGGGTTGAATGGGTTAAATAGCATGCACCAGTCCATGTCAGTTACTTGGGGTTGAATGGTTTAATAGCATGCACCAGTCCATGTCAGTTACTTGGGGTTGAATGGGTTAACATGCACCAGTCCATGTCAGTTACTTGGGGTTGAATGGGTTAAATAGCATGCACCAGTCCATGTCAGTTACTTGGGGTTGAATGGGTTAAATAGCATGCACCAGTCCATGTCAGTTACTGGGGTTGAATGGGTCACCAGTCCATGTCAGTTACTTGGGGTTGAATGGGTTAATAGCATGCACCAGTCCATGTCAGTTACTTGGGTTGAATGGTTAAATAGCATGCACCAGTCCATGTCAGTTACTTGGGGTTGAATGGGTTAATAGCATGCACCAGTCCATGTCAGTTACTTGGGGTTGAATGGGTTAATATCATGCACCAGTCCATGTCAGTTACTTGGTGTTGAATGGGTTAATATCATGCACCAGTCCATGTCAGTTACTTGGTGTTGAATGGGTTAATAGCATGCACCAGTCCATGTCAGTTACTTGGGGTTGAATGGGTTAATAGCATGCACCAGTCCATGTCAGTTACTTGGGGTTGAATGGGTTAATAGCATGCACCAGTCCATGTCAGTTACTTGGGGTTGAATGGGTTAATATCATGCACCAGTCCATGTCAGTTACTTGGGGTTGAATGGGTTAAATAGCATGCACCAGTCCATGTCAGTTACTTGGGGTTGAATGGGTTAAATATCATGCACCAGTCCATGTCAGTTACTTGGGGTTGAATGGGTTAACTATCATGCACCAGTCCATGTCAGTTACTTGGGGTTGAATGGGTTAAATAGCATGCACCAGTCCATGTCAGTTACTTGGGGTTGAATGGGTTAAATATCATGCACCAGTCCATGTCAGTTACTTGGGGTTGAATGGGTTAAATAGCATGCACCAGTCCATGTCAGTTACTTGGGGTTGAATGGGTTAAATAGCATGCACCAGTCCATGTCAGTTCTTGGGGTTGAAGGGTGCACCAGTCCATGTCAGTTACTTGGGGTTGAATGGGTAATATCATGCACCAGTCCATGTCAGTTACTTGGGGTTGAATGGGTTAAATATCATGCACCAGTCCATGTCAGTTACTTGGGGTTGAATGGGTTAATATCATGCACCAGTCCATGTCAGTTACTTGGGTTGAATGGGTTAAATATCATGCACCAGTCCATGTCAGTTACTTGGGGTTGAATGGGTTAATAGCATGCACCAGTCCATGTCAGTTACTTGGGGTTGAATGGGTTAAATATCATGCACCAGTCCATGTCAGTTACTTGGTGTTGAATGGGTTAAATATCATGCACCAGTCCATGTCAGTTACTTGGTGTTGAATGGGTTAAATATCATGCACCAGTCCATGTCAGTTACTTGGTGTTGAATGGGTTAAATATCATGCACCAGTCCATGTCAGTTACTTGGTGTTGAATGGGTTAAATAGCATGCACCAGTCCATGTCAGTTACTTGGTGTTGAATGGGTTAAATATCATGCACATGTCAGTTACTTGGTGTTGAATGGGCTAAATATCATGCACCAGTCCACGTCAGTTACTTGGTGTTGAATGGGCTAAATACCATGCACCAGTCCATGTCAGTTACTTGGGGGTTGAATGGGTTAATAGCATGCACCAGTCCATGTCAGTTTACTTGGGGTTGAAGGGTTAATATGCATGCACCAGCATCCATGTGTCAGTTACTTGGTGTTGAATGGGTTAAATATCATACACCAGTCCATGTCAGTTACTTGGTGTTGAATGGGTTAAAGATCATGCACCAGTCCATGTCAGTTACTTGGTGTTGAATGGGTTAAAGATCATGCACCAGTCCATGTCAGTTACTTGGTGTTGAATGGGTTAAATATCATGCACCAGTCCATGTCAGTTACTTGGTGTTGAATGGGTTAAATATCATGCACCAGTCCATGTCAGTTACTTGGTGTTGAATGGGTTAATATCATGCACCAGTCCATGTCATTTACTTGGTGTTGAATGGGTTAATATCATGCACCAGTCCATGTCATTTACTTGGTGTTGAATGGGTTAATATCATTCACATGCACCAGTCCATGTCATTTACTTGGTGTTGAATGGGTTAAATAGCATGCACCATTCTGTCAGTTACTTGGGTTGAATGGGTTAAATAGCATGCACCAGTCATGTCATTACTTGTGGTTGAATGGGTTAAATAGCATGCACCAGTCCATGTCAGTTACTTGCGGTGAATGGGTTTCAATAGCATGCACCAGTCACTGTCAGTTACTGGGGTTGAATGGGTGCACCAGTCCCTGTCAGTTACTTGGGGTTGAATGGGTAAATAGCATGCACCAGTCATGTCAGTTTACTTGGGGTTGAATGGTTAATAGCATGCACCATGCCATGTCAGTTACTTGGGGTTGAATGGGTTAATAGCAGGCACCAGTCCATGTCAGTTACTTGGGGTTGAATGGGTTATAGCATGCAACCATCCATGTCAGTTTACTTGGGTTTGAATGGGTTAATAGCATTCACCAGTCCATGTCATTACTTGGGTTGAATGGGTTAAATAGCATGCACCAGCTCCTGTGCAGTTACTTGGGGTTGAATGGGTTAAATATCATGCACCAGTCCATGTCAGTTACTTGGTGTTGAATGGGTTATATATCATGCACCAGTCCATGTCAGTTACTTGGTGTTGAATGGGTTAAATATCATGCACCAGTCCATGTCAGTTACTTGGTGTTGAATGGGTTAAATAGCATGCACCAGTCC
>CM026400.1:27905603-27926724 GCA_014843695.1 Archivesica marissinica | reverse complement strand
TGGGTTGAATGGGTTAATATCATTCACCAGTCCATGTCAGTTACTTGGTGTTGAATGGGTTAATATCATGCACCAGTCCATGTCAGTTACTTGGTGTTGAATGGGTTAATATCATGCACCAGTCCATGTCAGTTACTTGGGTTGAATGGGTTAAATCATGCACCAGTCATGTCAGTTACTTGGTGTTGAATGGGTAACTATCATGCACCAGTCCATGTCAGTTACTTGGGGTTGAATGGGTTAAATAGCATGCACCAGTCCATGTCAGTTACTTGGGGTTGAATGGGTTAAATATCATGCACCAGTCCATGTCAGTTACTTGGGGTTGAATGGGTTAAATATCATGCACCAGTCCATGTCAGTTACTTGGGGTTGAATGGGTTAAATAGCATGCACCAGTCCATGTCAGTTACTTGGGGTTGAATGGGTTAAATAGCATGCACCAGTCCATGTCAGTTACTTGGGGTTGAATGGGTTAAATATCATGCACCAGTCCATGTCAGTTACTTGGGGTTGAATGGGTTAAATAGCATGCACCAGTCCATGTCAGTTACTTGGGGTTGAATGGGTTAATATCATGCACCAGTCCATGTCAGTTACTTGGGGTTGAATGGGTTAATTGCACCAGTCCATGTCAGTTACTTGGGTTGTGCACCAGTCCTGTCAGTTACTTGGGTTGAATGGGTTAATAGCGTGCACCAGTCCATGTCAGTTACTTGGGGTTGAATGGGTTAAATAGCATGCACCAGTCCATGTCAGTTACTTGGGGTTGAATGGGTTAATAGCATGCACCAGTCCATGTCAGTTACTTGGGGTTGAATGGGTTAATAGCATGCACCAGTCCATGTCAGTTACTTGGGGTTGAATGGGTTAATAGCATGCACCAGTCCATGTCAGTTACTTGGGGTTGAATGGGTTAAATAGCATGCACCAGTCCATGTCAGTTACTTGGGGTTGAATGGGTTAAATAGCATGCACCAGTCCATGTCAGTTACTTGGGGTTGAATGGGTTAAATAGCATGCACCAGTCCATGTCAGTTACTTGGGGTTGAATGGGTTAAATATCATGCACCAGTCCATGTCAGTTACTTGGGGTTGAATGGGTTAAATAGCATGCACCAGTCCATGTCAGTTACTTGGGGTTGAATGGGTTAAATATCATGCACCAGTCCATGTCAGTTACTTGGGGTTGAATGGGTTAAATAGCATGCACCAGTCCATGTCAGTTACTTGGGGTTGAATGGGTTAAATAGCATGCACCAGTCCATGTCAGTTACTTGGGGTTGAATGGGTTAAATAGCATGCACCAGTCCATGTCAGTTACTTGGGGTTGAATGGGTTAAATATCATGCACCAGTCCATGTCAGTTACTTGGGGTTGAATGGGTTAAATAGCATGCACCAGTCCATGTCAGTTACTTGGGGTTGAATGGGTTAAATATCATGCACCAGTCCATGTCAGTTACTTGGGGTTGAATGGGTTAAATAGCATGCACCAGTCCATGTCAGTTACTTGGGGTTGAATGGGTTAAATAGCATGCACCAGTCCATGTCAGTTACTTGGGGTTGAATGGGTTAAATAGCATGCACCAGTCCATGTCAGTTACTTGGGGTTGAATGGGTTAAATATCATGCACCAGTCCATGTCAGTTACTTGGGGTTGAATGGGTTAAATAGCATGCACCAGTCCATGTCAGTTACTTGGGGTTGAATGGGTTAAATAGCATGCACCAGTCCATGTCAGTTACTTGGGGTTGAATGGGTTAAATAGCATGCACCAGTCCATGTCAGTTACTTGGGGTTGAATGGGTTAAATAGCATGCACCAGTCCATGTCAGTTACTTGGGGTTGAATGGGTTAAATAGCATGCACCAGTCCATGTCAGTTACTTGGGGTTGAATGGGTTAAATAGCATGCACCAGTCCATGTCAGTTACTTGGGGTTGAATGGGTGCACCAGTCCATGTCAGTTACTTGGGGTTGAATGGGTGCACCAGTCCATGTCAGTTACTTGGGGTTGAATGGGTGCACACGTCCATGTCAGTTACTTGGGGTTGAATGGGTGCACCAGTCCATGTCAGTTACTTGGGGTTGAATGGGTTAATAGCATGCACCAGTCCATGTCAGTTACTTGGGGTTGAATGGGTAATAGCATGCACCAGTCCATGTCAGTTACTTGGGGTTGAATGGGTTAAATAGCATGCACCAGTCCATGTCAGTTACTTGGGGTTGAATGGGTTAAATAGCATGCACCAGTCCATGTCAGTTACTTGGGGTTGAATGGGTTAAATAGCATGCACCAGTCCATGTCAGTTACTTGGGGTTGAATGGGTTAAATATCATGCACCAGTCCATGTCAGTTACTTGGGGTTGAATGGGTTAAATAGCATGCACCAGTCCATGTCAGTTACTTGGGGTTGAATGGGTTAAATATCATGCACCAGTCCATGTCAGTTACTTGGGGTTGAATGGGTTAAATAGCATGCACCAGTCCATGTCAGTTACTTGGGGTTGAATGGGTTAAATAGCATGCACCAGTCCATGTCAGTTACTTTGGGTTGAATGGGTTAAATAGCATGCACCAGTCCATGTCAGTTACTTGGGGTTGAATGGGTTAAATAGCATGCACCAGTGCATGTCAGTTACTTGGGGTTGAATGGGTTAAATATCATGCACCAGTCCATGTCAGTTACTTGGGGTTGAATGGGTTAAATAGCATGCACCAGTCCATGTCAGTTACTTGGGGTTGAATGGGTTAAATATCATGCACCAGTCCATGTCAGTTACTTGGGGTTGAATGGGTTAAATAGCATGCACCAGTCCATGTCAGTTACTTGGGGTTGAATGGGTTAAATAGCATGCACCAGTCCATGTCAGTTACTTGGGGTTGAATGGGTTAAATATCATGCACCAGTCCATGTCAGTTACTTGGGGTTGAATGGGTTAAATAGCATGCACCAGTCCATGTCAGTTACTTGGGGTTGAATGGGTTAAAGAGCATGCACCAGTCCATGTCAGTTACTTGGGGTTGAATGGGTTAAATAGCATGCACCAGTCCATGTCAGTTACTTGGGGTTGAATGGGTTAAATAGCATGCACCAGGCCATGTCAGTTACTTGGGGTTGAATGGGTTAAATAGCATGCACCAGTCCATGTCAGTTACTTGGGGTTGAATGGGTTAAATAGCATGCACCAGTCCATGTCAGTTACTTGTGGTTGAATGGGTTAAATAGCATGCACCAGTCCATGTCAGTTACTTGGGGTTGAATGGGTTAAATAGCATGCACCAGTCCATGTCAGTTACTTGGGGTTGAATGGGTTAAATAGCATGCACCAGTCCATGTCAGTTACTTGGGGTTGAATGGGTTAATACATGCACCAGTCCATGTCAGTTACTTGGGGTTGAATGGGTTAAATAGCATGCACCAGTCCATGTCAGTTACTTGGGGTTGAATGGGTTAAATAGCATGCACCAGTCCATGTCAGTTACTTGGGGTTGAATGGGTTAATAGCATGCACCAGTCCATGTCAGTTACTTGGGGTTGAATGGGTTAATAGCATGCACCAGTCCATGTCAGTTACTTGGGGTTGAATGGGTTAATAGCATGCACCAGTCCATGTCAGTTACTTGGGGTTGAATGGGTTAAATAGCATGCACCAGTCCATGTCAGTTACTTGGGGTTGAATGGGTTAAATAGCATGCACCAGTCCATGTCAGTTACTTGGGGTTGAATGGGTTAAATAGCATGCACCAGTCCATGTCAGTTACTTGGGGTTGAATGGGTTAAATATCATGCACCAGTCCATGTCAGTTACTTGGGTTGAATGGGTTAAATAGCATGCACCAGTCCATGTCAGTTACTTGGGGTTGAATGGGTTAAATATCATGCACCAGTCCATGTCAGTTACTTGGGGTTGAATGGGTTAAATAGCATGCACCAGTCCATGTCAGTTACTTGGGGTTGAATGGGTTAAATAGCATGCACCAGTCCATGTCAGTTACTTTGGGTTGAATGGGTTAAATAGCATGCACCAGTCCATGTCAGTTACTTGGGGTTGAATGGGTTAAATAGCATGCACCAGTCCATGTCAGTTACTTGGGGTTGAATGGGTTAAATATCATGCACCAGTCCATGTCAGTTACTTGGGGTTGAATGGGTTAAATAGCATGCACCAGTCCATGTCAGTTACTTGGGGTTGAATGGGTTAATATCATGCACCAGTCCATGTCAGTTACTTGGGTTGAATGGGTTAAATAGCATGCACCAGTCCATGTCAGTTACTTGGGGTTGAATGGGTTAAATAGCATGCACCAGTCCATGTCAGTTACTTGGGGTTGAATGGGTTAATATCATGCACCAGTCCATGTCAGTTACTTGGGGTTGAATGGGTTAAATAGCATGCACCAGTCCATGTCAGTTACTTGGGGTTGAATGGGTTAAAGAGCATGCACCAGTCCATGTCAGTTACTTGGGGTTGAATGGGTTAAATAGCATGCACCAGTCCATGTCAGTTACTTGTGGTTGAATGGGTTAAATAGCATGCACCAGTCCATGTCAGTTACTTGGGGTTGAATGGGTTAAATAGCATGCACCAGTCCATGTCAGTTACTTGGGGTTGAATGGGTTAAATAGCATGCACCAGTCCATGTCAGTTACTTGGGGTTGAATGGGTTAAATAGCATGCACCAGTCCATGTCAGTTACTTGGGGTTGAATGGGTTAAATAGCATGCACCAGTCCATGTCAGTTACTTGGGGTTGAATGGGTTAATGTGTTTTTCTTGCTTGTGACTGAAAACATATGATGGAATATTCCTGGAATAGTGTTTTTTTAGTTTAATCATATTTTATTGCTCGATTCATTTTACATATATATAATACAAGACATGACAATTTCAAGAAAAGCAAACGGGTCGGGCCAGTCTGTTCTAGCAACATGAGTTACGGCCCTTCTTGTGTTAGAATTGTGTGATTAATTTATTTCTACTAGCATGCACATCGTTTGTTCATTGCAAACATGAGAAGGTTTAAGGCCATAAATGGGTTTATGAATAAAATATACAAAAACAACAGATACAACTCGTACATGACTTTTTATCCGCCTCCGTGGTCGAGTGGATACGGTCGCTGACTTGTCTTGACCAAACACTTCAGAAAATGGTTCCCTATTCGGGAACTTATCGAGCCAGTAGTATATATGATTGCACAGACTTGTATAAGAAATGCCTACAGTCTGTCTCACCGGTCCGCCTCTGTGGTTAAGGTCGCTGACTTGTATACCACTGTAACCTATCATCACTGATGGTCACGGGTTCGAGCCCTGCTCAAGCCGTGTCTCATTTATATGAAAAAGTTGGCAGTTTCTTACGGAGTTTGGTGCACCCAAGTACTGGTTAACCGCTGGAGCCTGCCCAGGAAAGGTGTTGTTAGGTAAACTGCTCGCCAGCGATATAGCCCAAAAATGGTGCTGATGCAGGTGTAAAACCCGAAATATAACATAACTGTCTCACCGACTCGGGAACCTCAATATTAGTTCATATAGTTCATAGTTAAAGTTGCCATTTTGTAAGTTTTATTGTAAGCTGTAGCAAAGCATGTTATATTACCTCCCTGTAACTTGGAAAAATAACAAAATTACGATATTTGACTTCCATATGAGATAAATCAAGATCATTTTAAAAGGTAGCACCATTAAAGTTTTATTCTAATTCCCTTCAACTTTGGACAATTTCCTATACTTCTAATAGAAAGAAAAACCAACTCTTAAAGCGACACTCATAATTTAACAATTGAATGTTCTTTTTCTGCGTTTCATAACGATATGAATATCAGTTTTTTACACCTAATTTGTTCATAAAAATCTTCGGTTTTTATGTAAATTTGGTGTATAAAACTGACATTCATCAGGGCTGTACAAATCCTATCGCCTGACGCCCGGGACAAGTCGAAAATTACGACGGACAAGTGGCTAATTTCAAAACGTTAGTCCCGGACAAGTGCCTTTTTCAAAAATCATAATCATCTTTTTTGACAGAAAATCTAAAAAAACCCAGAAAATCTATAAAAAAAACGGCTCTATTTACTTTCGCCAAAAAACGGATGAATTACCGCGGTAGAAATCCAACGAAACACCGTGTACGCGTGTTGTGAGATCACGTGATCACACATATGCCGATTGCGAATGTAAACAATGCGATGAACTGTGAAAACACTCGCTAATTTAAAGATTAAGAGTGGACATACATAATAGATAAATGAGGCCTGATTGGGTTGATTTGTTATGATGGATGCGTGCTACAAACGTGGGCAATTAATGTGGCCTGATTACCATTACAGACTGCAAACACTGATTGATATTCGCCGATACATGTGTCAATTCTGTCTTTTTTGCCGAGGCGCAGAAAATGTCACTATTTTTAAAGAGGTAAGTTGTGTTTTTTAATTTCATGATATAATTAGAGCAATTAAAGTTCAAGATCAGCCAACAGATATGATTTACTCAATTTTATATAGAAATATACTGTAAATAACTATCGGACTCTGCACATTTCGTCCATATTAATTATTCTATTAAACTGCGCTGCCGTGTTAAGATCAATATGAGTTTACTTAAATTCTTTAGTTCTAAACGGAAAAGTGAAGATGAAAGTGAAAGTGGGGATGGTAAAAAGAACAGAGTGAGTATTGAGTGAGTACACTCGCTGATGATTCCATTTTGAATTCATAATTATGTAGTGATATGCATGTATATTTGCAGGTTCCAGAGCTTCAACGAGAAACCACCGAAGTCCTTCCAGGCCCTGGACTACAGGTCCATCCCAAGTGAGCGACATCAGCTGGCCAGCCACGGAAAAGAAGATCTACAGGACATCCTGAACCATATGATGGCTGTGTTCCCTGAGGCTCGTCACAGCCAGATTCAGACAGAGTATGTGCAGTTGAAGGTGCTTATGAGGCAACAGCGGCAAAGCAGTGAGGTGTCTGTTAGTGAGGTGTACGCCAGACTATTAAGGACCAGTCCGAGTGCCATTAAGTGAACTGAAGAGAACTGGGCCTTCTCTGCAAGACTTTGATGCTGAGAAGGCCACCAGGCACTGGCTTGCCTATGGCAAAGGCGGTCGTCCTGTCCACGGGCATAAGTGTTAAGAAATGTGTGTGACCGGTGTTGTAAATAATTATTATTAGTTTGTGTGTAATAATGACTCTTTATTTATTTAAATAATTTATGTAAATAAGAGTAAACACTGAATTAAATCATCTTAATCATGATCTTGTCTCTGTCTCAATTAGCCTATACGTAAAGATGCTGTTTTGGCAAAATATTATTGGACAAGTGGCATCCTGGTCAGGACAAGTGGCTTTTTGAAAGTCACTTGTCCTGGACAAGTGGCCGTGAAAAATATTTGTACAGCCCTGTTCATACCACGTACTTGTGGTGTATTTCTAAGTGGTGAAACCGCATGATGTAGGGTTAACACACCTTCAGAAGATGTAGCATTAATAGTATTCGAACTTAGTTTATACAAGTGTTTCTAGAACTTGTGTCCCAACCCGTTTGCTTTTCTTTAATTGTCATGTTTTGTATTACATATATATGTAAAATGAGTGGAACAATGAAATATGATTAAACTAGAAGAGATTAAATAGTAAATTTAGATTTTGGAGTTTCTGACCATATCAACAAGCCTGGGGAAACTTGGTGGGTTTTCCGTGATATTATTGATTATCATTAATCCTGTTAATAGGCCTATTAGCACGTGACTTAATTAATGATGTACTTGAATCGAAAGCGAGGCACTGCAATGTTGATAAATCTTTATAATTGGCTGCCATTGTTTACGGGTCAACGGAACGATAAATAGTTTTAAAAAGTACAATGTGCGTCTGATATGACATATTTACTCAATATTTAAGTCGTCCTTAGTTCAATTACGCCGAATCGATCCATTGCCATCTAAACGTAATAGTTAAAATCCACCATCTCGTCGATATAACACAGAAACGGGAAATTTTATGTTTGCAATGAAAATTAGGCTACGTGAGCATTCGTGTATATTCGGAAATGATCGTGTATAATCGCGCCTGTTCTGGGATTTCCGATAGAATTCCGTTTCTATATTTAGCGATAGTATCTTGTAGAGAAGAGTTGTCGTTCTTCAAATCTACACTCTTAATAATGAGGGTGTAAGTAGATGGCGCTACAATCGGAAATCAAGTTTCCCCAGGCTGTCATTTTGCCAGAAGTTAAAAAGTGAAAAATTGACAGACTGGAACCCAGGCTAGCATTCGCTAGGTGCAGCAGCAAAGATTTGCATAAAGTTTTCATGCATCATGTAAGTTGTTAATGCGTCATTCAGTCTTAGTTTATATGGAGGTGGCTGTTGATGAGAGATTAACATTTGTTTTCTTTATAAAGGAATATATTCACATTTTTGGAGAATGAAGTTTAACTTGGACTAACAAACTAGGTTAGATGTCATGTACAAGTTAATTAAAGTTGTTTTATTAATATGGCAGAGTAAAATTGCGATGGAGGAAGGCGAAACTATGCAGATAGTGAAATGGAACATAAACATGGCGACAGAAAAACAGAAGGTATTCATACATGTGTATAAGTTACTAAATACGAGACAGAATCCTCAACCAACTTGTCCAGGTTATATATATTGTTACTGAATGGTACAGTTAAATCTGTGAGTTGTCGTTATAGACAGGTATGACTGTATGTATATTCTAATGATGGCACTGAATGGTACAGTTAGACCTGTGAGTTGTCGTTATAGACAGGTATGACTGTATGTATATTCTAATGATGGCACTGAATGGTACAGTTAAACCTGTGAGTTGTCGTTATAGACAGGTATGACTGTATGTATATTCTAATGATGGCACTGAATGGTACAGTTAAACCTGTGAGTTGTCGTTATAGACAGGTATGACTGTATGTATATTTTAATGATGGCACTGAATGGTACAGTTAAACCTGTGAGTTGTCGTTATAGACAGGTATGACTGTATGTATATTTTAATGATGGCACTGAATGGTACAGTTAAACCTGTGAGTTGTCGTTATAGACAGGTATGACTGTATGTATATTCTAATGATGGCACTGAATGGTACAGTTAAACCTGTGAGTTGTCGTTATAGACAGGTATGACTGTATGTATATTCTAATGATGGCACTGAATGGTACAGTTAAACCTGTGAGTTGTCGTTATAGACAGGTATGACTGTATGTATATTCTAATGATGGCACTGAATGGTACAGTTAAACCTGTGAGTTGTCGTTATAGACAAGTATGAATGTATGTATATTCTAATGATGGAATAATGTACAAGTGGCTATAGCTCTGGATTAGCACTACGAATGTCCTGGGTTCCATACCAACTGTATCTGATACTTTCTTGTATTTACCAGCAAGTTCATCTGACTAGACATAGGTCTAAAGGTACCTGTGCTTTATATATGTCTCATATACCTGTACTTTATACCTAGGTATCATATACCTGTACTTTATACATATGTCTCATATACCTGTACTTTATACATAGGTATCATAAACCTGTGCTTTACACATAGGTTTAATATACCTGTGCTTTATACATATGTCTCATATACCTGTGCTTTATACATAGGTCTCATATACCTGTACTTTATACATATGTCTCATATACCTGTGCTTTATACATAGGTCTCATATACCTGTGCTTTATACATATGTCTCATATACCTGTGCTTTACACAGATATGTCATATACCTGTGCTTTATACATAGGTCTCATATACCTGTGCTTTATACATAGGTCTCATATACCTGTGCTTTATACATAGGTCTCATATACCTGTGCTTTATACATAGGTCTCCTATACCTGTGCTTTACACATAGGTCTCCTATACCTGTGCTTTATACATAGGTCTCATATACCTGTGCTTTATACATATGTCTCATATACCTGTGCTTTACACATATATGTCATATACCTGTGCTTTATACATAGGTCTCATATACCTGTGCTTTACACATATATGTCATATACCTGTGCTTTATACATAGGTCTCATATACCTGTGCTTTACACATATATGTCATATACCTGTGCGTTATACATAGGTCTCATATACCTGTGCTTTATACATGTCTCATATACCTGTGCTTTATACATAGGTCTCATATACCTGTGCATTATACATAGGTCTCATATACCTGTGCTTTATACATAGGTCTCATATACCTGTGCTTTACACATAGGTCTCATATACCTGTGCTTTATACATAGGTCTCATATACCTGTGCTTTACACATAGGTCTCATATACCTGTGCTTTATACATAGGTCTCATATACCTGTGCTTTAATCAATTTTTGCTTAGCTCTGTCACAGTTATTTTTGCAATCAAAATAACTAAAGTCTATCGCACTTAATATATAAACCTCAGATATGTTTTAATGTTTCATTTATTCTTACTAATTTACAATGAAATAATGTCATAAGATCATTATATCCAGGGTTCTTTTTCATTTGTTTAACCCTTTCAACACCAAGTAACTCACATGGACTGGTCCATGATATTCATAAACCAATAAATGAATCAGAAAATCACATTTGGACAAGTTCATTTATCAAAATGGGTAATTATGTCTAAAAATAGTCATATCACTGGCAAAAAGTGCAGATCCTGATGAGACGGCTCGTCACGAGCCGGCTCATCTAGATCTACACTTTTTGTAAGCCTATTTAGAGGTCTGTGGTGTTGAAAGGGTTAATTGGGTGCCATTTGACATCATAATTCAAATTTTCATTTTCCCCGTTGCCTCCAGTGTATTTGGGCATCGTCCATATTCTCGCGCTAAATTACACTTGGTGCTGATGAAACAACGTGATACAGGGGGCATTTCAAAGTAATTAACTGGCATTACATATTATAAACCTCGAGTTCCGCATGGAATATTTACTATTCTGCATGTGTAATATATGGCGAGGCGGTGGTCATTTATAAACACGCCTGTATTGGAATTAATATTGCATGTGTATATTACAGGGCATAACCTTTTCACAGCTCAGTAAATGGGTCAATCGTAAGATAGTCTTTTGTCGAAAATAATAGGTCTTCCACCGCCAATAATTTAGCTGGCATAAACAAACAAATAAACAAAAATATTACAGTACAGTTAATTAGTTTTATTAGATCTACCAGACAAAATAATATTTATACATTATTTTCTTCCCTTCCTGCTTGTGATCAACGTTATTAAAATTTGGGAATACTAGGTACGGAGCAAGATGCCGAGGTCACATCCACACATGTTTAACCACAGGAGCACGAAGTCTTATCCAAAAGCTTTGTACCTCTATTCTAGGACACCCCATGTATCATTTTTAAAAATATATAGAGGTGGGGCGACCATATGAGGTACCAGCCACCAAAAGCCTTGTACCTCTATCATAAGACCCCCCTGTATCATTTTTAAAAATATATAGAGGTGGGGCGACCATATGAGGTACCAGCCACCAAAAGCCTTGTACCTCTATCATAGGACACCCCCTGTATCATTTTTAAAAATATATAGAGGTGGGGCGACCATATGAGGTACCAGCCACCAAAAGCCTTGTACCTCTATCATAGGACACCCCCTGTATCATTTTTAAAAATATATAGAGGTGGGGCGACCATATGAGGTACCAGCCACCAAAAGCCTTGTACCTCTATCATAGGACACCCCCTGTATCATTTTTAAAAATATATAGAGGTGGGGCGACCATATGAGGTACCAGCCACCAAAAGCCTTGTACCTCTATCATAGGACACCCCCTGTATCATTTTTAAAAATATATAGAGGTGGGGCGACCATATGAGGTACCAGCCACCAAAAGCCTTGTACCTCTATCATAGGACACCCCCTGTATCATTTTTAAAAATATATAGAGGTGGGGCGACCATATGAGGTACCAGCCACCAAAAGCCTTGTACCTCTATCATAGGACACCCCCTGTATCATTTTTAAAAATATATAGAGGTGGGGCGACCATATGAGGTACCAGCCACCAAAAGCCTTGTACCTCTATCATAGGACACCCCCTGTATCATTTTTAAAAATATATAGAGGTGGGGCGACCATATGAGGTACCAGCCACCAAAAGCCTTGTACCTCTATCATAAGACCCCCCCAACACCTTCTATATATTTTAAATATATTATAGAGGTGGGAGATCCTAAGATAGAGACACAAGGTTGGTGGCTTATTTTATAAAATTTCAAGCTCATGTGGTTTAAACACCTCCAACCACAGGAAATAAATATAAAAACACGAAGCAGCATTTGGAAAATATTATTTACATAACAGCACACAACTTGTTTCGATAACTTAGGTAAATCAGATGGAAGACTGTGTGTGATTTTACGTTTATTTATCATCGATACCAGTTGCTCATATGAGCAACACCTATATGAGCAACGTCTATATGAGCAACACCTATATGAGCAACACCTATATGAGCAACGTCTATATGAGCAACGCCTATATGAGCAACGCCTATATGAGCAACACCTATATGAGCAACACCTATATGAGCAACATCTATATGAGCAACGCCTATATGAGCACCGCCTATATGAGCAACGTCTATATGAGCAACACCTATATGAGCAATGCCTATATGAGCAACGCCTATATGAGCAACGCCTATATGAGCAACGCCTATATGAGCAATGCCTATATGAGCAACACCTATATGAGCGACGCCTCCTGAAGAGATTAGTCATTTTAGATTTTTGGAGGATTGTGCAATGATACAGACAGAGACCCATTCCAAAGTCTCCTCTGGTTCTTTTACGTGCACGGTGTACAGCACCGACACGAGACCTCGGTTTAACGTCCCATCTAAAAGACTGTTAATTTTATTAGGAACAGACGGGGGATCGAACCTGTGATTCCTGGATTACCAGTCCAGCATGTTACCATTTACAATTTTAATTACTGTTGTATTTAATACAATTTATACTATAGGGCTGAAGTTGAAGAACGAACCTTTTGAAAGCTGGTCGATGAAATCTCATAAAATCTTGGCGCATCATGACATGATCCTGTCAGTCAAATAGATTCTCGTTATGATCAAGGTGGAATTGTTGGTTTTGTCTTCTTCATAACATTTCTCGGTTAAGTAAATGCGACAATGTATAGACCCTTTGTTTACAACAAGCAATATATATTTTAATTATCAGTTTTCTCCATATCAAATGCTAAACATTGTCATTAAAACATAGTGTACTTATACTATACTATATCCTTTCATTTCAGAATATATTTGATTCTTTAAGCAGTTTGGAAAACAAAGTGTCCACTTTGAGAGGTCACAGTGAGAGATTTGATGAAATACAGGACCATTTCAAAGGTATATAAAGCTCAATTATTAACCCTTTCAACAATACAAACCTCTAAATAGGCTTACAAAAAGTGTAAATCCAGATGAGCCGGCTCGTGACGATCCGCCTCATCAGGATCTGCACTTTTTGCCAGTTAATATTACTATTTTTAGGCAAATTACCCAATTTGGTAAATGAACTGTTCCAAATGTAATTTTCTTATTAATTTATTGGTCTGAAAATATCATGCACCAGTCCAGGTCAGTTACTTGGTGTTGAATGGGTTAAATATCATGCACCAGTCCATGTCATATTACTTGGTGTTGAATGGGTTAAATATCATGCACCAGTCCATGTCAGTTACTTGGTGTTGAATGGGTTAAATATCATGCACCAGTCCATGTCATATTACTTGGTGTTGAATGGGTTAAATATCATGCACCAGTCCAGGTCAGCTACTTGGTGTTGAATGGGTTAAATATCATGCACCAGTCCAGATCAGTTACTTGGTGTTGAATGGGTTAAATATCATGCACCAGTCCAGGTCAGCTACTTGGTGTTGAATGGGTTAAATATCATGCACCAGTCCAGATCAGTTACTTGGTGTTGAATGGTTTAAATATCATGCACCAGTCCATGTCAGTTACTTGGTGTTGAATGGGTTAAATATCATGCACCAGTCCAGGTCAGCTACTTGGTGTTGAATGGGTTAAATATCATGCACCAGTCCAGGTCAGCTACTCGGTGTTGAATGGGTTAATTTAATTCAAAGATGTAATGTTTCGATATTTCTGAATAGTTCGTTTTTCTGTGATCGGGTTTTCCGTCTGTGATCAGGCTGTTCATCTGTGATCAGGCTGTCCATCTGGGATCAGGCTGTCCATCTGTGATCAGGCTGTCCATCTGGGATCAGGCTGTCCATCTGTGATCAGGCTGTCCATCTGTGATCAGGCTGTCCATCTGTGATCAGGCTGTCCATGCGTGATCAGGCTGTCCATCTATGATCAGGCTGTCCATCTGTGATCAGGCTGTCCATCTGTGATCAGGCTGTCCATCTGTGATCTAGCTGTCCATCTGTGATCAGGCTATCCGTCTGTGTTCAAGCTGTCTGTCTGTGAATGGGTTATCCATGTGTGATCGGGTTGTCTGTCTGTGAATGGGTTATCCATATGTGATCAGGTTGTCTGTCTGTGAACAGGTTATCCATGTGTGATCAGGTTGTCTGTCTGTGAACAGGTTATCCATGTGTGATCAGGTTGTCTGTCTGTGAACAGGTTGTCCATATGTGATCAGGTTGTCTGTCTGTGAACAGGTTATCCATGTGTGATCAGGTTGTCTGTCTGTGAACAGGTTATCCATGTGTGATCAGGTTGTCTGTCTGTGAACAGGTTGTCCATATGTGATCAGGTTGTCTGTCTGTGAACAGGTTATCCATGTGTGATCAGGTTGTCTGTCTGTGAACAGGTTATCCATGTGTGATCAGGTTGTCTGTCTGTGAACAGGTTGTCCATATGTGATCAGGTTGTCTGTCTGTGAACAGGTTATCCATGTGTGATCAGGTTGTCTGTCTGTGAACAGGTTATCCATGTGTGATCAGGTTGTCTGTCTGTGAACAGGTTGTCCATATGTGATCAGGTTGTCTGTCTGTGAACAGGTTGTCCATATGTGATCGGGTTGTCTGTCTGTGAACAGTTCATCCATATGTGATCAGGTTGTCTGTCTGTGAACAGTTTATCCATGTGTGATCGGGTTTTCTGTCTGTGAACGGGTTATCCATGTGTGATCGGGTTGTCCATATGTGATCGGGTTTTCTGTCTGTGAACGGGTTATCCATGTGTGATCGGGTTGTCCATGTGTGATCGGGTTTTCTGTCTGTGAACGGGTTATCCATATGTGATCGGGTTGTCCATGTGTGATCAGGTTGTCTGTCTGTGAACAGTTTATCCATGTGTGATCGGGTTTTCTGTCTGTGAACGGGTTATCCATGTGTGATCGGGTTGTCCATATGTGATCGGGTTGTCTGTCTGTGAACGGGTTATCCATGTGTGATCGGGTTGTCCATATGTGATCAGGTTGTCTGTCTGTGAACAGTTCATCCATGTGTGATCAGGTTGTCTGTCTGTGAACAGTTTATCCATGTGTGATCGGGTTTTCTGTCTGTGAACGGGTTATCCATATGTTATCAGGTTGTCTGTCTGTGAACAGGTTATCCATGTGTGATCGGGTTTTCTGTCTGTGAACGGGTTATCCATATGTTATCAGGTTGTCTGTCTGTGAACAGTTTATCCATGTGTGATCGGGTTTTCTGTCTGTGAACGGGTTATCCATATGTTATCAGGTTGTCTGTCTGTGAACAGGTTATCCATATGTGATCAGGTTGTCTGTCTGTGAACAGGTTATCCATATGTGATCGGGTTGTCTGTCTGTGAACAGGTTATCCATATGTGATCAGGTTGTCTGTCTGTGAACAGGTTATCCATATGTGATCGGGTTGTCTGTCTGTGAACAGGTTGTCCATGTGTGATCAGGTTGTCTGTCTGTGAACTGGTTATCCATGTGTGATCGGGTTATCCATGTGTGATCAGGTTATCCATATGTGATCGGGTTGTCTGTCTGTGAACAGTTCATCCATGTGTGATCAGGTTGTCTGTCTGTGAACAGTTTATCCATGTGTGATCGGGTTTTCTGTCTGTGAACGGGTTATCCATATGTTATCAGGTTGTCTGTCTGTGAACAGTTTATCCATGTTTGATCATGTTGTCTGTCTGTGAACAGGTTATCCATATCTGATCGGGTTGTCTGTCTGTGAACAGGTTATCCATATGTTATCAAGTTGTCTGTCTGTGAACAGTTTATCCATGTGTGATCGGGTTGTCTGTCTGTGAACAGTTTATCCATGTGTGATCGGGTTGTCTGTCTGTGAACAGGTTGTCTGTCTGTGAACAGGTTATCCATATGTGATCGGGTTGTCTGTCTGTGAACAGGTTGTCCATGTGTGATCGGGTTGTCTGTCTGTGAACAGGTTGTCCATGTGTGATCGGGTTGTCTGTTTGTGATCGGGTTGTCTGTCTGTGAACAGGTTATCCATGTGTGATCGGGTTGTCTGTCTGTGAATGGGTTATCCATGTGTGATCGGGTTGTCTGTCTGTGAACAGGTTATCCATATCTGATCGGGTTGTACGTTTTCATCTGTGACCGAGTTGTTCCGAATAAATGCATTCTAACGTCTTCTCTGAAACGGTCAATTTGTATGAAACACAGCGTGAATGAACCTTCAGTTGTCACCACTCAATTCTATACAAATATGGTCACTTGGGAAAAGACTAGGTGGCTAGGTCAACTTAGAGAAACCATCGCTACAGTCTTGCTAAATTTCATATGTTAATCCTAAACAGTATGCCCTATCAATGTGTGACTTGGCTAGGGCTGTCACGTTTGACTACTGTAAAACATGAATTTACATTATATATATACTAATAATCTTGGAGGAAAATAACAAAATTCTAACAATCTAACTGCAGTGCCACAAAATGTTAGCATTTTTCACGGAGTTTTGTATTGATTACCATAAATTGGCACATTTCTTTTTTCCCACCAAAATTAAACCCACACTCACAGGGATCATTCTAGAGGGCGATGTGGGCGAAATTGTCGCCCTAGGGACCCTGACTTTGCCATCTGGGGGCTCCACTTCTCCCTAAAAAAAAAAAATGTCAAACAAAATTGTATCTAGTAGTATACACTGGCCCATTATAATTCTGACCTAGAATGAACCGTGCACTCACCTCGGCAAGAGATACGCCAATAAATCGTACTACTATGGGATAGAAATCTAACCAGTGACATCACGCGCTTCTGACAATATATAATAACGATTAATTACATAGCTACATGTATATATAAATAAAACAACAAATTCCAGTTTCTTCATTTCTATTTGGAATGGGATTCATCTGGGATTTAGATGTAACCGTCAAATTGACCTCCACTTCGCATTAGCTTTCGTTTTGTTGATATTGAAGCTAACTTAAAATGAAATATAATGGCAAGGCTTAGATTATGCGGAATCGTTACTGATATAGCTAGAATAAAACCTCCGCTAATAATGCTACTTATACACTATAAAATGTCAATGAGAGACATTACGAGATGGTATGATGGTCGCCAGATCGGACAGGTGGGTTTTCTCCGGGTACTCCGGTTTCCTCCCACACGAATGACCACATTTACGCTTTCATCCGCGCCAACGAGAGTGATTAATATAAGTTAGAACTTGCTTCGCAATCGTTGTAAAATAAATAAAGTTTAAACTAATGAGAGACATTACTGGTTTTTCTATTACCTCCCTTGATGATTATTACCTCCCTTGATGGATAAAGTCAGATTTATCCCGAAATGTATATTTGGTCCTTTTTAATTGGAATCCTTTGTTTTTACTGTTGTTGTCTAACCAGATGTTACGTTAGGATAAATGTAATTTTATCAAAATCATGTTAATTAATTGAACCAATTTTTACAATAAGGTATCCATTGGATATGCTAAATCATTTAATAATTTTATAATAAGACGAGAATACGGATGAGAATGGAAAACATGTGGTGCAAAGGAAACAACAATAAAAACAGAGGAAACCAATTAAGAGGACCAATATACTTTTAGGAATATTCAGGGGCAGTAAATGACTAATGTTTCTCATTGGACAAGCTACATGTAAACAATAATTTATCTCAACATCAATATTAGAGCAGACAGTTTCCATGTAACCACTGTATGTACTTTGATTGCCCAACATGAAAACAGGTGATGCAGTACAGGTCTATTTTAAGGTCACAAATAATTTATATAACCATAAATGGTGTCAAATTATTTCTTGAAATAATATAAATATTTTTTATAAAAATACGACTTGCTGTTTATCATGTCATTATTATTATTACAGCTGTTGTATTTTATGAAGTAACATTTATGTGAAGGTACATCATTTTTTCTTACCTTGTGACCATGAAAATCTACTATTCTAAGAATATTTGTCAACATCTGATATTTTTCAACAATAGAATTGTTACCAATTGAGAGCAATTGCAAGTTTGCAACCTCACTTCCAACCATGCCTCCTACATGTACATACATCCTTCCTCCTGTAACCCCACTTCCAACCATGCCTCCTACATGTACATACATCCTTCCTCCTGTAACCTCACTTCCAACCATGCCTCCTACATGTACATACATCCCTCCTCATGTAACCTCACTTCCAACCATGCCTCCTACATGTACATACATCCCTCCTCCTGTAACCTCACTTCCAACCATGCCTCCTACATGTACATCCTTCCTCCTGTAACCTCACTTCCAACCATGCCTCCTACATGTACATACATCCCTCCTCCTGTAACCCCACTTCCAACCATGCCTCCTACATGTACATACATCCTTCCTCCTGTACCCCACTTCCAACCATGCCTCCTACATGTACATCATTCCTCCTGTAACCTCACTTCCAAACATGCCTCCTACATGTACATCCTTCCTCCTGTAACCCCACTTCCAACCATGCTCCTACATGTACATACATCCTTCCTCTGTAACCCCACTTCCAACCATGCCTCCTACATGTACATACATCCTTCCTCCTGTAACCTCACTTCCAACCATGCCTCCTACATGTACATCCTTCCTCCTGTAACCTCACTTCCAACCATGCCTCCTACATGTACATACATCCCTCCTCCTGTAACCCCACTTCCAACCATGCCTCCTACATGTACATACATCCCTCCTCCTGTAACCCCACTTCCAACCATGCCTCCTACATGTACATACATCCTTCCTCATGTAACCCCACTTCCAACCATGCCTCCTACATGTACATACTCATTCCTCCTGTAACCCCACTTCCAACCATGCCTCCTACATGTACATACATCCCTCCTCCTGTAACCTCACTTCCAACCATGCCTCCTACATGTACATACATCCCTCCTCCTGTAACCCCACTTCCAACCATGCCTCCTACATGTACATACATCCTTCCTCCTGTAACCCCACTTCCAACCATGCCTCCTACATGTACATACATCCTTCCTCCTGTAACCACACTTCCAACCATGCCTCCTACATGTACATACATCCTTCCTACTGTAACCCCACTTCCAACCATGCCTCCTACATGTACATACATCATTCCTACTGTAACCCCACTTCCAACCATGCCTCCTACATGTACATACATCATTCCTCCTGTAACCCCACTTCCAACCATGCCTCCTACATGTACATACATCCTTCCTCCTGTAACCCCACTTCTAACAATGCCTCCTACATGTACATACATCCTTCCTCCTGTAACCTCACTACCAACCATGCCTCCTACATGTACATACATCCTTCCTCCTGTAACCTCACTTCCAACCATGCCTCCTACATGTACATACATACATCCATCCTCCTGTAACCCCACTTCCAACCATGCCTCCTACATGTACATACATCCCTCCTCCTGTAACCCCACTTCCAACCATGCCTCCTACATGTACATACATCCCTCCTCCTGTAACCCCACTTCCAACCATGTCTCCTACATGTACATACATCCCTCCTCCTGTAACCCCACTTCCAACCATGCCTCCTACATGTACATACATCCCTCCTCCTGTAACCCCACTTCCAACCATGCCTCCTACATGTACATACATCCTTCCTCCTGTAACCCCACTTCCAACCATGCCTCCTACATGTACATACATCCTTCCTCCTGCAACCCCACTTCCAACCATGCCTCCTACATGTACATACATCCTTCCTCCTGTAACCCCACTTCCAACCATGCCTTCTACATGTACATACATCCCTCCTCCTGTAACCTCACTTCCAACCATGCCTCCTACATGTACATACATCCTTCCTCCTGTAACCCCACTTCCAACCATGCCTCCTACATGTACGTACATCCTTCCTCCTGTAACCACACTTCCAACCATGCCTCCTACATGTACATACATCCTTCCTCCTGTAACCTCACTTCCAACCATGCCTCCTACATGTACATACATCCTTCCTCCTGTAACCCCACTTCCAACCATGCCTCCTACATGTACATACATCCTTCCTCCTGTAACCTCACTTCCAACCATGCCTCCTACATGTACATACATCCTTCCTCCTGTAACCCCACTTCCAACCATGCCTCCTACATGTACATACATCATTCCTCCTGTAACCCCACTTCCAGCCATGCCTCCTACATGTACATCATTCCTCCTGTAACCTCACTTCCAACCATGCCTCCTACATGTACATACATCCTTCCTCCTGTAACCTCACTTCCAACCATGCCTCCTACATGTACATACATTCCTCCTCCTGTAACCCCACTTCCAACCATGCCTCCTACATGTACATACATCCTTTCCTGTAACCCCACTTCCAACCATGCCTCCTACATGTACATACATCCTTCCTCCTGTAACCCCACTTCCAACCATGCCTCCTACATGTACATACATCCCTCCTCCTGTAACCCCACTTCCAACCATGCCTCCTACATGTACATACATCCTTCCTCCTGCAACCCCACTTCCAACCATGCCTCCTACATGTACATACATCCTTCCTACTGTAACCCCACTTCCAACCATGCCTCCTACATGTACATCCTTCCTCCTGTAACCCCACTTCCAACCATGCCTCCTACATGTACATACATCCTTCCTCCTGTAATCCCACTTCCAACCATGCCTCCTACATGTACATACATCCT
>CM026400.1:27881730-27904603 GCA_014843695.1 Archivesica marissinica | reverse complement strand
ATATATAGTACCAGTATAACCCTGCACCACTGTATCTACAATCATATATAGTACCAGTATAACCCTGCACCACCATATATACAAGCATATATAGTACCAGTATAACCCTGCACCACTGTATCTACAATCATATATAGTACCAGTATAACCCTGCACCACCATATATACAAGCATATATAGTACCAGTATAACCCTGCACCACCATATATACAAGCATATATAGTACCAGTATAACCCTGCACCACTGTATCTACAATCATATATAGTACCAGTATAACCCTGCACCACCGTATATACAATCATATATAGTACCAGTATAACCCTGCACCACCGTATATACAAGCATATATAGTACCAGTATAACCCTGCACCACTGTATCTACAATCATATATAGTACCAGTATAACCCTGCACCACTGTATCTACAATCATATATAGTACCAGTATAACCCTGCACCACTGTATCTACAATCATATATAGTACCAGTATAACCCTGCACCACCGTATATACAATCATATATAGTACCAGTATAACCCTGCACCACTGTATCTACAATCATATATAGTACCAGTATAACCCTGCACCACTATATCTACAATCATATATAGTACCAGTATAACCCTGCACCACTGTATCTACAATCATATATAGTACCAGTATAACCCTGCACCACCGTATATACAAGCATATATAGTACCAGTATAACCCTGCACCACTGTATCTACAATCATATATAGTACCAGTATAACCCTGCACCACTGTATCTACAATCATATATAGTACCAGTATAACCCTGCACCACCGTATATACAATCATATATAGTACCAGTATAACCCTGCACCACTGTATCTACAATCATATATAGTACCAGTATAACCCTGCACCACTATATCTACAATCATATATAGTACCAGTATAACCCTGCACCACTGTATCTACAATCATATATAGTACCAGTATAACCCTGCACCACTGTATCTACAATCATATATAGTACCAGTATAACCCTGCACCACCGTATATACAAGCATATATAGTACCAGTATAACCCTGCACCACTATATCTACAATCATATATAGTACCAGTATAACCCTGCACCACTGTATCTACAATCATATATAGTACCAGTATAACCCTGCACCACTGTATCTACAATCATATATAGTCCAGTATACCCTGCACCACTGTATCTACAATCATATATAGTACCAGTATAACCCTGCACCACTGTATATACAAGCATATATAGTACCAGTATAACCCTGCACCACTGTATCTACAATCATATATAGTACCAGTATAACCCTGCACCACCATATATACAATCATATATAGTACCAGTATAACCCTGCACCACTGTATCTACAATCATATATAGTACCAGTATAACCCTGCACCACCATATATACAATCATATATAGTACCAGTATAACCCTGCACCACCATATATACAATCATATATAGTACCAGTATAACCCTGCACCACTGTATCTACAATCATATATAGTACCAGTATAACCCTGCACCACTGTATCTACAATCATATATAGTACCAGTATAACCCTGCACCACCGTATATACAAGCATATATAGTACCAGTATAACCCTGCACCACTGTATCTACAATCATATATAGTACCAGTATAACCCTGCACCACCTTATATACAGCATATATAGTACCAGTATAACCCTGCACCACTGTATCTACAATCATATATAGTACCAGTATAACCCTGCACCACCATATATACAAGCATATATAGTACCAGTATAACCCTGCACCACCATATATACAAGCATATATAGTACCAGTATAACCCTGCACCACTGTATCTACAATCATATATAGTACCAGTATAACCCTGCACCACTGTATATACAAGCATATATAGTACCAGTATAACCCTGCACAACCGTATATACAAGCATATATAGTACCAGTATAACCCTGCACCACTGTATCTACAATCATATATAGTACCAGTATAACCCTGCACCACTGTATCTACAATCATATATAGTACCAGTATAACCCTGCACCACTGTATCTACAATCATATATAGTACCAGTATAACCCTGCACAACCGTATATACAAGCATATATAGTACCAGTATAACCCTGCACCACTGTACCTACAATCATATATAGTACCAGTATAACCCTGCACCACTGTATCTACAATCATATATAGTACCAGTATAACCCTGCACCACCGTATATACAAGCATATATAGTACCAGTATAACCCTGCATCACTGTATCTACAATCATATATAGTACCAGTATAACCCTGCACCACCGTATATACAAGCATATATAGTACCAGTATAACCCTGCATCACTGTATCTACAATCATATATAGTACCAGTATAACCCTGCACCACCGTATATACAAGCATATATAGTACCAGTATAACCCTGCATCACTGTATCTACAATCATATATAGTACCAGTATAACCCTGCACCACCGTATATACAAGCATATATAGTACCAGTATAACCCTGCACCACTGTATCTACAATCATATATAGTACCAGTATAACCCTGCACCACTGTATCTACAATCATATATAGTACCAGTATAACCCTGCACCACTGTATCTACAATCATATATAGTACCAGTATAACCCTGCACCACCGTATATACAAGCATATATAGTACCAGTATAACCCTGCATCACTGTATCTACAATCATATATAGTACCAGTATAACCCTGCACCACCATATATACAAGCATATATAGTACCAGTATAACCCTGCATCACTGTATCTACAATCATATATAGTACCAGTATAACCCTGCACCACCGTATATACAATCATATATAGTACCAGTATAACCCTGCACCACCATATATACAAGCATATATAGTACCAGTATAACCCTGCACCACCGTATATACAAGCATATATAGTACCAGTATAACCCTGCACCACTTGTACCTACAATCATATATAGTACCAGTATAACCCTGCACCACTGTATCTACAATCATATATAGTACCAGTATAACCCTGCACCACTGTATCTACAATCATATATAGTACCAGTATAACCCTGCACCACCGTATATACAAGCATATATAGTACCAGTATACCTTGCACCACTATATCTACAATCATATATAGTACCGTATATACAATCATATATAGTACATATAGTAGTATAACCCTGCACCACCGTATCTACAATCATATATATACCAGTATAACCCTGCACCACCGTATATACAAGCATATATAGTACCAGTATACCCTGCCCCTGTACCTACATCATATATAGTACCTCACCCGCACCACCGTATACATCATAGTACCAGTATAACCCTGCACCACTACCAGCACCACCATATATACAAGCATATATAGTACCCCTGCACCACCGTATATACAATCATATATAGTACCAGTATAACCCTGCACCACTGTATCTACAATCATATATAGTACCAGTATAACCCTGCACCACTGTATCTACAATCATATATATACTAGTATAACCTGCACCACATATATAGTATATCTATATATATATAGTACCAGTATAACCCTGCACCACTGTACCTACAATCATATATAGTACCATTATAACCCTGCACCACTGTATCTACAATCATATATAGTACCAGTATAACCCTGCACCACGGCACCACTATATCTACAATCATATATAGTACCAGTATAACCCTGCACCACTGTATCTACAATCATATATAGTACCAGTATAACCCTGCACCACCATATATACAAGCATATATAGTACCAGTATAACCCTGCACCACTATATCTACAATCATATATAGTACCAGTATAACCCTGCACCACTGTACCTACAATCATATATAGTACCAGTATAACCCTGCACCACTGTATCTACAATCATATATAGTACCATTATAACCCTGCACCACCGTATCTACAATCATATATAGTACCAGTATAACCCTGCACCATCGTATCTACAATCATATATAGTACCAGTATAACCCTGCACCACCGTATATACAAGCATATATAGTACCAGTATAACCCTGCACCACTGTATCTACAATCATATATAGTACCAGTATAACCCTGCACCACTGTATCTACAATCATATATAGTACCAGTATAACCCTGCACCACTGTATCTACAATCATATATAGTACCAGTATAACCCTGCACCACGTATTACAATCATATATAGTACCAGTAAACCCTGCCCACTATATCTACAATCATATATAGTACCAGTATAACCTGCACCACTGTATCTACAATCATATATAGTACCAGTATAACCCTGCACCACCGTATATACAAGCATATATAGTACCAGTATAACCCTGCACCACTATATCTACAAGCATATATAGTACCAGTATAACCCTGCACCACTGTATCTACAATCATATATAGTACCAGTATAACCCTGCACCACTGTATATACAAGCATATATAGTACCAGTATAACCCTGCACCACTGTATCTACAATCATATATAGTACCAGTATAACCCTGCACCACTGTATCTACAATCATATATAGTACCAGTATAACCCTGCACCACTGTATCTACAATCATATATAGTACCAGTATAACCCTGCACCACTGTATATACAATCATATATAGTACCAGTATAACCCTGCACCACTGTATCTACAATCATATATAGTACCAGTATAACCCTGCACCACTGTATCTACAATCATATATAGTACCAGTATAACCCTGCACCACCGTATATACAAGCATATATAGTACCAGTATAACCCTGCACCACTGTATCTACAATCATATATAGTACCAGTATAACCCTGCACCACTGTATCTACAATCATATATAGTACCAGTATAACCCTGCACCACTGTATCTACAATCATATATAGTACCAGTATAACCCTGCACCACTGTATCTACAATCATATATAGTACCAGTATAACCCTGCACCACTGTATCTACAATCATATATAGTACCAGTATAACCCTGCACCACTGTATCTACAATCATATATAGTACCAGTATAACCCTGCACCACCGTATATACAAGCATATATAGTACCAGTATAACCCTGCACCACTATATCTACAATCATATATAGTACCAGTATAACCCTGCACCACTGTATCTACAATCATATATAGTACCAGTATAACCCTGCACCACTGTATCTACAATCATATATAGTACCAGTATAACCCTGCACCACCATATATACAAGCATATATAGTACCAGTATAACCCTGCACCACTATATCTACAATCATATATAGTACCAGTATAACCCTGCACCACTGTACCTACAATCATATATAGTACCAGTATAACCCTGCACCACTGTATCTACAATCATATATAGTACCAGTATAACCCTGCACCACCATATATACAAGCATATATAGTACCAGTATAACCCTGCACCACTATATCTACAATCATATATAGTACCAGTATAACCCTGCACCACTGTATCTACAATCATATATAGTACCAGTATAACCCTGTATGTATTAATTAAGTTTGATCTGACCAGTATTAATTTAGTTTCATCTGACTGGTATTAATTAAGTTTGATCTGACTGGTATTAATTCAGTTTGATCTGACCGGTATTAATGTTGATCTGACCGGTATTAATTAAGTTTGATCTGACTGGTATTAATGTTGACCTGACCGGTATTAATTAAGTTTGATCTGACTGGTATTAATTAAGGTTGATCTGACTGGTATTAATTAAGTTTGATCTGACTTGTATTAATGTTGACCTGACCGGTATTAATTAAGTTTGATCTGACAGGTATTAATGTTGACCTGACCGGTATTAATTAAGTTTGATCTGACTTGTATTAATGTTGACCTGACTGGTATTAATTAAGGTTGATCTGACTGGTATTAATTAAGGTTGATCTGACCGGTATTAATTAAGTTTGATCTGACTGGTATTAATGTTGATCTGACTGGTATTAATGAAGGTTGATCTGACTGGTATTAATGTTGATCTGACTGGTATTAATTAAGGTTGATCTGACTGGTATTAATTAAGGTTGATCTGACTGGTATTAATGTTGATCTGACTGGTATTAATTAAGTTTGATCTGACTGGTATTAATGAAGGTTGATCTGACTGGTATTAATGTTGTTCTGACTGGTATTAATGAAGTTTGATCTGACTGGTATTAATGTTGTTCTGACTGGTATTAATGAAGGTTGATCTGACTGGTATTAATGTTGATCTGACTGGTATTAATGAAGTTTGATCTGACTGGTATTAATTAAGTTTGATCTGACTGGTATTAATTAAGTTTGATCTGACTGGTATTAATTAAGTTTGATATGACTGGTATTAATGTTGATCTGACTGGTATTAATGTTGATCTGACCGGTATTAATTAAGTTTGATATGACTGGTATTAATGTTGACCTGACTGGTATTAATTAAGTTGATCTGACCGGTATTAATTAAGTTTGATCAGACTGGTATTAATTAAGTTTGATCTGACTGGTATTAATTAAGTTTTATCAGACAAGAGCACATTATAGATTTTAGTACCTTCATGACAATATTTATCAAATTTCTCCTCCCTCGAGTACGCTGGATACAGATATTGGTATATATTCCTCACTGTGGGCTGTGTGGGGTCGTATGTCTCCTTCAAAATGTTGGCCAGATTTTTATCCTGTAATTTCTTATGCCCAGCAACATCCATGTCGTAAATTTTCTTCTTCTTCTGACCATCTGAAAATAATATATGGTAGATTTCCAGGAAACACAATAAATTATACATTACCAGCAAACACAATATATAGTACACTTCTAGCAAACACAATATATAGTACACTTCCAGCAAACACAATATATAGTACACTTCTAGCAAACACAATATATAGTACACTTCCAGCAAACACAATATATAGTACACTTCTAGCAAACACAATATATAGTACACTTCCAGCAAACACAATATATAGTACACTTCTAGCAAACACAATATATAGTACACTTCCAGCAAACACAATATATAGTACACTTCTAGCAAACATGATATATAGTACACTTCTAGCAAACACAATATATAGTACACTTCCAGCAAACACAATATATAGTACATTTCCAGCAAACACAATATATAGTACACTTCCAGCAAACACAATATATAGTACATTACCAGCAAACACAATATATAGTACACTTCCAGCAAACACAATATATAGTACATTACCAGCAAACACAATATATAGTACACTTCCAGCAAACACAATATATAGTACATTTCCAGCAAACACAATATATAGTACACTTCCAGCAAACACAATATATAGTACACTTCCAGCAAAAACAATATATAGTACATTTCCAGCAAACACACTATATAGTACATTTCCAGCAAACACAATATATAGTACACTTCCAGCAAACACAATATATAGCACATTCCCAGCAATATCTATGCCATAGATCTTCTATAAAAAGTGTTTTGTTTATTATAGTGTCACCCCTATTTAAAGGGCCAGCCATTTCTGACTTATGAGACACCTTTTTTTATGAACATCAGTACTTCCCGCATATATCTGCATGAAAACAATTCTGGTTTGATGGGGACTGTTTGTAAAGAGTTCTCCAATGAAGGATGAAAACAACATTCACAAATACAAAAACATACCCACTTCCTGTTTTATAACCAACACACATGCAGTAAGGTGCCCGAACACGCTCTTCAAACCCTGGCTATCTGTTATATTCTGATCAGAAAACCTCAGTATGAAAATGCCAGATCGTCCATCATTTTTGCATCCCTTCAATTTCTCCTTGGCATCCTCTTTGCTTAAAAACCCAAGGATCAGCCTGAAAACAACAAATAATAACCAGGAATATCAGCAGAGTATTAAAATACTAACGTAACACATTTGATGTCTCAGTGCCCAACCATGTGACAATTTAAAAAAAAAATGTTTAACATATTTTGAATAAATAATTATTGAAGTTAGGAATATGATGGTGACCTAAATGGCAGCCATTATCGAAAGAGATGGATATAAAAATATCTATATTTAGTGCTTTTCAAATCCTATAAGATCTATTCATGTCTAGACAAATTGTACCTGCAGCAAAGACTGTTTTAGAATATTGCAATTTCCGCTATACGGATATGTAGAATATTACAAGTTCCCCTATAAGGAGATGTAGAATATTGCAAGTTCCACTATAAGGATGTGTAGAATATTGCAAGTTCCGCTATAAGGATATGTAGAATATTGCAAGTTCTGCTATAAGGATATATAGAATATTGCAAGTAGCCCTTTAAGGATATGTAGAATATTGCAAGTTCCCCTATACAGAGATGTAGAATATTGCAAGTTCCCCTATACATATTTGTGGAATATTGCAAGTTCTGCTATAAGGATATGTAGAATATTGCAAGTTTAGTGCAAGTTCCCCTATACAGATTTGTGGAATATTGCAAGTTCCTCTCTACAGATATGTAGAATATTGCAAGTTTAGTGCAAGTTCCCCTATACAGATTTATAGAATATTGCATGTTTAGTGCAAGTTCCTCAATACAGAGATGTAGAATATTGCAAGTTTAGTGCAAGTTCCTCAATACAGAGATGTAGAATATTGCATGTTTAGTGCAAGTTCCTCTCTACAGATATGTAGAATATTGCAAGTTTAGTGCAAGTGATATATTATCGTTTACCCATCTTTCCAGAACTTGAGTAGATATTTATCGAGGAGGTTATATATGCCGATAAACCACTTCCAGAAGGAGAAACTGAGTTGAGACTGGTCGTCACTTCCATCAGACTTCTCCATCTTGTCCTGAAATGTTATCCAATTATGCAGACAGAAGCCAGGTTTCGAACCCGCTTTGCTATGTAGGTTTCGAACCCACTCTACTATGTAGGTTTCGAACCCGCTTTGCTATGTAGAGGTCGCAGACAGAAGCCAGGTTTCAAACCCGCTTTGCTATGTAGAGGTCGCAGACAGAAGCCAGGTTTCAAACCCGCTTTGCTATGTAGAGGTCGCAGACAGAAGCCAGGTTTCAAACCCGCTTTGCTATGTAGAGGTCGCAGACAGAAGCCAGGTTTCGAACCCGCTTTGCTATGTAGGTTTTGAACCCGCTTTGCTATGTAGGTTTTGAACACGCTTTGCTATGTAGAGGTCGCAGACAGAAGCCAGGTTTCAAACCCGCTTTGCTATGTAGAGGTCGCAGACAGAAGCCAGGTTTCGAACCCGCTTTGCTATGTAGGTTTCGAACCCACTCTGCTATGTAGGTTTTGAAACCCGCTTTGCTATGTAGAAGTCGCAGACAGAAGCCTGGTTTTCGAACCCGCCTTGCTATGTAGGTTTCGAACCCGCTTTGCTGTGTAGGTTTCGAACCCGCCTTGCTATGTAGGTTTCTAACCCGCTTTGCTATGTAGGTTTCTAACCCGCTTTGCTATGTAGGTTTCTAACCCGCTTTGCTATGTAGGTTTCGAACCCACCTTGCTATGTAGGTTTCTAACCCACTTTGCTATGTAGGTTTAGAACCCACCTTGCTATGTAGGTTTAGAACCCGCTTTGCTATGTAGGTTTCTAACCCGCTTTGCTATGTAGGTTTCCAACCCGCCTTGCTGTGTAGGTTTCGAACCCGCTTTGCTATGTAGGTTTCGAAACCGCTTTGCTATGTAGGTTTCGAACCCGCTTTGCTGTGTAGGTTTCGAACCCGCTTTGCTATGTAAGTTTCGAACCCGCTTTGCTGTGTAGGTTTTGAAACCCGCTTTGCTGTGTAGGTTTTGAAACCCGCTTTGCTGTGTAGGTTTTGAAACCCGCTTTGCTGTGTAGGTTTTGAAACCCGCTTTGCTGTGTAGGTTTTGAACCCGCTTTGCTGTGTAGGTTTCGAACCCGCTATGCTGTGTAAAGGTTGTTTACACTTACAGATCTGACAACTCTACAATCATTGCAATCTCAATAGTGAAAACATAATTTTCAATCTATCACACAGATGTTAGACTTAGTATAACAACACTGGCTATCAGCAGGGATAGACCCGTACAGCCGCCACACAACATAAATATCGCTGTTGTGAATTATATTAAATTTAAGTATATAGGCATAAGGTTTCAAATCGGCATCGTCAAGAAAATGGACACTTCAAACAGCATCATCAAAAAGATGGTGCCCAACAAACAGCATTGTCTAGAAGATGTTACTCAACAAACAGCATTGTCTAGAAGATGTTACCCAACAAACAGTATTGTCTAGAAGATGTTACTCAACAAACAGTATTGTCTAGAAGATGTTACTCAACAAACAGCATTGTCTAGAAGATGTTACTCAACAAACAGTATTGTCTAGAAGATGTTACTCAACAAACAGCATTGTCTAGAAGATGTTACTCAACAAACAGCATTGTCTAGAAGATGTTACTCAACAAACAGTATTGTCTAGAAGATGTTACTCAACAAACAGCATTGTCTAGAAGATGTTACTCAACAAACAGTATTGTCTAGATGTCTAGAAGATGTTACTCAACAAACAGCATTGTCTAGAAGATGTTACTCAACAAACAGTATTGTCTAGAAGATGTTACTCAACAAACAGCATTGTCTAGAAGATGTTACTCAACAAACAGCAGAAAATGAAATTCGTTTAGGACAAAACAACTAATAGAATAAAAAACCCTTGAAATTTGGGAGGGTGACTTTTCATAGATCATAAACAGGTATTTATTTTACGATTAGTGCTTTACGAATACTCATTTTGTAGGTCATCATTTTCTTAGTTAGATACAAATACCAGTACAATGTTCAAATAAACAAGCACCTGTATAACTGGATACACAAATAGGTGATCAATTCGCAAGAATGATGCGGATAAAAGCCGGTGTACAGAGACTGCTTCTGTACAACGATTGCTTGCATGCCAGCTTGCATGCCAGTATACTTACAAAACAAAATTTTTTCAATGACACAGGCTCGTCATCCGACACCCCCTTTCTTCCTGAAATAACATATAGCCATTAGGTATAAATATCTCATTATCTTTCATGTTTTCCAATGCTATATACCGTAGTCGTTTATATACAAGACCCAAAATCATACCGTAGTCGTTTATATACAAGACCCAAAATCATACCGTAATTGTTTATAAACAAAACCCAAAATCATACCGTAATTGTTTATAAACAAAACCCAAAATCATACCGTAATCGTTTATATACAAGACCCAAAATCATACCGTAATCGTTTATATACAAGACCCAAAATCATACCGTAATTGTTTATATACAAGACCCAAAATCATACCGTAATTGTTTATATACAAGACCCAAAATCATACCGTAATCGTTTATATACAAGACCCAAAATCATACCGTAATTGTTTATATACAAGACCCAAAATCATACCGTAATTGTTTATATACAAGACCCAAAATCATACCGTAATCGTTTATATACAAGACCCAAAATCATGTCCAAAGTCCAAAAATGTATTGAAATAGTTTTAGTGTTATCCACACAATCTGCTGGTATTGACATTTTATGGAATGAACTGATTGAAAATGATTTGCATCGAAATAGGACTTATAGTCACAAATTATTACCGTTAATAATAATTATTGTTGTTTTAACCTTACCTTGAACAATTGGTTCAGTGAGCTGTGACTCAGATTATTAATACGTGTTTTAGACAACTGCCACTACAACGAGTGTACTAATACAATGATCACGGAGGACTGCGAGGATATAGCTGAGGATATACGGATATAACTGAGGATATACGGATATATCCGAGGATATACATGTACGGAGATAACAGATTTAAAGCAAATTTACTTCCAGATTTTATATTTAGCGATACATCACGAATGCGCGAATTAAAAACTCCGCAAATTAATTTTAAATGTTCAAAATCGTGAAAATCGTGAAATAAAATTCTTTACAGTAGCAACAAAGGGGAATAAATCATTCATAACGCTTCTCTAAATCCTGTACACTTCTCTAAAACCTGTACGCTTCTCTAGAATCTGTGCATTCTCTAAAACCTGTACACTTCTCTAAAACCTGTACGCTTCTCTAAAACCTGTATGCTTCTCTAAAACATGTATGCTTCTCTAAAACCTGTACGCTTCTCTAAAACATGTATGCTTCTCTAAAACCTGTACGCTTCTCTAAAACCTGTATGCTTCTCTAAAACCTGTACGCTTCTCTAAAACCTGTACGCTTCTCTTAAACCTGTACGCTTCTCTAAAACTGGTACATTCTCTAAAACCTGTACACTTCTAGAACCTGTACGCTTCTCTAAAACCTGTACGCTTCTCTAAAACCTGTACACTTCTCTAAAACCTGTACGCTTCTCTAAAACATGTACACTTCTCTAAAACCTGTACGCTTCTCTAAAACCTGTACGCTTCTCTAAAAACCGGTACGCTTCTCTAAAACCTGTACGGCTGCATACTTTTCCCAGATTTCATTGAGTCTAGACACATACATAAGTTTGGAAATCATAAAAATAATACTATGCAGAATTACGACATGTGTTGTTACGGACAATTTTCGGAATATTATTGTTTACAAATTAACAATGTTTTCTAAGACTAACAAAAGCATTGAAATCAGTATCCTCTTTATTTTAAATATTAATAAAATCAAAGTTAGCCTCATTTTTTTATATATTAAAGCGACATTACATCGCAAAAAGCAAATTAGTTTATACAAATTTATTTTAGCTCGATTGCGAAACAAGTTCTATCAACTTATATTAATCACTCTCGATACCTCATTCCTGATGAAATCCATGGCCATAACGGAGAGAGAAGAGGCAATGTGGAATTTAAATGCCTTGCCTAAGGGCACAATCGTAACGGCTCCAGCAGGGCTCGAACTCCAAACCTTTCGCACCTGAAGCGAACGCGCATCCACTGCGCTATCACGATTTCCACTAAACTAAACTTCCACGACTAAAAGCAAATTAAAGTTATTTGTTCACGTATAAATGCGTTGCTACTACAAATTCTTCCGAATACATTCGAACACTAACAATGAATCAATAAACAGTGTTTTTGTGGTTTACAAGCGTGAAAGTAGGATTTTATAAAACGATCATCCGCGCTCCTGAATTGACGTTTGTCAATACTGAATGCGAGATATTTTAACTAAGACTAGTTTACCAATAAATATGCATAGGCACACATGTGAGATATAACGGTAAATCTGTACCATAAATCATGTTATTCAGGATAAACGAGTTGTATTACGCATGAATGTTGACCCTATTTACATTATTTTGTTATGTCAACAAACCGTTTGCTTATTAGTTGAAATACTCAGTATTTGAGGCAAATATTTGGAAAAAATTTATACCATATAATAGGTAAATACATTCTGTAGAAATTTGTGTTTTCACTAATGTAGTGTCGCTTTAATAATAGAGTAGAAGACGGTTCAGCCCAGACTGGAAATATTGCATTCCGAATGTAAACAAGTGCGGACGATGCGTTCTGATTGTAAACAAGTGCGTGCCCGACCGACTGGGAAAGTTCTACTTTCGGTTTCGAGTTTGTTTTATCGCAAAAAAACACTGTTTACTAATAAACCATAATTATACAAATTATAATGTAAGAATGCGTAACAGCATTACTACCCATACGTAAAATTTGAATTTTTCAAATATCTTTTATTTTGTACGATGTAGTGCTGCTTTAACTGATACTTACCAAACAGTCGTCTTTTAAGATGGGCAATATTTTCTGTTGTTAGTTTTCTCTCGGGACACAGTTTCTGTATTTTGTCCTGCAGCATGTTGGCCACCTCATACCATGGTAGCTCAGTGCGCGTGTCTATTGGAACACTGTACTATAAACAACACACATTTCTTACAGCTAATTCACTAAATCAATATAAATTTATTAATATATTAAAATGTGTAACATTTATTTTTAAATATTAGTGCATTGATAACAAAAATATAACAAGAAATAAATAGTATACTTTATTTATTTTACAACGATTGCGAAGCAAGTTTTAACAACTTATGTTAATCACTCTCGTTGGCTCGGATGAAAGCGTATATGTGGTCATTCATGTGGGAGGAAATTGGAGTACCCGGAGAAAACCCACCTGTCCGATCTGGTGACCATCATACCATCTCACATACTTCCCTGTCCGAGGACTGAACCCGGGTCGCATTGGTGAGAAGCGAGCGCGCTAACCACTGCGCTAATCGGACAGCCAAATATATAGTATTGGGACAGTAGGAGATGGCAATTGGGGCATAGAGGGTAGCCTGGGAACAGACATCGATATATTTTGCCTGGTCAGTCAAATATTTAATATATTTTAACACCGAGACTATTAATTGGGCCGTATTGAGTTTCTGATCATATCAACGCCTGGGGAAAAGTGGGGGATTGTCCGTGTAATTATTGACTCGCATTAATCCGATTAATAGGCCTATTAGCACGTGACTTAATTAATGACTTACTTGAATCGAAAGCGAGGCACTGCAATGTTGATAAAACTTTATAATTGGCTGCCATTGTTTACGGGTCAACGGAACGATAAATAGTTTTAAAAAGTACAATGTGCGTCTGATTTGACATATTTACTCAATATTTAAGCCGTCCTTAGTTCAATTACGCCAAATCGATCCATTACCATCTAAATGTAATATTTAAAATCTAGAGGGCAGGTGGGGATGGGAAATTGGGCAGGTGGGGATGAGAATTGGGGCAGGCAGGGATGAGAAATGGGGCAGGTGTGGATGAGAATTGGGGCAGGCAGGGATGAGAAATGGGGCAGGTGGGGATGAGAATTGGGGCAGGCAGGGATGAGAAATGGGGCAGGTGGGGATGAGAATTGGGGAAGGCAGGGATGTAATTGGGGCAGGTGGGGAAGAAATTGGGGGCATGTGGTGATGACATGTGGGGTGAGAGTTGGGGAAAGCTGGTATGAGAATTTGAGCAGGTGGTGATGAGAATTTGACAAGTAGGTTCTGACAATTGGAGCAGGTGGGGGTGAGAATTTGACAAGTAGGTCTGACAATTGGAGCAGGTGGGGGTGAGAATTTGACAAGTAGGTCTGACAATTGGAGCAGGTGGGGGTGAGAATTTGACAAGTAGGTCTGACAATTGGAGCAGGTTGGGGTGAGAATTTGACAAGTAGGTCTGACAATTGGAGCAGGTGGGGGTGAGAATTTGACAAGTAGGCCTGATAATTGGAGCAGGTGGGGGTGAGAAATTGGGCAAACATTGATGATGACCTCACTACTACTCCGAGAACTAGAAAAGTACTGGGTCGGAGGTTATAAAACTTTTCTTTGATCACCTACTTGAGCTCAAGTGATTTGATTAGTTGAGTCTGATATTTACAATCAGCTGAACCAATTACAAGCTTGACACTGAGTTTGAGGTTGGAGAAGTGTTATAACCTGCAGGCCTGGATGTAACATGTGAGCAGTCCAATGGTAACACGCTGGACTGGTAATCCAGGGATCGCAGGTTCGATCCCCCGTCTGACCCTAATAAAATTAACAGTCTTTCAGATGGGACGTTAAACCGAGGTCTCGTGTCGGTGCTTTACACCGTGCACGTAAAAGAACCAGAGGAGATTCTGGAATGGGTCTCTGTCTGTATCATGCACTATCCTCCAAAATCTAAAATAACTAATCTCTTCAGGAGGCATCGCTCATATGGGCAACCGGTAGCGACGATAAATAAACGTAAACACACACACCAACATGTGAGTGTTATTGAGTTGCAAGACAAATCAGTGTAACATCTTACCACATCTGTGCTGTAGCACTGCCACAGTATGGATGCCTGACTGAGACATCCTTGGTTAGCTCCGGTAGTCACCACAAAGGGGAGAGACAACGTCTGAAATTAACAAAACACACTACCATATATGTAGGCCTACTCAATCAACAATGTCATTGATTTCTTATTCTAACAATAAACATGACTTGATATTTTGTTTCTATAAATAAAGAACAGTTGTTAAACAATGGATATGACTGTATTTGCTCCCCCTGTAAAAATCTTATTTATGCACAATTTTACATTGGAAGTGAATACAGCGATTGGGCAGGATCTGTAGTGTTAATAACCAGCCATACAGGAAAATCAACAGTGTTGATTTTCAGTGCAACTGGAATACAAAAGGTGACTTTACAGGGAGGTATTTTGTAAAGCCATCAGCCAAATAACAGACAAGGAGACTAAATAACACAAACATTTATAGCATTTATATTGGGTCATAATTCTAACATGGCTATACATAAAAAAACAGGAAGTACTTTTAAACATGGAAAATATCTATTTTGGTATCGGCAAAAGAAGAAGACATCAATGCTATTAACTTTATGATAATAGGCATAACATTTGACATATTTCAAACAAAGAACAGAAAAGTACTACTAAAGTTTGAAAACTACAGGCCATACTTAACCCTTTCAACACCACAGACCTCTAAATTGGCTTACAAAAAAGTGTAGATCCAGATGAGCTAACTAATTTTGCTCAAAGTATTTAAAGGTTTATGTTATTAACCCTTTCAACACCACAGACCTCTAAGTAGGCGTACAAAAAGTGTAGATCCAGATGAGCCAGCTCGTGACGAGCCGTCTCATCAGGATCTGCACTTTTTTCAAGTAATATAACTATTTTTAGAAAAAAAATTACCCATTTTGATAAATGAACTGATCCAAATGTAATTTTATTATTAATTAATTGGTCTAAAAATATCATGGACCAGTCCATGTCAGTTACTTGGTGTTGAATGGGTTAATGATTACAATAATCATAGAGCCAGAAATAGCTGTTATTAATGACAAATTAGAACATGATAAAAACATTACATTTAACTCTTTCAACACCAAGTAACTGACATGGACTGGTCCATGATATTCTTAGACCAATAAATGAACAAGAAAATTACATTCGGACCAGTTCATTTATCAAAATGGGTAATTTTTCTCTAAAAATAGTAATATTACTGGCAAAAAGTGCAGATCCTGATGAGACGGCTCGTCACGAGCCGACTCATCTGGATCTACACTTTTTGTACGCCTACTTAGAGGTCTGTGGTGTTGAAAGGGTTAATAACATAAACCTTTAAATACTTTGAGCAAAATTAGTTAGTTTATACAAATTTATTTTAGCTTGATTGCGAAATAAGTTCTTACAACTTATACTAATCACTCTCGAGACCTCATTCCTAATGGAATCCATCGCCACGAGGGAGAAGGGAGAGAGAAGAGAGAACGTGCAAAATTAGTTAACCTTATGGATACGATCTTGCCGGTGGATTTTACCGTTCTGACAATGGAACATCATCATTTATATAAGAAACTATCTTCTTAACCCATTCGATTCTGGGTACCGTTCAAACAGTATTTGTAAAGAACATAGAGCCAGATCAGCCGACATGGAACATGCCGTCTGACTAGGCTCTATGATGTTTGCTATTCAGATGATCGTGCTAAGACACTTGGCTATGCAGCAAACAACATAGATCCTGATCAGCATGTAGTGTCACGCTGCGGCTGATCTGGATCTATGTTGTTTGCAAAAGCCTTTAACTGTATCCAGAATGAAATGGGTTAATACTTGATTTAAATGTACCGACAATAACCATTGATACTCCTCCTGATTACAGGATTGTATATTTATGGTATAGTGAGTGACGTCATTTTGCTAGCATTTTTGTAACGTCATTTTGCTAGCATTTTTGTAGTTTTGTGACTGTCATTTTGCTAGCATTTTAGTATTTTTGCGACGTCATTTAGTTTTGTGACGTCATTTTGCTAGCATTTTAGTAGTTTTGTGACGTCATTTAGTTTTGTGACGTCATTTTGCTAACATTTTAGTAGTTTTGCTAGCATTTTGCTAGCATTTTAGTATTTTTGCGACGTCATTTAGTTTTGTGACGTCATTTTGCTAGCATTTTAGTAGTTTTGTGAGGTCATTTAGTTTTGTGATGTCATTTTGCTAGCATTTTAGTAGTTTTGTGACATTATTTAGTTTTGTGACTGTCATTTTGCTAGCATTTTAGTAGTTTTGTGACATTATTTAGTTTTGTGACGTCATTTTGCTAGCATTTTAGTAGTTTTGTGACGTCATTTAGTTTTGTGACTGTCATTTTGCTAGCATTTTAGTATTTTTGCGACGTCATTTAGTTTTGTGACGTCATTTTGCTAGCATTTTAGTAGTTTTGTGACGTCATTTAGTTTTGTGACGTCATTTTGCTAGCATTTTTGTAGTTTTGTGACATCATTTAGTTTTGTGACGTCATTTTGCTAGCATTTTAGTCGTTTTGTGACGTTATTTAGTTTTGTGATGTCATTTTGTTAGCATTTTAGTAGTTTGTGACGTCATTTAGTTTTGTGACGTCATTTTGTTAGCATTTTAGTAGTTTTGTGACGTTATTTAGTTTTGTGATGTCATTTTGCAAGCATTTTAGTAGTTTTGTGACATTATTTAGTTTTGTGACGTCATTTTGCTAGCATTTTTGTACTTTTTGCGCTTTTAAATTTAAGGTCTACAGCCTGCGTGGCTAATTCCTCAAAGCCACAACTCCAAAACATTGTTTGTTGTTCTGAATGTCGGAATGAACGACTTAGGTCTACAGCCTGCGTGGCTAATTCCTCAAAGCCACAACTCCAAAACATGGTTTGTTGTTCTGAATGCCGGAATGCACAATTCCAAAACATGGTTTGTCGTTCTGAATGCCAGAATGAACGACTTAGGTCTACAGTCTGCGTGGCTAATTCCTCAAAGCCACAACTCCAAAACATGGTTTGTTGTTCTGAATGCCGGAATGAACGACTTAGGTCTACAGCCTGCGTGGCTAATTCCTCAAAGTCACAACTCCAAAACATGGTTTGTTGTTCTGAATGTCGGAATGAACGACTTAGGTCTACAGCCTGCGTGGCTAATTCCTCAAAGCCACAACTCCAAAACATGGTTTGTTGTTCTGAATGCCGGAATGAACGACTTAGGTCTACAGTCTGCGTGGCTAATTCCTCAAAGCCACAACTCCAAAACATGGTTTGTTGTTCTGAATGCCGGAATGAACGACTTAGGTCTACAGCCTGTGTGGCTAATTCCTCAAAGCCACAACTCAAAAACATGGTTTGTTGTTCTGAATGCCGGAATGAACGACTTAGGTCTACAGCCTGCATGGCTAATTCCTCAAAGCCACAACTCAAAAACATGGTTTGTTGTTCTGAATGCCGGAATGAACGACTTAGGTCTACAGCCTGCTTGGCTAATTCCTCAAAGCCACAACTCCAAAACATGGTTTGTTGTTCTGAATGTCGGAATGAACGACTTATGTCTACAGTCTGCATGGCTAATTCCTCAAAGCAACAACTCCAAAACATGGTTTGTTGTTCTGAATGCCGGAATGAACGACTTAGATCAACAGCCTGCGTGGCTAATTCCTCAAAGCCACAACTCCAAAACATGGTTTGTTGTTCTGAATGCCGGAATGAACGACTTAGGTCTACAGTCTGCGTGGCTAATTCCTCAAAGTAGCAACTCCAAAACATGGTTTGTTGTTCTGAATGCCGGAATGAACGACTTAGGTCAACAGCCTGCGTGGCTAATTCCTCAAAGCCACAACTCCAAAACATGGTTTGTTGTTCTGAATGCCGGAATGAACGACTTAGGTCTACAGTCTGCGTGGCTAATTCCTCAAAGCCACAACTCCAAAACATGGTTTGTTGTTCTGAATGCCGGAATGAACGACTTAGGTCTACAATCTGCGTGGCTAATTCCTCAAAGCAACAACTCCAAAAAACATGGTTTGTTGTTCTGAATGCCGGAATGAACGACTTAGGTCAACAGCCTGCGTGGCTAATTCCTCAAAGCCACAACTCCAAAACATGGTTTGTTGTTCTGAATGCCGGAATGAACGACTTAGGTCTACAGCCTGCATGGCTAATTCCTCAAAGCCACAACTCCAAAACATGGTTTGTTGTTCTGAATGCCGGAATGAACGACTTAGGTCTACAGCCTGCTTGGCTAATTCCTCAAAGCCACAACTCCAAAACATGGTTTGTTGTTCTGAATGTCGGAATGAACGACTTATGTCTACAGTCTGCATGGCTAATTCCTCAAAGCAACAACTCCAAAACATGGTTTGTTGTTCTGAATGCCGGAATGAACGACTTAGATCAACAGCCTGCGTGGCTAATTCCTCAAAGCCACAACTCCAAAACATGGTTTGTTGTTCTGAATGCCGGAATGAACGACTTAGGTCTACAGTCTGCGTGGCTAATTCCTCAAAGTAGCAACTCCAAAACATGGTTTGTTGTTCTGAATGCCGGAATGAACGACTTAGGTCAACAGCCTGCGTGGCTAATTCCTCAAAGCCACAACTCCAAAACATGGTTTGTTGTTCTGAATGCCGGAATGAACGACTTAGGTCTACAGTCTGCGTGGCTAATTCCTCAAAGCCACAACTCCAAAACATGGTTTGTTGTTCTGAATGCCGGAATGAACGACTTAGGTCTACAGTCTGCGTGGCTAATTCCTCAAAGCAACAACTCCAAAACATGGTTTGTTGTTCTGAATGCCGGAATGAACGACTTAGGTCAACAGCCTGCGTGGCTAATTCCTCAAAGCCACAACTCCAAAACATGGTTTGTTGTTCTGAATGCCGGAATGAACGACTTAGGTCTACAGCCTGCATGGCTAATTCCTCAAAGCCACAACTCCAAAACATGGTTTGTTGTTCTGAATGCCGGAATGAACGACTTAGGTCTACAGCCTGCATGGCTAATTCCTCAAAGCCACAACTCAAAAACATGGTTTGTTGTTCTGAATGCCGGAATGAACGACTTATGTCTACAGTCTGCATGGCTAATTCCTCAAAGCCACAACTCCAAAACATGGTTTGTTATTCTGAATGCCGGAATGAACGACTTAGGTCTACAGCCTGCGTGGCTAATTCCTCAAAGCCACAACTCCAAAACATGGTTTGTTGTTCTGAATGCCGAAATGCACAACTCCAAAACATGGTTTGTCGTTCTGAATGCCAGAATGAACGACTTAGGTCTACAGTCTGCGTGGCTAATTCCTCAAAGCCACAACTCCAAAACATGGTTTGTTGTTCTGAATGCCGGAATGAACGACTTAGGTCTACAGCCTGCGTGGCTAATTCCTCAAAGTCACAACTCCAAAACATGGTTTGTTGTTCTGAATGTCGGAATGAACGACTTAGGTCTACAGCCTGCGTGGCTAATTCCTCAAAGCCACAACTCCAAAACATGGTTTGTTGTTCTGAATGCCGGAATGAACGACTTAGGTCTACAGTCTGCGTGGCTAATTCCTCAAAGCCACAACTCCAAAACATGGTTTGTTGTTCTGAATGCCGGAATGAATGACTTAGGTCTACAGTCTGCGTGGCTAATTCCTCAAAGCAACAACTCCAAAACATGGTTTGTTGTTCTGAATGCCGGAATGAACGACTTAGGTCAACAGCCTGCGTGGCTAATTCCTCAAAGCCACAACTCCAAAACATGGTTTGTTGTTCTGAATGCCGGAATGAACGACTTAGGTCTACAGCCTGCGTGGCTAATTCCTCAAAGCCACAACTCCAAAACATGGTTTGTTGTTTGTGGGTGGTTGGTTGTGGTGGTTTTGTTGGTTTGTTGTTCTGAATGCCGGAATGAACGACTTAGGTCTACAGCCTGCTTGGCTAATTCCTCAAAGCCACAACTCCAAAACATGGTTTGTTGTTCTGAATGTCGGAATGAACGACTTATGTCTACAGTCTGCATGGCTAATTCCTCAAAGCCACAACTCCAAAACATGGTTTGTTATTCTGAATGCCGGAATGAACGACTTAGGTCTACAGCCTGCGTGGCTAATTCCTCAAAGCCACAACTCCAAAACATGGTTTGTTGTTCTGAATGCCGGAATGCACAACTCCAAAACATGGTTTGTCGTTCTGAATGCCAGAATGAACGACTTAGGTCTACAGTCTGCGTGGCTAATTCCTCAAAGCCACAACTCCAAAACATGGTTTGTTGTTCTGAATGCCTGAATGAACGACTTAGGTCTACAGCCTGCGTGGCTAATTCCTCAAAGTCACAACTCCAAAACATGGTTTGTTGTTCTGAATGTCGGAATGAACGACTTAGGTCTACAGTCTGCGTGGCTAATTCCTCAAAGCCACAACTCCAAAACATGGTTTGTTGTTCTGAATGCCGGAATGAACGACTTAGGTCTACAGCCTGCGTGGCTAATTCCTCAAAGCCACAACTCCAAAACATGGTTTGTTGTTCTGAATGCCGGAATGAACGACTTAGGTCTACAGCCTGCGTGGCTAATTCCTCAAAGCCACAACTCCAAAACATGGTTTGTTGTTCTGAATGCCGGAATGAACGACTTAGGTCTACAGTCTGCGTGGCTAATTCTCAAAGCCACAACTCCAAAACATGGTTTGTTGTTCTGAATGCCGGAATGAAGACTTAGGTCTACAGTCTGCGTGGCTAATTCCTCAAAGCCACAACTCCAAAACATGGTTTGTTGTTCTGAATGCCGGAATGAACGACTTAGGTCTACAGTCTGCGTGGCTAATTCCTCAAAGCCACAACTCCAAAACATGGTTTGTTGTTCTGAATGCCGGAATGAACGACTTAGGTCTACAGCCTGCGTGGCTAATTCCTCAAAGCCACAACTCCAAAACATGGTTTGTTGTTCTGAATGCCGGAATGAACGACTTAGGTCTACAGTCTGCGTGGCTAATTCCTCAAAGCCACAACTCCAAAACATGGTTTGTTGTTCTGAATGCCGGAATGAACGACTTAGGTCTACAGCCTGCGTGGCTAATTCCTCAAAGCCACAACTCCAAAACATGGTTTGTTGTTCTGAATGCCGAAATG